>JAKFHU010001209.1:53735000-54935000 GCA_023783475.1 Daubentonia madagascariensis | reverse complement strand
AATCCTTAGATGCACAAAAGTGTATCTCTATAGCTCGGTGCATATATAACTTAATTTGGGGGTAGTAAAAATTTGAAGGTGTCAGTTGATTTCAAATCACCCCGTATGTACATATGTTTGTACATATGCACATATATATGTGGATCAAATAATCAGTACTTGTATTAAGCAGGTGTCTACCAAGTTGTCATAGATTCTAATTGGTTGATGTGTGTGACCTATCAATTTTCAGATATTTTTAATATGACTTCACAAATAACTGATTTAATTAGGTGCTTAATCTTTGCAAGGCGATGTTTTATCCTTTGCATGTTTTAATACATTATTAATCATAACAACCATATACTCCCATTTCATGAATTAGGAAACAGACTCACAGAGAAATTAAATGGCTTCCTCAACACCCTATGGTTATTAAATTTGGAGCTGGTAAACAAGCCTTCCTCATCTGGTTGGAGTGCCGCACATTAGTACTCTTAACTACTTTGCTCTGCTAGTGGGGCTACATGCAGCCAACTCACTCACCCACAAAAATCAAACACATTCCCTTACCTCCATTTAAAATTTGCCACCATTTACCTCCATTTAACATAATAACCATTTGTTTGTTTGTTTGTTTTGTAGAGGCATGCTGAAACTATTATTTAGTCAGATATATTTCTAAAACTTATTTTATTGGCATTCTTTTGAGATGTGTCCATTATTAATGTGCAATGAATACCATGTCATATAAAAAATTGAATTAATTTAATTATATCGACTATAATATGTGTTGCATAATAATTGGGTAATTGCTATGTTCTGGTATTTTCAATGCTTATATTATTTCCAGGAGAAAATAAGCATGCTCAGTCATTGTTTTCATCATCATCCAAGAACCTCCTTCATAGCTGTCAATGTGTTAAAAAACACTGTGATCACAAATATTTGTACTCACTATCAAATAATACCAGCATAGGCTTTAGAAGGGATACAATTTGTACTTACATTTCAACTATCCAGGAAAAGAATAACTATAAAATAGATTTTCATTTCTAATTTTTCTATCAGAGTAGATTGCTTATCTCTTTCAAAATTTTACTTCATATATGGTAATTAAATAGTCCGTAAAAAATTCAAGCATTTGGAATATATTAGTTAATACATCAGATTCATCTATTTAATTTTGCTTATGAATACTTGTACAGTAATGATATACTTTAATCCAATTCAATTATATTTTCTTCATTTATATTTATGAATTGTGGAATTGAAAACTAATCCTTGGGTGTTCTTTAGATTTTTATAAATACTTTTATCATGTAGAATTGTAAAAATACTATTCTGTAGCCATATAAAAAACTAATCAGGCAGCCTATTTGTTATCATCAGCAAGAGATAAAAGGGGAAATTAAAAGGCAACATATATATGATTTTAGATAAAATACTTCTGTTGAGTGGGATATTCATTTTCACTATCAATGCATCTAGTGCAATGAGCTGCTCACTTACTTCTAAGTAGCAGTTGTTATTTTCTCTCTGGTACATTATGTACATAAAAGAAAAAAAATAGTAAGTATTAGCTTTGTCCCACTTATAGATAAATGGGAAAAACCTCAAATAGCCAGATGGGCTCATAGGCAGAGAATCACTTCAGATGGCTAAACATTATCTCACTTTTATAGACAGCTATTTAAGTTAAATTTCCTTACATCCACAGCCTTTTGCCAGTATTTTTCTTCACCCTTCTTGCCTTTAATGAAATCCATTCTCCTTATTGAAGCTACTTTTGCACATAGGTCTGGTATTCTCCTTCAGAACAGCCTGATGTCTGTGGGAATGAGGGAAGGAATTGTTTGTCTTGCCTATCTTGTCCTTTGTACGCCGTGGCTCCTCCACCAACATGAGCAAGATAAAAACGTCCTGTTTGGATGTGTACAATCCTCCATCCCAATTATATCACTCTCTACTCTTCTTATTTATTGTTATCTAAAGCATCTAAGCCACCCATTGTCAACAACTACTTATTGACAACTGCATGTACTTCTTTTCTCGCCATGCCAAGAACTGCCAAGTGACTTGTGCTTCCAGGTGGACAATCCATCTGCTATCTTACTTTCCATATTCACAAAATCACCAAAAGCTAATGATTCTATTATCAAAATATATTTTTAATTTGTCTAATTGCCTCTATTGCTACATTGCGTTTAAAATTAAGTTATGGCTTCAAATATGGCAATAGTACCTGTTATCTTTAAAATAAATAGCAACACATTTTCACAGAATTAAGACCATTTATGCCCTAGTTATTTTCTCCTTTTTTTCTTTGACCCTTCCTAGCTGCTACTTTCCAATATTCACCTCTTGCTTCTGTCAAACTGCTCACAATGCCCCTACTATGCAAGCTCTTTTACGCTTCAATGTCTCTACTCCTATTGTGATATTCTCTGGTGAACCTATTCCAATCCTGCAAATTTGTATTTTCATAGAATTCTATGCAAGCTTCTATGATAGCAGAACTAATTTTTTCAAATATTATTTGTTCACATATTTTTCATTATCATGAGAATAAGATCCTTACTAACAGAATCATAACCATTGTATTGTTATTCCCAATATATAGCTCATTACCTGGCACATGGTACAAATTCAGAATGCTAAATAAGGGAGCAATTGAATATACTCAGTAGAAGTTACTTGCAAAGCTCTTCAAAATCTTTCTTCTGAAATCTTGAAACTACTTAGGAAAAAATTTTCCTGCATGTCTGACCCTGAGTTAAGAAGATGGTAAAAAAGAAGTCAGTTTGGGTAGAAGCATCTTGGACTGCTGTAGAGTCTAAGGAAGATTTAGAAATGCTGTTGGAAGTCCCGGGGCCAAAATCTCCGTTCCAAGAACACTCACAGATAGCAAAAATGGGACGGCTTTAGTATCAGTACTACATTCAGTCAGTGGCTCAGAGAAACCTGTGAAAAACATGGTCAGGTCACAAATGCAGCTATAAATTTCAGAGCACAAGAGCGGGGACTCTTGGTCAGTTAAGCTCCCCCTGGCAGAAGAGCTGATAGCCTCATCTCTGTGGCTAACACAGCACGTAACATGGATCCTACAGAAATCAATATTGACCAAGAGCTTAATAAAATTAACTTAATTATGTTAAGTTAAAACTAATAATAAAAACTAAGGTAACACTTTTCTAAGGAAGCACATTGAGATCTGTGCAAAATTTTAAAGTTAATTTCTACTGTTGAACATTTAGTATCTAATTTAGGAGTTGTCTAATTCTGGCTGAACTTTATTTTGCATGTTTGTAATGTTTGCATATTAGTGGGACACTTGGTTTTCTATGTCAGATAATATTTTATTTACACTTTTATCTCAGAAATTTATCTAGACCATTAAAATCTGTTGTCAGGATATTGATATAATTTATATGTAACATGATCTTTGGTGATAAATATAAATCGTTTTGTAAACCACATTTTGGTGATTTCTCTGAGACAGTTGGCAAATGTTTTAAGTGTGACTTGAGACCATAAGATAACTACTTAAATATTATACATAATTTTAAAGTCACTTATAGTAAGATATCAGACAAAATAGGGTTGTTTTACTCTTCTTCATAATTATAACAAAAATTTACCTTCTTCATTAGATGATTTGTTCCATCAAGCTTGGAGAGGAGGTGGGTATGTGGTAGAAGTGGACTCAGAATCATTCCTGTGCCAAAATACTCATCTCTGAATCTGCCTACAAGTTCTGTCTTTTGTTTAAGAGCTACCTCAAATTGTGTCTGTTGGTTCTAAAAAAAACTTTCTAGATTTTTCCAGTACCATTGCCAACCTGCATCTGTATTACTCTGTTTCCTATATTCTCAAAACTTATTATAATTCCAGCCATTGCAGCATTTACCATATTGTATCTTATATCAGAGGATTTTGTCTGTCTTTGCACTTGTCTAGATATTAAGCTTCTCGAGGTAAGGCATTAGAATTTGTGAAACTCTTCACTCAGTGCAATAACCAAAAGACAATTATTGTTAAATAAGTGTTATTTGAATAGAACTGCTACGTGTAGTTAATTATAGTGGATCTAATCACTATATAATGAAGAGCATGTAGAGACAAAAATATTTCTGAGTTACACAACACAAATAATATTAAGTAAATAGCCTAGACTGAGATACTAGCTAAAAGATGGTACATTTTTTTCTTTAAACATTTTTCCAGCCCTTTTTTAGGTTTACAGCCTTCAATACAACTCCTAAATAGTTTCTTTTTTTCTGTGTACCAATTTAAAAATTAAAAAAAATATATTCCCCTCGTAGCTTTGGTTCTATCCTTGTCCACCTCACTCCTGAGAGAGAGAAAATAGGCTTTAGGAACATAGGATCTAATCCAAGCTCTTCAGTAAGTGAGCTGTGTGATTTCAGGTATATCCTTTAATCTCACTAGGTTTCAAGATTTTCATCTGTAAAATGAAGGGATTGAGACAGATTATCTCCAAAGTCACTCCAGCTCCAAAGCAAACTCTAAGCTCTTAAGATTGCCTCACACCAGAACATCTGGCTCTCTGTGCTGTCCTTCTCTCTTATGCCTTGTTGTAGAACTTAAGAACTACCAAGTGTTAATAATTCTCTTGAAGAAAGCAAACTTCCTGGGCAATGAATAGCTATAAAAATCCAATACATAATCATTCAAAGATAAATTATATCTATAATGCAGCTTAATTAACCACACTGAGAAGTATACTCTTAACTATAAATAAATTCTAGGCTCAACCTGTTTCATTGACATTCTGCCAGAAGCAGACACACCCAGATTTTTTGGATCTGGTATCTAACATACCTCAATATGGCTAATATCTAAATACAGAAAACTTGAACATGAAATGAAGATAGTGACCTTTTCTGATATAATGATTTTTCTTTCCTAGCTCCCAGTTTCTCTTTTACTTGAGTATCTGCCTCTAAAAATTTCCAATATCCTATAAGCTTTTTTTTAATTTCTGAAAATTGAAGTTAATTTGCACATGCTGTTACTGCAAACATACAAAATAATGTTCTGCCAAAGACAAAATTACAGCAAATTTATTTACAGGTCTAATTGGCTTGTATTTGCTGTTCATGAACCAGAGTTCCCTCCGTTCTGCAAAATAAAATGAAAGCTCTCACTGGTTAATGACAGAACAGTGGGTTTTGTAAGGTGGGAACAAGGAAACAGAAAAAGCTGATTGGTTAACATAAGCTTAGTTAATGTTAGTTAACTTAGGTTAGTTCAGGTTACTTTTCTTGGAAGGGTTTAAGCAGAGAGAACTTCCTTATTATGCTGATTCAGATAGAATGGAATCTCCTATTTTCCAGAAAAACTGATGTTTTGAAATCTTTCTGCTTCCTTAAAGTTTCAAATTGATTATGTGACATTTAGCATAAATAACTCCATTTTGGTTTTGACTGGTCTGTTGGGACCTATGGCATGAGCTCAAACCAAAATAATGGCCTCCCATAATTTTTGTTTAGTGCGTCCAATCTCTACACTTAGAGACTGGTTATTTGCAAAATCTTATCAGCATACTGAGTTCTAGAGAAAAATAGGGAAGAAGCAATATTCCCTTTATTTAGGAAAAAATGTACAAAGAGATAGAATGGGGAAATAATACAAAAGGAAACCAATTTTTTTTTTTAATTTAGAGAAGGAGGAAAAAAAGGTATAAGCTTTTCTTTAAGTGAATGGAAATGCAAATCTTCTATGGAAACCATTTAGGAAATTCTCCCCCTTCTCCTCAAAAAATAATACTTTAAGAAGGGTTAACTAGTTGCTTTCAGGACATCACATTATTTAAACATTATGCCCTAAGTTCCTACTAAATAGTAAATAAATATTTTGATGAAATGAACAATCTATTTCAAAATGCAAAATTTAATTATATTAAAACTACTTTAAAAATTACTCTTACTACATGCATAATCTGGGCAATCTTTCAAATTCAGTACAAGCTTTATTTCCCTCCACCACCCCTCCTATCTGAAAAAGTCAAGCCCTGTCCACTCCCTCAGGCTCCTCTCGAGCTGGCTTTGAATCAGCTGCTGGTACTCAATTTGTACCACTAACATCCTGGAGGAAGAGGGTACTTTCATTATGACCTATAACTGCCCAATTATCTCAATGATGGAATGCTCAATGCTGTATTTCACTAATGTCTTAGTCTTGAGAAATTCAAGCTAATACTGAATGAAAAATATAGCAGATCTAAAAAAAATAAAGCCTTTAATTTAAATAAAAGCAAGAAATGAGCTATCGTGCCACAAAAAGATGTGGAGGAAACTGGAATGCCTGAGAGAATTATCCCACTTCAAAAACCTAAACAAAACCAAAAAATATAAAAATCCAAACACATACAGTCAATGAAAGTAATTGAGAGGATTTTTCACATTATTTAAAGACTTGCTTAATTGTTTCTTTAGATAGCTGACATTTCCAAGCTAAAGCATGATACATTTTACTAAAAATTATTCTTCACATGATTTTTCAAGATAATATTTTCAGAAAATCCTTAAATAAGGATTATAATATTTCTTACTAAACTCAACATTGTTTTTATTTATTTTTTACTAGCCAAGACATGAACTTGGAAAGAACTTTCCATATGAGGGAAATGGTGATTGCCCCATATGCCTTTGAAATCGGTTTCATGTAAAGAAATGGAGTTTTGAGCCTCATCAATTTTTAAACACGAAGGAAGTACTTGACGTACTGTAGTGAAAAAAAGTTATAGTCCCTCATTATTAATTCACAGATCATCTGTTCAAGCAAAATTGTTTCTGAATTTATAGCAAACTAAAAGGAGCATAACAATTATTTCTTCCTTGTGGTCTCCATAAACAGCTTTAACAGGTACTAGGTAATAAGTGCAATATAAATGCCTTTCCAAATAGATAAGTGAAGCTGTGATCGGATTGTAATATGCTATAATGTGTTTCTAGTCCATAGGTCCATTCCAAGGCAACACTATGGCTTCTTTCATACTCTTTTTCTAAGAAAGAAATGTCATGCATTGTGGTTTGATTTATTTTAGAAAAATAAAACAAACTCCCTAGGGTACTTTGAAGAGTAGCATTTAGGTATCCTGCAGGGAATGCTCAAATCACTTGCTATTTTTCTTGTTGCTGTTACACAGTCTGCTAGAGAAAAGCAAGAGCGAGCAATACAGGAAGCCCTAAGGCCCAATCTAGATGCTCAGATTCTCTGAGATATGCTAGTATCTCCACATTTTACTTTAGATCCCCTGGGCTCCTATCATCACTTTCTCTGTGATAATTCTAAAACTTTCTCATTTCTGAAATATTCTAAGGCAATCTAAAGAAGAAAATTGGTTTTGGACTCTTAACAAGATTCTCTTTAGCTCAGGAGGAAAAACTATTTTCCTGTTCAGAAATCTCATGAACCTCATTAAAACATCAATAGTAATAATAGTAGATGCTCTCTACTATTTTGTGCTAGGCAATTTACTGGGTACTTTATGTATAACATTTACCGTGTTCTCAATAATCCTTTTAAAATAGAAATTTATAGACATTAATACAGGATGAAATATGGAAATTATATCATGCCAATTGCATTAGTCTGGGTTCTCCAGAGAAACAGAACCAATAGCAGATATATGTCTATGAATATAGGAAGAGATTTATTATAAGGAAGTGGCTCACACAATTAGGAAGGCTGAAAAGTCTCACAATCTGCTTTCTACAAGCAGGAGACCCAGAAAAGCTGGTGTTATAGTTTGAAGGCCTAAGAGCTGATGGTGTAGATTCCAATCCAGTTCTGAAGGTTTGAGAACCAGGAGCATTGAGGGCAGTAGAAGATCCATGTCACAGCTCATACAGTCAGGTGGAAAGCAAATTAAAGCTTCTTCCTCCTTCTTGCTCTCTTCAGACCCTTAACAGATTGTATGATGCCCACTCACATTTGGAGGAACCATCTGCTTTACTCAGCCCACCAATTCAAATGCTATAATCCCTTTCAGAAACACTCCGCAGACACACCCAGAAGTAATGTTCAATCAGATATCTGGGCACCTTGTGTCCCAGTCAAGTGGACACATAAAATTAACTATTACAGGTCCACCCCTTGTCAACTGGGCATCAATGCACACTTCCTTAAGCCATACTTAATCTCTAAATAAGAACAATAACAAGGTCATAATTCCACCTAACCTGATATAACTGTCCTTTGTACAACTGAAAATGTACTAGCCTCTACCCTTGAAGAAGAGGTAATGTCCTTGAATGATGATTGCTCTTCTCCTTGATATTCTATAACTCAAATACTATTAAGTAAAATTAACAATATGTAAATACTTAATATTATGATAAAGTCTTGGAGGAAGACAGTAGAGTGATGTTTACCCAAGGCTGGGAATGGTAATGGAGAGGGGAGATAAGGTACGGATGATTAATGGGCACAAAAATATAGTTAGATAGTTATTTAGAGTGAACAATATTTGATAGCACAACAAAGTGACTATAATCAACAATAAGTTAAGGTATATCTTAAAATAACTAAATGAGTGAAATGGGAGGTTCCTAAAACAAAGAAATGTTCAATACATAACATATCTTATGTTACATGATAAGGAAATAAGAGAGGAAAGAAAACAACTCCCTATTTAAATAAAAAAAATTTTAAAATATTTGCTTAATACACACACATATACACACTCACAAACACACACAGGTATTCATAACAAACTAAGGAGGAAATACTTATTACAATTACAGTCTTGGTTTTATATCTAGTCACATGGTCATAGCTGGTATTTATAACTACTGTCTTCTACTACCCAGTCTATATGCCTTTGCCTTAAGCAAGCACCTTAGCTGGTCGTGGTTTTTTAACTGGTAGGATGACTCAAGCCTTCATTCCTGAATGGTTAGTAGTCCTACCTGGATTGGATTGTTGTAGTTTTCTATTGACCCTAATCATAACACACTGTAATATTAAGAGATGCCCTCAGGGGTTCCCCTGTCTTCCAGACATACGCTTCCTTACCTACGTTGCATAGTAGCATCCCAGTTTTCCTTTCGTAATAAACATTAATCATTCCAGCCAGCACTATAACTCCCTTCTTAGCCTGTTGATTCAGTGGCATGAGGATCCCAAAGTGGCCAGGTAGCAGTTTTAACTTACTGTTCAATGGAATCATTGTTGTGCCTCCTGGTGGAAGCATTCCTCCCTCTGGAATTAAGACCTCTAGGTCAACAGAGCATAAAGTTGCAGGAACAGGAAATTTTGCTAGTGGGTCACTGGTCCTAATAATGAGTGATGCCACTCTCATTTTCACCTCTTGAATCCTAGACATGTGAATCCCAGCTTTACAGTTAGGAGAGGAGTTGCAGAGGTAGGGCCAGTTGCATTTTGTTCTGAGTGAGGTGAAAGAGAATGGAGATTCTGATCAGAGATATGATAGGTTCTGATTTTCATTAGAAAAATGTCACTACTGGTTGTGGAGATTAGATCAGATTTTAAGAGTGCAGGACTCAACATCACTAATCATCAGGGAAATGCAAATTAAAAGCATAATGAGCTATCACCATATCCCATTAGAATGGCTATTATTAAAAAGTTAAAAAAAGATAGAAGCTGGCATGGATGCAGAGAGAAAAGAACACTTATACACTGTTGGTGGGACTGCAAATTAGTACAAGCTCTATGGAGAACAATATGGAGATTCCTCAAAGAAATAAAGACAAACCTACCATTCGATCCAGCAATCCCACTATTGCATATCTACCCAAAGGAAAATAAGTTATTTTATCAAAAAGATACCTACACTCGAATGTTTATTACAGGACAATTCATAATTGCAAAATGTTGAATCAACCGAAGTGCCCATCAATTCATGAGTGGATTAACAAAATAACACACACACACACCATGGAGTACTACTCAGCCATACAAAGAAATGAGTTAATGTCATTTGTGACAATTTGGATGGAAATGGACATAGTGAAGTATCTGAAGAATGGAAAAACTCTTATAGACATTGGCCTAGGCAAAGAATTTATGAAGAAGACCCCAAAAGCCATCACAGCAACAACAAAAATAAATAAATGGGACCTGATCAAATTAAAAAGCTTCTGCACAGCCAAAGAAACTATCACTAGAGCAAATAGACAACCCATAGAGTAGGAGAAAATATTTGCATGCTACACATCTGACAAAGGGCCAATAACTAGAATCTATATAGAACTCAGGAAAATCAGCAAGAAAAAATCAAACAACCCCATTAAAAAGTGGGCAAAGGATATGAAGAGAAACTTTTCAAAAAAAGATAGACTAATGGCCAAGAAACATATGAAAAAATGCTCAACATCTCTAATCATTAGGGAAATGCAAATCAAAACCACAATGAGCTATCACTTAACTCCAGTGAGAAGAGCTTTTATCAAAAAGTCTCAAAACAACAAATGTTGGCATGGATGCTGAGAGATGGGAACACTCATGCACTGCTGGTGGGACTGCAAATTAGCACAGCCTCTATGGAAAGTAGTATGAAGATACCTCAAAGAACTAAAAGTAGAACCACCATTTGATCCAGCAATCCTACTACTGCATATCTACCCAAAGGAAAAAAAGACATTCTATAATAAAGACATCTGCACTCGAATGTTTATAGCAGCACAATTCACAATTGCAAAGATGTGGAAACAACCTAAGTGCCCATCAATACATGAGTGGATTAATGAAATGTGTCATATGTACACCATGGAGTACTACTCAGCCATTAGAAAAAAAAAACAAAAGGATGAACTACCTCTTGTATTATCCTGGATGGAGCTGGGTCCCATTCCTCTAAGTGAAATAACACAAGAATTTAAAAACAAACACCACATGTATTCACCATTAAATTGGTACTAATTAATCAACACTAATGTGCACATATGGGAAGTAACATTCACAGGGTATGAGGCAGGTGGGAGTGGGGAGGAGGGGACAGGTAAATCCACACCTAATGGATGTGGTGCGTGCTGTCTGGGGGATGGGCACCCTTGTCAGGCAGTGAAAGGCAATTTATGTAACCAAAGCATTTGTACTCCCATAATACTCTAAAACTAAAAAAAAAAAAGAATGGAAAAAAAACACCACATGTACTCTCTAATAATTTGGAACTAATTGATGGGCACACATGGCATAGAAAGAAGTAAAAGTCACTGGAAATCAAGAAGGGAGGAGGGGAGAAGAGAGGAGGGGTAAAAACCCACCTGTCACGTACAATGAACACTATTCGGGTGATTGGCACAGTAATATTCCTGACTTAACCATTATAAAAGCTATCCATGTAACAAAAAATTTGTACCCCCTTAATATTTTGGGAAAAAAAAATTCAGGCATGAAAAAATGGTTAGTGAGGTAATGTAGAAGTCCAAATCCAAGAACAGGACCTCAGGATAGTGATTCTTTAAGAACAGGGTAGACAGAACAAGTTATTAATGGTATTCAAGAAATTAATATCTTTTCTTTAGGAGTATTTTCTTTTTGTTTGCTGGTACTTTCCTTGATTTCCCCATTACAGTTTTTAAACTTCCATATTTAAAGGCTACTATGCAAAAATACGTATGTCATTGTTTAAAAATTACATGTTAAAACTACATACATGTCTGTTCCATGTATGTAGACAAATACATTAATATATATGATTTAGATAAAATAACAGAAAAGGCTGAGTAAATGGTAAAGAGACCACAAAGTATGAATAACTATGGCTAGTGCCAGAAGACAAATGTCTTCAAAGCCATTGGTAATGAGCAGCAACTGAAGTTTTTCGGTCTGCTCTTCTTTTGAGTGAGTACGTGTGTATTGTAGGTTATCTTGGATGCTCTACATAAAACAGGTTGAAATGTGTTTGAGAAGAGTGCTTAAGAGATGTTTGGGAAGCTGTCATAGGAATAATCCATGAGATGATGAGTGTCTCTTACGTTAAAGCTCTGTGTTGGAGACTACAAGTACCGCAGTTACGCTAGCCCGAGACTTACCTCTAAGGAGCTTACTAACAAGAATGAAATAAATTTCTGCTGTACACCTTTCACTTGTGTAATGCAAGGTGGCTTGTATTTGCTATTACAGACTATATTGCCTATGTTGTTCCCTACATTTGGAATGTGTTTTGCCCTTTCTTCACCTAACACTTTTTAATACAATAAGTCTTCACTTAATGTCAAGGATAGATTCTTGGAAACTGTGACTTTATGCTAAACGAAGTACGCTAAACCAATTTTACCATAGGCTAATTGATATAAACAAGAGTTAAGTTCCTATAGCACATTTTTGGTCACAAAAATATCAGCAAACTTCTAAGTAAAGACCCAAATCACCTCCAGTATTAAACATTGAAATGAATGTGAGCTATCCATACATTAAAGAAAGAATGGTAAAAACAAGGTAATTATTTATTTACTCAAGTTTTGGTGAATCAGTGAGTGAGAGCAGTCGTAGTGATGGTGGATGAACTCAAGGAATAAATGTTTGCAGAGCAAAAATTGTAAGAAGCACCCCCTACCACCACATGGTTCAAAAACAACAAATACTATATAGGCTTGCTGTGTGCTTTCACACTGCATTGTTGAATGTCGTGCATTTGTATGATTATCATCTACTCTACAAATTTTTATTTGACAATAATTTGTATTAGTTCATTCATTCATTTTCCAACCCACTTATTCTAGTTCATGGTTGTGGGTGGCTGGAGTTTATCCTGGCGGTTCAGGGAGCAAAATAAGAACCAACCCTAGACAAGGCGCCATCTCATCACAGGGCACACTCACACATATGTCCACACTCAATCACACTGAAACCTTTTATACAGCAAGTTTACCTACAGTGCACATCTTTGGGATGTGGGAGGAAACATAGAACTTGGAGAAAACCCATGCAGACTTGGGGAGAATGTGCAAACTCTACATAGTCAGTGGCCCTGGCTGGGAATTAAATTTTGTTCCCTGAACATTATAATGAAATGACATTGAATGAAACATTATTCAAGGACCTGTTGTACTTAACTTCATTTCTTCCAGAAAGACTTTCATAATTTCCATCAATCTGTGTAAATTATTCATTTTCCAGTGGAACTTCATAACTAATTATAACATTAAGAATATTGCATTACAGAAATTTATGTATTCAATTAAATACTTATTTAAGAAACATATATGGCAGTATGTGTGCAAGACACTGTTTTATTTACATTACATAATGTAATTGTTAGTCTTCACAAACCCCTATTAGTAGATGCTATTGCTATTCTCATTTTACAGATGAGGAAACTAGATCGCTGGACACATAATATGTGGTGAGATTTGAGGGCAGATAACCTGGCACCTGGCCCTGTTCTCTTAATCCTCAACTATAAACTACTCAAGAATAATGATATTCCACATTCAATGATATATATTTCCAGTATTTAGGCAAGTTTTTGAACAGTATACCATGAGATGAGGAAATAAAGGATCAGAAAGGGATAAAGGGTGTTAAAATAGTAACTTTATAATTTATCTGTAATATAGGGTCACGCTATTGAAAATTAGTATGAAATAACACACATAAATCATTTTATAGATGGCTTCATTACAAGAGAAAGAAGTCTACTCCATTTACATGACCACTAAGAGTTTCGGGTTTTGTGCAAAATTAACTGGAGCTAAAACAAGCAAATAAACCCAGTTAAATATCTACTTGCTATGCTACTTCGGAATTAGACTACTGTTGAATTTTAAAGTAGTCAATGTTTTTTAAGTTTGTTAAATAGATAACACAAAAAAGAGGCTGTTGAATGTATATATTTTAGTATAACATACTAAATATTTAAAGTAGGGATGAAGTTCCTTTGGAAAATGGTCAATTTACACAGGCTGGGAAAGGCACCAATGTAATGATTTCATGTAGAATATTTTAAAAACTTTCAGGAATTAAATTAGAAAAAAAAATGCTGATGAATTAACACTTTGTATGCAACCAAAGGTATCATGTGATAAAACAGGTAATGATTTCAATCGTCTTTAAAATAAAATGGCCAAATAATAGAGAAACAAAATCTTGAATAGAAACAAACAAAGTAATAGGAAAAGCTTGGGAGAAATATAGTATGACAATTTAAAAGTTGTTCATGGCACAAAGAGGCTGGGTGCGGTGGCTTACACCTGTAATCCTAGCACTCTGGGAGGCCAAGGCTGGCGGATTTCTTGAGCTGAGGAGTTCAAGACCAGCCTGAACAAGAGCGAGACCCTGTCTCTACAAAAAAATGGAAAAATTAGCCTGGTGTGGTGGTGCACGCCTGTAGTCCCAGCTACTTGGAAAGGTGAGGCGGGGGGATCACTTGAGCCCAGGAGTTTGAGGTTGCAGTGAGCTATGATGACACCACTGCACTCTAGTCAGGGCAACTCTGCCTCAAAAAAGTAAAATAAAATAAAATAAAATAAAATGGCACAGAGAAGTTAAAGGAATTGAATGAAAAGCCACCGAATCTGTCAATTTTCTAAATTGTTTATTCTGATGAGCCATGGCAATCTGACAATACATTTAACATTTCATAGTCATCAGAAGAAATGAACAGCATTTGATGACCCCTCTATCAAATGAAGCTTTTTAATTTATCTCTTGGCATAATAATGATAAAATTATGTGTTGCACTAGATCATTGTGCTTTGGGGAAAACATTTGCCATTCCATCTATTAATGTTGATGGGTTGACATCAAAAAACTCATCAACAAATAAAGATGTAGAATCAGACTTAAAGTAAACATGGTCTCATATATTGAATGTGCTCAGCAGAAATATTTCTCCATATGGCATTTTTAAAAATTTGAGTACTAAGTTCTGTGAATAAAGAAAAGATCTGTGCAGGCCATCATCACTCACTTGCCAGTTGTAGGCATAAATTTAAGAACAATGTCAAATAGCAGCTGGTGTTCTGAAATGCTATATATATAGCCCCTATAATACAATATATCTCTTTTTGCGTAGGTAAAAGATGAGAAATTGTTTTAAAGCCAGAGTAGCAAAGTAAGCCTCAAAAGTGAACAGACAAAAATACTGGCCCAAGGGGAAAATTGTAGCTGTTAAATGTATTTATGTACCTTCTTTTCCCAGGAAATGATCTAAATTCTTGAAAAGAATAAGCTGGTGACTGATATTTGCATTCTTTGTAATTTTAATATATTTTCTGGACATCTCACAATTATCTTTGATGATAATAGCTGTAATTTACTAAGCACCAACAATATATCAGACTTTGTACATAGCTTTTTAATCTTCACTAGTTGTGCATTATTAGGAAACAACCAAAGAAACATTGTTAAAAAAGAAACAAAGAAAAGCATCAAAGTTCAGGTAAAGTAACTTCTTCAAGATGTTCTGAACTAAGACGTAGGAAGCTGGGATTCAAAGCCAGGCCAAACTCCAAAACACACCTTTTCACTATATGAGCAATCATTAGAAACCTGAATTAGAATATTCTCTTTCAACATTAGACTCCATATCAATATTTAAAGGAAGAAAATAATAAGTCTGTTAACTTCTTTTCACATGCACAAGTAAATTAATTGCCAGTTAATATGGTTCTGGGATTGCTGGTTTGTTGTTGTTCTCATGTTTACTTTTTTTCTAAATTCTTTCTTGTTTTTGTTGTTTCTCTACTGGCAATTTTTATTTTACCTTTTTAATGAATTTAACTAATGAATATTAGGCAACCATGTAGGTTGGACCTATATTGATTTTCCTATATAAATTATGAAAAATAAAAAAGATTCAAGACACCTGCCATATATTTCCATGATGAATAATTGTCCACTTTGAACTAAATACTAATTTTCACCAAAGATTCAGGAAGCAAGACCCTTACATTATGGTAGACTCAAAGGATCTCTGAATGTACACATTAAAATGTGTTTATTTTTCACTTCTTTCAGGCCAGTGACCTAAATTATATGGGAAATATTTATCTTGTTATGATCTTCTATGGGATGATTATATTTCTTTTTATTTTAAATCCATTAACTAAAACTAAGGATGGACTGAGGGTGTGGTACAACTACTATTCAAATGTGTTGCAAGACAGGGGCAGAATTCTTTGATATTATCAGTGCTATGTTGAGTTAGACTTAGTAATTGATTTCTAATCTTTTTAAATTTTAGTTTAGCCATCAATTAACATTTAAAATGATTATTTATTTTTAATCCTTTTGTATTGAAGTGAAATTCACATAACACAAAATCAATCATTTTAAGTGTACAATTAATGGCTTTAACACACTCACAATAATGTGCACCCATCCCGTTTATCTAGTTTCAAAACGTTTTGATAACCTCCAAAGGAGTTTTATTCCACTGTTGTTGGACAAGATACTTAGTATAATTACAATCTTTTAAAATTTACTGAGACTTGCTCTGTGACTGAACAAATGGTCTATCCTGGAGAATGTTCCATATGTTCTTGAAAAGAATGTGTATTCTGTTGTCTTGGGGGTGGAGTTTTCTAAATCTATCTGTTAGGTCTAATTAGTTTATAGTGTTGTTCTAGTCCTCTTTATTTCCTTATTAAAATCGGTCTGCTTGTTTGATCCATTATTGAAAATGGAGTATTGAAGTATCTAAAAGTATCTAACTGTTCTTGTAGAACTATTCTCCTTTCAATTCTGTCAATATTTACTTCACATATTTTGAGTCTGAATCTTTTTTAAGAATTAAACTTTTTATCAGTATATAAGATTCATTTTAGTCACTTGTAACAGGTTTGACTTAAAATCTATTTTGCCTGACATTAGCATAGCCATCCCATCTCTTTTTTGGTTACTGTTTGTATGGAATATCTTTTTCCTTCTTTTTTTTTCCAACCTACTTGTGTCTTTGGCTCTAAAGTGAGTCTCTTATAAATAGCATAAATGGATCGTGTTTTATTTTTTAATCAATATTGCCCATATCTGCATTTTAATTGGAGTGTTCAACTCATTTATAATGTTTTTACATGTCTTATGTCATTTTTGTTCCTCCTTTCCTCCATTAGTGCCTTCTTTTTTATTTTTATTTTTTTGATAGTGAACTGTTTTGATACCTTACTAATTTTCTTTTGTATATACTTTTAAAATTATTTTATTAGTGAGTGCCTTTGGGGTTACAATTAATATCTCATGACAATTTAGTTTCAATTAATACCTCTTGAATTTCAATAGCATTAAAAATTTCTGTTTCTATATTACTTTGTACCTCCTCTTTTATGTTGTTGTTTATGCAAATTATATCTTTATACATTGTACTTCCATTAACATAGATTTATAATAATTGTCCAATGCAATTGTTATTTAACTTTTTAAGGCCATGTAGGCAATAAAAATAGGAGTTACAAACTAAAACACAATAATATTCACTTCTCTTTTTGGCCATGTAGTTCCGTTTGAATTTGTTTTTATATATTCATATGGCTTCATATGAATTTTGTAAGTTTGGAGACATCATATTTTTCTAAAATTTTGTCCAAATTCTGTCTAGGGTGTTTTAATTTCAGCCTGAAGGAGAGCTTTAAGAATTTCTTATATATTAAGTCTAGTAACATGAACTCTTTTGATTTTTTACATCTGGGAATATCTTAATTTCACCTTAATATTGAAGGGTGGTTTTGTGGGATATAGAATTCTTGGTTCACAGATCTTTTCTTTTAGCACTTTGATCTCTCATCCCTTTGCTTTCTGGACTTCATGATTTCTGATGATAAATATATTGTTAATCTCATTGAAATTGTCTGTTCATGAGGAATCACTTCTTTAATTCTGCTTTCGTGATTCTCTCTTTGTCTTTGTCTCTTGACAGTTTGACTATGTCTTGATGTGGATCTCTTTGTATTTATCCTTCTTGGAGTTTTTTGAAGTTCTTGGATGTGCAGATTCATGTGTTTTACTGAATTTGGGAAGTTGGGGCCAATATTTCTTCAAATACATTCTCTGCTCTTTTATCTCTCTCCTCTCTTTTGCGAAAACCTCATAACTGGTATGTTGGTACACTTGATGGTATCCCACAGTTTTTAAGCTCTATTTATTTATTTTTTCATTCTTTTTTATTCCTTGTCTTCAGAATAATTTCATTTACCTCTTTGCAAATTTGCTGATTCTTCATTCTGCCTGCTCAGATCTGCTGCTTAAACCCTCCAGTGAAAATGTTATTTCCATTATTGTAATTTTCAAATCCAGAATTTTTGTTTGCTTTCTTTTTGTAATTTCTGTGTCTTTATTGTTATTTTCTATTTGTTCATATGTCATTCTCCCAGTTTCATTTAGTTCTTTTTTCTCTATCCATGTTTTCCTTTAGCTGTATGAGTAAATTTCAGACAGTTGAGTTAAAGTCTTTGTCCAGTAATTCCAATGTCTGTTTTTACCCAAGAACAGTTTCTAGTTCATTGCTTTTTTCCTGTGTATGGTGGATACTTTCTTCTTTCTTTACATACGTCATAACTTTTTGTTTAAATTGCAACACTTTCAACTTATAATGTGGAAACACTAGAAATCAGATTTTTTCCCCTCCTTAGAGTTTATTGCTGTTGCTTTCTGTGGGTTATACTGCTTTCTTTTTCAGTCATTTTTCTAAGCCACCTTGGTAAATAGTTTATTCGTTATTATATACTGTCACTTAAATCTTGGTTCCTTTAGTTTGTGGTGAGCTTGTGGTTTAGCAAACGTTTTCTAAATGCCTGAAGCCAACAAAAATAAATAATTAAAAAACAAACAAACAAAAAATATTCCTTGGACTTTGCCGTGGATTGGCCCTGGGTTGAGGCACTTGTTCAACTGTTAGTGAGGCCATTTACAATGCTTCCTTAGCCTTCACTTCCTATTTCCATTGAGTCTAAAGATAAGTGGAAGACAGAAGCTCTTTTCAGATCTTTGTGAGCATATGTCCTGCCCTGTTAATGTGCATGGCTTTCTTGAATCCCCATTATATACTAGATCTTTTTAAAGCTTTCATTTTTCAAAGTAGTCTTCTCCCCAGAATTTTCTGTCAGGGCTTTCAGTGTGTCTAATCTTGGCCTAATTGTGATCTTTTAACCCAGGCTTCAGCAGCTTTTTCATTTGCCTCTCAATATTTTTTAGTATCACCTTCAGCTTGGCTGTTTTTCCTCATTGAAAGAGTTCTTCTTTGGTAGAGAAAACAAAGGCAAGCACTTTGCATTCCTCCTTCAGAGAGCCCCAAGACTAGTCAAAAGGCACAAACATAATAACCTGGGAACAAGGTCCACTCTGCTACCGCTGGAATCAGTGCTACCACACTGGGAATGTGAGCTGCCATTTTCAAGACTGCCACCGCTCATGGAAAAGGGATGGGGCAAGGCTAAGATAAATTAAAATGACACAGAGCTTGCCTAATACACTTAATTAACCTTTTTTCTTAATTCAGTATAGGCTTGGTTGCTGTAAACCTTTGACTATTTTCCAAGGTTCTGACAAAGTTGGTTCTGGCAGTCTTAATTGCATCTGTGTGGAAGGATAAGCCCTTGGAGTTCCCTACTGTATTGCTTTTGCTGATGTCACTTAGTGAAACCTGCAGATTTATTTTTTAAAATGGAATGTGGGGTAATTAATGTGCTTTTGCTTTAGCCATATATTTTGGCATATGATTTTCTAATAACTAGACCATGAAAAATGTTTTGGTTCAAATATAAGTTATACATATCCCTATCGCTAAAGAAGACATATACATAATTCCCTATTATAAATCCTGAATTACTTATCTCATAAGGAAACGAGAAGGTGGGAGGAATTCTATTCTCAAAAAAAGACCAGCAATAGAATAAAAGCAAAAAAACTTCTGGAGAACACTTCGGGAAGGAAGTGCAAGAAACTAGCCTACTTTGGATACATTTAAATATCAATGAACTAGGTCATAACTACTAGAATGATTAGTAGTTCTTTAAATTTTTAAAGCTTTCTTACATCTGTTAATTTTAAAAATTTTTCTTTTGTTTTTCATAGAAAAATCAGCTGTTAGTCTTTTGATGACAGCAAGAAATTCTAGTGTCCAAGAAGTTTGAAAACTGGGAAATTCCATAGGAAGAACTAGGAAAAACAATAATACTTTTTATGGTGTTGAAGTGTTTAAAGCTATAGTCACATTGATTCAATATTTTGATTGTCATTGACATTCATTAATTATTAATGATCCTTGGAGGGACTAATTACTATTGATATTTCAGAAAAACAAATGGAGTTCAAAGAATAGCTAAATCACTTCCCTAAGGTTGTATACTAAATAGTATAAGTAGAATTTGAATCTACATCTTCAAAGCTCTTTAAAATGAGGTGGCAATTGCTAGAAAGAGGATAAGAAATCAGGCTCAGTCAAAGGACCTAAAACAGCAGGGGGAGTATATAGGGTGTGTAAAGCTAACATAAGGGAGAACACTGGACTGACAATATAAGCAAACAGAGTCTGAGTCCTTTCCTCACAGAAACAAATCTTACTAAGTTCTACTATCTCCCAAAGCAAAAGAAGTTATATAATCTCTAGATGATAAGGACACATTCTGAAAGCAAAACACAATGTGGCATTGTTTCAAAAATGCACTGGATGGTTCCTAATATTTTAAGTATTATACAATAAAGTCCAGCTGTGTAGATTCCTCAAGGGAGGAGTCAATCTAAAGAGTCAAATAATTTATATTACTAGTAATTCAAAATATTAGTGATAATTTATATTAAAACAATAGTTTTTATTTTAAATAATTCTAAAATATATTTCTCACATTATTTATGAAGTTATTCATTTTTATTGCAAATATTGTGTTTTCTGAAGGGTGTGTTTCATTTCCTTTTCTATCAGGTTGTCATAAAAAATGTTAGCAAGATACTTCCAGCTAGATCATTCCAGTTCCTTTGTGCCTTTCCTCTACTCTCAATTGACTGATGGTCGTACTGAGATATGAAAATCACTCTAAAAAACCTTTGACTAAATTAAAAGTAAGATCAAATCAAATAATTATAAGAAATTTAAAATCAATGTAGAAAATAAGAAAAATCTATCATCATGGAGTTCTAAATTAATTAGCATTAATTATGTATTTTAAAAGGGTAGCAGCAATATAATTTCCATGTAAGTGAACTGCAACCAATTTTCAGCTCATTATTATGAACAGTCCAGTTATACATACTTTGCCCTTCATAGAAATTTCATGATTTAACACACTGAGATTCTTAAAACTAATTTATTCTCAGAGTATTCTGGGATTAGCTATCATAATCATCATCATACAAACAAAAATTAAAATAGTGATATTACATTATTTAAGTAGACTTACAATATACACAACAGGAACACTTTGGTTTTTTAATTTCTACTTTAATCCTCATAAAATTTCCCAACATGTTTCTCTCTAGCATCACTTTGTCAACTAAAAAAGAAATCATAAGGGAAAGGTGACTAAATTTATAAGACTAAGTTTTCAAGCAGAATTGATGACATAGTTATACAATTCAATTGCTTCAGCCTTTTTTTTCCTCACTTTTGAAGTTTTTGTGCTTGATTCAATATCTGAAATAAATGTGCCTTCTCAGAGATTTGCAATAAAATCACATTAAATTTTAAATTCTGGTATTCAGTAACCAAATTGTACTTGATGAAATTAAAAATGGAAAATCTTCAAATATTGTTGAAAACAAGAGTTAAGACAATTATCAAAGGTGTCATTTTGAGTAAAGAAGTTATGAAAAATAATTAGTTACTGCTGGGTTGGAGTTCAAAACAGGTTTTCAAAGAGAGAATAGAGAACTATAAAAACAATCTCTGATTAACATTGTGCAATGGTGTCTTTAGAGAAGAAAGAAATTTCTGTTTCCAATTTTACCATGGAATTATTTTCGTTTTTTAAATTTCCATATATTTAGGGGGTATAAGTGCAGTTTGTTACATAGACACATTGTATAGTGGTGAGGTTTGGGCTTTTAGTGTACCCATTGCCTGAATATTATACATTGTACCCAGTAGGTAATTTTTCATCCCTCACTCCCCTTTCACCTTCACACCTTTGGGGTCTCCACTGTCTTTTATTGCACTCTGTATGGCCATTTGTACCCATAGTTTAGCTCCCACTTGTAAGTGACAGCATGTGGTGTCTGATTTTCCATTCCTGAGTTACTCCACTTAGGATAATAGCCTCAAGTTACATCCAAGTTGCTGCAGACATTGTTTCATTCTTGTTTATGTCTGAATAGTATTCTATGGTTTATATATATCACATTTTTTTCAATCTACTCATCAGTTGGTGGACACTTATGTTGGTTCCACATCTTTGCAATTGTGAATTATGCTGCAATAAACATTCTAGTGCAGGTGTCTTTTTGATAAAATGATTTCTTTTCCTTTGGGTAGATACCCAGTAGTGAGATTGCTGGATCAAATAGTAGATCTACTTTTAGTTCTTTGAGAAATCTCCATACTGTTTTTCATAGAGGTTGTACTAATTTAAATTCCAACCAAAAGTGTATGAGCATTCCCTTTTCACCGCATCTGCACCAATAGGAAAAAATACTCTGCACCACTAATCATCAGAGAAAAGCAAATTAAAACCACAATGAGATACCACCTTCTCCCAGTCAGGACGGCCATTATTAAAAAGGATTTGTTTTCTGATGTACATTTCTGTCTACTAAAATCACTGGTGCAAGCATTTTCCCCTAGAAACTTTTAGGTTCACTCTATTACCAAAATTCTTTGTTGATATTACATGTCATAACATTTCTCATTGGTTTTCTATTGAATATTTCTTTCTTTCTTGTACTATTGATTTATAGTTGTATCATCTTCTTGGTTGATTTATTTATAATACAAGGAATCTCATTTAATTTGACATCCAAACATACTGTGGTACTTAAAAAAATTAATTATGTCTGTCTTTAACTTATCCTTCTCTGAAGGCTTTACATGGATGAATCTTTTTACTGAAGCATCAAGTACCATCTGTACATATATCTCGACCATTAGAAACGTATATTCAAGATTAAAATAATGACAAGCACTTATTATGAGAACTATCTGAAGTTTTGTTTAGAGATCCTATATATTTTTACATTTTTATCTATTGATTATCTAGCTTTGTATCTATTTTTCTAATTACAAAAGTAGAGTATGCTCATTGAACAAAGACTTCAAACATAAACAAAAAGAAATTACAATTGACACTTGAACAACATGGGTTTGAACTGCACAGGTCCACTTTACACAGATTTTTTTCAGTATATGTATGGGAAAATCTTTTGGTGATTTACAACAGTTTTAAAAAACTTGCAAAGGCATTGTGTAACTTAGAAATACCAAAAAAATTAAGAAAAATGTTATGTATGTCATGAATGCATAAAAGATATATAGTTGCTAGTCTATTTTATCATTTACTACCATAAAACATGCACAAATCTTCTAATAGAAAAAGTTAAAATTTATTAAAACTGAGGCATGCAAACACAGACTGTACATGGCACCGTTTGCGGTTGAGAGAAATGTATACAAACATAAAGATGCAGTATTAAAGAATGAGTGCATAAAATTTACTGTAGTATGTAGCATACTACTCTAATAACTTCACAGCCACCTTCTGTTGCTATTGTCATGAGCTCATATGTTGTGAGTATTCGCTTAACACACTGTGTGACCTGTGATGCTAAGCATCTCCACATAAGCAGTTCATCTCTCCAGTAAATCGTGTATTACAGTAAAAAGTGATCTCTCAAGGTTCTTGTGTATGTTTTAGCATGTTCAGTACAATACTGTAAACCTTAAGTAACATTATGGGACCCATACAGAGTGTCACTAGTTATGCTGGAAGTGCTCCCATAAAGCAAAGTCACGATATTACAAAAAAAAGTTGAATTGCTTGATATGGACTATAGCTTGAGGTCTACCGCTGCAGTTGCCACTGTTTTAGACAGAAAGTTCATCTTGTAAACAGATGATGTAAACTCACAGTATCAATAAATACAGTACAGTACTGTGAGTGCATTTTCTCTTCCTTATGATTTTCTTAATAACGTCTTTTCTCTAACTTACTTTACTGTAAGAGTAAAGTACATAGTATATATAACATAAAAATTATGTGTTAATCGACTGTTTATGTTATCAGTAAGGTTTCTAGTCAACAGTAGGCTATTAGTATAATAGTTAAGTTTTGGGGGAGTCAAAAGTTATATGCAGATTTTTGACTGTGTGGGAGGTCGGAGCCACTAACTCCCGTGTTATTCAAGGGTCAACTGTAAAACGTAACAAAACAAGGTTAGTGCAGTCTTCCAACATGACCAGTTGACCTTTAAGAATTTACCTCTTCAGACCATGACTGGGCTTTGCTTATTTTATTTTTAATGGTTTAATCATATCATTTATATAATATTGTGCTATTTTTACATGATTTCTTTCAGTAAGCATTAATCCTAATGTAGTGTTTTATAAACATCCTTTTAACATGTGCAATCTATTGCATTAAGTGGCTGTATCATCATTTACATAAATATTCACTTACATCTGGGTTCTTTTGCTACTACACATAATAATGTTAAAATGCATTTGTTAACTCTGGAGGCTGAGGCAGGAAGATCATGTGAGCCTAGGAATTTGAGGTTGCGGTGAGCTATGATGACACCATTGCTTGTAGAATCATGCTGTTACCTATTTAAATCCCCTCAGAATCAACCTCTTGCCCCTTCCTTAAAATTTATTATCTATAAACAGGCTATTTTATATTTATTTGTCAATAATAGACAAATAAATCTAACCATTAATTGAATAGCTCAAGTAAAACATGGGAGGCAGAGGCTAAAATACTTCCAAATGGTTACAGATGATTTTAGAAAATGCTAAGAGCAAAATACAACTTTGACTTCCCTTTCCATCATTTTTACATTTGCAAAGACAAACACACAAAATAATAAAATTTAAAAAAATAACAAACTGGATAAATTTCTAAACCTATATTACAAGCCTATAATGTATTACATATATTATATTAGTCTATTAAGCAATAATTACTCATGCAGCTTTATTGTGTCTGAAGGAAATGAAAAAATAGTAAAACAATAACTAGTATTAATCGTGTAATTTTTGCTACATGGTTATTAAAAACATAATGTATTTTATCAGTAATTAAAAGTTCGGAGGCATTTTCTGAAACTTTACCAGAAGTTTTAAGAAAATGCTATCTAAATAAGTATTCATTTCAGGTAAAAAAGAAATCAAATATTTCCCATTTCCCTACTGCAAAGTTAATACAATTTTTTAATCAGTTGTCAAATGAACAGCTGTTTCCTCAGATCAAAGTTCACCGTTCCTCACAAAACACACTTCTCCACATAACTCCTTTCTTCGAAGGCCAGCAGTGGTAACAGCTTTATTGTTCCTCTCCCCGTAACACTGCGCTATCCCTTGTGGTCAATTTACACTTCTCAGAAAACAGTCCCTTTATCGTGCCCTCCTTGATTTATTCTAATTAGAATCCTTCTCCTTCTGGGATCTAGAAGTTCTACTAATATGAACTCTTCTCTTTAAATGAAAGCCTTGCCTAACGAAAATGTAATTTAGTAGCTGAAGCTCCATCCGTCTCTTCTCCTATCTTTGAAGAAGTTCCCAAAACGCTCCTGACAGTCGGGCATACAATTAAAAGCACCCTGCTGCTTGCCTGTGATTTACCTGGAGGATACAGACCATTCATTTGCTCTCGGTTTCTTTATAAGGTTTTACACAGTGTACAATCCCAGAGTGGACTGTGAATAATTATTGAATTTGGTCACGTGGTGTCTAGAACCCCACTCGTGCCAAACCTGCTTCCTCGTGCTTTTTTTTTCACTTCATATTTCTGTCTTACAAGTATAAAACGAACACTTTGGTAACACTTTTTGATCAATTAATACATTTTAATTTGCCTTTGTTTTACATTCCCTTTCTATTTCCACCTCTGTGCTCACCAACTATTTCTCATTCTTCTAATCACTTACTCTATTTCTGTTATGTTAACTCTGAGCCATTTGTCAACTCGTATAATCAGAATGGGGGTGAAACTATGGAGGCTGCTCTTTTCTGATTTTCATGTCATTTTTTTCTATCCCAAATTAGGAAGAACAACCAATCTTTTAAAATGCCATCTTAAGGCATAGTTGTCAGTTTTGTGTCCTAAGTTCTTAAACTCTCTGAAAAGAAGTGGAGGGCTTTAATATGAGAAACACAGTCTGTAATATATAAATGGTATGCACAGAATATTAATAAATCTGATTTTGCCATATGTTGTAGCTACTCACTAGAAGTGATAGATTATTAGACTATAATATTAACTCTGTCAAGCAATTAGACACTCTTTTATACCATAATTAAAATATGCATTTAATTTTCGATTTTTTTAGAACAATCAGACTCCTTACATATCCGAAGAAACCGGACACCAGAAAGGAAATAAAATAAGGAATTTAGTATTCAGAAACCTATTCTCCTTTTCTAAGAAAAAAAAATCTAAAAGTAAAAGTAGGGAAAGAATAATGTAGTAAAATTTTTTAATGTAGTGTATCTGTAATCGACTTATAAAAGTCAGGTAGGAGGGCATCTTGTGGTTTATTTTAGCTGTTTCAACCTATATTTTGAAAACAGAAAACTTCAAAGTGCAGTCATTTATCAAACGTATCTAAGCATCGGTACTATTCAGAAACTGTCCTTGCTCTAGTTATAAATCTTTACTAAATGTAGCAACTCCAGTTCTCTCTGCTCCCCGTCTTCCAAATATGAATGTGGTGGCCACTCTTCATGAACAGGTATGTTTTACTGAGCTATTTATGTGATGCTCAGATAAAAACTAAATCCTCTGGTATTTCAGTAGCAGCAGCATTCAATCTTTTCTTACAAGGGTCAGTCTGGGATAATAGAAAACAACTAAATATAAAGGAATGCATAAACTAGTGAATAATGGCTCATGTCAGATTCATGGTTTGTGTCCATGAACATACTGTGTCAGCTGTAACGCAATGGAAAATGTCACTGCAACAGCATATTGTGCATGTAGGTTTACATATTAATTATGTGGGGGGGGTTATGGTTTTAGTATCTTATCTGCTTAGTATTTCTTACCTTCCAATTAGAAAAACATGGTATTTATATTCCAATTTGAAAAACAAGTTAATAGTAATCCTGCCCACTCTTACCTAAGAAGTATTAACCACTTGATCATATGTTTTGGGTATAGGTTTTCCCAAGTAAAATTCCTGTACAACTAATTCCTATGGCTGTTCAAATTCTTTGGTTCTGGATTTTATTTCAAAGAATATGGTTTCAGTAATTGGGATATCAGAACAGCTTTCGAAATGTTTTGTTTTAGATGTGAATTGCGGTAATGCTGGTTTTTGTAACAGATACAGTGACTGACTAACCCAATGCTCAAATATACTCAGTCACCACTCACTACTTTTCATCTGCATCCATTGAAATGAGTGCAAAGACTTGTTTTCAAATCTGGGATGGTGTAGATGATGGGTGTTTGAGGAAGAAGACTATGTAGGAATGGAGAAGCAGCATGTGGTCTCTTCCCAGCTTCTTGTATGGGAATTGAACTTCAGTGGTTAAACATTAAAAGTCAGCAGTAAGGAGAACTGTTTAGTTGAGAAGCTCTGAGGACTCTGGAGACAGGCAGTGCTACGTTAAGACCCAGGAGATAAAATAATCGTTATTCTGCAAATCTTACAGAATTCTTTCACTTCAAATGTTAGGGTATCTGGGACCATATGAGGACTTTGCTCTTGGCACAGACCATGGCAAATTTGTATGAGGAATTGATTACAATCATGAGATTCCTTTGATAGCATCTCAGGTGATGAATTTGAAAACCGAATAGAAGCAGAATAACATGACAGATGCTGTGAGGTGACAGTGACTAGAAACCTGTTTTGTGAGACTTTGTGTGACCAGACCCCTTCTGGGACTGTCTGAGTGAGGGACACGGGGAAACCATTCATTACTCAATTGCAAGAAATTCAGCCTGGCCTTGTGGGAAGTAGAGATCTTCCAGCACTTACTCTTTATCAGGTTTCATGGTGTTTTAACCACGCTCCTCTCTGAATATCTGTTCTCTTGCTCTCTCTACCAAATAACTTCCTTTGTGAGGCTCCTGAACTGCCACACCATAAACACTGACTGCAACCCTCCATGTCCTTAGATAACTAAGGCCTAAAGTTAGCCACAAAATTTTCTGTGACTTTTAGCAAAAATTCTTTAGTAAGCTAAGTATCTATTTCAAATTCCATTATCTGTGCAGAGCTCAAGTTCACCCAGTATACCATGGTCTACTGCTCCATGTTCTCAGCAAGTACTGATGCAACACCTCTAAAGAAGTTAGAGTGAGCTAGAATGTTCTTATTTTTAACAATGTGAGAGATTTGGTGATTGGGTAATATGTGAACTGGACATAGATCCTGTTGGTATAAATGAAGGCAAGAATAAAAATATGAATTTCTATTGTCAATGTGATCTCTTCAGTATACATAAATGGAAAAATATAGCCCCACTTACATAATGCTATATGTTTATTTTTAACATTGTGGGACTCTCAGCTATAAAGAAAAAGGATAATAACTGTTCTTTCGATGCCTGAGTTACAATAATCTGTTGCCCCCTAGGAAATATTTTATGTAATTCATAACGGGAAAATAATGCTTCCTAAAGTATAAAGGACTGAAAGTTTCTATTTATTGAGAATCTACTGCATGCGTGGTAATATATATGCATTTACTCTCATCCTCAGAGCAAGGTAGTACTTTTATCCTCTTCCTGCCAGTGAGGAAATTGAAACTTGTGGAAGTCAAGGACTTTACATGAGGTCATATTTACATAAGGTCTATTATTTTGAAAAACTGGATCATGAAAGCAATTCAGCTTGGAATGAAAGCCCTTACTTCAACCAAAGCAACACTCTATGCATATGGATCATTTTAGAAATAAAAGCAGTTATTAAAGTTGAAGCTTTTCACAAACTTTCTAATGAACTACATTGATTAGACATTCAGAAACAGAAAATAATTTGGGAAAGCAAAAATAACTATAACTTTCCTCACCAAATCTGACAAATCCACACAAGACCATGCTGAGAGCCCACACTAAGCTAGTGGTATTAATTTCCTAGAATAAGAAGTGATTTTGAGAGTAAGTTTTAACTCTCATTTCTCAGTCTGCAACTTCCTATACGCATTTTGACAAATATTAGACAAACCATGTTAGGCCTAGTAGTGAGCAGAATTTTATTCTATTAATCAGGCATGAAAGTTGAGAGCCTCGTAAATATTAATCAAGACTAATGAACAGTGGGAGACTTCTGAATATCAATCTGTACTGGGGGAAATTTTGAATTAGAAACACCACTTCCTAACCAATAAATCAGTGGTGAAAAATTGAAGGTGTTCCCACGCATCTGCTTATGTAGCTGGATCTCTAGTCCTACAGGAGTATACAGTGCAGATGCCAAATAGATGTAATTTTATCACCTCACACAGAGCTTCTGAATTTTTAACAGGACTATTTTAAAAAATTTTTAATTACCTGCAAAAGAAGCCAGATTATACCACAGAAAACTTGAGTACGTTATGTAGTATCAGAGTTAAAATAGCTCAGGAGTAAAGACAGCTTGTCTCATTCTTCCTAATTAGCATTCAAAAATCTAGCCCAAAGGGACTAGAACCGCGGTCCCCAACCTTTTTGGCACCAGGCACTGGTTTCATGGAAGAAAATTTTTCCACAGACTGGGAGTGGGGGCAGGGTGGGGGATGGTTTGGGGATGATTCAAGCACATTTTATCTATTGTGCAGTCAAATCTCTCTGCTAATGATAATCTGTATTTGCAGTCACTCCCCAGGGCTAGCCTCATCACCTCAGCTCCACCTCAGATCATCAGGCATTAGGTTCTCATAAGGGAGTATGCAACCTAGATCCCTCACGTGCTCAGGTTACATTAGGGTTCATGCTCCTATGAGAATTTAATGGCACCGCTGATCTGACAGGTGGCAGAGCTCAGGTGGTGATGCGAGAGATGGGGAGCGGCTGTAAATACAGATGAAACTTTGCTCCATCACCACTGCTCATCTCCTGCTGTGCACCCAGTTCCTAACAGGCCATGGACTGGTACCAGTCTGTGGCCCGGGGCTTGGGGACTGCAGGACTAGAAGACTCAAGGTTAAAAGAAAGCTGAAATGCTAAAACTTGATTGGTTTATTGCTTTTATTCAATGAGCCTATTACAGTTTTTTCTCTAAGCTCGTGTACTATTTATAACAGAAAAAAAAATCTTCCATATAATTCAAATTTTATAAATAATACAAATACATCTACATGATTCCATATTCTTAATGGTTGTCCATTAATGAAAAAAAATTGTTTATAGTAGATGGAGTTAATATTTATCAAGACAAATCTGAGAGTGTATGGTGACATTTATGATTTTATGATATTTTTGATGCTGAGACACAAAAATATGGAATTTAGTTGACAAAGAGTGTTTTAAAATATTATTCTTCAGTATTCAGATAGGATTTCAAGCCTACACTATGTTTCTGCACCAGGCATTAATTTTTTTTGTTTACTATTTTAAATAATTATGGGTATATAATAGTTGCATATACTTATTTGGTACATGTGATATTTTAATAGAGGCATACAATGTGTAATAATCCAATCAGGGTAATTTGGATATCCATCATCTCAAGCATTTATCATTTTTTTGTGTTAAGAACATTCCAATTCCACTTGTTTAGTTATTTTAAAATATAACATAGCTTATTGCTGACTATAGTCACTTTTTTGTGCTACCAAACATGGTTTATATAACTATTCTTGCACCTATTAACCATCCGTACTTTATGCCCTGCACCCAGCTACCTTTCCCAGCCTCTGATAACCATCATTCTACTCTCTGTCGCTATGAGAGTAATTGTTCTCATATTTAGCTCTTGCGTATGAGTGAGGACATGAGAGCTTTGTCTTTCTGTGTGTGGCTTATTTCACTTAAAATAATGTTCTCCAGTTCTATCCATTTCGTTGAAAATGACAGGATTTCATTCTTTTCTATGGCTGAATAATATTCCACTGTGTGTATGTACAACATCATTAATATTTTAATGAAAATATTTAGAAGTGATTGTTAACAATATGAATGTTTCCTCATACCACCATAATTAGGATTAAAATTTTATCCTGAATAGATATGGCATGAGCTGTGTTTATTGAAAGGACACAAATACATGTACTAAGGACACAGAAAACATAAAGAGGCAGGAAATAAACCAGAAATGGTGGACATCACTCAGAGATACACTAAAAATACTATTTCCAAATATGTTACTTTATACCATTTCAAATATATGGAACAAGTAATAGTTACGAAGTTCGGTGATGTTACAGCTATAATTAAGCATTAACCAACAACAGGTTTTCAACTTTTTATCACTCAAAATTTCTAGACTCATTGAAGGCAGGAAGTTATGTTGATCTCCAATATATTCTCACTGCCTTGTATTTAGTAATTGTTTAATAGATATTTAAGAAAGCTTTTTAAAGGAGAAGCTATACATTGCAGTTTTTCTTTCGTGTAGAAGAATTTGTACTCTCTTCAATGACAACAAATAGTCTCATTGTAAATGTTCACATATAACTAAAATTATAATATGGTTTCCCAACTATAAGTAATGTTATAAAAATGGAAGCAGTTACAATTTTATGTCTATTTTAGTAAATATCTGTGCTTAGGCACTCCTTGCATTCCACAATTACCACACAAAACTGATTTTTTCAGAACATGTATTTTGGTTATTCTATGATATTAAATATGGAAGTTTATTTGTATTTTTAAGCTTGCTAAATGCCTATGTTTGAAATTTTAAGGAGATAATACCATGAATACACCTTATTTTGTATTATGTGTGGAAGTGGTCATTTTTTTACATAAATACAACTATGTGTGATAATTAGCATACAGAAAATTAATTACACAGATGACAATAACATAATTGGTTATCTTTAGAGTTTTTGTTTGTCTTGTTTTGTTTTGCTTTACCTTAATACTCACAATAATGTTATTTTATTTTTTCACTTATGAACACAATCAATGGAACAATATTTCTCTGATCCTTATTGTTATGAGCTTTTAGAACTATTAGGGGATGATATAATCAATATTACTAATGTACACCAAAATAGAAATCTTACACAATTCTGTTGTCCAGTATCCACTTTGGGTATAATTTTGTTTAATAGTTCCTATCTCATTGTCTCTTATTTAACTTATTTTTCCTAGGAAGCTGCTTGTTTTATAGATCAAAGTTTCAAATATATTTATATTTACCATAGATACTTCTGATTATTTTCAGCCAATACTGAAAACAAATGCTTTGAAAAACTCTGAACTAATTAAAGAGGCCAACCAAACAAAACAAAACAATTTCAAAATTAACTTTCATGGAAGAGTACAATAAATCTCAAAAGTTATTCATTGTTCAATACAGGATAATCATTGCAATGTAGGTATACCATTAGAAACAATAACAACATAAACATGGCGAGGCTGAAATGTGTAAATTGTATTTAAAATTTATAAAAACTGTTAAAATCATAAAAGTAATCAAGGTTATCCTAAAATGTAGTAAATGGAAGTCTAATAGTTCTATACCAAAATGTAAAATAAAATTAAAATTTGTATCTATTCAGGTGGTCCTTTGATGTAAACTAAAATGAGAAAGGTGTGGATAATTATCTAAATGGTGATGAGTGTCAGATTTAATTAATGGTTAAAAGACAATATAAGAAGTAAACAATGTAAGTGAAATAGATATATATTCAAGCCTTTTATTCTTGCTGGGTTTAGTAACAGTTAACCAAGCTTATTTAATATCAGAAGGCTTAGAAACACACAAAATAATGTTTACTTTTTTCCCTGTACGTGAAAAGAAAAATTTGTTGCTCCAATTATCTAGATGTATTGCCTTTAATTATTTTTCTTTCTTCAGCATGAGTTATAATTATTTGGATGTAATGAAATAGTGACCTGGAGAAAGGAGGAGGTGGCACAATCTAAAGATTAATTCAAACACGATTGTGACACAAAGTGCCGCATAGCCTGACAATTAATGCCTGGGTTTGTGATGGACCTTTGCACCATAATGTATTTTCTTGTGGTAAAACCTCTATAGTTTCTTGTCTAACTTTGGTTTTCATCTTTTTAGATTTGGATTTATTCTTCACAAAGATGAAGCTGCACTACAAAAAATTGATCTTGAAACCATGTCATACATCAAGACAATTAACTTGATAGACTATAAGTGCGTTCCTCAATCATTGGCATATACACACTTGGGAGGATACTACTTCATTGGCTGCAAACCTGACAGCACTGGAGCAATTCCACCACAGCTCATAGTGGACAGTGTAACCGACTCAGTCATTGGGTTCAATAGTGATGTGACGGGCACTCCATATGTCTCTCCAGATGGCCACTATCTTGTCAGCATTAACGATGTGAAAGGTCTTGTGAGGGTTCAGTACATTACCATCAGAGGAGAAATACAGGATGCTTTTGATATTCACACAAATCTGCACATATCTGACCTGGCATTTCAGCCATCCTTTACTGAAGCCCACCAATACAACATCTATGGTAGTTCAAGCACACAAACTGATGTGCTCTTTGTGGAGCTCTCCTCTGGGAAGGTCAAGATGATAAAGAGCCTTAAGGAACCACTCAAGGCAGAAGAATGGCCTTGGAACCAGAAGAACAGGCAAATCCAGGACAGTGGCTTGTTTGGTCAATACCTGATGACACCTTCCAAGGACTCTCTCTTTATACTAGATGGACGACTCAATAAGTTAAACTGTGAGATCACTGAAGTTGAGAAAGGAAATACAGTAATTTGGGTTGGAGATGCCTAGGAACCCTGTTATGTAATTATTGAATGAAGAGTTTTACAGTACATTGCACTTAATCCATTGTTTAAATTTACAGCTTAACTTTCAAAGTTTGTGTCCTAGTCAAACATAATTTACTTGGTTGGCCCAAATAAAATAGATTGTTTTTGACAAAAACATACACAATTAATAGTATTGGATGATTAGAAATATTTAACACAATATTTAATAAGAAATTACATCAATCACAAGAATCAAACATATATTATGTTTTTAAACCAATAAAATTGGATTTTAAATTCTTAAAAAAATAACTAAACTGCAGGGAATTTCAGATGACTTAAGCGTCTTTTCATTTTAAGGATAGTTTATCTATTTTTTCCTCTGTCCTTTTGGTATGCTTAAACCAGAAATAAAAGGTGTCATGGAAACTTAAAATTCTTAATTCAGAATATTCTGTCCCGTCCACTGTTTGTAATCTTTTGTGCCTTGAAGGGAATGTCACAGGAGGAAAAGGAAAGCTAAAAGCTGCATGCTGAACACCCTCATAACTATAAATCTCTTGTCATTAAAAGATGTTTAACATCTCTTGCACCAAATTCTGCCTTCAGTCATTTATTTAACCCTCAATGAAATATCATTTGAAGGCATAAGTTGGCCTTAGGTTGTATACAGGTGACAAACTGTAGTTGACATTTTCTGCATTATCTGCAGCATGCTATAGAAAACGTAGAGGAAGGGAGGAAAAATAATTATGGTAAAAATGTTTGCAATGCATTATCTATTCATTTTGCTTTCAATCACTAGAGTGCATTATATTTTTAATGCAAGTTTGTCTGGGATGTTAACAGCTTACAAATGTTTACTTTATTATTAGCAGAATAGATTCTTTCTTTTCAAATAGCCCAGTGTTGGGTCATCAGGAACTTTCGGTTCTAAAAAAGAAAAAAAGCATTACTGTGTCTGCTTAAGGTAAACCACATAGAGGAAAATGAACACCTAGGAGAAAAAAACTGGCAACAGAAGTTGAAAAGACAGGGGTAGCCCCATAGTGGTGAGTAAAGATGTACTTCTCCATTGTTTTTGCTATTTAAATATAAGCCATTGAAAAACTTCATTCCCATGAATTTTCCTAAATGACCTCTTCTATTCAACTCCTACATAATCCTAAAATCACCCTCTCACTAACTGTGTGCACAGTGTGAAACCTAACTCTCTTATTTGAGGCACTGCAGAGAAATAAAAAGTATTGCTTCTTTTTTTTTTTTTTAATGGAAAAGGGAAGGCCAGTAGAAGTAGATTAAAACTAGAGAGTTGGTTTGTTGGAATAAGCAGATAATTATCCAGGCTTAAAGTAATAGCTTTCCTGTTTTGAGAATCTTTTTACTTGTTTTTGTTTTTATTGTTGCTAGAAATGCTAATGGGCTATTGAAATGACCTCCATTTACTGAAGGTAATCCAATAAAGTCTTTTTTAAATACAAATTTTACTCAAGTTTAAATTGTGTAAAACTGCTTAGAAACCTGAAATTTTATAGTGTGTAATATCTTATGTGTATATAGCATCCTGAGCTGTGTGATACAGTAGATTTCTTCTTAGCTTAAGGAAACATTATGCGAGGTAGATTTAATAAGCAACAAAAATCAGCTTATGTTTCTACTTATTGAATCTGCTTTACTTTTTAGCAATTTTCTCCCTTGTGAACATGAACCATATAAAATGTCTGTGATTAATGATTTAATGTAAGTCTGTCGCATACCTCCTACTTTGGTAGCTTACACCATGTGGATGCTCTGTCTGTAGACACTGCTTGATAAAAGGAGAATAAACCTCTTACATTTTAACCCTTGAGAGTTCAGTCAATGATTTAATGTGCATACCATTTTTTTTTGTTCCTCCCAATGCTTCACACATAGTCTGGTGTCTGCATTATTTTGAAAGTAATTGGATGGAATGGAGGTAGAAGAGAAGTAAAGTGAGATCAGTCAAGGAAAAGAAATTTACTTTACTTTTTATACCAAATCTAAATTGCCATGTTCCTTCATTATTCAGTGTTTACAGCAAGGCATATATCCTTTACATGAAGTCTATTTCTTTAGAATCCCTTACTGTAAATTAAAGGAAAGAATATCAGAATGGAATATCAAAAGTATAAATTTTCTTTCCACATCCTTACACTATTAACCACACAAATATTAAACCACTTTAAAAAAACATTTTACTTGTTAAAATGCTGACATTTATGAACTTAGAAAAAGCAAATGCAATATTTATGTTACAATTATTTCTGAAGTAGATATTTCTTTCTTCAAAGACAGGGTAAGAAATAGCATACAGGGTATCAGCATGATGCTATGCATATGTTGATTAAAGTGTATTGCAAGTAATCATTTCATCAGTAATGTGGGTATGTGTAAAAAGTGAAAGTGAAGAAAAACTAGGACAAAATAATGAGTAAACTCATTTTTAAAAAAGCTGTAACATAAAAGCATAGATTTTTAATTGGAAAAAGAAAAAAGTGAAATACCAAGGAAGGGCATGAAATGAGTAAAAGTGTAAGAGCAGGAATGATGTGGGGAGATCGTTGTGCAAAACTGATTGGACAGAGTAAATGATTTCTGGAGAAAAGTTGATATAGATAAGACAAGAAGGTAGGTTATGATCAGTTTTTGAGTGAAAGAGGTAAAGATTGAAACTAATTTTTAAAAGTTGGACTTAATTCAGATAATAGTGGCCCAATAATAATCTTTAAAAGGAGAAATGATAGTGAAAATAGTATTTAAAATTTTATTATTTTTAATGGAATGAAAATTTAACTGAAGAAAAAGGAAATTAGAGGAAAAGGTCTCAGTTAGGTAGCTATTGCAATAATGTCAGTTTATAGTTTATAATACATGACAATTAAATTGAAAGTATATATTAAGAAATCAGACTTGTTAAGGAATCCTACTAAAATGGCAACTGAATAAATGTGGATCATAAAAGAAACAAAAATGATAGGACTCAAATATGACATCTTTGACAGAAATAAGAAAGCCATGAAGGAGGGCCAGATTCAGGTGAGACAATGAGGATTTAGAAAAAATACAAATTAAATGGAAATATAGATCAATGGACATAGTAAGAGAGAAGTGTCATCCTGTGTAGCAATTCAATATAATCTTTAGGAGTCATTCTACCTTCCATTTAATTATATCTATGTAAAGTTGAAACACTTAAAAAAACCCTGTAATTTAGAACTTCATTGCCTTTCCAATTCCCATTCAAAAGTTTTTCACAAAGTTTTCTTTTATAAAATAAACTAATTTGATTGAATTTTACATTCTCTAGTTAAGATAGTTAAGATTTTACAAGATAAAACAATATGTTTAATCATATCTGACAATTTATATAAATTTTTAAAGTGGGAAAAAATTTTAAGAACAATATTGCTGTTCGTGGAAACCAATACACTATTCATGGAAACCAATAAAATAAGATGAACATGTACAACCCAATGTTACAACCTTAAGAACTCATTTATCATGTTCCTTTGTGTGCAAAGACAACAAAAGAAGCACCTACCAAAAGTCTGTTTTCACTTTTCTTCCACTCCGTTCTAATGTTATTAAACTCCCCTGAGAAACTTCATAGGAAGAAATATGTTCTGAAAGTCATGTTACAGAAATTCTCATCTGCTTTCTTAAGTCATGGTAAATTTCCCCAATTTTCTAGGCTAAGTCTTAATCATATGAGCATAGTTTTTTGTTTGTCTGCATTTAATAAATTGCATAGTTCTGTTGGTGAATGAAAAAGCACTTAGCTTTCTAATAATATTCAGTAGCAAAATGAAACTGTTTCTATGGTATCTAATGGTTACTGCACAGATATTTTCCAGTAATTTACAGCTACAGTTGGTGAAGGGAAAAAGTTTTAAGAGTTGTTTTCTTATACTAGAGTTTAGTAATGATAAAGTTCTCAATATTTTGGGACTTGAGTTCAAGTTCATAATTAAGTTTTATATGTAGTATAATTTGGCTGAAATTGAGAAAGAACACACTAAAATACCAAACACTTTCTGTTTTGATGTTTGGTAAACGTTTTGAAAGACTATCCTAAAATATGCATTTTTCCACTTTTTAAAAGTGGAACCAAAATCACCTCAGTGTCAAAAGAATACATTGGTATTTTCATTGGAAAAAATGCCATTATTCATGTGTATAAATTCTTTTTGCATTTCCATGAAAAAGTACAATTTTATTTTACAAGTGGATCCATAAACTTGTTGAAAATTACGAAGTCCAAGTGAAAAGTCTCGTGATATTCAAGGCAGACACATAAAAATATATAGCTCTTAAAAATTGTTAAACATTGAGTGTTCTTATCTCTCTGCATCCATGCCAACATTTGTTGTTTTGGGAATTTTTGATAAAAGCCATTCTCACTGGAGTTAAGTAATATCTCATTGTGGTTTTGATTTGCATTTCCCTCATGATTAGACATGTTGAGCATTTTTTCATATGTTTCTTGACCATTAGTCTCTCTTCTTTTGAAAGGTTTCTGTTCATGTCCTTTGCCCACTTTTTAATGGGGTTGTCTGATTTTTTTCTTGCTGATTTTCCCTGAGTTCTTTATAGTTCTAGTTATCAGCCCTTTATCAGATGTATAGCATGCAAATATTTTCTCCCCTTCTGTAGGTTACCTATTTGCTCTAGTAATAGTTTCTTTGTCTGTGCAGAAGCTTTTTAATTTGATCAGGTCCCATTTATTTATTTTGTTGTTGCTGTGATTGCTTTGGGGGTCTTCTTCATGAATTCTTTGCCTAGGCCAATGTCTATAAGAGTTTTTCCAATGTTTTCTTCTAGAATTATTATGGTTTAAAGCCTTAGGTTTAAGTCTGTTATCCACTGTGAGTTGATTTTTGTGATAGGTGAGAGGTACAGATTGTGTTTCAGTCTTCTACATGTGGCTATACAGTTTTCCCAGCACCATTTATTAAATAGGAATTCTTTTCCCCAGTGTATGTTTTTGTCTGCTTTGTTAAAGATCAGATGGCTATATGAGGATGGTTTTATATCTGGGTTCTCAATCCTATTCCATTGGTCTATGTCTCTGTTCTTGTGCCAGTATCATGCTGTTTTGGTTACTATGGCATTGTAGTGTATCTTGAAGTCTGGTAAGTGGACTCCTCCCAATTTGTTCTTTTATCTTTAGGTTGCTTTAGCTATATGAGGTCTTTTCTGGTTCCATATGAAGTGTAAACTTATTTTTTCTAGATCTGTGAAAAATGATGTTGTTATTTTAATAGGGATTGCATTGAATTTGTAGATCACTTTGAGTAGTATAGACATTGTAACAATGTTGATTCTGCCGATCCATGAGCATGGTATGGTTTTCCATCTGTTTACGTCCTCTGCTATTTACTTCCTTAGTGTTTCATAGTTCTCCCTGTAGAGCTCTTTAACCTCCTTGCTTAAATATGTTCCTAGATATTTTATTCTCTTTGTTGCTATGGTGAAAAGTATTGAGTCTCTGATTTGGTTGTCAGTTTGTTGTTGGCATATATGAATGCTACTGATTTACATACATTGATTTTATAACCTGAGATATAGCTGAACTTATTTATTAATTCTAGTAGTCTCTTGGCAGAATCTTTGGGGTTTTCTAGATATAAGATCATATCATCAGCAAAAAGCAATAGTTTGACCTCTTCTGCCCTCATTTGGATTCCCTTAATTTCCTTCTCTTGTCTGATTGCTCTGGCTAGGACTTCTAGCACTATGTTGAATAGGAGTGGTGATAGAGGGCAACCTTGTCTGGCTCCAGTTCTTAGCAGAAATTCTTTCAATTTTTCCCCATTCAATATGATGTTGGCTGTGGGTTTGTCATATATGGTTTTTATCGTTTTGAGGTAAGTCCCATCTATGCCTATTTTGTTAAGCATTCTTATCATGGAAGGGTGCTGAATTTTGTTGAATGCTTTTTCTTCATCTATTGAGAGGATCTATTACATTTATAGATTTGCATATGTTGAACCATCCCTGCATCTCTGGGATGAAGCCTACTTGGTCATAATGGATTATTTTTTTGATGAGAAACTGAATTTGATTTGCTAGCATTTTATTGAGAATTTTTGCATTGAATTACTCTACTATGGCTCTACTCACCTAAATCGGTTTTGCTCTTAATTCAGTTTCTGTCCTTTGTTCACAACTATTAGTAAAAAATAGCAAAACAGTCAACATTTGGTCTTGTGAATAAAGTATAACTCATCACTTTCTCTAGATCAGTAAACATCATTTGAAACATTAATTGTCCTCTAGGGTAATAATTGTTACAAGTTGAGCAAAAGTAAATAAGTAAATTAAATTAAGGATACTAACACATAGCATGTTAATTTTATATTATTTTTGAAAGTTGATTGCTGATAGAAGTATCATGTCATTTTATTTTGTTTATTTTTGTGTAAATCTGCCATATGCCATGAAGCATTCCATTTTACAACAATTAAATGCCTCATTGGGTTTGTGTGTGTGTGTGTGTGTGTGTTTTGGACATATACAAAAATGGAAATATATTAGAAATATTGGAGAATTAAGTTTTAATATTCAAACATACCCCCTTAGTATTTTGGAATGCTTATTAAATCTAGAACCATGATATTGATTTACATACAGTGTATTAAAATATAAGATCCTGTGTAAGCTTGCAGAATGATTCTACACCACAGAATCTCACATCAAATGTATAAAGATATAAACTACAGAGATGTAAGGAAAAATAAAAGAAACACAATAGTAGTGGGTCTTGACTCTGGAGACTCTGTTAGATCAAGCAAATTAAGGATGTGTAATTATTTACAGAATATGAATAATGTAATACTGGACTTTAATAAGTAAAAACATACACACACACATGTATGTCTATATCTTAAAATAACTTCCCTGATATAACTTCACAATTAATAATACATATTTTAAATCAATTATAAACATAAATTTAATAAAGAAAAACAGTATAAAAAATATCCACAATTCATTCTAATAGGCTGAGAAATAAAAATTTCAATCACTTAAGTAACATATATGTAAACAAATAAATAAACATATACATTTAAACAAATAGTCACAAATAGCATTTTAAAGAAGAAATCAAATTGAGATACACATAATCTGCAGATTCTCTACATAATAATGAAAATGAAAACAATATCCTGCAAAAATAATATGGAAACTTTCACATCGTTTAGAAAGTAGAAAGCTGAAAAGAAAGTCACCTCCTCTCTAGTAAAGATTTTGTCCTTTGTTCACAACTATTAGCAAAAAATAGCAAAACAGTCAACATTTGGTCTTGTGAATAAAGTATAACTCATCACTTTCTCTAGATCAGTAAACATCCTTTGAAACATTAATTGTCCTCTAGTGTAATAATTGTTGTAAGTCGAGCAAAAGTAAATAAGTAAAGGCCTTCTGAATCCTTGAGTGCAGCCTTTTGACTGAATCCAAATTTTACAGAACAAATCCTTTTAATAAAGAAATTTGTTCTGCGAAATTTAGATTGGTCGAGGGGCCACATTTGGGGATCTGGAGGGCCACATGTGGCCTTGAGACCGCAGGTTCCCCACCCCCTCAAAATCTTTTCCACAGAACTTCACCATGTGCTCACAAAGAAGTTTAGAGACAGGGCAGGAGACCAGAGATGGATAGTTTCCTTGGCAGCATGGTGTGCAAGTATAGATCAGCTGCTGCTGGGAGACAGGCCTTGTCCCTTCCCCGACTCTGCCCAAAGAAGCAAAAGTGTTAAGCAGCTAAAGTGTGGCAGTTATCTGTCTCACTCCTGGGAACAGGCAAGGATCTATTGCTTCCAGGATGAGTAAAAGCAAAACCTGTTGCTTCTGAGGGAGAGGTAGCAAACACTGTCATCCTTGTAAGCAAGACATAGATCAATCTATGGCTACCTAAAGAGGATTTAAAAAAAATACATTCTACTGCTAGGGGTGATGAGGAGCAGGAAATCTTTTCTACGGGAATGTGTACAGAGAAAAATTTACATTTAAAGAGCACTTACATTTAAAGAGACAGATACTCTAGTAACGTTTTTATATTAAGTCTAATTTGTCTGACATTAATAGAGCTTCTCCAATTTTCTTTGTATAGTATGTTTCTCTACCCTTTTATTTTCTATTTGAATCTTTCAATCTGAAATGTGTCTCCTTTAAACAGCATATATTTGGATCTCTCTTTTTTTAGTCTCATCAGACTGTATCTGTATTTTGATTGTTTAATCAATTCACATTAAATGTATTATTGCTATAGTTGGATGTGCATCATTCATGATATTTTTTATAGTTATCACATGTTTCCTGTTCCTCTGTTCTTCATTTTCTGCTTTCTTTTGAGTTCAGTGAATATTTTCTAGGGTAACATTTCAATTTCTTTAATGACAGTTTCCCTTTTTAAAAATTGTTTTTGTAGTTGTTGCTCTAGGGCTTACCATATAAATCTTCACTTATTAGAATCAATATCAGATTTATACTCACTTAATTCTAATGAGATACAGAAATGTTACTCCTATATAACTCTCACTGCTCTTCCCAATTGTTATGCTATTTTTTATACATATAGTCCAAAAATGCATGATAATAATGATTACTTCATATAATTTTATGTCTTGTAAAAAAACAGGAAAAAATGAGAATAAGTGTATATTTATGTGGTTATAAAAATGTTATTATTTACCATTTCTGGTGCTCTTTACATTTTCCAGTGGATTTAAGGGTGCCATTTCCTCATTTCTATACAGGTTTACTCCTGCTCACCTCCTTTGTGCTTTTATTGTCAAATACATTGTGTAACTGTATGCAATAGGTCCAAAAATAAAATATACACATTTTTGAAACAAATTATTTTTATATCAGTTAAAAAGAAGAAAAAAGAAGCTATAAGCATTTATATTTGTTTAACTATATGATTATAATTATTGGTGCTCTGTGTGTGTGTGTGTGTGTGTGTGTATATTCAAATTATTGTCTGTGGTCATTTGCTTTTAACCTGAAAAAATTTGTTTAGTATTCTTGTAAGGTGGATCTGCTATAAAAAAATTCTCTCCAATTTTTGCTTATCTGGCAATGCCTTTATTTCGTCTTCATTTTTGAAAGATGATTGTACCAGATATTAGATTATTGATTGAATTTTTTTCTTTTCACAGTTTGAATATTTCATCCTATTACCTTCCAGCCTTCATTGATTTTGATGATAATATGCTGTAATTCTTACCAGGATTCTCCTAAATATGACATGTTATTCTCTTGCAGCTTACAAGATTGTCTATTTGTCTTTGTCGTTCAATATTTTTACTATGATATGTCTGGGTTTTGATCTCTTTTTGTTTATATAACTTGTGGGTCATTGAGCTTTTTCAATGTTTAGATTGTTGTTTTTCATCAAGTTTGGGAAGTGGTCAGCCATGATCATTTTTAACAATTTTTCTGTTCTTTTCTCTATCACTTCTCCCTCTTCTATGCTAATTATATGTATGTTGGTATAATTAGTAGTGTCTCACATTTCTCTGAAGTTTAGTGCATTTTTAAAATTCTTCTCTCTTTCCTTTGGATTGCATATTCTTTATCCATTGAACTTCAAGTTCATTGATTCTATCTTCTGCCAGTGGTTCTACTGTTGAACCACTCTAGTGAGTTTTTATTTTCCTTTATTGTAATTTCTACTCCAAAATTTTTATTTGTTTCTTTATATCAATTCTACCTTTTTACTGATATTCTCTTTTGGATAAGACGTTGCCATTATGCCTTCTCTTAGTCTTTAAGCAGCTTCAAGTTAGTTCTTTGATCACATTTATAATGCCTACTTTGAAGTCTTTGCCTATTTTATGTGACAACTGAACTCTCCAATTGGCAGTTTCTGGTGAGTGAGTTTTTTTTTCCTTTGTATGGGACATATTTTCTTGTTTATTTGCATATATCATATTATTTATTAAAAACAGGACATTTTGTATAAAATATTGTAGCAACGCTGGATATTCCCTCTCCCTGGTCTTCTTGTTGTTAATTGTTTCCTTGTTCAGTTGTTTAGTTGTTCAATCACTTATCTGGACTATTGTGGTGAAATATAGATCCCCCACATTGTGAAACTTTTTATGTCACTTGTCAGAGAGCACAACAATCCTGGGATGTGCACAATAATCCTGGGATGACATTGGTTTTGATAGAGCTTTCTTTGACTATTATTTTGCCTGATAGTCCTATTAAGCTGTCTCTGTTGGCATTACTTCCCGCTATTAGGCTTCACTAATAGCTGATTGAATTTGTTATTGTTTTCAAGAACGTCCTGGGAGACAAGTTGCTCCACAGACATGTCTGATCCAATTAAATTCCGAGTCCAACGCAGGGATTATCTTGAGGTCTGCCTTAAAGGTTTGTTCTGACCTGGCTTTTCTTTGCTATCTCTTTTCCTAGTTGTACCTGGTAAATTAGCTGATCTAAGCTTTAGCTTGTTGCCTACATAGAGCTACCACCTTCTTCTGAATGGATTATCACCAACATCTCTACTGTTTTTAAGAGATCCTTAGGCTTGAATTTCTTCACGCTGTGTTTCAAGTAAAATAGAGGTTTTATAGAAATAGGTCTGTTACTCTCTGTTTTTATGACCTGCCTGTCCCTCTATTCTTATCATCTGTAAAGTATCTGAGCCACAGCTCTGGAGCTGGGGATGGATATATTTGCCTTCTACACTTGAAGTGACACTCCAGATTTACGAGCAGGGAAGCTGGTGGGAGATAGTAGTGTCTGTTCTTCTAAGCTTGCTTTTCAGATCCTGAAACCTTCTTAAATTTTCTACATGGAACTACATGATGTACCTTTCACTAATTCTCCAATCGCCTGATCACCACCTTTCACCTTCTTCACTCATTCCTCTGCAGTAACATAGCTTCCTTTCTCTTCTTTTGAAAGACCATATATACTTCTGACTTTGGCCTTTATACTTGCTGTTTCTTCCACCAGGAATACACATTCCTCAAATATCCTCATAAATGGTCTCTTTACCTTTTCAAAGCCTGCTTACCAGTGACAATCCCTGATTATTCTATTAAAATCAGAAATCACCTTCACAATATCAAAAGTATGTCTATCCAATTGTGCTGCTTATTTATTTCCATAATTTTACAGGCATCTAACATGGTACATGATTAATTTTATTTGTTTATTACCTATATTATCTCATTACAATACAAATAATGAAATCTAATGAGAAAAGATTTTTGTCTGTTTTGACTGTACCACATCCTGAACAAGGCTTGGTATGTAGGAGGGACATATTAGGCAGCCAATGAACACATGTGAGATGATTGAATTGCTACTTTTTTCTACGCTTGCTCTCTCTCTCTCTCTTTTTGTCTTTATAGAGCATATATTTTAACTTTTGAGAATCTCAAATCATTATGGCCAAAATGTATGCCTTGAATGTTATTAAAGTGTGATAATTAAAAGTAACAACATTCAGGCAGGTGTTTTCCATTTAATATTCTCTAATTCTCCAATGTATCAGAAGTAATAGACATGTAATGAACATTTGAATAGGTAATGTCTTTTAAAACATTTGCCATCTCAATTTAAATGCAATTGCTTATGTGAACATAATGTTTGTTATTTAAAGATTAATCTCTTTCATATATTATTAAACTCTAAGTTAATATACATCATCTTTTAGTCATTTATAGATGTAGCTTGTTCTTTATATATTAGCCTTACCACAAGAAGCATGCTATGTGAAAAAGATAAAGAATGTTGCATTTATGGTATCCTATAGCAATATCAGTGTATTTTGGGATGATAAGTTATTCATATTTTTGTCTTAAAATTAATTCCTTAAATAAAAAGTATGCCATTCAATATTGAGAATAACTACAATTTTATTTAAATTTCTTTTAATTGAAAAATTTCTGCTTCCCAAACCATCTGGCATTATATAGCTTGTGTTTTGAATTCTCTTATTCTCATTTATTGTGCATAAAATTGTACAGTGTGTTATCCAACTGTAACCAATCTCTCCTTCCATTACTAGCTCATTTTATATTTTTGCTAATAATATTAGTCATACTTACACGGACTGAGAATCATTTCTACAAAAATCATATTGCTTTAAAGAAAATTATAATAGAAAAACAAATAAATGTACTTATTACAGTTGTAATGCTGAGGTATGTTATTTAGAAGTTGTACTTTTTAATTCTGTCAAAAGTTTATAAATTAAATTTTGGCTTTTTAAAATATTTACTATTTTAAAATCCTCCTAAGATTTTTATTTATAAAACACATTATTATTATACATTATTTTTATTTGTAAAAACCACATCCAGATATGTTTATTAGTCTAAGTCTAGAAGAAATATACATAACACAGAAGATTGTTGGAGAAATGATATTATGGGAGGTGGGTAGAATTTATCTATTCAGTAAAGTATGAGAAAAGGTCACCCATTGGCTTTAAGGTAAGGATATTTAATGTTCAGAGCTTTATAACACTATAAAAATTTAAAATAAGCATTGTTTATAATGGAATAAAGTAGTAACTTGATTAATAAAAGGTCCAGGTTACAATATAAGGTGCCCTGCTATTTTGTTCTTATTAAACTTGCAATCCTAGTGGTATTGGAAGAACTCCAACAAGTCCTCCTGAATTTTGGAGTATATTCATGTCATCTTCTGCTAGAAAGATTTTAAAAATAAAAAGTAGCTTCTTGTTTGCTACCGGGTACTAGTAGAGACAAAGTTACTATTTGACATAAATTGTACATCATGAAATTGGTATTACCTGATATGTTGAACCATAAAACTGTATGTCCACAGCAGCCCACTTACAGAGCAAAGAATCTTCCTGAGTATAGACAAACTAAAAATACTGGTACCTTGATCAACTTTGCTCTAACTTACTTGAAAGTTGGAGGTTCATGCATGGAGAAAAAATTCAGGAATACCAGCCTCTAAAATCCAAGCCTGGTGACCTTAAAGCATAAGTGTCACCCAGAGAAGAATGGGTCACTTTTTCCACCCCTAGTTCCAGAGCAGAGGCCAGATATTTTGCCCAGGAGGAGAAGCAGACCATATGAACAGAGAGCTCCAAAATTATCCTCAAAAGAAAAGACCATTTGAAACAGAGTGTGAAAAAATTCAAGCTTAATGGCACTCATAAAAACAATGAAGATTTTGGTTGTAAGCAATTAAGTGAAGGCTAGTAGCTCCATGAAAGTAACAAGATAACTTATAGGCCAACTAGTTTACCAGAGCAAACCAGGAAAAAAGACAGCCAAGAAGAGCCCTCTCAGCATCAGAATAAACCACAAAAATGTGCATCAAAAACTATCCTTGCAGAGGGGCCTGCATTTAATTTGAGCAGACTGCAGAGTAATTTATCTCCCAGGCATTGTTGAAAATAATACAAAATTCAGCCAACAATCAGAGGAGACTAACAGCTGGGTGTCATATCAACAGAGACAAACAGCTAAACAGAGAATTCACGCAAATAGGTAGCCCTGCTTAAACCAATCTCATACCATGGTTATTGTTATACTCACTGAGTAGTAACATTAAAGGCTTAACAGTGTGAGGGGACTATATTTCACTGCTATGTTCTAGCTAAATCACTAAACAAGCCACCAAGAAGTAGCTCTGTTTAGGGGTATTCAAATTTGGCACTATACATCATTGACCACATACTGCTTTTAACAATATAACAGTAAAAAATTGGGAATGCAAAGAAAAAGGAAAATGTGACTCATACAAAGAAAAAAAAGCAAGCAAGAGAACTGCTTGTGAGAGGGCCCAGCTGTTACATTTGAATAAAAAGGACTTCAAAGCGGCCACTATAAGTATGTTCAAGGAACTAAAGGAAACAACACTTAACGAAATAGAGGAAGATATGATGACAATGTTTTAGCAAAGAAAGAACATCTATATAGATATGGAAACATAAAAGGAAACAAATTGAAATTAATAAATTGAAAAGTATTGTAACTAGAAAGAAAAATTCATCAGAGGGGCTCAGTAGTAGATTTGAATTGGCAACAGTAGAATCAATCAACTTGAAAATAGATAAATAATGATTAAGATATGTAAATACCAAGACACAAGAGAATGAAGACAAATAAACAGAGCCTAAGATAAACATGGGACATCATTAACCTCACCAAAATATGCATAATGGAAGTACAGAAAGAGAAGAGAGAACAAATTTGAAGAAATAATGTCTGAAAATATCCAAAATTTTATGGAAAGCATTAACCTTTACATCCAAGAAGCTCAATGAACATCAAATAGCACAAATGTCCACATCCACACCTAGACACATCATAGTAAAACTTAAAATCCATTGAAAGAAAAAAAAATCATAACCGCAAGAAAAAATAATTTGTCAATTACAGAAACACCAATAAGATTAACAGTGGATGCATCAGCATAAACAACGGAGGCTATCGTGCAGTGTAATGACATACTCAAAGTTCTGAAAGAAAATATAACTGTTAACCAAGAATTTTATATCCAGCAAAACTATCTTTCAAAAAATAAAGCAAGATAAGATATTCCTGGAGAAATAAAACTGGGTGTATTGCTTTCAGACTCAACTTAAACAAAATTTTAAAGGAAGCTTTTTGTCTAAAAGTATGTGTATCCTGACAGTAATTTGAATCTATATGAAAAAATAAAAAACTGTTAATAGTTATTATGTAATTATAAAAGACAGTATAAATGTATATGTCTTCTCCTTTGTCTTAACTTATTTAAAAAGCAATTTTATAAATAATATAAATGCAATTATATTCTTGGTTCTATAATGTAAGTAAGTGTAGTATACTTGATAATAGCATAAAAGAAGTTATGTAAACAGTATTGGAATAAAGAAATGATAATAGCTGGTAACTTAAAATAATCCTTTCATAGTAAAAATATTCATATTCTTCAATATCTGGAAGAACATGTTTGAAAAACTCATAGCTAAAATCACACATAATGGTAAATGATTTAATGCTTTTTGCCTAAGATCAAGAACAATACAAAGATGTCCACTCTTGCTGCATCTTTAAAAAAAAAAAAAAGACAACAGGGTCTTGCTCAGTCACCCAGGCTAGAGGGTGCAGTGGCCAGATCATAGCTCACTGTGATCTCAAACTCCTGGGCTCAAATGATTCTCTCACCTCACCCTCCTGAGTAGCTGGGACTACGCACATGCACCACCATGCTCAGCCAATTTTTAGAATTTTTTTTGTAGAGACAGGGTATCATTATGTTGCCCAGGCTGGTCTTAAACTCCTGGCCTCAAGTGATCCTTCCACCTCAACCTCCCAAAACACTGAGACTACAGTTGCTGAATATCATCAGCTATCAGGGAAATGAAAATAAAAACCACAGTGAGATTCCACTTGCCACCTACTAGCATAATCAAAATGACAGAAAATAACAAGTGTTAGGGTGGAGGTGGAGAAATTGGAACTATCTTACACTGTTGCTGAAACTTTAGAATGCCAGAGCCACTTTGAAAAATAATCTGGAAGTTCCTCATTCCAATCTGAGATATATTCACAAGACACTTAAAAACAGTGGTCTACACAAAATATGTACTTGAATATTTATAGCATCATTATTAATAATAGCCAAGAGCTGGAAACACTCAAATATTAGGTTAATGGTAAATATAATGATAAACGTACTGTGGTATATCCACACAAATATCATTCAAGAATAAAAGAATGAAATACTGCTATATGCTTTAAAATGAATGAACCTTGAAAACATTATGCTAATTAAATGAAACCAGGCATAAAGACCATATATTGCACTATTTCATTTATAGGATATTTCCAAAATGGAAAAATCTGTGAAGATAATAGACGGGGAAAGGGGAATTGACAGAAATGACTGCTGATTAATATTGTTTTTATTTTAGGGGTAATGAAAATGTTCTGCAATTGATTATGATGATGATTGTAGAGCTTTATGATATAATAAACTATTGAACTATACACTTAAATGGCTGAATTTTAGGGTATGTGAATTATATTTTAACAAGTCTGTTATATAAAAAACTGATGGAGATAAAAGGACAAATATAAATATACAATTAAATATGGGGAATTTCACTAGCTCATGCTCAGCAATTTATAGATTTACTATTATAGAAACAAGAGTATAGAAGCACTGAACAACACCATAAAAACACCGATTCTCATTGACATGAAACACTCCACCCAACAACAGCAGCAAATGCGTTCTTTTCAAATGTACATGGGACATCTACCAAGATAGACCTTCTTCTGGGTGATAAAAAAAAAAAATTAAAAGTTTAAAAGATTTAAAATTATAAAGTAAGTCTTTTGATTATAAAGAAATTAAACTAGAAATCAACAATATAAAAACAAAAGAGAAATATTCAAATACTTGGAAATTAAACAACACCCTTTTGAGTATCCTATGGATCAATGTGGAGCTCTCAGGAAACTTTAAAAAATTGATATGGACAAAATTAAAATACAACCTATCAAAATTGTGAAAACAGGTAAAGGAATGCACAAAGTGAAATTTATAGCTCCAATGCATACATTTACAAAAAGAAAAATTCTCAAAAGTCTCAGCACCCATCATAAGAACCTAGAAAAATAGTAAAATAAACCCAAAACAGAGAAAATAAAATAAACTTAATCAAGATAAATGATGAATTGATGAAGATAAAAATAGGAAAAAACAGACAAAATAAATGAAAAAAATGATTTGGAGGGAAATTCAATAAAATTGATATATCTTTAGCAAAATTGGGAAAGACAAAAAAGAAGAGACATAAATCAGCAACATCAGTAAAGAAAAAGATGTCAGAACAGATCCTGAAGTTATTACATAGGACAATAAAGAAATACTATGAACAAATTTATAGTCATAAATTTCACAACTTAGAAGAAATGTACCAATTCCTCAAAGCCCACAAACTACAAAAACTCACTCAAGATGAAATAGACATTCCAAATAACTCCTTAGCCATTAAACAAATTGAAATTATAATTTAAAAGATCCTGAAAAAGGAATCTCTAGTCTCCAGGGCCAAATTGTTTCACTGGAGACTTGTACCAAACATTCAAAGGTTAACATCAATTTTGTTACCAAAAGCTTGACACTTGTCCTCGAGGCCACATCGAGAAGGAGAACAGGTGGTTTGAGGAGAAGGAGTTTATTACTTTGCCAGCAAAAGAGGAAAAATGGCAGACTTTCTCATCTCAAAATCCAAATTCCTGAACGTAAGCAGAAATACGGAGCTTTTAAAGGGAGGACCCTCATTTCTAGGCCATTGTTAACTATTACAATTGTCCCATCGCTGCCAAAGACAAAGCCTGTTACCTCTGCCCACCTAGGCCCACCTGGGAGGCTGGCATGGCCTGGGATGGCTGAGCTATCTCCTGTAATGCAAAGAACAAAAGACATTCTCCCTGCCAGAGGTAGGGGTGCAGGCCAGGCCACAGTTCCCAAAAAGAGTGGGGGAAGATTTAAAGAGACAGAAAACATCTTTGCCTTTTTTTTTCAGGCCATTCCCTCTGTTACATGTTCGCCACTCTCAATTTTACGCATTCATATCTATGGGAGAAGAGGTGACTACTCCGTTACAATTTTGTATAATGTCCTCCAGAAAATGGAAGAGAGAGGAACCCTTTCAAGTGGTCCCATATTATGAGAGATCAGATTTATCCTTAGATCAAAACCAAAGGCAAGGAAAAAACAACAACAAAAACTACAAACCAATATCTTTCATGAACTTAAATCTCAACTTTTTTTTTGGTCAATTGAACCCAACAGTGTACATAAGGAATGATACGCGTTTACTCAGTGGGATTTGTTCCAGTAGGCATGGCTGGTTCAATATGTGAAAGTCAATCAAGAATCATCATATCGACAATTTAAAAAACAAACAAACATAATTATATCAACTTATACAGAAAAAAAAAATTTGAAAAAAAATCAGCATCCAGTCCTTATCTAGGCTCTGTAAACCCCATGAAGAGCATCTACAAATCCTACTGCTAACATCATACAAATGGTAAAAGACTGAAAGTCTTCTCTCTAAAACAGGGAGGAAAACAAAAATGTCTGCTCTTACCTTCTTAGTCAATATATTATTGGAAGTTGCAAATAGGGCAATTAGGGTAAGAAAAATAAACAAAAGGCATACATACTGAAAAAGTTTAAAACTCTATTTGTAGATGGCACGATGTTCTATTAAAAAATTCTAAAGAATCTAAGAAAAAGTTGCTACAACTAGTAACTAAACTCAGTATGGTCATTGGATACAAGATCAACATACACAAATGAAGTACATTTCTATATATTGACAATGAACAAGTGGAAATAAATTAAAAATGCAAACTCTTTACAATTGTCCCAAAGAAGGTGAAATATTAGCTATACATCTAACAGAATCTGTATGATGAAAACCACAAAATACTTAAGAAAGACATCTAAGTCCAAAATACTTGGGAGAAGCACATATTAAAGATGCACATTCTTAAATTGATCTGTAGGTTTAATGCAATCCTTATCTAAATCTCAGAAAGATTTTTGTAGACACAGAAAAAATTATTCTAAAATTTAGATAAGAATTCACTGGGCTAGACTGAAAAAAAAAAGAAAAAAAAAGTGAGGAGAACCATTCTATACAATATGAAGGCTTATTCTAGATCTAGAGTTATCAGGACAGTATTGTACTATGAGAGGAATAGACAGGTAGATCAATGAAGCAATAAAGAAACTAGAAGTAGTTTCAAAATTAGGGTCAAAACCAATTCAATTTAGGGGAATATTTTCAACAAGTGTTGCTGAAGCAATTGGACAAATAAAAGCAAAAAATGAACCTCAATCTATATCTGACACCTTTTGCAAAATTAACTCAAAATGCATAATGGATTAAATATAAAGAATAATACCATAAAACTTCCTAAAAAATAAGATAAAACGTTTAGGGCCTGGGACTAAGCAAAGAATCTTTAGACGTGACACCAAAAGCATGACCATAAATAGAAAAGGTGATAATTTAAACCTCATCAAAAGAAAAAACTTTTCTCTGTGAAAGACCGTAAGGTGAAAATTCAAATTATAGACTGCCAAAAAATATTTTCAAATCCATCATCTGACAAAGGATTTGTATGTAGAATGTGTAAAGAACTCTTAAAATTTAATATTAATAAAACCAACCATACAATTAGAAAACAAGCCAAAGACATGAATAGACATTTCACTGAAGAGGATATGCAAATGAAAAATAAACACATAATACAGTAAAAATATGATCTAATAAAAATATAAACACATGAACAGATCTTCAACATCACTACCCTTTAGAAAATACATTAAAAGTACAATAAGATATCAGTACATACCTTTCAGAATAACTAAATTAAAAAATGGTGATAACACCACAAATGCTGTCAAGGATGTGTCAAAACTGGATGATTCATGCATTGCTAGTTTGAAAGTAAAACGGTACAGTAACTCCAGTAAAGAGTTTGACAGTTCCTTTTAAAACTAAAAATGGTCTTAACATGTTATCCAGGAATTGCACTCTTGGCATATAGCTGAGAAAACTGAAACCTTTTTGTATGCAGTAACTTATACATGAATGTTCATAGCAGCTTTATTCACAATTTCTAAATCCAGGAATCTTTTAAAATATTCTTCAGGAGTGAATGGGTAAAGAGTGGAACATCCCTATCATGGAATATTTCTCAGCAAGGAAAAGGAACAAGCTATTGATACACACAACTTGGATGAACTTCAAGAAAATTATGCTAAGTAAAAAAATCCAGTTACAAAAGAACACATATTGCATGATTCATTTATATAACATTTGCTAAATAACAGAATTGTAGAAAGGGGGACCGCATAATGGTTGCTGGGGTGAGGGGTGGGGTGGAGTGGATGTGGCTGGCTAGAAAGTGGTAGCATGAGGAGTCCTGTGACAGCATAGTTAAGTATCCTGATTGATGGTGATTACATGAAGCTACACACATAGTAAAATTGCATAGAGCTACACACACACACACATACATAACACACAGGAGCTCATGTATAACTGTTGAAATCTGAATCAATTCTGTATTTGAGTTTACAGTAATTTCCTGGTTTTGATATTGTACTGTCCAAAGCAAGATGTTAACACTGATGGAGATCGGGTGAAGAGTACACAGGCTGTATATAGTTACAACTTCCTGTGAATCTATAATTATTTCAAAATAAAACATTTTTAAAATTCATATTTTTATTGAAAAGGAGTACTATATTTATATTAATGTCATTTTTTATGAATGTGGTGAATAAATAATTCATTTAAAAACTTTGGTTTATGTTCCAGACCTTCAGATTCTGATTTTGTGATGTAACTGTGGGGATGTGTCACTATGTAGAAATATATATATATACACACATATATATATATAATATTATGAAATATATTCATTACTTCAAGAAGTGTATCATGGTATTTTATTATATCATATGTACATCTACAAGGAATTTTGTAAGCAACTGTTGTGGATTGAATTTCATCCTCCCAAAAAAGATATGTTGAAGTCCTAATCACCAGTACCTCAGAATGTGACTTTATTTGGAAACATGGTCATTGAAGATGTAATTAGTTAAAATGAGGGCTTTCTGGAGTAAGGTGGGGCCTTAATCCAACATGATTGGTGTCCTTATAAGAGGAGATGAAGAGACGCAGACATAAGAGGGAAGAAGGCCAGGTAACAAGGGAGGGTGAGGCTGAAGCGTTGCAGCTGCAAGCCAAGGAATGCCAAGGATTGCTGACATCTGGCAGTGTGGGGTAGATTCTCTCATACTGGTTTCAGAAGGAGCCCGGCCCTACTAACACCTAGATCTCTGACATCAATCCTCTAGAACTGTAAGACTATACATTTCTGGTGTTTTAAGCCGCTCCATTTGTTATTTTGTTACAGCAGGCCGAGAAAAGCAATACATAAAGAAATCAACTAATGCAGGCTAGATGATTTATAAACAGGATTAGAGGACTATCCTGGGAGGAACAGAAATAAAGTCAAGAAATTGCTGAGATCCTTACACTATTTTTTAAATCTTTTTTAATATGAAATTCTAGGTGGAAGCCAAATATGTTAGGCAGGAAGAACATGCAGAAAAACTTAATACTTTAAGGTGAATGTGAAACCCAGAGCAGCAGTCATTGGCAGACAGAATCATTAGTGCTATGATGCCCAAAAGTACCTTCTGTACTGATGGGAATGTTCTGTATATTTACTATCCAATATGTAGACACTGTCCACATATGGTTATTGGACACTTGAAATGTGGTTAATGTGATTGAAGAACAGAATTTTAATTTTACTTAATTTAATTAATTTCAATTTTAGTCCAGCTACATGAAGCTAGTGTCTACCATATTGAACATCCCTAGATTTCTCAAGGTTCTAGTCTGAAAGTCATTAATTAGTGAAAACCATTTTTTAATCTAGCCCATAGGATATATGACTTCTAAATTACAATTGTATTTTTACCACTTCTTATCTGTGTAAACCTGAATAGGCCATAACCTCCTCTGAATCGTTTACTTATCTTTGAAATGGAGGAATTAGAACACTTTAAGCTCCCATGTTTCTATATATTATCGGACCTCCCAGTGTTATGGTTTTGTTTAAAGTATTTGTGTCTGCTGTATTGCCTGGTATACTTTTCCCCCCGTCTCAGTTGGATTGGATAATACTTTTCAACACAAATCAAATTACAGCCCAAGGGACTAGAGTACAAGATTTTCTCATTGTGTGGAAGCTGTGCTCTCTTAGAAGCAGTGCTTTTCTAAGCCAATTGATTGAATCATCAAAGGTATAAATGTTCTTTCTCTGAGGGAGCCACTGTCTTCCGAGGGGCTGACAGGCAGTGGGTGTCAGTAAGGTATCTGACAAGACAGATTTTCACATAGCATGCCTCAAGTGATGGGATTATATAAAGGAAAACATTTTAAAAATCAAATTAGTGTCAATGCCGTGGTTCTTTAATACCAGAGGAAGAATTTCCTAGTGTTACCTTTTTTACAGAAGATTTAACAAAGTAACAACACTAGCATCCTTTGTTTTCAGAGATTAGGACAAGCCTTATTTGATCTGGCAATGTCTGTTTTGCTGAGAAAGTTTCTTGGGATTCAGTTCAATTAAATTAGTAGATGTGCGCCTGCTCTGTATCAGATGCTGGGTACTACCAGGAAACAAAGATGAATGAGATACTATTGCGTCCATAAGAAGTTACCAATCCAGGCAGGAATAAACAATAAAATAAAACAAATATTTTTTTCACGTGATCGATTCAACTATTTGCAATTGTTTTGCAGCACTGCTAGTTTAGGTACCTGCTAATAAGGTGTTATATGGGTGTGATTTTATTGTGCTTTATATAGTAGTGTAGCTTTCCGCAAGTTAATAAATATTTGCTTTAGGAACTAATGGGCATTGCCTACATTAGCAACCTGATTCTTTTAGCAGAAGAGTTCTCTGTTTCCTTAGCTACATTGATCCTCTAATCTTCAAATTCTGCTTTGTCTGTGCTACTTTTGTTCTCTTGTTCATTCACTTATGAAATATTTATTAAGCAGCTATGGTTAGTTTCTGCTCTAGGTGCTGATTCTGCAGGAACAAAACAGGCAGATTCCCCTTAAGGGAACTTAACTCCCAGTGGGGGCAGGTGGGGGGAAAGCAGGGAGACAGGAGGACAAAATTTCTGATATTCTTCTCACCTAAGTTTTTCACTGTGACTCCCCGCCCCACCACCAGTGCCGTTCTTGGTGATTTCAAAAGCTGTGCTTCAGCCAATTCCCATTTTTATTTTCTGTGCTTTGTTATTCACCCCTTTCCAGGTGAGTCTATCATCCTTCCTCCATTTTCTCTGCAACTCTTAACCACAGTGTACAAGGTTCCCTGGGGAAAGGGATAGAAGAAGAGAGACACATGTGTACGTGAATATACTGATGTTAAGTTAAAGCATAGTTTGGGGAGGCATAAAATCACGTGAAGCTAGCCTCGACACTTTTCTGTGTAGTTGCCAATGATCTCTTTATCAAGGCTGTCATGCTGCCTTCAATTCAGCTTAGAGTCACTAAGTTTCTTCTAAGTGTAATCGTCATATCTTAGTTCATTAAAGTCATTCAACATAGATATGACTTTACACCTTATACTGGATTTTTTAAAATGACAGCACACAAAGGCTACAAATAATTCAATTGCATATAGCAGGTTCAAAATTTTATGTTTAACAAATTCATTTAAAAATGTTGTTGAGTGTTAAACATAGACCATGTAGTTTGCCTAAAAGACTGTTAGCCAGATGCTTGGAGGTATTTGGGTACGTGACCATTCTTTCTACAGCTCTGAGTTCAAGAACACACATATGCAGGCCCTTAGTAGCCTAGGGAGGCTGTAGATGACAGATGAGGAATGCGTTCATGCCTGAGTGTTCTGTGCCTTTGCTTAGCTCTGTGGCCATACTGATGCTGATGAGGTGCATGACGTGCTTCAGATCTTGCTATGTGCCACAAGGACCCTAACCTTGTATATACACAAGGCTGAATCTGGGTGTCTTCATTGAGCATCCTGGAGATTTCATGACTCACATATTATTACTTCCTTGAGCAAATGAGGACTTTTAAGTTTCAGAACTTTGTGCCACTATTTCTTATGAAGAGTAATGCTTCTCTCTGTCACGTATCTTGACTGCACTAACTTATCTATGTATAGTTTCAATGAATTGCTATGGAAACTGTAGACCATTTAGGACAAATCTCAATAGAAAAATTCCAGGGCGATAAAGGGAATGGAGGTGGGGAATAAGAATGTAATGCTTGATTGGACTGATTATCTCCTGTGACTCAGATATTAAGATAGATCATGGCAAGTAGAATTCCCAGTGGAGCGTGAAGATTACACTTTTATCTGTTAGGGGTCTGGCTCTTTAGATTACATTAGGATCTTTAAAAGAAAGAATTATTGCATTTCCCTGGTTACTGCTAACTGCTCTGGAGAAGACTGAGACAACAGAGTTTGCACAAATACCATGGAAGAGACTTCTGGGTTCCGTGGCTTATGCTATTAGTTCTAAACTTAGAGACAAAGGGTTTGTCTTAACTTGGACAGATGTGGGTCTGTAGTGGTGAAAGGTCAAAGATGAAGGGAAAATTAACAATGTTTACCATAAGATCTGTTCTGAGTAACATGGTGATTATTATAATAAAGTGGCGTGGGACTTATGAATTAATGCTAAAATCTTGCTAATATATGGGTCCGTATCCTTCTCACAGGTCTAAGAGGGCAGGCTTACTAGAAACCTCTGATCTTTCTTACTAAAGCTAAAAGCAGTGGGGAATTTTAAACAGTATTGGCTCTCAGGGTGACTTCAGGAAATGTGACTTCTAATTAAAGGAATAGTATATGTAAAGACTTGTGGTATAAGAATAATAGCAAGCACTTACATAGTCTCTTATATTTCAAGACACGCTTGTTAAAAGTTAAAAGTTAAGTCTTTTAACTTTTTTAATGCTCACAACAAACCTATGAAGGAGATACTATTAAAACTCACTTTACTGATTAAAAAAAATAATGCACAGACAGATTAAACAACCTGGCCAAAGTCACACAGCTAATAAGAGGTGGAGCTGAAATGTGACTCCAGATGTCTGCCCCCAGAGGCCATAATTTTTATCACTAGAGAAGTAGAAGTTCAGCAACCTGGAGGAGAAGGGTATACTGTTACTGATCCTACTAATGCTAACTTTTCCCACTCTATTACAAAAGACAATCAGAAAGAGTTTGCATTTACTTGGGAAAAAATTTAAAACCCTTAGTGTGCTACTAAGGGTGAATTCTACTTTAATGATAATAAAATTGTATGAAAAGGTGTCATCTGTCATAAAAGATCATGACAATCACCACATGTACTCTGATAAATTGTATTGGTGATTTAATGTATGAGTCAGTAAAGAGAAAGGATTTCTCAACGAGAAGACACATGACATACTAAGATGGAATGTTCAAGATGAAAGAAAAAATGGTTGTTTCTAAGTCTGTCTTAAGATGAATATCAAGGAGTGAAATTATGTGAATTTTGGTAAAATCATATACTTACACTGGATATAATTTGGGGACAAATATGTCAAGTCACGTATAAAAAGAATGTTTCTGAAGAGGTTAACAAAAATTCCTGTTTGCTCTGTGATATTTAAAGTGTCAGCTGCAAAAACTCATACAGAAACTGATGTCTCTGGAAAAAATATCAGAAGTTACTCTGGAGTGTCCACAGGTTTTGGACATAATGATTTATAGCAGTTGTTTACTCCTTTTTTGAAAGATAATTATTAGCCTGCTGTTTCACTGGTTGAGACTCATCTCATTACTGAAGAATATCAAATTATGAAAAGAGGTCCCAATACTGTACTTGGTGATGTTGAAGATGCATTTAAACAAGAAGGTTCCTATTCAATGGAGCTAATTGTTTACATGGAAAGAGTGCATGCAATAATATGATAAAACAACCAGAGGAAAGATCCAGGAGTTTCAAGGAAGTGTGGGTAGATGCCTTCTCTTGGCCCCAATTACTCCTTATCTTCCCAGATGCTTGTGTCTTAGGAGGACGGCCCATGTGGTCTGAATCAGTGGGCTATGTAGACCTCTGGTATCCACTATAAGGAAGCAGAACATGATACAGAAGTCAGGAAGAGGATAAGGTCAGGATGCTTATTTCCCTGGCCCCTGCATCACTACAACATGGTTGCATCACTCCTTTGGAGTACTCATCTTGAGTCAGAGAGGTTTCTCCATTCAGCTGTCTCTCAGATTCCAGTGAATGTACTCCACTTTGCCCCTATAGGCCCAGTGTTAGTGATAGCTCCCTAATGTTACTAGACTTGGAGTACTGCCTTATCCCCTCAAGCTGTTTATAAACCCTGACTATGCTTTTTTAAAGGGTGTAAACTGTCCTCAAATTATACAAAGAAATATCCCTTTCCTAACAAGATCTTGACTAATATTGCAAATGGAATCAGAAATGGCCCAAGGAAAATAGAAAATCCAGATGAGATTCTGGGTTGGTTTTCCTCATCTCAATAGGAAAAAGAGTACTTTTGAGTTGTAAGTATGAATAATTGAAAAAAAAAGTTGATTTTATTATCAGCAAGTATTTTTACTCAAGTTACCAAATAAAATAGATGCTTCAAGTAAACAAATCATATTCATCCTATGGTGTTTACCATCTTAGCTACATTACTGAAGTATTTATATACCAACATGAAAAGTATAATTTTAGTTAATCTATTTAGTATTTTTGTTTTATTGTGTGGTACTTTACAGAGATTTCTTTTCTTACAGTTTTACTATTTAATATTTTCTTTTCTTTTTAAATACAGTCCCTCCTTTCTTCTTTCATCATCAAGAATGTGTGGTAACCCTGCGTCTGCCTCCTTCAGCCTTCCTACTTTGTTCCAGATCTTTTCTTTTCCTTGTGTCTAGTGCTTAATTCCCTATAGGTGATACAGGAAAATGGACCCCAAAATTGGGGTCCAGCCAGAAGGCCAAGTGAGTTCTTGGTTTATTTGTGCAGGAAAGAATTCAAGAACAAGCAGACAGAGTAAGGCAAAAGTAAGTTTATTGAAGTGACAAAGAAACGGAAGGCTTGCTCCATAAGCAGAGCAGCAGCTATTACTCAGAGTAACAGAGAGTAGCACCTTGTGAGTTTCCAGGGTCTTATTTTATACCTTTTATTTAATTTTATGTTACGCAAAGGGAGGATTATTCATAAGCTTTCTGGGCAAAGGGTGGGGAGTTCCAGGAACTCAGGGTCCCTCCTCTTTTAAATCATATAGGTTAACTTCCAGGAGTTGCTATGGCATTTATAAACTGTCATGGCACTGGTGGGAGTTTCTTTTAGGATGCTAATACATTATGAGCAAGGTATAATGAACAATGAGACTAACTTGAGGCCATCTTGGTCCTAGCTGGTTTTGGTCAGCTTTTCCAATACCTCCTGTTTTATCAGAGGCCTTGGTTTGGGTCCTGTGAATCCTTATCAAGCAAGGCCTTCTGGTTCCCTATCTCATAGGGACTATTGTGATAAATAACTCTGGTAAATGCAAGAGGTCATGAAAGAGGGGCATGCAGATGTCTAGAAGTTATACCCACTGCAGTAATTAAAGCCTTTATGTGATATGTTGAATAATGACAACCAAAAATTGTCAAGTCCTAATCTCTGAAATTTATAAACGTTACCTTATTTGGAAAAAAGTGTCTTTGCAGATGTGGTTAAGAATCCTGACATGAGAAGATTACCCTGGATTATCTGGATAGGCCCTAAATGCTCTCAGATGTGTCCTAATAAGATGGAGTCAGAGGAAGATTCCATACAGAGACACACAGAAGGAGAAGGGGATGTGAGGGTGGAGGCAGAGATTGGAGTGATGTGGCTACAAGCCCAGGAATGCTGGATGACACCAGAAGAGACAAGGAATAGGTTTTCCCCTAGAGCTTCCAGAGAAAATGCGGTCCTACCATACTTTAGACTTCTAGACTTTGAAACTGTGTAAGAATAGATTTCTGTTTCAAGCCACTGAATTTGAGGTTATTTGGTGCAGTTGTCACAGGAAACCAAATACATCCATGTTATGTGTCAAGTACTGTTCTGTGCATTATTTATGCATTAAATGAAGTACTCACAAACGCACTAGGAGGTATGTGCTATTGTTAGGACCCTTTTTTAGATGAAAAAACAAAGATACAGAGAATGCAAGTAAGTTGCTCAAAGTCACACTAGTACTAAGTAGCCAAAATGGGGTTTGAACTCAGGGAGTCCTACTTCAGTGCCTACGCTCTTAACTACTGCATCATGTACATTGTATCTCCTCATAACAAAGGCAATAGGATAAGCTCAGCCTTTCTAACCATCAAAGTCAAACAGTAGAACAAATTTTGCCTTGCATGTCAGGAAATTTTGTTTTTTTATATCATATTGGTGACCTTGGCCAGTCACTTAACTTTAGATTATAAAGTGAGGGAGTGGACAGCCCTGTTCATGTTGGCCAGAATATTCTTTCATTCTTTAAACTTCTCACATTTATTTCCTTCCTTGTATATAAGGGGATTCTACCTTACAATTTTTCCCATGTATTTTTAGATATCCATCTTTCAAATGTTTGTTTTCTTTGTTACTTGCGTTTATCTTGGTGCTTGCTTTGGCTGGCCAAGGCCTTTTCCAATAAATGGTATTTCATCTCCGTTGCTCCCATACTGAAGAATCAGAATTTTCTTCCCTGATGAATGTACAGAAACTGTTCCCGAGGAACATACAAACTTTTGAATTTTTATCAATAAGCAATATTACTAAATCTTTGCAAATATTTTAACAAGCAAACATAAGTGTTTATAAGATGCCATAAAACTAGCCATTTAAAAATATATAAAGGAGAAAAGAAAATTGCATGATGTTTGTCAAATTTATGCCCATTGATACATCATATTGAGTAACATATATTGTTAAGGGTCAAACAGTCAACGAGTCATCCCTACATCCACAAACCAGTTTTTCCTTTATGTTCATTCCCTTTTCTTCAACATTAGCAATCTTTTAGCCAGTTGGGATTATCAGCACCCAAAATTTCAAGAGAATTAGACAAGTATGTGATTAAGAATTGAGAGACTCCTTGCCATTTTGTTTTTGTTCTACTTTGACCTTTTGGTAGGGTGGAGAAAACCACATATTTAGTTATAAATGGGAAAGAAAATAAAAGTCATTCATAGCATCTTTTTCTTGTTTGTTGTTATAATGATCTCATTGATTGTGGTATCCTATTTCAGAATTTTAATGTAGAAACACTAAATCAGGGGCAAGTTATTCTGATTTAAATATTTTGAAATCCCACTTAATAATTTCAGCAAAATTCTAAGAACTTGATTTCAGGTTAAAAAACAAAACAAAACAAAACTCATTGCTTTGTAAGTGGACCATGCTTTAAAATTGTTAATAGCTTTTCTTTTTATCTATTACATACCACAATTTTGCCAGCATCTTCGTATTCCTATACTTCAAGCTTTCTCTGCATAGCTAATATTAAGTCTTAACTTATATTTAAGTCTATATATTGACTTAAATATAACACTTCTTCCAGATATGGTGAGAACTCAGGGCTTATTCAAATATTTTAGGTGATCCTTGATGTTCTTAGATTTCTTTTAGTTATACCACACTCTGTGTTACTGCATGTTCTCTATCTCTAATTTTCCAAATTGTCACTGATTCAAGCAATATTTAAAGAAGGTTTGAAAAAAACTTTGAAGCAATGAAATGAGATGGTTATAAAGGCAGGGAGATACTTCACAATACTTACAATTAAGTAGCAGACATATCTGTTCTTTATGAGTCACAAAAGTCTCAGCTTCCCAAGATCACACAGTTGGAATATGATGGACTGTACTTAAACACAAGTATCCCCTCTCTCTTTAGGGTACTGTGCAACGGACTTTGGTACTGGAAACAGACATAATCACAAATGGCAATATACACATTTAATTTTTGAAATGATAAATTAGGTTTGAAGTGTGGCTATTCTCTTCAAAATTTGTATTGGTAATATTTGTGGTATAGATTTATATCAAATCATTTTTTATCACTGAAATCTGGCAATATGCAACTTGAACTATGTTCATCATTCCTCTGTTTTCTGTTTCTAACTTAGCATTGTTACTCAGATTAATTTTGCAAATCAATAATTAAATCTACACATTTCATTTATTCATTTATTGCACACTTATTTATTGGCTATTACATCCATGTCCCTGTACTTTTTAACATTAAGGGAATATAACAAAAAATCAGGGCCTCTGCTTTCTAGTAGTTGACAGTCTTAGTGGCAAGAAATAGAAGAGAGATATTCAGTACTAAGAAACAATGCCTTGAGTGCTGTAATAGCTATGTAAACAAAATTTTTTGAGTGGCATAGAAGAGGTAGTGGTTAACGGCCTTATAATTGAACACCACCCTGTAGATTTCTTGGCACTATCACCTGCATTAATTTATTTAATCCATGTAACAACCCAATGAGGTGGTTAATTTAAATATTGTTTTTAACACTTTACAAGGGAGGAAAATGTTAAGTGTTTAAAGTAGCAAGTCTCCAATGGCAGAATCATATCAAATCTCTTCTGACTCCTAATAAAATATTTGTTTATATTTTTATGTTACCTATATTAGCTTATCTTTAATATCTAAATTTAAACTGGTAGAATATTAATATTATTTCAATTTTCAGTTTAAAATGTTGAGTAGTGAAATATATTAACTTTTGCCATATGAATATTTACAAGTACCAAAAAAGTGATCCAAGGTAAACATTCCATCTGGGAAGTATCAGGAAGCACCAGGTAAACAGCATTGTAATAACTGCTTTGTGTAAGTTTAAAGAGATGAAAAACTGAGCATTGGATCTCCAGCACAATAATTAGAATAAGATCTGTTGTGGAGAGTTTCAACACTTTCCTGCCTGGAGGCAAGGAGTTAGATAAGAGGATCCCCGAGGATGCTTCCTAGCTCATTCTCTTGTTCCTTTTCCCTGGAACCTAAGTCAAGCCTTGTAAGTATCTTTGACATCAGCTCCATAAATTTTTGAGCTACTTGGGTCCTATTTTGAGCATGCACTGTGCAGGTGCTAATGTTTTTCTCTAAGTGCTTAATTCACTCTCAGGCCAGGACTTGAGTCCACAGAACAACAAACTTGTGGCTAAAACCTTTTAGATTCAGCCTCATAATAGAGTAAAAATGGGGGGGTGGAGGGAAGGAATCTGTACACAATCATGGAAGTGAAAGGAGTGAACTAGACCTGTGGTCCCCAACCCCTGGGCTTCAGACCGCTACTGGTCCGTGGCCTGTTAGGGACCAGGCCACAGAGCTCCGCCGCCCGCCGGCCCCCTACCCCCGACCCCCCGGAAAAACTGTCTTCCATGAAACCAGTCCCTGGTGCCAAAAAGGTTGGGGACCGCTGAACTATACTAACAAAATGTTTACTATTTTTGTTATAGTCTAGAATTTTAAAAAGTGATGATGAAACAGAGTAAAGGTATGATGTATTTGAAGTGAAAGTGGGGAAATGCATATGAAAAATTTGCATTTGCTTTCAAAGTTACTTTACATATGTCAACTTATTATAGAGAAAGAAATTTAAAATCCATCAAAAGAAAGGAAAAACTTTAAACAGACCATATACATAGGTGTCAGAGAAACATCTTAACATAAAGAATAAAAATTAAAGGTCAAAATTTACAAAATTGAAAGGACATTATGAGTAGCATGTGAATGGTTTAAACAGTGACTTTGACAAGGTTTTAATACAAGCCTTGTGATATAAAATGTAATTATGAATATGAAAATGGTAAAAAGAGAATAATTGTGTTTGGAGATCAACACAGCTGGATTTTTAGCCATAGGCTATGTGAAATATGATCACTAGAATATAAAATTGAGGGTAGGAATGTTTTTGTTTTGATCATAGATATTTACCAAATGACTTGGATTGTGATATATTAGAAAGGGTTTTACAATGAGAATGCCAGATGTTTAAAATAAATATTTTGTTGTAGGCAAGGCACATTAGGAAAATGCAAATTCAATATTCCAAATGGAAATAACCTAATGAGGTTATGTTTTGTGTATTAACAAAAATAAGTTAGAAAATCATAAGCCATTTATATACAAAGGTTTTAATGTTAATAGCAAAGACTAAAAATGAATAAAATATTTATTACAAATATTTTAGGAGGGAAGGAGATCATAAAGTTTGTTCAATAATCAACAATTAACATAGGAAATGATGTTCTCTCAGACAAAAATAACCCAGATGGTATAAAACACCTTAAAATTTAATTTTTAGATGTTAGGATCACAGCAGCATCGATCTTATGGTTAGAAGATGAGATGTTCTATGATAAAACAAAACAAAACATAAAGCAGAGTAAGGAGTCTGCAGAATCCTGGGAAGGGTTGTAGATGGTGGAGACTGATGCAGTATGAAACAGGGCAGGCAAAACTGACTTTGCTGAGAAACTGTGATTTGAACAATGACTTGAATGAGGTGGAATCTTTTGGAAAGTGAATATCTTCCAAAAGATTACTCCAGGCAGAAGGAATAGTTAGAACTGGATCTTAAGGAAGGGGTTTGCCTGGTGGTTTTAGGAAGAAAAAGGAGGCTCCAGCTGGAGTGAAGGTGATAATAGAATAATATTTTAGAAAGTTAATAGAGGTCTATATTAGTCACCTCTGGCTGTCAGAACAAAATACCAGAGACTTCGTGGCTTAAATGAAAAAAAAAAAAAACTTTCTCACACTCCTGGAGGCTGAGAATCCAAAATCAGAGTGCCGCTATGGCCCAGTTCAGGTGAGGCCTGTCTTCTTGGCTTGCAGAGAGTTGCCTTCTCATTGCGTTCTCACATGACAGAGAGAGGTAGAGAGCAAGCTCTTTTATATAACATCTCTCCTTACAAGGGCACTAATCCCATCATGAGGGCCACACCCTCCTGAAGTCATCTAAACCTAATTATCTGCCAAAGGTGCCCTCTCCAAATACCATCACATTGGAGGTTAGGGCTTCAACATTTGAACTGTAAGGGGACACAGTTTTGTCCACAGCAGGCATTCATGGTAAGGTCTGCAGCTTTTACTCTGAGAGAAATGGGGAGTCATTGCTTGGTTTTGGTTAGAGAAGAGATAATAATTGCCCCACATCTTATAGGATCACCGCAGCATCGGTGCTAAGAACAGACTGTATGGGGCATGAGTAGAACCCCTAGCGGTTATTGCAGCAATCCAGACTTGACTGGACAACGACTTAGACCAGGGTTAACAAATAAGAGGTTAAGACATTGAGAAAAATGGCTGAAATCTAGACAATAATAAGACTTCCTGAGGATGTGGTGGGTGAAAGAGTTGTGACAGGAATGACTCCAGGATTCTTCTAACCAAGCGATGGCAAGGTTGGAGTTATCATCAGTAAAGTTTGGAAAGGCTATGGTAGAGCAGGCTTGAAGGAAAATATTAGCAGATAAATTGTGGATTTTTGGCATTTGAGATGTTTATTTGATATACAAGCTAAAGATAAAAATTTGAATATTGTCAGTTTTTATCATATTAAAATCATGGAACTAAATATCACCAGGAGAGTGTTTATATAGAGAGAAGAGGGTCAAGAACTAACAGAAGGTGATCTTGGGGGAAATATAAAGAACCGGAGCAAGAGAATTGACTTAGATGAAAAATAGTGCGAAATAATGTTCGAAAAGCCATTTTAAGAATGGCTGTGAATGGTCTTAAATATGCCAAACATGGCTAGTATGTCATGTAAGATTTTATTGAGAACTGACAGCCATGATTTATCAATGTAGACAGGACTGGTGACCTTGAGGAGAAGAGTTTCGGTGCAGAGGTGAGCTTGAAAGCCTGATTACATTGGGCTTAAGAGGGGAATGAGCACAACTGAAGTCAGCAAGCTTTTCGTAAATAACCAAGTAGTGAAATGGGGTAGTGGCTAGTGCTGGCAAATTTTTACATTTTTTTTGAAATAAAGAGAAATAGCATCATGGACATTAGCTGATTAGAATGATCCAAGAGAGATTTTTTTAATTGCAATTAGAAGATATAAAGGAAGATTGCCAGTGGCATATCCTTGAGAACGTGAGAATAGATAGGATCCAGAACACAGTGGAAGGAGCCAAATATTAGAAAAATGATGGAATACATGTGCAGATGCTAAAAGTGTGGTGGAAGTCTGAAATTTCTCTTCTTAATGTTTCAATTTTCTTGCAAAAGCAACAATTGAAATAATCAACAAAATGTGAAGCTAAGGAAGAGAACGTTGGTAGTAACACTGTTACCAAATGCTCTGCACTTGTCCATGAGGCCGCATGGGAAGAAGGGGAACAAGTGGTTTGAGGAGAAGGAAAGTTTATTACTTTGCCGGCAAAAGAGGAAAAATGGCAGACTTTATTGTCTCAAAATCCAAATTCCTGTCCGTAAGCAGAAATACAGAGTTTTTGAAGGGAGGGCTCTCAGTTGTAGGCTATTGTTAATGAGCCGCATCTCTGCCGATCTCAAAGCCTGTGACCTCCGCCCACCTGGGAGGCCAGCGCCGGGCCTGGGATCACTCCGCAGGGCCTGGGATGGCGCTGACAGTTCAGCCAAGAGCCTGTAACACAAAGAAGAAAAGACGTTCTACTGCCTCTCCTGAACACCTGTCTGAACAGGGAGGCAGGCCAGGCCCCAGTTCCCAAAAAGAGTAGGGGAAGTTTTAAAGAGACAGAAAGTATTTTTGCCGTTTTTGTTTTTTTTTTTCAGGCCATTCCTTCTGTTACATCACCTATAAAAATAAACAGTATGCATAGAAAAGGTAATTGTGAGTAAGATGTCAATAACCTCTTGCATTAATATAAAATAAAAATTAATTATCCGTAATATAAATGTTCCATATAAAAGGTATAAAAACACTTAAAGGAAAAGCAGAAGCTAGAGGGTAAAGTTGCCCACTGAAATATGAAATAAATGTTTGAGAAATAGTAGGGACTGATTGTAATAAATACATATATAAACTCAACACTAGCTTCACCTTCCAATTAGGAGTCATTGGTTTTTTATAGGCTACATACAGTAATTTTGTTTTTAATAAGTTAGTTGAGATGTGGAGTTGAATCTGGATATAGACAAAAATTTCTTTATGCTCATTAAACTAAACCCACTGTTCAGTTTAATATGAGTGGAGAGGCAAGATAGTAGATAGAAAAGGGAATATTGATAAATCTTGTTCCATTTATTTCCCTCTATCCACCAATAAGATTATGGAAGTCTGTTGTATTGAATTAAGTTTTCTCTCCCTATTAAAGTAATTAGATTGGAGAAATCTTTTCACAAGTGCTGACCTCTCAACCTTTAAGCATTATAGTGATATTCACTTATACTTTATATTATTAATCATTAATATTATAACTATGAAGTTAGGCATAAAAATTAAAAAAGTATTCTGTAAGTGGTGCATTGACCTATGTACACATGCAGGACTCTGTGTTTTTAGAACTATCAACACAGGAGCAGAACAGCACGGATATAATAAAGCCTCCTGGGCTTTCCCTTTAATATTCCCTAAGGCACCCTTTTTGAGGTTATCAGCCCAGGGAAACTACAAGTGGCCATATTCCCGCAAATGTCTATTATAATTATTTCAAGGGACATTTCCTAAACCCCTTATTTCTGAAAATTGAAGCTTCTGAAGCTTTTAAATTCTATCCTTTCTCAAAAGTTCTGCATGCCTTATATTCAACAACAACTGCAACATTTTACTGAGCACCCATTGTTGGTCAAACATTGTCTTTGATATTTGACTCACAGGGATGACTAAGACTACCTTCACATAATCCTTTGAAGTTAGCAATTAAGAGGAAAATGGAGAGAATCCCAGACAGAGAGAGAAGTAGAGATTGATGAGAAAGATCACGTTGTATTTTTAAAACTGCAAGACATTTGAGCTGAATCCAGTGCATCAGAGTGTCTATGAGGATGGCAATAGAAAAGTTGAATAAAAGAGAGCTAATTGTTTGAATCGTTCTATGTGAAATGTGAGGATTATTATAGAAATATATTTCAGATAGGAATTATATATCAATATCTCTATTTGTCTATCTATATACATACACACACACACACATACTTTCTATAAGCCAGGGACAGATAAATAATGTTACACATTACTTAACATTGATTCACTGTAATAACAAAACAAAACAAAAACTACCTAACAAATCCTCATGAGCCATTTTGCACGTAAGAACTTCCTCTGTATCTATGAAATATTCTTTATTATCACTTTACCACTTTGAGCACATAAAAACAGAAGGGTAGATTAGCAAGTGGAAAAATGATGGGCATCAGAGGCTGAGATCAGGACTTGAATATTACTTTATTTCACATTTTCTGCTCAACTCATACTTAGGAAAATTATGACTATCTCCTTTGATATTATAAAAGTAGTATTAATATCTTCAACAACACTGGCTATAGTAGTATAATTACTTCAGTAAATCTTTCTTGAAGGTATTGTATTATTTACCAAGTAATATTACCACTGAATTTAAGCCAAAATCAAGTTAAATATTACCTGAAATATTTTAAATAATTTAGATAATAAATATGATTTTTGCCTGCATATGAGAGTTATTTATGAAGAAAAAAGGTTTGATGAGGTGCTAGTTATAATACAGTGGAGTCTATTAATAATTAAAATACTTTCCCTGAATTCTATGTGTAGAGGTATATCTAGGCATATTCAAGACAACATACACTATTATCCCTTGTATTATGTCAACTGAAAATTGTGAAAAGAATCCATTTTCTCCATCCCCATTCATGTTAATTAGGATGGAACTGAATGGAGGAAAATTAGGGAAAATTTTTTTTTTGTGAAAATCTACCTAAGACCCAAAGGTTATATTCTAAATTTTTTTTCTAAGAATAAAAATGAGGGTTTGAAGTAGATAAAGTCACACTTTTATTAACTCATCACTTATATTTGTATAGCAATAACATACTGACCAATGAAGGATTTGTCTAAGAAGCATAGTTATGTTCTTTTCTAATTTAATCACACAGGAATGTTTTTGAGTGTATAGTATAGACATATTCTATCCAGGGCATTTTGAGAGACGTGGGCATGTAACACATCATAGACTTCCTCAAGCAACTCATTCTCTAATTAAGGGTGCAACAGAAACAGTAGCTGACAATCTACAAGGCAAAGCTTTGTGTAATTTATTAATTGAGATCTTTAAAAGAGCGATGCATCAGGATAGTGGAGGAGGTAGGTGTTAATCTGGACTTCAATGGCATTTAGGATTTGAATAGGTAGAGCACAGAAAGTTAAGCACTTCAATCAAGAAAGTGGGTTACAGGCAATCTAGTCTGAATATTGACAGGGGATGGTGGACCAATTAGGGAAGTGGATCCACAGGATCCATGTAATAAAAAACCTTAAAACACTAGTTGATAGCGTTAGATCAAATGTGATTGAAGACAGTGGGTCAGATTAGTGTGTGAGGGAATGCCTTCAGAAACTTGGTATGTTTTCCAGGCGATGCCATTCAGTATGAATTAAGGCAGGAATCTGAGTCCAGATAAAATGCGGTCTCTATAAATCCATAAGAAAAAAAAAATCTAAGCTCATTATAATTGTTAGTGGTCATCTGACAGCATATAGTTTGAGAGACTGACAATTCTTATATAAATACAATTTTTTGTCTCTACTTCCAAGTTTACAGTATATTGTTTTCTGTTCTTATTGCTTTACCTCTAACAATGTTTACTTTCCTTTGCTACAGCTTTGCTATTTTGACTCTGTCTCAAGTTTTTATTCTCAGATTGTAAGCTTCAGGGCAAAGACTATCAACTTTTCATTTTCTACAATGTTCAGTGCACTGTATTCCAGTGACAAAAAGAAAATAGGAACTGAAGACATAAACTAAATGAGAACTGAATTTCACCTTCCAAGGCATCACAAATCATTACTTTTCACAGATAGTAAAAATAAAAAAGTTTATTTTAATTAATTATTTTAAAAATAATTGTATTTTATTTGTTGCTATCAATAAAATACAAAGTTATTGTTATTGAAAAATCTAATGCACCCCTTATAAAGAAAAGTAGAAACAAGATGTGAGAAAGATCTCCAGAGAGAGATTTTCTAGCTGAATTTGGAGAGTATATGTAACCAAAACAGATGGATGAAAAGCTAACAAATAAAGAAAGGAAATAAATATTTTCTTGCAAAATGACTAGATCTAGGTTTATAATCTGTCATTCTTCCCCTTCTTAATACATTGTACATATCCATTAGCAGCACATTGCAGTAGGACAGATTTAAACAACAGTATGTTTTGCCACACAGAATGTGCTGCTACTTTTATGATTCCAAAATGTACTGTGCCCTCAGAACTGCAAATGTTGTCATATTAAAGCACTTGTCATTTGGATTTGCTGAAACAATAGCTTTTGCCAGAATTTGCTCTTTCAGAAAATGATTGCCTTTTAGGGGTTCTCACAAATAGATTTATTAGCTTTCACACTGAATAAACAACCAAGAGCTTGCTATGCAGATCAGCCCCAGAAGCTGTTATGGAGGATATATTTCCAACTTTTACGGCAACATCCTTTACTTTTATGTTCTACCCTCTCTTGAATTGATAAATTGAGTTTTGTTTAAAAAATACAAGAAAATGCAACAGAATGAAACAGGACAATTTCTTCTGGTTTTTTTTTTTTTTTTTTTTTTTTTTACTAAACCTAGTACTTAGAGTCTTCTTGGTTTTAATGTATACAAGACTTCACAGGACCAGAAGTTTTTGTTATAATGTTGCTAGAAATGGAAATTCAACAGGGAAGGATTAAGGCAAATGAGAAATTTAGTAACAAACAAGAAGCGAAATATCATTTAGGAAATGTAGCTTCCCTGCAACTTCCTCTTCCCACTGGGTTTTTTTGTTTTTGTTTTGTTTTTCTTTCGAGGATGTTGGTTGCTGTTCTTAAGGAATAAGTAAGCACATAAAAATTTTATGTCTTGGGAAAGCATGCTGTTTTTGTCAATTAAAACATTATTAAATTTTATGAAACAAAAATACTTTTAAACTATAGAGAAAATTTTAGATGTATACAGAGAAGAGAGAAAAGGGAATACGTGAAAGAGAGGAAGTGAAGGCTAGAGAAAGAGGAAAAGGGAAAGACAGGTTTCCAGGACCACGCACACTAACTGACTTTCAGGGTAAGGAAGGAAAGGTGTATTAACTCCAGTGACGATTATTCTTCACACTAGATAAGAAACGCAGGTATTGTAGTTGTGAATGAATCACATTGTGATACCATTTACATAAATAGATTCCACGCTTCTTGCACTTAATTTTTTTTCCTTTTTGGTTGAAGAAACTCTAGGAATCAGATAACTCAGTGTGGGGTGTTTCCCCTTCATATGCTGCCTGCCATGTGTGTCCTGGTTGGCTCCCAGGGAGTACCTCTCATCTGAAATAGAAAGTCTCTCCGTGACTGGATATTGATGGCCCTAGTGCTGCATGTTTTATATTTCTTTGTAATATGTTTTCCCACAAGGAAATTATAGCATACTAAAATAACTATTTCCCATACTTTAGTTGAAAATGTTTTAATTAAAAACAGTTGCAATACCCTATGATTAGAGCCAGACTGGCAAAGTTGAGGGTTTTTGATGTATTTTCTCGAATCTCTTTCTTACCATCCCAGCCAAAGCTTATAACAATACTTCCTCTGAACTAAATATTCAGTACTTTCATCCTCAGAGAAGTCTCAGCGAGGCAGGATACACACAGAAGATGGGAAAAAATGGAAAGCCTTCTTTAACCTGAATTACTTGAATCCAATCTTACAGGATTAAGAAAATTTTGCCTACTAAAACAAGCAATAGAGCATCCTGACTTAATCTGCAATTATTTTCTAGAAGTAGTATCAAAACTATACGTGCTGCTGGCATCTACCTTTATATTTCTTCCAAAAACATATGGGAAAGGTGAAAGGAAGGGTGGGAAGGTGAAGGAAGCGTTTTCACACTTTCTTTTACTTAAGGAGGTCTCTTCTCCAGAGGTGTGAAACAGTAATGCATAGGCTCGTTCCACCCATTAGTAAGCCAAGCATAAGGGAAAAATTGTCTGACACATTTGTCCTTTTTGTACTTTGGAACAACTCTTTATAATTTGTAGCAATTTCCCACATATATGTTTTTGAACAAATTATTTTTTTCAAGTCCATATTTCTTCAAGATATTAAGTCTAGGGTATAGTAGGAATAATAATAAAATTAGTTGACATTCATTTAGCAATAGTCATATGAGAATTCCACTCTAAGCATTTTATATTTATTAACTGACTTAACTTTGCAGTAGTCCTTGTGTTAGATACTTTCAAAATCCCCATTTTAGAGAGGAAGAAACTGAGGCATGGGGAGTTAGAGTCATTTATTCAAAAGTCCAGAACTAGTAAATTACAAAGCCAATCCTATTCAGTGTGGTTAAGTTAGATGGTTCAACTGGGCTAGGGTTAAAATTGGAAGATTACCAGGCATATGGAATCACCATCAAAACTCCATCTCCCCCAATACACACATACATGCACACACACACTCACACAGTTTCTTTATGTATATTTTTATATTTTAATATGCTTGGTCATGCTTAATTTTGTTTTGAATCTTGGACGTGTGTCCGGATAAAAAAAATGAGATGGCATGAAAGAATAACGAGTTGATGAAGGGAATGTAGATATTTTATTGATGGAGAGTTGCACTTTCGAAAAACATTGGCAGGTTCTGAGCACAAGAAGTGTTGGTTTAAAACGCAGGAAATGAAGGACCACACGGATAAGAGCATATGAGCCTTCTACTTACCATTTCTGGTTGGCATGGGCTTTGGCACTGTGAGCTCTCAGGGCAATTACTAACAAATGATAGCTTTACTTAGTTGGTCATTATTCTCAGCCAGGAGTTCTAACATTGAAAAGAAACGAACTGAGACAGTTCATCCATTGGTGACCAGGCAGGAAAAAACAGACCCTACTAGCTATTCGAAATGAGGGAATTTAACAGACAATTGGTTATACAGGTGCTGAATGAGCTAAATGAGAAAAAGAAAAGACAATAAAAAAAAAAACTTGATGTAATAAGACACTAGTTTAATAACCAGGAAAATGGGCTAGTAGATATTAAACCTTATTATAACTAATTTTTCTCATGGATGAACTTTGGAATATAATAGTATCCACCTTAAAATGGTGTTAAAATATTTAATAAACATCTTTATTCCTTCAAAGAATAATGGTATCTAGTAAATGCTCAATAAATATTACCCGTTAAAATAATAGTTTTTCATTTTCTGGAAAATACATGAAGGTATGAGAGAGTTAAGTAACAAAAGGGAAACCTTTTTTTTTTCTTTCTTAACACTGTAGAGAAAGAATAGATTGATATTAAAATTCTGAGCAAACTCAACGTAACTTTCACCTGACAATGCCTATATTGCTGTAATCAGCCATCCTCCTTACGTGTGACTAGTAAGCCAAGCCAGTAGAAAAATCAAATGTATGAAATCTTTTGAACAGACATTTCTAAGGTATTACTCATTCCTGAAGATTCTGTTAAAGTCCAGGAATAATACTTACATAATATTCCTATTTTAGTGACAACTTACCAATTGTGTCTCTGAATATTCCTGTTTATTAAAGTTTGAATGTGAAGCTGGCATGATGTTTAAAAAATATGGTATCATGAATAAGAATCTTATACTTAATGTTGTTTTCAAATACTGCTAAATTCTTATTAGAAAAATAATATTTCCTAACATTTTTCATTGATGGTCTGCTGTAGTATCATGGAGAAAAACAGAACCAAACAGAACATCCTGTTCAGCTATCACACATATCTGGAATGAACATGTAGTTTATAAATATGATAAGCAAAACTTATGTGCAAATTAGTCAAGTGTTTTATTAAACACATTAGGCCATATTTAATTTAAAGTACTCCTTTAGTGTCCCTAGAATAAACAGGGGAGCAACTGATATTCCTTATGCCTTATACTTTATATACATTTTTACATTTAATGAGCACAACAACCTTACAAAACAAGTATTATTCCATTTTATAGATGAGAAAATAATTCGAGAAACCTTCCCAATGTAATTATTTTTAAGGGACGAAAACATTTATAACCAATGTTGGCTGTCCTCTAGTTTACCATTTTGTTTATGTTAGCTCATACTTTAATATATTTTATATATCTCCAATCTATAAATATTTCTTGAATGCTTATTAATTTTCTATGAGTTAACATGCTGAAATTTTTTTCTAAATTTAAGTTTCACTCTTTGTCTGGAAGATACTTTTTTATTTTGGGGAAGATATGCCATCTAATGTAAAGATAAGAAAGCATTTAGGCTGGTGCAGTGGCTCATGCCTGCAATCCTAGTACTCCGGGAGGCCGAGGTGGGAGGATCATCACTTGAGGCCAGAAGTTTGAGACCAGCTTTAGCAAGAGTGAGACCCTGTCTCTACAAAAGAAAAAAAAAGAAATGAAAAATTAGCCAGGTGTGGTGGAGTACACCTGTACTCGCAGCTACTTGGGAGGCTGAGGCAGGAGGATCCCTTGAGCTCAGGAGTTTGAGGTTGCAGTGAGCTATGATGACAGCACTGCACTCTAGACTGGGTGACAGAGCAAGACTCTGTCCCCAGAAGAAAAAAAAAGCATTTACTAAAACTGTTTAATTATTAATATAAAGCATAATGTATTGTCAGAGAATCTGTAGATTAGTGTTTACCAAAATCTCTTAGTATGTAGTCTGCTTATGAGGAAAAATTTGAATTAAATTTAAAGTGTTCATTGCATTTGATATATACTAAGGAGAGGAGTTTGCAATGAGTTCTTGCTGATTTGTTTGCAACTCAACCTTCTGGGGTATGATCAGGGTTCCTTGCCTTTAGTCTGACACATCTTTATAGTGTTTTTCATACATACATCCGAGGCATGTAGAGGCTCGTAAATAACATCCATGTTCCATAGCTATATTCTAGACCAACTGAGAGATAGAGACTAAGACATGTGCACATGAAGACAACAACATCAACTTAACTGCCAGTAGAGAGAGGAAATAATGGACTTCATAATACCAAACCCCAGAGTAGACATATTTATTCACTTAGTTATAGAAGTGCTGATCAGTAGGATGGGTAGAGACCATCTTCTAAATTGTAAGGCAGGGAAATAATATGAGCAAAAATAGCAATACAAGGACTTCCAAAATTTTCTTCATAAATGCAACAAGAACACTGACAAAAAAAAAATTCAAAATCAACTATTTCAACTGTTTCAGACCTGTGGAAATTAGCCAAAACTTTCAACAATCTGGGGAGCATTTGTTCAAGAAAAACAGATGAGTCATGGAAAGAACAACTAGCTTTGTGATGTTTTGACTTGCCCTCTTCCCAACTTCCCCTCCCTAGCCCTGTGGTTACCTTGAAAATCAATGGTCCACAGTAACACTGGCATCTCCCAGAGGTCGTAAATGGGATTGGAGTCCCTTCAAAGCTACATTTTCAGAGAATTTTATTTATCTGACTTGTCTAGTATTCTCTGGGAGATTGAATTCGCAATGATGGTTGGCTTTATTTAACCTGCTGGAGACTTTTCCAGTGCTAACAGGCTTTTCCCCAGAGTTTTTTTCCTGAAAACAATCAAAGGCAGTTTTTGAATATTATAGCTGCCCAAGGTGTTGTATAATAGAAGGGGAAACAATAGGCCAACTAAAACATTTAAAAGAAATAAATGGGGAATGAGATGTTTATAGGAGGCTTTAAACAACTTTGACATATTTTGGGTAATCTAGAAGGCCATGTGTATACACAGGGCTTTGCATGTTGAGCAATCAGGTGTTCAGGCGGTCAGTTAAGACAAAGAACCACACTGAAAATAACAATCAAGCTTTATTCACATGCTGCAACAATCCAAGTAAAAGGCAAAAAGTGGTGCTAGCTCCCTTATGTTCCATTTTCCCTAAGGAATGATACTGAATGAGGGTCAAGTGGATCAGGGCAGATGGGAGATTGGGAGCTAGGGATAGACCAGCACTAAGTTAGAGTGGAGAAGTGTCTCAGCCAAGGCCTCCAATAAGGAAGTTCAGTAGCAGCACCTGGGAGGTGCCTCAGCTCACTGATAGAGAGGTGTCCAGATGGAGGTTCCTGGCCTAGGAATGCAGATATGCATATGAGCATGGCTAACAGGGAGGGAGGGTTAGTCCTTTACTACAAGTCCCTCCAGAAAACTGCAATTCACTGGCTGTGCACCAAATCTGATGTAGAGAGGGCAAATTCCCTCCATTAAACCTGCCAGGCAAAGCCCTATAATTGACTGCGGTTGAATGTAAAAGATCACACGTAGGATTTTTGCCTGGAGCTGTTTCCTCAGTTCCACTCCTGTATCCTTTGGGACCCAAGGGAGAAGCATAGGCTGCCCAATATGGACTCCAATGAGCCACACATCAAGAGGCTGTGACTGTAACCAGTCAATCTGTTAGAAGCAACAGGGGACCAGGGCCATGATAAAAATCACCCCAAGCAGAATGATCAAGACTATCTGGAGAAGTGAACACAGCCATGAGCTCCAACCATCACCAAACTAAGAAAATATGTTCTATGGCCCATTGGTGTCTATTCTAGAAAGACAAGAGGCTTTCTGTCTAAACTTTGAATGTATTGTTCTACTTTGCCAGTTTCATTGACCAGGTACAACATAAGGTGTTGGCAATTTCATAAGCCACTCCTTGGCTAGACAGCAGGAAGTCAAGGGCTATGCAATTACCCAATAGTACTCAGGCAGAGGAATTGAGTCTAGTTTGTTGTGCCTTCCAAACTGAGATAATACCATTAATAACCCCAGCAAGGGTCAAGAATAGGTTGCACAGAAACTTTTCCAATTGAGTGGCAGAGTGGAATTAACTGCCTGGAGTATACGCATTAGCAGAGTCAGTAATGTCAACTGTCAACTCTCTTGAGTATCTGGGCTGGCCTGGTTTTATAGAGCTGACTTAATTCAGCATACATTTATATGCTCAATAGAGAGGGTGTTTTGCACACCTGAAAGTCTCTCACCATTGCCATATATGTGCGTGGCCCATTGGAAGGAGAAAGACAGATGAAGGTGTGATTTCCACAAAAGAAATAATACTCCAAGTTAGCACACACAATCATTGACTTCCCTGGGGCTCAACCGATTAGAAGTCCCTCCTGGTGGGCAGAGAGCCCTTGGGTGGAATCGAACAATCTATGTGGGGTGGAGGCGAGTGTGGCAGGAAGGAAGGCTGCCACTTTCGTGGCCAAGATAGCCCCGGTTTTGGATCCTATTCCCCCTCCTCCAGATGTTTCAGTCACCTCATTACCCCCATCTTTGACGGGAGCTAGTTGACATTTAGGGAGGTGTTTTAGTCCTTTAGTGAGAGTGTCCATTTGCAGCAATTCATCAGGTCCAAATTAATAAGGTTGGGACTCTTGTGATAACAGAAAATTCCATGGTTAGAAAAATGTCCATTTGTGTTGTACACTGGCACAGCAATCAAATGTTTATCTGCAGGATTAGGCAGTGGTAACATCCAACAGTTCCTTAAATTCAGGGTGGTGGTAACTGCCTAGGATAGTCATACCAACAAATTTGGGAAGGCACGAGTTACGTGGGCTACCTACCGTGTACAAGAGGGAGAGGAAATGTTTGATTCCCCTTTCCACCCTTTATGTGGACTCTGGGGTGTGAATGTGCTCATGTCCTATCAGCTGGGGGGAATCTTCCCTACTGACTGTGACATGGGCAGTCTGTCTTTTATCATTCACAATGATAGAAATCTTGACCCAAACTCCAGGGTGTTGAATCCAAATAATCTGGCTTAGATCCTTTTATATATGATACAGTAACAATTTCTATTTTATAAATTTATATTCATCCCATGGGGCTATCCTGGGTAAAGTGGCAGGGCCACCTTAAGAAAAATGCTTAACTAGGAACCTCAAGCTGATGGTCATTACTTTTGTGGTCTCTGTAAACAAAAACTCATGCCTTGCACCTGGGGGACAAATGGGGAAGGAAGTTATTATCTCCCACCCTTTTCTTTTTAAAGTTCATCCTGATCTCCCATTGATTTGAGTCTTCAGAAAGGGGTCTAAGGGGATGGAAAGCCCTTGCAGGGTCCCCATGGGGAATGAGATGCCAATAATTGTAAAAGAAGGATTTACAAGAAGAGGAAAGGGGAAGACAGACTGATCAAACATGTAGCACAAATGAGAAGTACCTTTTAGGGAACTGCTGTATTGAGATCCAAAGATGCTGCTTGAGATATATAATCCACGCTGCAGTTATATCGTCCCCTAGCAGCTGAAAGCCTGTCCTTTAACTGTCCATTAAAATGCTCAGCCATCCCTATGGCCTGGGGGTAAAATGGAGCATGGACAGTTCATGGTATAGCCCATGATTGGACCCACTGATGTGTAGCTTGAGATGCAAATCTTGGGCCATTATCAGACAAAGATGTGCTCAGGGAACCTGAATAGGAAATAAATATGGTCTTGTAGGACTTGGATAATTTGTCCTAGTCAGTGGAATGTAGAGGGATGACTGTGTCAATTTTAGAAAAAGTGTCAACTGCAATCAGGATACAGTGAAATTCTGTGGATGGTATTCAAGGACCAACATGATCTGTCTGTCAAGAATGTCCTGGAACATGGCTCAAGACACCTGTCTCTGGACTGTAATTATAGCCCTAGCTAGGGTCTGCCAGGTGGGGCAGGTTTTCCACGGTAGTTCAGCATTTTCTGATGACAGTATCAGTCTGTGCATGGGGCCTAGCCTAGGATGTTGTCAGAATTCTTTCATGGATCTAGCGGGTGTGGATCCAAAGGTATACTGAAACCCATTCCACATAGACGCAAATTGATCCTGATCATTCAAGTGGAGGGAGGTGCCAGAAAGGGCATTTGCAATACCAGTTGCTACATACCAAGTTCTCTCAGTTTGGGCAATAGCCTCTATGACAGTCTCAATGCACTGCCAGTGCCAAGGGCAGGAGGAAGGTAGTGTGCTGCCTATAATCAATGGTGGGTCTCCAGGCACTCTAGGCATTACACAGAGGCCAGACAGAACTATTGAATGAAGAATAAGGTAGAAAAGGTAAGGTAATAACTTTTCATATCAAAGGCATTTTGGTCAATCATTATTATAAGTTAAATCACATTAATTGTGTATAACTATGTTTTTATTCCAATTTAATAATTCACATCTTCTTGTGATTTTAAATCAATGAAAACTCTGATGCTAATGATAAGCTTTCAGTGTGTACTTTAAGAGCAAGTTATTTCACTTTCTGGGAATGAAGTAGTGGACATTTGAGTTTGAGTGAACTTAATCAGTAAAGAATATGCTTGTGCTGGAAGATACAGGAACACTTACACAACATAGCAGCAACCTAAGGAGCTGAGTAAGAAGACATGCTTTTATTAGGTCATGGGGTACAACCAATCAAATAAATGGTCAATATTATTATCAAAATTTCATTAGTGTAAGTGACATTTTTCCTGGACCAGCAAAGATAAGTATTTTTTTAAAGATATGAAAAGATTTTGGCAACTTATTCTTAGATTGAAATATATTTCTCACATATAAACCAACCTGCTAATCAACTACACAACAACGAAGTTAGACAAAATTTAGTTCTTGCTAATTAAACAGATAAAACACACATACATGTATATAACACACACACATTCACATACACTCTAACATACTCATACTCACACAACTCACACCCACAAAAACATAACCATACTCACAAACACACACTTAATAGTCAAATATTCATGCAATTACACAAATATTCACACATATACACAAATGCCCATGTCTTTTCATTGGGCATATTGTGTGGAACTAATTTGAATAAGCCATAATGAAATCTTTTTATGGAAAATCAAATTATTATTAAAAATATATTTATTTACAGAATATTGACTTTTTTGTGTGAAAAAGCTACAACATAGATGAAATGAAGTTCAAAGAAGATTTCTTACAGAATTTTTTTCAATATATTTATAATGGTTTGAATTTTTCATTAAGTGGCATATTCTAAACAGCAGAACGTCCAACATACAAAGAATGATTCCTTTTACAGTAAAACAGAAGAAAAACAAGTGAATTATATATAATTCTTTTAAGTAGAGATATTTTTCAGAGGCTTTTCAGCCTTATGTATGTCTAAATAGGGCCCTAATTATGTGCTCAACAATAAAATCTTTTATATAAAGCAAATGCTAATGGTCAAATATTACCATTACAACATTTAAAATCAATAAATATTGTAGTAATCCTTTCAGGCACTTCATTTAATCCCTTTCATAGAAGCATATTTGTTTATAAGAGGATTTTTATTTGTAGCATACCTTAAAAAGCTGTATAAACAATGCATAAAGTACAAAAATTAGAAAAACATATAACCTGTTTAGATAATAAAAATATGATAAAGTAGTCAGCTCCACATTATAGTCACATCAGAAAATATTGATTAGGATGAAAAAACATTTACTCTGATTTAGAACTAGAACAGATGTGGCCGACATGTTGTTACTGAAACAGCTGTTACTAAATACAAAACCCCTTGCTTTGGCAATTTTTCATGTATGATGGGAAAAGTATTGGTCATAAAGAAATAAAACCTCGGAATGCTCAGACTCAAAGAAAAGTAAAAATGAGGCAAATATCCAAGTTGAAGAGAATTTCAGAATTTTAAAAAACATTTTAAAATCTAGTTTGATTTAATTTTTTAAAAAACTCGGTGTTTATTGATGCAACAGAAATGGCACCACAAATGTTGCTGCCTAGGCATTGAAGTAGAACTGCCATTCAAATGGCCCAGGCCACTACCCAGAGATGAGAACTGAAAGGCATCTCTCTGGCCTAATAAACTGGGCTACCCACTTCCCGCCACATCTTTTAAATGGACCATTCAGGCATTTGCTCCAGGACTTATTGTAACCCAGGACCTACTTCCTTGTATATATCGCTAGTAGCAACACCCACGAAAGCTCTCTCTTTCACTCTCCCTCTGTGCCTGTCTCATTTCTGCCTCCCATCACTCAAGAACAGAGGACTGGCCTCCTCATTCTTTGAGCCCTCCCTGCTCAGGATCTGTAAGTAAAAGTCTTTGAACTTGATTCCTATTGTGTTGGAGTATTGAATTTGGGCCTTCCATCTGAAGAACCAGGGGCTGCCCTGGGGTGGGTTTTCCCTGGACATTGGTGTGGGGGAAGAACAAGGTCAGGCTCCCCATGCCAGAGCTATGGTCAGACAGGCATATGGTCAGACACAGGTCAGACAAAAGCCACAAGGTGTCTGCCAGTATAAGCAAGTTTCCTGGTGAGGAACACCTTGGTCACTGGTCACTAGGCATTAGGCTGTCCTCAAGGTAAAAGAAGTATCCTGTGAAAGGCACACTGTAAACACCCAGGTCTAGCTCCCCTTTATTTCCCATTAGGGCAGGGTTGCTAGCCACCGTGGTACTGGAACCCCAATTTATCTGGGGGCTCTCAAAACGACTGAATACTAAGAGAGAAAATATGCATGGGGCAAATGAAAGGAAAAATTTCTTACCATCAGTTTATTACTGTCTTCCAGTAGCTTGCTGTTGGGAAAGACATTCCATGAGAGTACTCTAATGACAATAACAAAAGAGCAATTAAATAATTAAGAGAGACAAATTCCCAGAGGGCTGTCAAAGCTAAAGATCACATCTTAAAGGATCTGGAAGGCCTTCAGAAGGTAGGTATTAAATTGAAAACTATGAATGATGTGAGATTTTACTCTATTTGTAAGTTAACAAGTGAGCCTGCCAAAGTTTGAGATACATATAGTGAGAGAACCTAAGAACTCTGGACCAAAGATAAAGACAAGTAATCATTCATGGTAAAAGCAGCACCCAGAGCAGTCTTGCACTGGTTCCCTTAGCCCCGATTCCCACACAGTGACACAGTGAGAAACGAATGATGCCTACATATGCAGCAAGATGAATTACAAGACAAGAACTGAGAAGTTAGGAAATGCTAATAACCTGCTCATTTTCTCTTCCAATGAGAGAGAGACTCCTTATTTTTACTTTGAAAGTCTTCTCTTCTCTGGAAAGGAGATTTTACTATCCTAATTGGTTATTGGGAGAAGTTCTCTATCTTTGTTTTGCTGATCAGGAAAAGTCCTCTGATATGGAGGGAGACACTATTTCTAGCTTCCAAAAAAGATTTACAGTACCTTTTGCTCAGAGGACCCAAGCCATGCAGAAACATGAAATATTCATGAAGTATTGTCTCCCCAAATAAATAGATGTTGAATTGGCTAAGGAAAAAAAATTGGAAATCATCTTCAGATAGAAAAGACCTTTTGAACTGAGGAGTAAACTCTGATCTTTTTCTTTTGCCCAAATTCCTTTCTAAGGGGGACTGGTGAGTCATGCCTACAAATGATAAAATCTCACTAAATAGGTTTTGTTAACCCAATATAATGTGGTTATATTGGGTATAGCATCATATGAAAGATAGAAGACCCCTATCTTAACTCCTTTCTACTGACTCCTGGTCTTTTAGACAAAGTCTAACTCTTTCAGCTAATTGTCAACTAAAAATCCCTAAACCCACCTATGACTTGTAAGTCCCTGCTTTGAGATGTCCCACCTTTTCGGGCCTAACCAATGTATGCCTTCCATGTATTGATTTATGATTTTGCCTGTAATTCATGTCTCCCTGAAATGTATAAAACCAAACAATAACCCAGCCACATTGAGTCCACTTGCTCAAGGCTTCTTGGGCATAGCTCCAGGTCAAGACCCTCAAATTTCACTCAGAGTATACCTCTTTAAATTATTTTACAGAGTTTGGCTTCTTTCCATTGGCAGAATCAAAATATCCAATAATGCAAGACAGGAATGTGTCTATTCAATTCATATAATATTGAATTGGGGGTGCTAGTAGAAGAGGAGGAGAGGTAGCTGGGACATGAAAAAGTAAGGAGAGAAAGAGAGTTTATGCTTGTGCTGACAAACCTGTCTTGGCCTGGTAGCCCTACTATGTCACATGGTTTCAGATATGAATAAATTGAATATGGGCTACTGGTAAGACATCAGATATAAATGTGAAAAGTCTATGGGTATTGAAAATGTCAGTCTGTAGTTTGAAGAAAAGTCAGGACTTGAGACACAATTAGAACTCTTCACTTAGGGCTCATAATTTGATCTCTGGTAGTTGGTCATGATGTTCTTGAAGCAAAAATTATATATATCAAGGCCTATTAGACAACATAACATTAAATTGGAGACTTGATTGACCACAATAAGGCCGCTGCTTCTGAGTGAGGAACATATGTTACAGTCAGTGAAATCCCTGAGCACAATGTGACTGATATAATCTTTTGCCACACAACGTGCTTCCTGAACACGAAGGACACTATGCTGGAACACAGCAAAGGATAAAGGATCACAATGCTGGAGGAAGCTCTGTGGAAAGAGGAGGCATATTTCTATTTGGAATATTTTTCCATCTCTGTGGGAGCATAGTATGTTCATCCATGATAAGAGAGGTTCACTATGATAAACTTGATACCAGGTAGCCCTCTGCCTTCCTATCACGAGCACAGTGTTAGATTCTATTCTTGGAAGATTGTGTATGTATTCAACAGTGTTGGTAGACAAAACAGTCTCAGTCAGAGGAAGTTTGTTACTGATCCAAGATAAAAACCCCATCCCCACCACCAAAGTCATGTTATATGTGATGGGTCATCTTGTCTACAATTATAGACAAGAGAGTCTTCTCTGCAGGGGACATCCTCTGTTGGGCATTCATATGTGACACGAATATCTACACACTCTGCCTATTCCTAGAGGCCCATCAACATGCCTTTTCTCAGACATATTTGTCAACAACTTTTCAGTTTTTACCTTTGAAATTCTGTCCAATTAATTATTGGCTCTGTACTAACTAATAGGCATTGACTCTTTGAGGCTAGATATTGAAATTAATATTTAGTGAGTTCCTTTAACTCTGTCACTGTATTAGAACTTTTCATGAAATACTATAGTTTATCCTCATAAATATCCCACAGGATACAGGAAAATGATTTTCCATTTTGATAGAAGTGAAAATTAAGGCTCAAGATAATTGAATATCTTACTAAGGCCACACACTTAATAAAGGGAAAAACAGAATCTAAATCAAGTTCTGACTCCAAATCCCATATTTCTTCTACAACCAACTGCCTTTGAGTCGGATGAAAACTGATACATTAGACTCTTACTGTGCGTGCGTGCATGCGTGCGCGTGTGTTCTGGTACGCATGCAAGCAGGCTCATGCATACTAAATGCACTAAGAACACCCCATTTTGCTCCAGGGTCTTACTGCTGTCATTTTTTTTTTTGAATTTTCTCTTAGGAATACAAAAATTTACTAATACTTCTGGATCCTCATTGTCTCTGGGTATATGAGTATAGATTTGAACACAATCCTAAACATCACACTAGCTAATGTCTTGCCCATTGGATCCCTCAAACTGCTTTCGTCTTAAGTTTTAACTGTTTTCAAAATCAAATTATCTGTTTAGCTTGAGAGTACTTTAAAAACTATTTTCTTTTCACTGTCTTAATTCCATCGCTGAATTTTGATTTAAACTATCATTGCTTTCCTATAATTTATTTATTTACCTCAGAACGAAATATCGTCTTTCTCCTTTAGAAACATACTACAGTAATGACCAATGCATTATAGCTTTTTCAAGTACAGTCCAAAATAGAAAATGAATAAACAAACAATTATAATAAGGAATTATTAATATAAATTCAGAGCTAGGGCTAAATACAAGTGGTTAGATCTAAGAACTTAAATGACTAGAAATCCGTACTGAAGTACAGCCAGTTTGTACACTGTTGACTTCTGTTGTGTGCTCTTTAGTTCCCTATCGAGTAACTGCTACTACTTGCTCACGTCCAGTTAGAAAGAACACTTACATATACAACAAGTTACAAGAAGTGGGTTAATTACTTACAGATGGTAGCAAGGGACAACAAAAGCCTAGGATTCAAGGCGAGCTGGTCCCCAAGGCTCATGAAAACTGCCCAGGGCAGATGGAGTCTTGTCTAGATATGCCCCATTGTGCCGCAGCTGAGGGGGGCCTCGGAAAGTAGCCTGCATTGGCATTTATAGCAGGGGGCAATATGATCCATTGGGCTGAAGCATTGAAGGACATCCTGTTCTGGGAGGGACTGAAACAGAGTCTGGGCTGATCTAGCCAGGTCCTCCCTATCCCAGGATGTTGTATTCCCAACACATTCTACAGTTATTCTTAAGAACTAAAAGTGAGAAAGGAGAAAGAACTTGATTGGTCCAAGGCCACCTGGAGTACTGTCCTGCAATAACCATATTTTTATTCACTAAACAAATATGTGTGTATATAGCATGTACTATATATATGCCAGACCAGGAGCAAACAGCTATACACAGTCTGAGTCTGTGCCCTCAGTGAACTTATGATCTTATATAAAAAGCTTTCAGCAGTATCAAAATACTCTGCAGCTTTTTTGAACTTTTAGTATGTCTACAATAATCAGCAATAGAGAAAACGACATGAGCTTACATTTTGGAGGCTCTTAGTCTTTCTGCAAAATATTAATCTTATTACCATTTCAAAAATAAAATTAGTGTAAATTCTTTTCCAGTTGAAATCATATTGGGATCTCCAAAGGATGCAATGGTGGGCTGTATTTTATATTATCTCAGGCTTATCTTCTTGGGACATTTTACCTGCTGACTATACAGTACTCCATGTAATTCCTGGAAGAAAATCGAGATTTCTCTTGTCTCTTGTTCTCTTCCTGACAACTTCTCTACACTGCTTGCTCTTATTTTCTTTACCTGAAAAGCTCCTACTCAATGTCAAAGCATCAAGTTAAACAAACATTCCTTGATGTGGCACATCCATCCGTAGCACAGCAATCAAGCCCTTGACCCTTTAGGCTTATATTCTCCCTCTTCTCCCCATGCATATTTTAAGTTCTAGCAAATGCAATTAGTTTGAGGTCACCATTCAGTTTTCTGAAAATTTCATGCTGATCCCATCTCTCTAATAAACCAACTCTTTTGAATATAGAAGTAACATGGAGTCAGAGGCTCTTCAGCTAAAATAATGAAAATTTATTGGCCATAGAGTGAGCACCATACCCATAAATGTCACCCAATAGACCAAATTTGTCATAGAGAGTGCTGCTATCTTCTCTAGTTTCCTCCTAATTGCTCTCATTGTCCATCATGCCAAACCTTTGTAAAAGGTAAGGGAAGATTTCTTTTGCTTATTTCAAGAGATTTTTCTTTCTTTGCCATTTCAGGTTTTGTAACACCGACTATGGATCATGGGCAACCTTCTAATTACTCTATGCCTTACATCAAAACTTTAAAATTACCTAGATTTTCTATTCCTAAATGGCTTGATACTCTAATTTGGCTCCTCTCAGAAATGTTTTTTTTAACCTTAACAAAGGTATTCATGCAATATTTTTAGTATAGTTTTCTAAACCAGAAACAAGAGGAAACAAATCATAACAGAGCCATTTGACATGTGATATAATATCTTAAGAAAATGGTGTTAAACACTTTGAGAATGGAGACAGAAAAAGTTTTCTGTTAAGCTGAATTTATTCCAGTCATGTTTGAATACTAGCCATCTTTATGATTACTATTAGGTTTTTGACAGGTCATACCTCTTCAAACTTAAGTTGTTAATATTCCTTATAGACATTGTTCTTTCATACAAAATTTTCCCTCAGCACATACTGAACTTATCCTGTATTTTGCTCTATTCCCTTCAAGCTATATGTTCATCATCTTTAGGATTCAGATTCAATCACATCCTCATAAAACCTTATTTTCTCACAAGTTGATTTGGCCATGCAACTAATATTTATGGGTTGTCAGCTATGTGATAGGCATTGTGCTACATCTTGGGGAAATAAATACAAAAATACAGACTGTGCCCTAAAGGAGCAAGGAAATAGTATTCATAATGCCAAATGCTAAATTCAGTGACAAGCTTAACATGGGATAGACACAGAAAAAAGCAAAAGAAAAAAGATTTTTATTACTTTTCCTCTATCAAATGATATTTTAATAACTTGTTTAAAATCTCTGTGTATGGTACAATCAATATCTTATTCTTGTTTATATGCTCAGCTTTGCACAGCTGTTGGTCATTAAATATGTGTTTAATAAGAAAGGAAATGAAAACTATATCACTATATCAGTAGAAGTACTTGAAGAGTAATAGGATGACTTATAAGGGGTATTGTAGAGAAGACCTTTCTAGAGAATAGAGTTTTAAATTAGGTGATCTCTCTGTTTTTCTGTTTTTTAAACAATTGTAACAATTCATGCTTCCATTTCTGAATTAATCTTTTCCAGGTAAATTCATTTTAATTGACCACATTTAAAATTGTCTGACAATTTTTGTGCACTTAGATGTAGCTTGTCAGATCTCCATAAATATTCTTAAAGCTTATCAGTGCCGTGAGAATATAGAAAATACAAAAGTCATAAGAAACTTTGTTTTTATGAGGTTTGTCACCATATATAGGAGCTGGAAGATCAAATAAAGCTTGAGTATAGTTATTGTCAGCTATGGTTTGAATGTGTCCCCAAAAAGCATGTGTTGGAAACTTAGTCTAAAATGCAACAGTGTTGGGAGGTGGGTCTAATGAGAAGTGATTAGGCCATGAGAGCAGAGTGAATGGATTAACGCTGTTATTGAAAGAGTTTGTTCCTTATAAAAAGACAAGTTTGGCCCCCTTTTGCCTCTCCTTTTCTCTCATACTCTTTTGCCCTTCTGCCTTCCTCCATGGGTTGATACAGCAAGAAGGTCTTCGCCAGGTGCCAGTCCCTTTATCTTGGAGTTCCCGGCCTCCAGAACCATGAGCCAATAAATTTCTGTCCATTATAAATGACCCAATCCCAGGCATTTTTGTTCTAGTTGCACAAAATGACTAAGATATTGCCTCTTACTGAAACCCTCTCCCAAAAATCCATGCATGGCAGAAGTTTATCTATTGTCAAGTTGCAGCTCAAAAGTTATCTCTTTCATAATATATTTTCAGAAATTTTAATCATATTTGATCTCAGTTTTCTGTGTTATCAGGAGAAATTCTAGGAGATGCTATAGACTATAAACATAGTCATTATAAATGTATTTTATTAAGTGTGATGTGTTCTCATGTCTCTCTTCTGCTACAGTGGAAGCTTCTTGAGTGCAGGTCTAATTTGGTCGGGTTTCCCTCTATCCCATAGTTTCTCATACAGATTAATTTATTTGGGACTAAAACAATTACATAATTTATTCAGGACAGAATAATATGTCTTTTCATCTAAAATCATATTGATACTATCTCAGGAAAGACAAAACTAAACATGAAAATAAAATAATATCCATAATTATAAAAATGTTGACTGTTATCCATAAAGTAGCAAATTAAGAAACAAATGTGTGAAGAGTGTCTGTCTGCAAAAAAGGAGACTACAGAATGGGAAAGAATGCTCATGATTATATTGTGTCACTCAACTCCACTTTCACTATCACTCAACAGATGAGGCTCAGCAAAGAAGAAATTTCTCAACCACATCACTCAACATGGTTAGCATTTTGACCTATGTGTTTTGATTCCACACTGATGTTTCTTTCTAGTATACAGAATCAAGATTGAGAGGGGAAATATAAGAACTATCACTCTTTAGTTTAAGTAGCAAATAATAGTTGATACTCAAAAGAGTAATGAATGTTTACAACATTGGTAAGGGAAACAGTATTGGATAAATATTAATTATGCTTATTAATTTATAATAGGGCTATTTGGACATCATCTTAACTTCAAAGTTTAGCATCACCTCACAAATGCAAAATTTATAGTTATAACACAAAAACTGATGGACTATTATTCTAAGTTTAATATAGCTATCTTGAGATTCAGAATGTATAATTCAAAGACAGAAAGAATTGGAAACAAATTTTGTGGTAAAAAATAATAAAATTCTATTGATTGTAGCTCTCAAAGTAATAAGTTTCAATTGCTATGCCTTGAAGTTAGATATGAACAAAGTAAAAAGTGTGACATACAGTTTCTAAGTTTTGTTTTTCATTATCAGATATGATAAATATTAATAATATTCATATTTCATACCAGTCTTTAAAAGTATGTTATTTCTTGAATCTTATATAATCCTACAGTCTTACTTAATCAGATACAATGTGAATTTACATTTTATTATTTTGAAAAATCAGACTTGTCAGTAAAAAAATTTGCAACATATAGAGATCTCTTGTCATTCATGAGGGATAGGTTATATAAATTTTCATGAATGATAGAACTGAGGGATGTCATTATTTAAGAACATATTATATAGGGTGGATCCCCAAACACAGAAATACAATACTTGCAAAAGCACATTTTGATGATAATAAATGTATAATGAGGCACACCAAAGCAATAAATATGTGGTAAAATACTTTAGGGCCACATAAAATAAATAAATCTTAACAGTAAAGTCTTTTTTCTGTACTTGGAAAAAGAGCTATCAGACAATAAGAGAGTCAGTACAGTTCTGCCTGTACTATCTGAAAACATTAATATAGCCATAAATGTTACATTATATGGGACACATTTTATTTAAAATCTTAAATAGTTTAACAGTAACATTAAATAGATTCGTATATGATTTGTCAAAATTGATTAATGCATTGTTTCTTTTAATTAATATCTATGCTGTGCATGGATAGTTTCTTTCATGACATATAATTCAAATATATATTGAGCTGTTTTTACTTCCTTTTAATTACTAGATTTCAAATCAAAATAGACTCGTTAGCATTTGCTGCAATGGAAACTTCACTATTTCCTAATTTCTCCTAATGTCATTTAATATGAGAATTTTCTAAATATACACATTGTGCCACTACTACATTTACTAAATGTCTTAACCTGTTTCTGCTGCTATGACAAAATATCACAAACTAGGTAATTTACAAGTAATAGAAATTTATTTCTCATAGCTCTGGAGGCTGGAAAGTGCAAGATCAAGGTGCCAGCAGATTTGGTGTCTGATGAGGGCTACTCTTTACTTCCAGGATGGCACCTTCTTGCTGTGTCCTTGTGTGGCAAAAGAGATGGAATCTCTGGCAGATCTAACGCTTCCTTACATGGTCATTAATCCCATCTGTGAGGGTGGAGCCCTCAAAACTTAATTACTTGCTAAGAGGCCCACCTCTTAATACCATCACCTTGAACTTTAAGTTCCAGGATATGAATTTTGGAGGGACTTAGCAGTAAACCATAGCACCAAGTATATCTAATCAGTGGTTTTGTTAATTTTAAAATATAAAATTGACATAAGATATAAAAACTACACCTCCATTGATTTACCCCTAGAAACTATTATATGTAAAAATAGACAAATCTGTATCATATTCATACTAGATCATCCTGAACTGGAGTTCAAGAGATAAAGAACGCAGATACCAGATGAGATAGGATTGACTAGACTCCAAGGTCAGCACATTTCAGGACTGATAGTAGCAAACTATGCTTACTGAGAGTATTTAATGTCTGAAGTGGTCCAACTGAAAATAGAAATACATAATCTTACACTGCTGCATTTAAAAAGATCCATTTTGTTCATCTCTGACATTTTCCAGGATTTAAAGCTAGAGGAATGAGGGATAAAGTATTAAAGTTACAAGCAATCAGTTTCAGTTGCAGCCATTTGTAATGTTGATTTTGAGGATGTCACAAATATTACACAACAACAAAACATATTGTGTTAAGATTTTATGTTATGTTTTCTATGCCCTTGGTGTACCCACTTCTCATGTATAGTTATTTTCAGTCAAGATTAGTTTCTGAGTTCCAGAGCAACTATAAAATAATTCCCTTTAGCATTTCCACAGTGCTAATACATAAGTCCACTTAATACATCCAAAAATTAACCCCAAGATCAACTCCACTTCCTGTCTTCTTTAACTCAAAGAGTAACATCATGCCAGAAAACAATGTTAATTAATTACATCCCACTGTGAGTACATGCATCCATCAACCATACAAGGAACAACCTTGTCCTATTGATATTTCTTCCAACTCTTGAATATTGCTACTTCTCTTTTTGCCAGCTATCCTTATCTTACTTCAGATACACAGTCTCCTGCATAGAATTTTTAACATTCTTTTGTATTCTGAATTCAGACTTAACCCATTGTCTTAGTTTGTTCAGGCTGCAGTAACTGAGTACCATAGTCTGGGTAAATTACAATCAACAGAAATTTATTTCTCAAAGTTCTAGAGGCTGAGAAGTACAAGACCAAGGTGCCAGCAGATTCAATATCGGGTGAAAGCTTGTTTCCTTGTTCACAGACAGCCATCTTTTCACTTTGTCCTCGCATAGTGGAAGAGGCAAGGCAGCACTCTGGGATTTCTTTGATAAGGGCACATATCTGATATAATCATCTCCTGTAAGATAAAGTAGCAAACTTAAGAAGCTATGTTTTCTCATTTCTGCTTGCCAGCACAATTTCACAAAGGCTCTGACTCTGTGACGAGGTGCAACTCTCCAAAAAGATGCTTTGTAGACAAAACAGAATAGAGCACATGACCCCCTCCCAAGTCTTTTGCCCAGTCACTATATTCCTTAAAAGATAAATGACCCTAGTCTTTGCCTTTTTCTGCACATAAGATGATGTCTGACAGGGTTAGTGATTGTGCTTCTGTAGTCTATAACCAGAGGTATTGTTGCACAAACCTTGATATGATTCTTAATTCTTTCTGAGCAAGCTTGTTGTGATTTTGCATGTACTGAACCTCCACCACCCGCACATAAGCAGTGGGCTGAAACTCTGCTTTGGAGGAGTCTGGCAGAACCTCTGGAAGGCTCCTCCCTGGATATAGGCCTCAGTCTATAGTCCTCAGCAAGACTTCTGAATAAAACTAACTTTAATTCTTTAGAGGATTGACTTTTTTTTCTTTCGTTGACACTCTGAAAGCACCTGCCTCCAAACATATCCCATTGAGGGTTAGTATTTCAACATATGATTTGAAGGAGATGTAAACATTCAGTCTCTAGCACCCATTTTAATGCAAGAATTTAAAGTGATCTTTCTAAAGTACTGCCAAGCAGGTTCACTCTGCACTGGTTATCAGCATGTCTGACTTCAGTGAGACAGAACACACTCATATGGAACAAGTTATATGAAGCTGGTTTATTTCTTACAGATAGGCAGCAAGGGACAAAAGAATCCTAGGATCCATTGTGAGCTGGTCCCATAAGGCTCCATAAATCTTCCAGCAGTGATTGGAGTTTGACTGCATATGCCCCACTGCACCACAACTGAAAGACCCTGAAAGATACCCTTCCTGGGTTAAATACCTGAGGGGCCTTGGGGCTCACTGGGAAAAACTTTGAAGGACATTCTTCTTCCAGAGAAGAGAGGAACAAAGTCCAGGCTGTCCCAGGTGGTTTCTCTTTATCTCAAGATTTTGCATTCCCAGCACTTTCTACTGTTAGTCGTCTTGAGAACTATTAGCAAGAAAGGGGTGAGAACTGGGTCAATCTAAGGCCACCCAGAGAACTGCCCTGCAGTTCAGCCGCAACTGAGACATCCCCCTTAGCAAAGCTAGTCCATTTCATGTACCCATTAACCTTGTATCTGCAGGTGGGTGTTTGTCTTGTCAGATCAATGTGACACATTGACTGACACATTCTCCGTGAAGCATCATGGAGTCATAGGCAGAATGCATTTTCCTGAGTCCAGAAGTACCACTCCCACAGCAGGGTGGCCAAACCTGCCAAAAGCAGTGACCTGGCCAGGCTCCCAGAGATTCAGGTAAGAAGTTGCTAAAGAGGTCCAATATGATCCTTCAATGGCCCCTCTGTCTGCAGCCAGTGCGACTGCTCTGGATTTCCTCTACTAGTCTTTTTACAATATCTTAGGTGTTTTTCCAGGTAAGGGATATGTTGGCAATTGCACACACTCCTCCTAGTTAGGCTAAAAGAAAGTCTAGAGAAATTCTGTTTTTTAAAAGATTTTCTCAAGGGAGTTGAGGGATGTCTTCTGGGCTGCCAAGGCAGTGGCAGTAGAAGAAGCACTATCTGCCATGGTCAGGAACAGGTTTCTTATCATTTTTTCTTGAGCACTGTCTATGTACGATACTAAAGCTTTCACAAAGGACATAATCACAGAATTAGTTACACCCCCTGGAAGATCCTTAGTAAACCTGGTGTACAGCTTTAGACTACTGGCCCAAGGGTGCATCCCATTTCTAGCAAACCCAATGTTCAGGGTCTGACCATCCACTGGTTTTCCAGGCATGACATTGCTCATCCCATATTTGGGTGATCTCCAACTTCATGCAGAGAAAGATGTAGCCCTCAGGCTCACATAGCACCTTTTTCCCCATTTATTTTTCAGTGACCCACTGATGTGTATGGAGTCATTGGTGTTCACCAGCCAAATCTCATTGATAGCATAGTTATATTAGTTCAATTTTCCCCATAAAATATTTTTTCATGAAGCCCCTACACAGAGGGCTAGGAATAGTCTAGTCTTTGTTTCATAGTCATCGCTGGGACACTTCTCCTCTGTGTACTCAATGGGGTTTGGTGCATCAAAATACCATCCCACCGAGGTCATGACACACTGCAGCAGAATTAGGTGAGTTACCACAGGGCATCATCTCCAGCTCCCTCCAAGATCTTCACTGAATTAGTCAGGACTCTGGTTCTGTTGGCGTACGCTGTGGTGTTAGGGATGCTGGTGTAGTTTACAACTGGCAGGATGAAAGAGTCACTGTTGTCTGTGACATAACAAGCTCTAGGATGACAGATCCAACATTTTGTCAGGTTACCCATTGTGGCCACAGCTTGGGAGAGTGTAGTAAAGGTGTTAGACTTCCGAGCCTATGCTGCCATGTCCTTGTGGAAAAAGCAGATTGACAGTTAAGTGCCCCACCCTCCACCTTTCTTGGAGTCTCAAGTGTTCCCTATCCATCAGACAGCGGTCGGAGTACGTTGGTATGGCAATCTGGTCTTTCTGTCCTTGTCCTGAGAATACATCATCTTCTGGCACATATTTCCCTTGTTTCTCCATCCAGAACTTTTGGCCTCAGTCATCTAGGCCAGGAAAGGAGGTAACATCTTACACAAACTTGACATGTCTGATGACATCGCCCACCCAACTGGAACTATCAGCTGTCCCTGGCACCACTAGAGGGACCCCGGCATTCCTTGGTCCTACCTTATCCCTGTGGAGTCCCATGTAGAAAGACACCCAGGGAGAGCATTGCCTCCAGATTACGGTCAAGAGAACCTGTAAGGGGTACCATGGTGACAGATACCACAAATCACTCTCAGTATGTGTACGCCAAAGGGAAAAAGAAAGAAGAAAGATTAGGAGCATTGGGATTGGGATTTCCCAGGCATAGCCTAATCAGGCAGCTGCCCGGCCCACCTCTACCTCCACCAAGCTCCGTGTTTCTCAACATGTGCAGCAGTGCTGTGCTTCTCTTGCATGGGAGTGCAGTGCTTAGTGTCCATATTGCTTTAGTCAGATAATAGGTATTGCCCACTAGTGTGCTGTCTTGATGTCCTTTCTGAAGTTGCTGTGTGAGTCAGATGTTCATCATTCAAAGGCTGTATTGGCCAGCAGATGACAGGGTATGTGGAAAGTCCATGGTATTTCATAAAAGTGCACCCATTTTCATGTTCTTTAGGCAGTGAAGGGTGTTCCTTGGTCAGAGTGAAGTCCCATGTGGCATACAAAAATATGGCCTATGTTATTCTCAAGGGTGGCTATAGTAGTCTCAGCATCCACATGAGTGGCATATATTTGTCCCTCTCAGGTAGCAAGCTGTCACCATAGTTCTTATCTCAACACAGGGGAGCTGGTCCCTCAAGCCTTAAGAAAGCTGCTCTAGATGGACGGAGTTTCCTTGTACGTGCTCCTTTGCACCACAGCTGAGGGATGCTGAAAGGTAGCCTGCCCTCGGTTACATACCTCAGGGACCATGTGACTCAGTGGAAAAAGCTTTGAAGGACATACTGCTATCAGGGAAGAGAGGAACAAAGCCCAGGTTGCCTCAGAGTGTTCCTCCTTATCTCAGTATATTGCATTCCTGGCACATTCTATGGTTTGTCTTGAGAACTATCAGCAATAAATGAGGGAAAACTGGGTCAGTCCAAGGCCACCCTGAGAACTGTCCTACAATTACTGCACTAATTCAGTATTGTTACTCTTATGACTTTAACCCATAAATGGTATCTTTTTGTCCTAAGAAAATGTCATAACTCTTTAATGTGGCATACAAATATGTCATAATCTAATTTTCTGTTATGTTTATGGGTTTTTACATCTCTGTCTCCTTCATACTCTGAATAAATCTTGCCTGGATAACTTCCACTTGTTCTTGATACCTAGGCTTAGTCATTTCTTTCTGAAGTCTTTTCTCCCTTCTAGCACTGGTTCAAATGTCCTTCGTCCTTGTGCTCCTCTAGAACTTGTACCCATTTCACAGAAGCATTTACCACATTCTATTATTATTTTTTACAGTCATATGTGCCTTAGTAAGGGGGTAGTAACACACGTGAAGCTGTCATCTCCTATGACGACAAAACCTTCTTCTGGGATACCTCCTGAAGGACCTGCCTGAGGCCTTTTTATAGTTAACTTTTTTGTACTTAGATGAGAAGCACTCTAAAATAAAGATAAAAAGTATAGTAGATTAAATACATAAACCAGTAGCATCGTCTTTTATTTATAATTACCAAATATTATGTACTCTACATAATTATATGTGCTATACTTTTTTATACAGCACAGTAGGTATGTTTACACCAGCATCACCACAAACATGTGAGTAATGTGTCATGCTACATTAACACAACTACAGTGTCACTAGGTGATGGGAATTTTTCACCTCTATCATAATCTTATGGAACCACATTGTATTTGCAGTCCATTATTCACCAAAACATTGTTATGTGGTACATGACTGCATTTACCTCAATTCTACTGGATCATAAGCTTCTTCAAGATGACATTACTGTCTCATTCACTGCTTTATCTTCAATACTAGCTCAGTGTCACACATAAATACTTACTCAGAACTATTGGTTTAGTTGAGTGAATTAATTTGAGATGACCTGTGGAATAACAAACTGATTAAACCTATAAATGAGGTAATTTTGACATATGTACAAATTTTATCATATTGTTATGTTTCATATGTCTGGCAATAACTCGTGTGTACTAGGTAAGGTAGAGCTGGAAGATTGTAAATAAACTCAAACATATATAAAAATTAAAAAACATATAAATTATATAATATTTAACATTTATTTACTAGTGGGGTATTTTTTCTCATGTAAAGTCTGAAATGGGTGTGCCTTCAAGTGGTAATCCAAAGAGCAAGGAAATTCCATACTTGAGGCCCACCATCTTCAACATGTAGTTTTTAAGGTTGTTATGATTATCTGAATTAAGCTGACTGGGGAGAAAAATCATGGAGAGTGCACACAGGAAGTTTTTAAAGGCCAGTCCTAGAAATGGTTCACATGAATTCTGCTTATATTGTGTTCCCTATGATATAATTACATCCAAATGCAAAGGAGGCTAGCAAATATACTTTAGCTGGATCTCCAAGAAAAGAAAGTAGGTTTAGTAAAGACATACCCTGTCTCTGCAACAGTCAACCAATCTGGTATTTTCAAAGAAGATAAACTAAATTCCCATCCAATTACTGTATTCAACTCTACGTTCAAGATCTCTAGGTAATCCATTTGGTATTGGTGAGTCCTTCATTGTTTGACAATGTATAAACCAAAAGACATTTTATTTGCTTTTTACAACTCAGTTTATATAAATGAGGAGAAAGAGCTGGATAACCTGAATAAAAATTCCCATTTGGCAAAGTGCAGAATGAGAAACACTGAAATCACTTTTCCAGAACAATAATAACATGCTATAGTCCAGGCTTTATAGGAACCCCTACCTTGATTGCTGGAGAAACACCTTAATGAGACCCTCCCTAATTTTCCTCTTCATTCATTGTTCTTTGACCCTTTTTTTTTGTTTGTTTGCTTGTTTTCTGAGATAGTCTTCCTTGTTTGTTACCCTTGATAGGTATGTCTGAAGTGAGTGTAATTTGGAAGAAAAATTACCTATTTGGTTGTGTAGAGTTTTTAACAGTGTTCTTCCTACTTCTGCAACTCCAAGGATTGATTTGAAGTAAAAAAGTCAAAAGGCTTTATATTCTGGATTTGTTGTTCCTTTGACAAAACAATTCCCTCAAAAAATATGGTAGGTTTCTGATCTGTTTACTTGCAGGCATTTCAATGTGCCGGTAAAATCACACGAAGTTTCCTCTGTACATACTCCTCAGGCCTGCTTTATTGATTTGATTCATGAATATTTTCTTCCCACTTCGTTTCGGTTAACTTGAGGTAGACTGAAGAAAAATATTCAGGTGGATCCGTATTAGCTTGAATGACCTTTATCTGAAGATTAAGGCACTTGTTCAACCGAGGAGTCTTATTGTGTCTTTATCATTAAGTCTCTTCCTGTCTTCTATCTTTTTACTTGGATGCCAAAGGAGCTAGTGGCTTTTCCAACCCTCAAACTTTATTTCCAAGCTATTTCTATTCTTATCTATGCTTTAAAAATGCACAATTCTTTCTTGACCCCATCTCTTTCAACACATTGCTAAAAGCTGTTAATAATAGCTAATAAACAGTATATTTGTTTTAACCTACTTTTCCCAAAGTCAGGTTCTATAGGCAAATAGTCTGTTTTCAAAATTTTCAAGAGCTCTATGGACAATAGTTTTACTGAATATTTTTGCCATTATATAACACAGACCTTCAGCTTTACAACTTGCAATACCTATTTTCTTACCACCTGTTACCCAACTACTAAGCCAATGTCACATACTTTAGATGCCTGCAAAGACAGCAAGACATTTCCAGTTACCAATTTTGGTATAAGCTCAGGTAGTGCTAACAGCTATAATAAATAAATGCACAAAGATTCAAACATGAGAAATTTAATTTATCACCCAGGTAAATTCCGAAACTAGTATTCCCAACTGGTTTGTGTCTTTCTTCCTGGTGGTGATTTACAAATCCTGGTTTCTTTTGACTTGAGGCTCTGCATTTTTCAAGAATTGGGCTTTCACGTCCTTTGGGTCATGTCCAAAGAAAGGGAAAAAAGCATGGAGAATTGTGTACAGGAAGTTTCATGGGTCAACCCTAGAAGTAGTGCCCAACACTTCCCCTCATATTCTGTAGCTCAATCACAGTGCAAGATCACAACTAATATCAGTGTAATCTAGTTGTGAATGCAGGGAGAAACATAAACAGTGTTGTATTCATTTTCACAGAAATCTCTTATTTAATAATATTGTTTTAGTTTCTTTAGAGAGAGAGATTTCTCGCTTCCTAACAATACTTTTGGTATAGTACTGGGGAAAAAACCCTGAAAGTTTGAAAAGATGTTTTTAGGTCATTGGATTGATGCCATTTTATATAGCTGACCCCTGATGAGTAAACTGGTAACTGGGATATTTGGGCAAGTGCTGATGGACATATAAATTATATTCCTTGGCAAGAAAGTGTTCCAGGAAAATCAGTATAGTTCTCTAATAAGGTTTTACATTAGAAAATGTTAATTAGTTTGATTTTTTATTTTAGAAAAAATTTAAAGCATTAACTGCAGAAAAGGAGGCATATTTTTAGATAAAATTAACTTAATTTTGTTTAGAACCACCACTGTATTAGGCATGGATGTGATTTGCTAAGTCAAACATGGAATGAGCAGTTCTGGACTTGAACTTAAATAAGTGTGTTGAATACTGTGACATAAATCATGCAAAACTTTAAACATTTATTTAATATATATTTCCCTTAAACTCAAGGTGGGCATGGCAAAGGGAAGGATTATTGGAGAAGGATATTCTCCAGACAAAGACACTTAATTAAAACTTTTTTGGTCCTGAAATGCATCCTTCATCCAACTGTATATCTAGGTAATGTCTTATCTGTGCACATTTAAAATTTACATAAATATTTTTGTGCTTCAGAGCTTTTCATTTTCTGTTACTATTACTCATTATAATTTTCAAATCATATCATCTAACAAACTTTTTTAAATTAAAAAAAAGCAGTGGCAAGTGATTGTGTTTCTGGTTCTCAAAATATACAAAAGAGAGTACTTTAAATCATAATTAACTTCAGGTTGCCCAAGAGAGTAAGAAATAATTAGCTTGTATTGTCAATATTCCTTTTCATGTATGCTATATGACAAATTCTGTTTCATCCAGGCACTTCTCATTAGCATGCAACCATTGTTTTTAAAGTTAAAATTTCCTTTATATACATTTGGAACTAAATCATATTTTGAATTTAATTAGGAGATAGAATAAATACCTTGCCATTATAACAGTTTCTCTTATTATTTTCATGCTAAAAATGAGTAATTGCTGGTAACTTGTTTATTTCTCTTTTGGATAGGACAAATAAAGTAACATAGTCAATTGCTTCCTGCTTTTGTGTTTTTAAAGTTAGTTTTTATTGGCATTTGGAAAGAACATGACACTGAAAATTAAAGCCATAAATGTATGCCCTATAGAATTGAGAACACTTGAAAATAACACGATAGATCAGAACTAGCTGAGAACAGTGGAAGGAAACTCACCCTCAGAGGGTCTTAAAATTGAAGGGAAACAAATGCGTCAACAAGATAAAGATAACGCGTTCCAGGTCACATAAAGGATAATAACGTTTTGTTATATTAGAACAATTTGAGAAACTATGATATTTTTAAAAAGAGTCTCCAACCCTTTTGCAACCTGAAGACAAACCATCTTATAGTTGAACATTATGTAGTAGCCATTTTCCCTAAAATTTATCCTTTGTCTTCTACAAGATAGAAATAAGGTAGAAATTTACTTCTACCTTAAGTTTAGAATTTTGCAATAATGGTACCTATTTTGCCAGCCTAGGCACTAAAAGCCTATTGACCTCAAAAGTACTCTGTTCTACCCTTTAGTGATTTTACTGTTCTTTGTAAATCATGTAGTTTTTGCCATTTGCAGGCCTAAGGGCTTTTAGAAGCTCAGTATAACTGGTGTTTTGTGGCATTCTTCAGAGTTCACAGCATTATGTCTTTGTCTCTCATATTGGAAGGTTACATGGCTGACATTGTTAATTTTCTTTAGCAAATTCCCTCTGTCAGCAGGGTTTATCCTTGATTGTTTAGAATGGTCATGCCGATAAACAATTTTTAGTCAGCTGTGCTCTCAGCGTTTAAGAATGAAATGACACCATTCATGTCATATTAGATCTAATAGTTAGTATGCCATATTGTAAAATATCTAAATTAAGGTGGAAAAAGAGGCTTTTGAACTATACAGTCTTGATCACTGTCAAATGATGCCCAGAATTCCACTGTCTTATAGTGATTGTAAAATCAATGGATCCCTCCAATGTTGCCTAACTACTTCTTCCCCATAATATATCCCCAAAAAGAAGATTAATGGAATGAAAGTAATAAGATTTATGTCTTGTATTAAGCTTTTTTCCTTGATGCTTTGAATATTGAGGTACTGTAGATCACATCTATACAAAAATAATTGTATCATACTTTCATATTTACCTGTGTACTTAGATACAAGTTATAAAATATTTTACATCTTGCTTTATAAAATAAGGGGTTTCTACAGAATTAAGGAGGAAAAGCCAAAGCAATATGAGAACATAAACTTTGATAATTTTCAGAAAATAAAAAGAATAAAAATATAGTTTATTGGTAGATTTTACATTTCAATTGATGTTCATATATGTAACTCCAAATGCCACAATAGGACAAAATTTACCCTATGGAATTTTTTACCTAGATTTATATGAAAGGGTTCTTTATCATTGTACTGTATCATAGCTAGTCTTAGAGTATGAGTGTAAAAAATTATTAATTAAAAATGAAACACGTATAATAGAACAGCCATGATAAAGAATAGAATAGATGGGTACTGATTTTTTATCCTAAGTCAGCTGATTTTATAACACTTCTATTGTGAGAACTATTTCTAAGTAGGAAAAATATGTATTTGAGATTATTAGAATGTCTGATTTCCTTAAGTACTAAGTTTGACGGTTGATATCTCTGACATTTCACTTTGACACTTGTTTTTTTTACTGTAGTTTTTTTTTTCCAAGTCAGCCAATTTTACGATACTTCTGATGTGAGAAAGGTTTCTAAGAAGGAAATATATATATATATATTTTTTTTTTATGTATATGTATATATACACACATACACACAATACAATGTAATATAATACATAAAATATATTTTATTGGTATAAATAAAAGGTGCATATTTGCACACTGACATAGTCTCAGACACATATGCACATGCACACAAATGGAAAATAAAACATAAGAAGATATCTAAAGTTACTCAATGAAGATTTATTTACATATGGAGTAGAACACAAACAGCACATGTTGTAACACAATGAACACTTTATGGTGTCAAAAAGTCTTTGTTTTTTACTGTAGTAGGCGGAATTGAAAATATTATTAATTCATCCCCAGAAATTGAATATTTGTTGTAGGCAGAATAATAGCTCCCCAAGATGTCTATATCTATTCTCCCAAACCTGTGAATGTTAGATTACAAGGCAAAGGGGAATTATGGTTGCAGATATGATTAAGTTTGCTCATCAGCTGATAAAATAGAGAGATTATTATGGATTATCTGACTGAGCTCAAGTAATTACAAGGGACCTTAAAGTGATGGGGGAATTGTAAGAAAAAACAAGAGATGGCAGTTTTGCTGCCTTTGAAAATGGAAGAATGGGCCCACACACCAAGGAATATAGGCCACCTCTAAGTGTTGGAGTAGGCAAGGTATCAGGTTCTCTTCTAGAGCTCCAGAAGGAACTTGACCCTGAAGACACCTTGATTTTAGGCTAGTGAGACCCATTTCAGACTTCTGACCTACAGCCTTTAAAATAATAAATTGTATTGATGAAGCTAATAAGCTCATGATAATTTATTACAGCAGAAGTGGGAAACTAATACACATTTGGACACATTTTCATTCAGAAATTTCAAAGTCCTACTCTATCAAAATGTTTGCTACCATCCTATTTGATTTTCTCTCTGTACATTATAATGTCAGAAAACTATTAAAATGTATTAACATTTTCTGAGCCATTGTAAGTGAATCAATTACTTATTAGCTACATCTAATATTTACAAACATACACATACACACAGGCTTTTGTTATCTATGAACTTTTAGTTAGCTTTTATATTTATATTTTAGACACTGAAGGTTAATAATCCTTTTTTAACATAAAGATCATAATTCTAGGTGAAGTTATATGAAGTCTTAGACTTTATTAAGAATTAAAACTTCTTTATATTTCACAAGCACTTATATTCCAAGTATTGTTCTTGGAATATAATACAAGTATTGTACACATTGTATGCCTCAATTTATGTAATTCTCACAAAAATGCTCTAAGTTTATTTATACCTCCCTTGCTTAAAAGCAGATCCTGCAGTACAATGTCAACTACTTAACCAATGTCATTCAATTAAAAAATGGTGTAGTTAAAATTAAAATCCAGGAAGTTGATGTTGTGTAACCAACAAACTCAAAAGCTCAATGGCATACCACGACAAATATGTGTTTTTCTTCTTTATGAATCTGTAGGTTGGCTATAGTTTGGCTGATCTCTACTGGACTTATTTGATCTTAGGCTCAAGGCTTCAGATCAGGTTTAAGTCATCTTTATAGGTCTTCATTCTGGGGACCAACAGTTATCTAGGGCATGTTCTTTTCATGGAAGGTGGCAGAAGCTCAAGTGACTAAGCCAAACAACACACACACATTTTAAATCCTCTGTTTATATCACATCTGTTAACATTTTATTGTCCAAACAAGTTACATGGTCACTGAGTAGTAATACATACTCTGCCTGCTCTACTGAGAGCTACTGTAAAGCCAGAATTTCAAAATAATATGGATGTATAATACATGATAGAGAGATAATGAGGGATTGAAAACAATTATTAAATTTATCATAAATTCTATCACATCAACTCTATTTCCACTTCTGGCATTTTAAATTTCTGTTGTTCTCTATGGTTCAGTGATTTTTACAAAATTTCATTTAACTTACAAAGGAAAGAGTTTTAAGCTAAACACTTCAAAAATATCTTTCCCAAGGTTGACCATACTCAAGTCTCAAAGGACTATAAAAGCTCAAAAACGTTTTATTGTTAGACTTCTCAAAGGAATCAGTTGAAGCAATTAAACTTTTCCTTACATAGTTCCAGTGGGCCAGAAGAAAAGTATCCTTCAAGCTCATGTCTCTTCTCAGTCTTCTAAATAAAAGTTAAGAGCTGTTAAAAATGTATTTATTTACATTAAATTTCCTTATTTACTAAGATTTATATATTTCCTTCATTTTATATTCAGATCTTTTAAACAATTTATTTTTACCATATGTGCTATTTTGAAAAACAAACACAGAACAGAGTAAACTGTTTTTGGAGAGAATCTTATATTAACACCCTAATTTTAGCCTGACTTAAGTCTGAAACTTAAGTAGTTCTTGTGTATCATCTCTAGTCATGAAAAAATGAAAGATTACAAGTAAGTACATGAAAGTGTTTAGAGAGTTTCTCCAAGTTGTATGTTAACAGAAATTTTTTTTCATTTTCTTTTTTATAATTTTATGTAAATTTTCCAAATGTTTACATTAATTTATATATGTAATTTTTCTCATAAAATATTTTTAAAACCTTAAATACAATTAAATCATGTGACTAGAATTTCTTAAATATATTTAATGAATTTGCTATTTAATTTCCTGACCTTACTTAATATTTACATATTTACTAAATAGGTCTTTGTCTTTTTTTTTAAACTGGTAACTCTTAGTGGAAAATGTCTTTCCAACTCTGTCTTAATGTCTGTTATATCATAGAATGCTCAAGTATGACCCAAACTAAAGGTAAGAAAATGTCCTTCAAATCATAACTTAGGAGCAGAAGTAGAAAGATATAATTCTCAATAAGAAAGAAAAATTCAAGCTAAAATGTTTTCTAACATAAACTTTCTAAAGAAATATTTAACATACGATTAAAACAACTTATGTTTCCATGAGAATGTATTATAATAATTTTATTTAATTACAGAAAATACTTTCCTTCCCAAATATTCTTCAGAGACAGATATGATAACAAAATAGCTGTTCAGTAAATGTTCATAATTGATGATTTAACTGTTTATTTATGTTATATATGATGTCTTACTAAGCATACAGACTTAGAAGACCCAGGAAAGCATTTGAATGTTCTTTTTGTTCTCTTATATTGCAAATTAAGCACGATACCTTCTATTTTTTATTTAATTCACCCTCTAGGTTTCTCATAGGAATAATGATATTAAATTTGACATCGTATGTGCAGAAAAAAGATGTTTCACACATCTAGGCCGTGAGCAAAACTAAACGCCCCTTAGGAAAACACTCAGCATGACAGTTTGAGAGCTCTACTTCCTGTTTATTCTAAAAACTGTCTGAGAGATTTTCTTTCCCTACTCACACTTAACTCTTATTGGAGTTGATGTTAGACATTCTTAAATACTCAATGGAGCAAACAGTTTAGAATTATGATGGACAGAGCTCTTTATGTTTTATATGAAAGCTCTTAAAAATATTTGTGTTGGCTGCCTTTATATATTATGAAAACAAATGTTACCCTTTACAAATTGTAGTAGAAAAGACATGTAGTGCTAAAGTATAGTCAAATTGATTTTATGTAAACATTAGTTTTCTAGCTGAATTTTAATTTTCATTCAGAAATAATCAAGACTTACAAATCTTATGTGTGTGAACGTAATGGTGACAATGGTAAGAGCAATAGAAAATGATATTTTAAGTGGAGAAAACTCTAGCAAATCTGATATAAATGATTATGAAAATAATATTTCAAAAGAAGACCTACAAATGGCCAATAGGTACATGAAAAAATGCTCAACATCCCTAATCAACAGGGAAATGCAAATTAAAATCATAATAAGATATCACCTCATACCTGTTACAATGGCTTTTATTTAAAAAACACAAGGTGAGTATTGACAAGGATGTGGAGAAAAAGGAACCCTTCTACACTGTTGGTGGGAAAGTAAATTAGTACAGCCATTATGGAAAATAATATGGAGGTTTCTCAAAAAGTTAAAAATAGAACTACCATATGATCCAGCGATCCCACTTCTGTGTATATATCCAAAGGAAGTGAAATCAACACGTTGAAGGAATATCTGCATTTCCATGTTCATTGCAGCACTATTCACAATGGCCAAGATATTTAATCAACCTAAGAGATGAATGGATAAACAAAATGTGGTATATATACACAATGGGATACTATTTAGCCTTAAAAAACAGGAAATTCTGACATTTGAGACAACATATTAATAAACAGTTAATAGGAATGTACTGTGTACTTGAAAATTGCTAAGAGAGTAGATTTTAAAAACTATCACGACAAAAAATGGTAAATATGTGAGCTGATAGATGTTAATTTGCATAATTTAATCATTCCACAAAGTATGAATATATTAAAACATCATATTGTGCTTCATACATATACAATAAAAAAGTGAAAGTAAATAAATATAAAATTGTTACTTAAGACAAAAAAAGATAAGCATCCTACAAGGAAAGACACTTTTCATGTTAAAACTTATGAGATGTAAACAAACTGTGAAAATTATAAATCATTGATCTCAAGTTTTTTAGACAGTTTAAGATACTTCTGATTGATATGTATCTGTTAAAAAGTGTAGTCTTCCAAGTTTGTTTTGCCATGTTTAAATCAGTTTAAACTCTAGGATTCATCCTACGATCTCTCACCACTATACAAGCTGCAATGATTTGTCAGGGATTGATGCGGTTTCCCACCGAGTGTCCTGCTGTCAAAGTCTCTTGAAGAAGACAATTCAAAACAGCTGACTAAACTACAGAAACACTGCCTGTAAAAGATTTCTTATATTGATTGTTGAAACCCTGAGGAATTTGATTCATCCCATCATTTTTGTTCTTGAAACGCTTGTTTGCTATAGATTTTTATTTAGGATCCATGAGACCTGTCTTAAAAAAAAATAAAATGAACAGGCAAAACACTGGACTGATCAATGAGCAGCTTTATCTTTTATTGGAATCTTTAATTTGAAAGTGGTTGCCTTATTTATTTATTTACTTACTTACTTTTTGGTGTGATTTTTTTTTTTATACTGATCATGAAACAATGGTGTGATATTTTTAAGTTAGTTCTCATTTGTAAAACTCAGCAAACTACCTTGAACCACTTTATTAAATTGTTTTTATTTTGTGTAAGGTTATTTCCGAGTAATTGCAGATACCTCATGTTCTTGACATCCAAATTGTTTATGGGCAGCACCGAGCGGGGAAATGCAGTTGTAGCTTTCCTGAGAATCAGAGGAAGGAAGAAAGGAGAAAATAGAGAAAGCAGAACCTGTGGGTAATATGCAGTTTGCATCCACTCGTAGATACTTTCTGCTTCCATCCTTCAATTCATACCACCAAGACAAATCTGACATCTTCAAGTAGCTCTAAAACACCAAGTTTACAACAAGTACAGCTGTTCATAATTTTCATTTAAATGTATTAATCCTCTTCTAAATCACTGATAGTGTCAAAGATAGCTTATCATTTAAAAGTAGTTTAGAAATATAAATTTAGTGTTGAATAACTGTTTCTCAAAAGGATTATTATCACTAGGGTTTTTTTTTTTTTCCTGGATGTATTCAATATGACCTTTAAAAAATTTTAGTATTGCTAATATCAAGCAACCTTTTTACATAAACAATTTATAACTGGGGTAGGGCACAACTCCTCAGGACATACTGTAGCAATTATTCCTATGTACCTGAATGGTTCTTCACAAACTAATGACAAAAACAACCCACACATTTTCATGTGAAATACAATACTTCAATGACTTTATAAGCAACCTAACATGGACCTTAATATCTATTTTACAGAAACCTTTTGCTAACACAATCATCATCATATTTGACAACATATTTTGTGAACTAATAATTCTCTGCTCATCAAAAAAGAGGAGCTTGAATTTAGGTAACTGAATGAAAAATAATCAGATAATTTATTTAAGTAAATTGTAAAGCAATAACTAAGCACCTAACACTATATTATACAAGGGCAGGGTATATTAATTGATGCATCCATTTAATTTAATGAATACATATCCAGCATCTACTCTGTACTGGGCACATTTCTTAGTGTTGAGGGTACAGCGGAGAACAAGATTGAATGGCTCCTGACACTATAATGTTTAAATAACACTATGTTGGGAGAAAGCAGACAGTAAATGAGGAATCCTATGGATTTCAGTGAAAAGTATTATGAAGGGAATATAAACAAAGTCATACAGATTGATATTTTAAATAGGGATCTTGTTCAGGCCTACCTTAGGAAGGGACATTTGTGAACTGAATTAACCTATGAAGGTGAACCAAATATGGAAAGAGCCAAGTGAAGAGAATTCTAGGTAGATGAAACAGCACATAAAAAGGCAGAGAAGATATATCTGAAAACAACAGGAGATCATGTGACTTTTTTTGGTAAATTTCCAAAAATTTAGGGGGTAAAAGTGTTTTTTATTACGTGGATGAATTGTATCATGTTGACATCAGGACTTTCAGTGTACCCATCACCATAATTACTGTACATTGTACTCTACAGTTAGATTTTTATCCCTTACCCACCTCCCCCTCACCCGCCTCCTACCCTCCCCCTTTATGCTAAAGAAAATGTGGTATATATTTAGAAAAGAGTTTGGAAAGGTTGGCAAGAGCCAGATCATTCAGGGCTTACATAAACTGTGTGTGTGTGTGTGTGTGTGTTTGTGTGCATGCATGTGTGTGGAGTATTTTTTTCTTCATAATAATATTTTTGCAAGAAATAGTTTCACTAAAATTCAACAAATATTTATAATTTTAGTGTTTCTATTATGTTCAAATTACTGTTTCTGTACATAAATCATACAAACACATAGGTAATATTTTATTCCTCCAGAAATAATATTTAAAATGGACATTTATTTAGTGCATACTAGCTGCTAGGTACAGTTCTAAATTGTTCCCATGTTTTAATTATTTATTCTTCACCAAAACTCTGAAATAGTTATCATCATTACCCATTCACACATAAGAAAAAATGCACAGAAGAGCTCAATAACTTTCCCTGAGTGACCAAAGACAGAATTTGAACCCGGCCTGTCTGGGTCCAATGTTTCTGCTCATTCTTCTATTTCTTCTATTTCTGTCTCTCCCTTCCTACTTTTTTTGGTAAAGATACATGAAAAAGCATGAAAAAGCATGCAAAATGCTTAGAAATATTTAAAGGCTTAATAAAATAAGTACCTGTGCAACCACCAAACAATAAATAGAATATTACTATTACTATCAAATTCCTCATTGGTTCTGTTCTAAAAGTATTCTCCCTCTTGCCAAGATAACCACTATCCAGAATTTCATTTATCCCCTTTGTTGTTTCGTAGTGTTACAGTATAAGCATGTATCTTTACTAATTTCAAAATTTTATACAGTTGATTATTAAAATATAATTATGCGTAGGTACTCTTCTGTGACTTGATTCTTTTCATTAAATAATTTTTTAAAGTTCATATATGTTGAACATGATGGCAGTTCATTAATTTTCACTGTTGAATAGTATTTCATTATATGAATCTGTAAACACTTCTTGTTACATTCAAATGCCAATAAACATTACAGTGTTTTGTTTCTAAAAAAACGCTGTTATATACATTCTTGTACATATCTACTGGTACAGATATGTAAGAATATTTCTAGGAATAAAATTGCATATCTTTAACCTCACTTGGTATTTCCTGTTTTCAAAAGTGTTTGTTTCAATTTATACTCCACCTGGAGTTTTTATGCTTTACTAATATTTAGTATTTCTCCAAATTATTTTTTTTGTGTTTATTGTTTTCTTTTTCAATCTGGTAAATATTAAGAGGGATTCAATTGCATACTTAGTTTGTATTTTTCACATTAATGATGTTGACATTTTAAAAATATTTATCATCTAGGTTTATTTTATCTTCTGTGAAATATTTGAACATGAACTTACCTAAATATTTTTTTGTGGTGTTTGTGTTTCTCTTACTAATATATAGGAACACGTAATATATTCTGAACACTGAAACATTTTTGGCTATATGTGAAGTGAATATTTTCTGCCAGTTTATGTCCTGTTTTTTTATGATATAAAGATGTTCTTGATTTAAATGTAGTGAAATTTATCAGTCTTTATTTTTATGATTTGTACATTAAGTTTTTCAAGATTTTTTTAGAGAAGTCTTAGATTAAGATCAAAATTTAGAGGAAGTTACAGAGATTTCCCATATACTTCTTACCTCCACTTGTGTAGAGCATTCCCATTATAAACCTCCCCCTCCAGAGTGGTACATTTGTTACAATTGATGAGCCTACACTGACACATCATAATCATCCAAAGCCCATAGTTTACATTAAGATTCACTCATGGTGTTATACATTCTATGGATTTGGACAAATGTATAATGACAAGTGTCCAACATTATAGTACCATACATAGCATTTTCACTACCTTATTTCTCTGTTCTGCCTGTTCATCATTCTCTCCTCCCTAAACTCTTGCAATGACTGATCTTTTTACTTTCATCATAGTTTTGCTTTTTACTTGGAATCATACAGTATATAGTCTTTTCGGATTGGCTTCTTTCTCTTAGTAATATGTATTTAAAATTCCTCCACGTCTTTCATGACTTGATATCTTACCTTATTTTAGCACTGAATAATAGTCTATTATCAGGTGCACCACAGTGTGTTTATCCATTCACATACTGAAGGAATCTTGGTTGCTTCCAAGCTTTGGCAATTACGAATAAATTCGCTATAAACATCTGTGTGTGGATTTTTGTGTGAATGTAAGTTTTCAACTCCTTTGGATAAAAAGTAAGGACTGTGATTTCTGGATCATATGGTCAGAGTACGTTTAGTTTTGTGAGAAACTAACAAACTGCTTTCCAAAGTGGCTGTATCAATTTTCATTCACACTAGCAATGAATAAAAGTTTCTGCTGCTCCACATCTTTCCCAGCATTTAGTGTTATCAGTGTGCCAGATCTTGGCCTTTCTAATCGGTGTGTAATGGTATCTCGTTGTTTTAATTTGCACTTCCCTGGTGATATATGATGTGGAACATCTTTTTATATGCTTCTTTGCCATCTCTATATCTTTGGTGAGGTGTCGGTTAAGGTCTTTGACCCATTTTTTAATAGTGTTGTTTTCTTACTGTGGAGTTTCAAGAGTTTCTTGTATATTTTGAACAGACTGTTATTATACATGTCTTTTGCAAATATTTTCTCTCATTCTGTGTCTCATCTTTTCATCCTTCTAACAGTACCTTTCACTTAGTACTATTAACTTTAATGAAATCCAACTTACCAATTTTTTCTTTCATGGATTATGCTTTTGTTGTTGTATTTCAAATGGTATCACCACACCCAAGGAAAATTACCTGGATTTTCTCCTATGTTATACTCTAGGATATTTATAGTTTTGTGTTTTACATTTAGGTCTATGATCCATTTTAAGTTAAGTTTTTGAAGGTATAGGTCTGTGTCTAGATTTTTTTTTTTTTTTTTTTTTGCATTTGGGTATCCTGTTGTTTCAGCACCATTTGTTGAAAAAAAAACATCCTTTCTCCATTGAATTGCCTTTGCTCCATTGCCAAAGATCAGTTGACTATTGGTTATTTTTCAGCAATACGATATTGTCATGATTACTGTAGCTTTATAGTAAATTCTGAAGTGGGATAGTGTCAGTCCTCCAACTTTGTTCATCTTCTTCAATATTGTGTTGGCTCTTCTGGGTCTTTTTCCTTTCTGTATTTATTTTAAAACCACTTCTCATATCAATTTGTATCTGTATTATATTGAAGAGTTGAAAGTGATTGACTTGTTTATTAACCTTCTATCCTTCCACATTACTATAATTACTGTTTCGTTACAGGAGTTTTTTGTTGATCCTTTCGGGTTTTCAACATAGATGATCATTTCGTCTGCAAACACAGACAGTTTTACTTCTTGCTTCTCCTGTTAAGCACTGTTATGTCTTTTTGGAGAACTGATTCCTTTATCATTATGTAATGCCCTTCCTTATCTGTGATAGCTTTCCTTGATTTGAACTGTGCTCTGTCTGAAATTAATATAGCTACTTCTGCTTTCTTTTCATTAGAGTTAGCATAGTATATTTTTCTCCATCCATTTACTTTTAGACTATACGTGTCTTTATATTTAAAGTGGTTTTCTTTGTAGATACCATATAGCTGGGTCTTGTTTTTTGATCCACTCTGATACTTTTTATTTAATTGGTGTACTTGGACCACTGAAGTCTATGAAGTGCATGACTTTGAGGGGGGGAGGGGACAAAAAGCTTCTATTTCCTAGTACAAGTTTCCAGAATATAAAATCCCCATTTATAGAATCAGGGACAGTATCTGCTTACACATTTAAATTTATTTTTTACTACTTAATATTTTAGATTTCTGTCATACTGAATTGAACTCAGAAAACTTCTATCATGGATCTAGAAAATTTTCAGCCATAAATGAAATAAGTAAATATAAAATAATTATAATAAAATTTATTACATATATATCTGCAGATATATTTAAAATATACACGTATAGACTGACTCAGGGAAATGCAAAGTGTGTGTTTTCTATTCAACTGAGAAAGAAACAATGTCACAATTTATAAACCTGAAGAAATTATCACTAATTTTCTAGTTCAAGAATAATTTTTTAAAGATTTTTTAAATTTTCAGTTAGATATCAGTTGTTTGAAACCTTTAGAATTAAAAACATAGAAATAAATGAATTATATGCATTAATTATAGTATTGGAGTCTAGATTTGATAGTCATTTAAATTCACTTTGAATGAAGTTTCTTCGTATCTTCTCTTTAGATATGGATGCAAACAAGCTTTTGAAATTGTTAAACTGTGATACTATAAATATTATCTATGCACTGAACTAAAATGCTATATATAACCTCACTGTGGTATTCACACTTCAAACTTCCTTCTCTGTTCGACCTCCTTAACTTCATTTACATTCAAAATGTGGTGAAGATGCATGTTACAGTAACCTTCAATTCAGTCAAAACTCAATTCAAACAGAGCCTCTGTTTGTTCTATTAATGCTCATTGACCTCATCTCTGTGCTAATGTGCTATTTTAATATTGCCAATGTCCTATAATACAAAATTTGTAATTTACACATCTGTGAGAGTTTCACACAGTCATATATTTATTTGATCCAAGAAACCTCAGCTGAAATAAATACAATCAGTTAGTCAAACAAGGTAAAGAAATAATATATACAGGGGTCAAGTTCTCTCAAAGAGAAAAAAAATCAAAGATGATCTAACTGACAAGAAGAAAATGTTCATGTTTATTTCAATAGAAATTATCATTCTTATAGGAATACCTTATCTAAAATGAGTAGAATAATGATTTGCCAGAGTGTCACTTTTACTCATTATATAATAAATAGGAATAATAATATACAAATCTAAATGTAACAAGCCTTCTTTTGCAGTGAAAGTAAAAGTAGTTAGACTGGAACAGACAGAGTATTCCATGAGGGGGTAACTAGCATCTGAGAAGAGGTTCTGGTGATGTAATACAGGATCTCCCTGGAAATGGTCAGTTTTTTTCTTTTTTAATCTGGAACTCTAGTATGAATGGAAGAATAAGAAGAGTTTGGATAGAAGTTGTAATGCAAAGTATCATAATTAATATTTTACTCTCGACTCAGTAAATATTTGTGTTTTGGCTAGGGATGGGTAGATATCGAATATTTTTTAATAAGATAGGCATGCAAACAAAGCTAGATTTTTGTGATGATTTATTTATCTGATCAAAAGGTATGGATGTGGTTATATAGACCTGAAGATATGTTTAAAAAGTCTAGACACATAGTAAAGCACTGACTTGAACAAAAGTTGTTTGGGATATAAATGAGGGAATAATTTAAATGAATGCATACAGAAACATATAAACATACAGGAAAGAGGTTAAGTGATATTTATGGAGCAGCTACTATATGCTTATTGTTTTGCTAATAACTTTACATACCTTATCATATCAAATTTTCATAAAATTCATCTTGGTAGGTATTATTATGTCCATTTTAAAGATTAGGAAATTGAGATAAGATATGTATTTGAGTACCAAGTTAACCAGGCGTAGACTGTGATAATTGGTTTAATGTGTCAATTTGGCTAGGCCATAGCACCCAGTGATTTTGTCAAATGCTAATTTATGTGTTGCTATGAAGGTATTTTGTAGATGTAATTAATATCTACAGTCAGCTGAATTTTTGTAAAGATCGCTCTCTATACACACACACATATATGCACGTGCATGCATAAATTTTGTTTTTCTACTGGTTCTGCATTTCTGAATAACAAGATAACCCTGACTGATGCAACGAGTCTCTAGTCAGGGCAATTAAGCAAGAAAAAGAAATAAAAGGCATGCACACTTGAAAAGAAAGGTAAAACTGTCTCTGTTTGCAGATAACATGGTGCTACATATAGAAAATTCTAAGGAATCCAGTAAAAAAAATTAGAATCAATAAATAAATTCCACAAAGTTGGAGAATACAAAATCAATATACAAAAATCAGCTGTACATATATGCACTTCAAATGAACATTCAAATAGAAATTTAAAAAAATTATAGTAGCATCAAAAAGAATAAACTATGTAGGTTTAAATTTAACAAAAGATGTGCAAAACTTATTCTCTGAAAACTAAAAGACTTTTTTGAAATAAATAAAGAAGTTCTAAATAAATGGAACAACATTCCATATTCATGGATCAGAAGACTTAATATGCTAAAGATGGCGATACTCCTAAACTGATCTACAGATTCAGTGAAAGCGCTAACAGAGCCTCAGCTGATTTCATTGTATCTGCATTATAGTCTCAGTTTTTCTGTAAGTCTAAATCTGTTCTAAAAAGTAAAGTATATTTTTAAAAATCCCGCTTTAAAAAATTTTCACGTGGCTACTAGAATTTAAAATCCATGTGTAGCTCACATTATTTCGGATCCTATTGACCCAGAAAAGATTAAGAGCAAAATGAGAGACCTGAGCATTTGTAGCTTTCTGCATAGGATGTGAATTTGAGAGCCTTGTGGTTTCAGATTATGCCAGGGAATGAGTGATGGTCTATACTGTGGGTAACTAATTAACAGGAAAGAATCTGGCAAAATTAAAAAAAAAAAAAAGGATTTTTGCTCACATTGCCTAAGTCTCCCAAAGTTGGAAAAGAAAATCAAACAAGGTAATTATGATGGATGCTAAAATATGCAAGAGTCCACAATTTGGAATTTACTTCAGGAATTATTCAATTGCTTCATGTAGTGGAATCTCCACTTTTTAGTAATTGTGTGATTAAAATATATTGTCCAATAATCAACTTTGTCCAGGTATTAGGCATACTAGAAACAAGAATGTTATTTATTTTAGGATTCACTGTTAATATCTGGTTACCTAGCAGTTGAACCACCACCACAACAAAAAACATAGAAAGGAAATTCCTTAAGGTTAGTAATTTTGAGGATTATAATTTAAAATTTCTTTTCTGACAGTAAATTACTAATCAGCCATGACTTACTAAGGAGAGAAATATGATAAATATATTTTCTCTGTTAGATAATTTTTGGTTTATAGGCTGACCAACTTTGGATAATTTGTTGTCTATAGTTCTTTCTTTAAAGCATTTAATTTCATTATATCTGTGGTCCTGAAACTTTAGAGGCCAGAAATATTAATCATAACACTTTTATTATGTATATATTTATTCATCCATTCCACAAATATGAAGTGAATAAAAATTCATAGTGTTTGGTAAATGATTTATCTGGTCAATTTTGACAACAAATGAGACTCATTAATGCTATTTGGGTGACCCTTGAATTCTGAATCAAGCTTCTTCCTAGTTATTATAGAAGCTTGCTCCATTTCTCTTTTATAATCTTGAAATATCCTTTCTACTCACTCTTTTCTAAAATATCTATTATGGTCATCTATTATTAAAATTTTCCTTTCAAAATACATCTATATCTTCCCAGTATCATATCTTTTGTCTTATTTTCTCAGCAAAGCTTTCTTAAATATTAGAATAAATTTGACTCTGAAAAAATTAAAAAAGCATTTAAATTAATCAAGTAATTTAAGTGTTTGCCCTGACATGGGCCTAAGTTTTAGAAATGAATAATAACAGTTTGCTCTATACATTTACCTCAGTCACCTTGAGGCTATGTTCCCAAGTTTACCCCCTTAGAAAAAGTAGGATTTAAAAAAGAGTCACTTCATTCAACTTTCAGTGCCACCTCTTTAGTAAACGCATCAAAGTCAGAAATTATATAGCGTCTACATTTGTGATATATGTTTGAAAAGGTGATATATTGAGAAAATGGGAAGAGGTACATCAGAGCAACTGGTCCTTGAAATATCCAAGAAATATAGCAGTATGCTACATTTTCAACCATTTATACTATCATTTATCCTCACTTGAAGGTTACTCTCACAATCACTCAAAGCTACAATAGCAGTAATTTTCAGAAGAGAGAAAGCACAAGAACTGGCAATGTGTCATGTACACTAACCAGATAGTACTGGAAGGGTACTTGTAGTTTGAAAAAGTCCAATAGGTTATGTTGATATGCACCTGAATAGAATATGTTTTTGTGGAGGATCACTTTTCAGAAGTGACCAAAAGAAATTTGACCACAAGAAGTTGGACTTGTTTTTTTAGAAAGTCTTTCCTATCAGCCAGATCAAATCAATACGACTTAAAGTGCTTAAAATCCTCAGCTGGAGTGAAACAACCCTCAGCTGCCTTCAGTGCAAGGCTGTACTTAAGGAGCAGCTACATGTATAAATTTAAGAAATAAATAACAGGTGTAGACTACAAATAGACCAGGCCACAGAGATGTCAGTCAAGAAGATTGGGGACCTCAGGCCAGTTACAATGTACCGACTAGTTTGTATGCATATTCTTCTCTCACAGTGTCTTCTACCTGGAATCACCCTGGCACTTCCCCACTTCCTCAAAATTTACTGTTAGTTCATTCTAGCCTTGGTGTGTATAAATTGTGAGTGGAAAGGGGGAAGCCAGTATTTGCTGAGTGCTTATTATGCTCTGGGCAGTGTGCTACCACATTGCTCACATACATCATTGTGGCATCGCAACCATATCTAAACTGCTTCTCACAAATGGAAAGAATACAGAATTTCATCATGAGATCACATGTCTTTATTTTTGGTTTGGAAAGCAACGCCAATGCATCTGTACACAGATTCATGGGAATATAAGATTTTAGAGTTGAAATGGACTATATAGATTTTTCAGTTTATCTTACCCATCTTATAGAAGATTGGTTGTCAGACTTCTTAAAAGAATAATCAAGTTCATATAGACAATTAGAGATGGACCCCAAAGCAAATTTTTGTCTACTTATCCCGCATCTTATATACCCCCAACCACACCTGACCCCTCCTCAACTAAAACTTATTGTTAAATTGCCCCACAGTCCAACTTGCAGATAATTACATTATATTAACAGTGTATTTTCTTATTTGACATTTATGGTGACATAGCCATAATGGTAAAAATAACAGATTGAAGAATAAACATGGTTTCTGAATTTTAATGTCAAGTTTGAATTGAGATTTAAAGATTCACATTCAGGGGTATCTATTTTTCATCACACACCATAATAGATCAACTATTTTTAGAAATTTTCCATTTGTTTTTCAAATGTGTGTATGGCCTTTTGGAAGGATGCTTAATGTTCAAACAGCTTTATTTTCATTAAAGATAATTTGATGCCTTATCTAGTTGTTTTAAAATTTCATGAGAGTTTTTTATTACATTGATTTTTAAATAAAATAGTTTCAAATTTGAATGAAATGATGAGAGCAGTTTATCATTTCATAAGGCACTATTTTTTGAGACATATTTTCTGAATTATGTTTATGAGATCTGGGCTTATCTTGCACTTATAGAACTATAGAATTTCAAGACTATATACAACCATACAATTTTTTTTCTAATTTATTACATATTTACAAACAAGAAAGGAATACCAAACAAATAGAATTAACACAGATAACTTCTAATTATGGAAAATATTTATGTGGTAATTGAACATTCATATACAACTTAAAAGCATTCATTTATTTTGCATAGTTTCCTTAAATAAATGTATTTTCTGTTTTAATGTTTTTACTTATTATTGTTGTGTCAGCAAAATGAATTCCCAGTATGCAAAATACACCTTTAACTTAAACAAGTAACACTTATTATGAGCATTTGCAATTAATACATAATAAGGGGATTTTCCTCTCAAAAGAAAAATGTGTGGAGCAAGCAGGTAATACACACAAGGACGTCTCACAGTTCTTTATCCCATGTTTTTGATCTATGTAAAACTTTTGGAAAAGCCGTTTGCATTGAAACAACAGGTCAGGAAGATTTGTTGAGAAATCGACAGCAATAAAGAGAATGTGCGTTGTAGAACATCTTGGAAGTCCTTTTAATCAATATTTCTTTTACTCCCAGAATGTGAGATAGTCTGATACTATCTGTTGATAATTATTTAGCTTCCCTATAAACTTCCAATTGTTCAGAATAAAAAGCTACATATCCAGGAAAACATCTAAATAAGTTTTTAAATGCTTGAAAGCCGCTTATCTTGCTCTCAAAGAGTGTAAGATTTATGAGATCTGTAGAGTGTGACGGAAAAGGAAAACTGAAATGCTTTCATCATGTCCAACAGAGAAAAGCTGGGCTTTCAGACTGCAGTGTTAACAGAAGGGGAGAGAGAGGCGCTGAAGCAGACGGGGTTGAGTAGCAAAAAGACTGATGAACATAACCTGACTACAAGGCCGTGTTTGGCAGAAACTTATGGCGCTTCAGAGCTACACTGCTACCGGGAGGTCATGCTTAACTCCGGCTTGGTTCAGGCAGCTTGGAGAGCTGAAGAGGTCCATTAAGTTAGGTGAGATATGATACAGTGAGAACAAAGATAACAAGCAACTCTTGGAATCAGCCAGGTAATAGTGGACCAGACTGCTTAGAATAGGGCCACTGCTGAAGAAACACAATTTTGAAGGAGGGCTTGGCAAAAGGAAGATTGAGTGTTAGGGCTCCAGACAGTTTGCCTGTGTTTGGTGAAGCACTAGAATTTGATCATACAAGTGCTGAGCAGGGAAATCCAGGCTGGTAGGAATCTAGTTATACAGATACAGCAACGTGGTAGTGGAAGGGGCCGTGATGGAGGTGAGGAGGAAAAGACAGTGGACTTACCTGTAACAAGGACTTTTCTGCACACTAAATACCAGGGCTTCAGCAAGACCCACTGCACAGCCTATCAGCTGCTGTGAGATGCCAAAGTGCTGACTACCTTGCTCAGGATATGGGCAGACGGAGTCTTTAGTTGATAAACATTATTTATTTTAAACTGAGAAAAACCAGGGAGTAAGACAAGTCTGGACACTGTATTCTGAGTAGAAATATCAACAATATCCAATGAGTGAGTCGTTAATATCAAAGCATTACAATGGTAAGAAAAGTACAGATAATAGATCAGTTATTCACAGACAATTGATTTTAAATATATTTTCTCTATTTGTTTCTTTGTTTAAAATTGCAGAGTCAAAAATATCTACACATTTTGGGGGGTGAGAATTACTATCACATTATTTTTATATTAATGCAAACATAATTATTGAAAGTAGCTTATTAGTATTGCTTAGGAGTGTTCCAATATGTTTGCACATGTCTCATATTTATAAGTTCAGGCACAGATGATTTGGGGAAATTGAGGCAAAGTCACATAAGGTTTAATGCAAGCCCTGCTGTCCACATTCTCAGGTTACTTTGATATTTGAAATGCACTACTGTGCAGTCACTATCTCACAATCCAACAGGGCATTTCCCCACAATCAAGCAAATATTATATTAAAACCTTTATAATTTAGTTTCTCCTGTGGTGGTTGATCAGGATTCCAGTTGATATATATGTGACCAAGTAATGATTCAAAGAGGCTCATGTGTATCTTTCAGGGTTTAATGTAAGAAACCAGTGTAAGAATATACTTCAGGTATTTTAACCAGGAAGAATTTAATAAAGGAAGTTTTTTGTTACAATTTTGGTTGAAAGACAGGATAAGGATACACAGATGGTAAGAAATCTTTAGATATGGCTATCATCATTGCATCCTCTATGTTTGACTCACATCTATGAAACTTGTGGCTAAATACAAAAATATGGAATCAGCTATAAATATTCATATATGCCAAATCTTACTTGCTAGATGTCAAAAGTGCAAGAAAATGGTCTTAGCCATTTTTAATCTCATGAGAATATTCCTTATTTATGAAATTTAAACAAAATAGAACTCTACCTGCAAGAGAGAATGACAAATGTAGCATTGATCTCCCCACCTCTGTGATAAAGGACGGGGGATAGAAGAGTTGGAAATGTATGCCAGTTTCCAACTGACAATCTGCAGCACCACATACAAAATTGTTTTCTGGGAGAGAAACCCATTATGACCAGTTCATGTTTGAGTCAGCTAAATGTCAATGTCCCACTGTTTAGCAATTACCAGTAAGTACATCAAAATTATTTGGAAATAGTTAATTAGTTCTAATTGGTTGAAAGTTTTACTATTTTAACAACAAATGGATTACTTCACATTGTACTTAGAAATTAAATGCAAATTCTGAAATAATCTGTAATAGTACTATAAGTAAATGACCATAAATTAACTAAAAAGTTCATATGGATAGGTATATATTACATATATTATTTTTCTAATAATAGTTCTCTTCTTGTTTGCTCATTTATTTTTATTTAGAACTGTTCAAGTGTTGCAGCAAAAGATAGCTAACTAGAGGCAATGATGTCCTGTGCTGTTCCAGTTTTCTGCTTTCTCCTTTTGTCCGTGGAATCTCTATTGTCCTCTTAAACCAGTAATTTTCTCCCAAGGCAATGATACTTAAAAGTGTGTTGGTCCCAGGCCCTCTAGAATTCCCTATGCACTAACTTCTCTAAATCATAATAGCTGCTACTTGTTTTTATTAGTTTTTACTGCTACTACTATTCTTTGTATCTGTCATCTATTTCAGTGCCTTTGCATTTGTTCATTCATTGTTTAGGTTTTACTACTAAGTGCAAGGCACTTTTCTCTGTCTAGTTAGGAAAACTGCTCTTCTTTACTCATTTGTAATTTATTTTTGTGTGCGATATTGACTTTTACTGGAGTCAGCATTTATAGACAACACTTTCATAGTCACAATCAAAAGGTACAGTTATCTACACACCAAGATTTTGGTCAAAATCGATTGTTCTTAGTCAAGATAAAGTGTTGCATATCTCCTCTACTGAATTATGTGTCACTCTGCATGCATTTCTTAAGGTTGTACATGCTCTTTGGTTAATTTCCTCCCCTAAAGGCTGGTTTTAGACAACTTGATATTCCAAAGGGCCAGACTCTTCCTCATTTTTTGTGTTCTGTTGATTTCCTTAAGCTGAAACTGTTTTTCCAGAATCCCCTTCCCTGTATGCTTTTAGGTTAGAGTTGGCTAAAAGCAGAGTGTATATTAGATTTGGAAAACAGGAGTGAAGCAGGATCATTACTCTCTGAAAGTTGTCACACACCCATGGGTTCCAACTTCTCCTAGCTCTCCTCAGATCCTCTTTCCAATTGCTTAACCCATGGACTAGTAGGGACTCCAGGCCCATAATCATATGCTTGGCCATAGACTGGCAGAGATGACAGAGGCAGCAGTTGCTCAGAGATCTCTCCATGACTTTCTCCTTCTCAGGCCTGTATTTGGGCCTGGGCATGCTTGTCTTTAGTGAATTCTCTGGTGCTCTAATTCCCCTTTTAGACTTTTGCTGTATCAGCTCCTTCCGTAAATGTAGAAGGTCAAATTTGTATAGTAAATCTCTCATCCCATAATACTCAGAGTGACTCTGCTTCCCTGACTGAATCCTGACTGAAAAATCTGGCCGTAGAAACATAGATTTAGGCCTTAACATATCTAATTTTCTCCCCAAACCCTGTGTCTGAACCCTATTATCCTTACAAGTTTGGATTCATGACTACTAAAAGCCATATTCTAATGATCTCCTGTTTCCATTGTGCTATGAGCTTTCTTGTAAAAGCAGCGCTTAAGTCCAATTGCCTTGTTTCATCTTTCTTTTCATCGTTTTTAGAAAATCAATTCATTCTGATGCTGTGGTTAGGCATGGATAGGAAATGTCTGAGAAGACTGACCTCTCTGGAAACACTAGATCATTTTCCTTCTGATTTCTTTTGTTTCTTTCATTCCTTTTTCCCCCCCCTCTTTCTTATATCCATCCCCCTTTCCAAGAATTGCAGAATAAGATATATGCCTTATATGCAAAACACCTAGATAAAACACAAACTGGCACATAGTAAACCCTCATTAAAAGTTTTTGTTTCTAAATATATTTAGCTTGACTTCCAATTGGTGTTAACACAGCACATTTTGAGTAAGCAAAAGCACCTAATTTTTTATAGCTTCGCTGCCTGAAAATTTTCCACACAGGTACACATAAAGACACAACAAGAGATTATCATGCACATGTTTATTGTTATAGTATCTATATCAAATAATATCAATGTGAAAACAATATCAATATGTGGTGTGCTGCGTTTGTTAGCTGAAATTAACAACCAATAATCTAAGCATACATTTGATCCAGATAGTTTGCTCTTTTCAAAGGCAGTAGAAGCAGTACGAATAAGATATGTTCTTTTTGAGTATAACATACAGAACTCAAAGTTTAGTAATGAAGTATATTACTAAGCTCATAGTGGCACTCTGTGAATATCAGACATTCAGTAAAGGACCTATGTTATATTTTTATAGCTAAATATCCCAAACAACATAAAAATAAAAAGTCTAATGGTAGTTTACACACATTTACCAATATGCTCCAAATCTGCCATATCTCACATGCCTTGGCAAATCCACTGACAGGAGGTTAAAGATAGATGTGTTAACCAACTATCTTTATCACCATCTGAGAAGAGTGCTTTGGAAGATTCTTGATCAGAGGAACCAAATAGATAGATATACAATTCATCTTTTATATGTTAGTTAAACAAAGAGTAACTACACAAAGTAGTTAAAAAAGTAATTTACACAAAGGCCAAGACGTGCAAGGACAGTGATTTATCTCCCTGGGCCAAATTTCTTGCTTTTCTCCATAAGTCACAAGCTGTTCTTACCAAAATATATGAGATACAGTGGCCATCTCTGTTTGGAAATATAGATGATGCCCAGAAAGAATGATAATTGGGTAACCAAAGGTTTAAAAATCCTTATCTGACGTGATTTAACTAAGGGATGATTTAAGACGGCTTTGGAGCACCATCTTCAAAATCAAAACAAATAAAAAGATTTCTTTTCTCACTTCTCAGCTGATGTCCCAAGAATTCCACATTTAAGTTTAATTCTTCTTATATTAGACACTGGTTTTCCTGACTCAATGTTGCTTATGCAGAGTGTATATTGACTTACGTAAGCTGAAAGTCTAGGAGTCTTCTGGCTTCAAGTATGGCTAGATTTTAGTCAAAATCTTGGGATCAGTTCAGATTTCCCTTTATGTCCATATATTTGGGGGAAAAAAAAGAAAGAGATGACCTCATTACAAAATATCCAAAGAACGAAAATTATTTTGTGCCTTGACCCAATTTCATTCCTACCCTGGAGACAATTACTGTGACCAAGGGTATAGTATACCTGATGGCTTACTCTGGATCATGTGCTTACCTGTGTTGCAAGTGGGAGAATCAGCTCATCTGAATATTATTTCTTGTAAAGAATCTAGACTTAGACTTCATGCTGTTAGACAAATTAGAACATAATTTCTTTAAAGGCATTTTATTTTTCATAAAGCTTAAATGTTAAGTATCTCCATAAGCTTGAGCAATGCAGTATTTAAAACATTTAAAGGAAGAATGTCTCATGGAGGAGATACATAACAAGGAATTGATATTACAGAAAGCGTAATCAAGTATCATATTATAATAATATAATGGAGGTTTAATTTATAATTAAGATATCAAGGAGTTTCTGAGAAATACTTACACAGGTTAGAGTTTTGGATTTGGAAATATGTATTACATTTTTCACCTCTGAACCATTTCAAAACAATGAATTTCTCTACTTTATTGCAATTTGTTACAGAGACAATCTTATAAGATTATTTTCAAATGTACTTAAAATTATTTAAATGTCACTTGAACCCATTTATTTTATTTAGTTTCCTAAGAAATGTAGGTGTGTTAACTCTCTAATGGGAAGCATCACTACTTGTCTTGTAACAAAGTTATATTTCACATAAAGACTAAAAATGTTAACCCCTTATGAAGTTTATTATTCAACAATTTTCTCAAAGCATCATATGAAGGAGAGGTTCCAAGCTGTTGTCTTTTATCCTAAAAATTGAAATGAATAAAGAAAATATTTATTGGAACATTTGTAGAATTGAAATCATCTAGTTCGAATATTTTGGTTCCAGGTTGACTTTGTATTAATACTTCTAGTGTAAAAGAAAATAACTTCCTGATTTGGTTTGGGGGGAAAATGGACTTATTATCTGAATGCTCATTAATTTTTCAGCAAGGAGTTAGAGGAAATCTTGGTGCTTATCTCTGCTTTGTGTATGTGCAGTAAAAGGAATTCTTGTATGCTAATCTTTCATAGGACTTCTGTGAGCATGAAGTTAGCTAGGAAGTGATTTACTGTCTACTGACTTCAGATTCTGAATCTTTGTATTTTGTTAATGGAATTGATAAGAAAAATGGGCCTCTACTGGCTTTTCTCTCCTATTTCTTTCCCACTTCACCTTGGCAGAGATTTATCTGTAGGCATGAAGAAGAGTCAGCTATATGAACTGCAGGGGTGTTTATCTCCCTCTGAGGTCACTGTAATGTATGCCTTTTCTTCTGTTACAAGAAAGAGTAGATTGATCATAGAAGCGCGATGGCAAATGTGTGCTGTTGGTGAAGCTACTGCTTTTTCACAAGCTATACAAAGTCTCTGGAGAAAGGTCATAATTATCCGTTGGATACTGAAAGCCAAAGTAGTTTAATTTTTATATGCAAAGATATATAATAAGTGAAAATAGTAAACATGTGCTATTTATTGAAATATCAAAAAGCAATGTTTAATTCTAAGTCAATGAAAACAAGATTTAAGAGAAAATAAGATTTTTTGTATTAAATGTACTGATAGATCACATTTTGCTTTAAAATATTTATTTTAATTTAGAACCAAGACACTTCCTTGGTCAGCTAGTAGAATATAAAGGAAAATAGAATATGATGAACCTTCCAGAAGTCACCTTGGAGTGCTCCTTGTTAATTCCCAACCTCCATTATCACTTTCTCAATACATTTATCCCTTACCAACCACCGTATCTAAAATTTGTGCTCTCTTGAATGTTGAAAGTATTTTGTTTCCCTTTTGCACTGTTAGTAAATACATTATTCTTTTCTCTACATATAAAATGAATTAGGCCTTCATTTACACTGTCATATTTAATAATTTATTCTCTTTTCTTTGGAATTAAAGAAAGAATAAGAGCAGCTCTGAGGAGACAATAGTAACATGTACATGATAGCCATAGTATTGAGCATTTCTGTTTTTATCTCACTCAGTGTTTTATATTTAAAATATCATTGAAATATATATTTAAATTGAAAACATAAATATCATTCATTCTTGTAATGCTCAAGAATATTATGGTATAGCCATAGATTACAGTCACACACATTCATGATTATTAAAGTTAATAATGTTAAATAACTTGAAAAACACAGACTTTTTTAATAGTATGCAAATTATCAATGTGCAAGTATATAAATATAACAATTTTTAAAGGTTCTTGCTAAAAGTTTTTTAAAACAAATAAAATAAATTAGTTTCGGAATTATTTTATTTTTTCTGTTTCCATTCTTTCTTCATTATTTTCCTTATATTACCCACTAAAATGTAATGTATTGATTTTGAGAGAGAAAAGAAAAAAGTTCAAGTAAGAAAAATTATTAACTCACTTGTTTGAAACAAATTTTATATTCCGAAGTTGGTGGACATATATTCTTTAGTTTTATGTGATATGATTAAGAATGCTTCCTGCTCTTTTGCCAACATAGTGTTTCTTTTACTTTGTTTTCTTAAAGTATATATGGTATCTACATAGCATTGATTTTTTAAAATAAAAAATTTTTAATATATAATATTTGTACATATATATGAGGAACATATGATATTTTGTTATATGCATAGAATGTGAAATCATCAAGTCAGGAAATTTAGAATATCCATCACCGTTAGCATTTATCATTTCTGTGTGTTGAGAACACTTCAGGCCTTCACTTCTAGCTATTTTGAAATACACAATACCTTACAGTTAACTATAGTCACCGTACTCTATTATTAAATGTCTGGACTTATTCCTTCTATCTAACTGTATTTTTTCATCCACTAAACAACCCTCTTTTTCACTCCCTCCCCATTACACTTCCCAGTCTATGGTAACCATCATTCTGTATTTCAATGAGATCAATTTTTTTAACTCCCGCATATGAGTGAGAACACGCAGTATTTGTCTTTCTGTTTTGACCTATTTCACTTAACAAAATGACCTCCAGTTCCATTTATATTGCTGCAAATGCATGACTTCATTCTTTTTTATGGCCGAATAGTACTCCATCATGTAAGCATACCACATTTTCTTTATTCATTCATTTGTTGATAGACAATTAGGTTGATTCCACATCTTTGCTATTGTGATTAGTTTTGCAATAAACATGGGGTGCAGGTATCCCTTGAATATACTTATTTCCTTTCCTTTGGATCAATACCCAGTAGTGGGATTGCTGGATCTTATAGTAGTTCTATTTTTAGCTTTTTGAGAAATCTCCATACTGTTTTCCATGATGGCTGTACTAATTTACACTCCCATCAACAGTGTATGAGAGTTCCCTTTTCTCCACATCCTTACTAGCATCTGTAATTTTTTGTATTTTTGATAATAGCCATTCTAACTGGGGTAAGGTATCTCATTGTGATTTGGATTTGCATTTCCCTGATTATTAGAGATGTTGAACATTTCTTCATATACCTGTTGACCATTTGTATGTCTTCCTTTGATTTTTATGGCTAAGACCCCCAAAACACAGGCAACAAAAATAAAAATACACAAATGAAACTACATGAAACTGAAAAGTTTCTGCACAGTGAAGAGACAACCTGTTGAATGGGGGAAAATATTTGCAAAATATTCATCCAACAAGGGACTAATATCCAGAATATATTAATAAAAGGAACTCAATTAAACAGCAAAACACCACATAATCCCATTAAAAATGGACAAAGGATCTAAACAGACAATTCTGAAAAAAAGACTTTGATTTGCTTTTTATTGTTGTTTTCTATAACAATACATCTCAAAACTTAGATTTAATTATTGGCTACTTTAAACTCAACAAAGATATGGAGTCTGTTGTTAGGTGATATAAAACTTCATAAAAATTGATGATAATTATAATATTACCATGTTCCCTTCCTTATGAGTTTTGACACATCACCGGACCTTCTCTTTTACAATGAAAAGTATAGCATCACTAAAAATATGTCTTGAAATTCCAAATTGTTTTTTCTTTTGATTGATTAATTCAAACACAATTAAAAAGTTTAAAGAATTATTAAATATACATTATGCAACTTTAGTCACAATGTTTTTATCTTGGTCATTTTTCATAGTTAAATTAAGATTTTATCATAAGTTAATAAACTCAATTTTACATTCTTCAAACAAGGAGCGTGTCTGTCAAGATTAAGTATATAGACAAGATGGAGTCCAATTTAGTACAGTTTAGTAAATCTTCTTACCTCATAAATCAGAAAAAGGATCTCATGTATGAGTCTGCACAAAGATTATATATATATATATATGCTTCTATCAAGTTTTGTGTGTATATATACTCATATATACACATATATGTTTATGTACTGGATATATCCTGCACTTGGAATTAATGTGAATTACTTCCAGCCACTAAACTTGAAATGGTTACCAACTCATTTCAAATTCTATGTTAATACTCCCTGGGTATTATGATTGAAATAAGAAAAGAAGAAGACATATGAAAGCAGAATTACAAGTCTTAATGACTTTAGAATGTGAATAGAACATATTCTAGTCAGTGACCATATGCACAAATGCCAACCTCAACAAGTGTTATGTCCCACATGAAGGCAGTTAAACCTCATGAAATAGGTGTGATTTCCACCAGGAAAAGAATGATGAGTTGTGGAGTAGCGTGTGAAATACACTGGAGATGGACAAAAAGGCATATGATACTCAGATGCTTAATTTACAACGTACTATGGATACATAGGATGAAAATCTTGATGAAAGCTTTAATTTATCTAAACTGATTATTGGGGCTATCTTAATCCAAATCTCATTTTATAAAAGATTTAACTATAGATAGTAAATATTAGGTAACTTTTCCAAAGCTATGTTGCTAACTGATGATGTAAGTAGGACTAGAAAGTTGTTTTCAGGACTGCTTGTCCAATTCTCTATGCACTATATTCAATTTAATTTGAGTAAGAAGATGTAAATTGCAGCCTGGAGAATAATCCTTCATAGTAAGTGAGTTGCTGAATCCGTATTAATAAGGGTATATTTTCTGAAGGTTAATAAAATATCTAATCATTTAATTCTGAAAATTATATTTTTGTACTGGGGCTGTAGCACAATGTACTGGAAAGGTAATGGGTTTGAAATTCAGCAAATTGTAATGGGAAGCTCGATTATATTAATACTACTGAATATCTATGTGACCTTGGGTGAGTTACTAAGAAGAGTCTCTGAACTTCAGTTTAGTATGAAAATGAGCAGGGTAATTCCTACCAAACAAGATAGTTGTGAGTATTGAGTGGCACACAAAGAAAGAATGCTTAATACCTCCTGGCAGGCATTCCATAAATGTCAGTTTCCTTCCCACTTCCCTTCCCTTCCTATATATTCAGTGATTCATTCATGCATTTGTTTATTCACATATGCCAGACATTTCAATAGATTTTATGAATATAAACACAAATAAAATGCAGCTTCTGTCTTCCTGGAAACTGTATTTTCTGTTTTGATTCTTATTATATGTTCTCTCCAATAAATCAAACTGTATAGAGACTCTCAAAAGAAAGAGACAGAGAGAATTAATGCTTTCTTATACTGTTGCTAACATTGAGCTAATTTTGAGACTTTAGGCATGTAAATTTGGCAGCCAAGAACTGTTTTTTTTCTATCTATTTTACATATTTTGGTTATTGTTAGGGTATGCCGAATACAATGTCAACAACAACAAAACTAGATGTAGGTGTATAGGTTGCATGTGTAGGAGGCCCTTTACCCATTCAATGTAGGCACTCTTCCAGGCATTGTGAATACATCAGTGAACTGCACGGACAAATACTGCTGGTTTTGAGGAGATTGCATTCTACTGGGGGGACATATAACATAAGTAAATAAATGAGTAAAATGTGTTTAAGTGCTATGGAGAAAAATAAATGGGGATAAGAAGTGAGGTAGAGTCACAATTTTTAACAAGTACCCAGAGAAGGCCATATTGAAAATCTGATATTGAGTAACCCTGAGGAATTTAACAGGAATTGGCCATTTTGATATCTGAGTGAAAGTTGGACAAAACTATAGGTAGAAGGAAACAGCAAGGAGAAAGGCGATAAAGGAGTGTGGCTGTAGTTGTAAGGGGGCCAGTGGAGCCGAAGCCCGGTAAGCAAGGGAAAGAGGAGTAGAAGATAAAGTTAGGTGAATTAAGGGCCAGGTCATGCAGAATTCTGCAGGTGCTTGTAAGAACTTTGAATTTACTTGAGATGAGATGGGAAGCCATTGGAAAGTTCTGAGCAAAACAGTGACGTTATCTGACTTATATTTTTGGGTCACTGTCAACTGTTATGTTGAAAATAAAAGCTTACACATTGTTAACTAAGAGAAAATAAGATTCTTTTATTGCCATTGAAATTCCAAATATGTATTTTTAAATAAAATAACTTGGTAGAATTAAGTGATTTTATTAAAATGCGATTTTTAAGATGCTATTTTTAAAGGATTCTTGACATTATACCTAACACCAAACCCCCCCACAACAAATGAATTATTCTCTGTTCCTTCCTACAGTATCAACTCTGTAATGTATCTCTAGCATTATGTATAACTCTTTTCTGATTTTAGTGGGTTTGAATCTTACACCACAAAATCATTTGTAAAAAATGCATAGTGTTTATTTCATTTATTTTTAATCAAATTAAGTCTGTCTCTTAGTTCTCATCCTGCCAAAGATTTGAAAATTTTAATTGCATTCATTTTTTCCAGATTTTTCCCCACCCCTGATAAACATATTTAGTCTCCTTAGCATACATCAACTTCTGTTCCAGGTGAGAAATTTCTATCTCATCTCCTCCTCCTTATTAACTGCCCTTTCTTTTGTACACTCATAATACTGATAACAGAAAAGGGGCAATTTTTCCTTTTAGACATTAAAGCTATCCCCAAAGCAAGGGAACAGAGGAAAATTATAATCTGATGATAGTGAGTACACATGCTGCTTGTTTTTCCATTCTTGAGATACTTCACTTAAAAGAATGGGCTGCAGCACCATCCAGGATAATACAAGAGGTGTTAGTTCATCGCTGTTTTTTGTGGCCATGGTTGGGTGTCTGCCAGGAGGGAGGGTAAATTCACACCTAATGGGTGCGGTACGCACTGTCTGGAGATGAGCACATTTGTAGCTATGACTTGGTCAGCACACAGGCAATATAAGTAACCTCAACATTTGTACCCCATAATATTCTGGAATAAAAAATTAAAAATAAAAAAAATTATCTGATGATAAATTAATTTGAAGTTTTAACGTATTAACCACATAATTATTTGCTTAGATTTATTTTAACTACTCATTTTATTGATCATATATGGTGACAATTTTATCCTTAATATGTAACGTAGTACCTATTATTTTGAGAGGTAAAGAATGTATATTTATTGAACTTAGTTGAACCAAATAATAAAATACAAAATTTTATGTAGTGGTTCCTAATCAAGGTGGCATAAACAGAGGCGAGGTATTGTAGTAGTTTTTAAAATCCATGTGTATATTAGAGGATATTTCTAGGTTGAACTGATACTGTTGCTTCTATAATTCAATAATAGATGTTTTAAATGTGCTTACAGTTTGACGTATTAATAAAAGAAAATACTTAGTACTGTGATTGTTAAAATAAAATTGACTTAAACTTTGTTTTTGAAAGCCATCATTCTCAGATGTGACACATCAGTGTTCTTTGATGCTAAAAATGGTCTTTATAATCTTATTCTGGTTTTATACACAGGATTAATTATACTAGCTCTTCCTAACTTAGCTTGAGTCCTTAGAACACAAACTCTTTTGGCATAATCTGAGCTTGACACTGATGTAAATTGCTTCTAGGCTCTCCTCCTAGCAACTCTGTTTACCTACCTTACTCCTATTAGAAGCTATTAGGCTAATTAAAGAAATAGGCTTAATTTTCCTTTCAACCTCTGAATCAGTAGAAGCTCCAGGTGTTATTACTATTAAATGTCTCTTTGCATTACTGAATAAGAAAGAGAAAAAAATTAGTCTTATTAAGCACTATCTTAGATTTCAGTTTGTGATACATTCAGACTAAATTTTACTAATTGAAAGAAGGTATCATGAACTTCTTTAATAAAGAGGAATAAAATCCCCACCATTTTTTCTTATTTGTTAAGATTTTGAAAAAATAATAAATTTGGTTTATAAGTTTGTCATAGCTATAGAAATCTGTCTTTGACACTAAATGATTTGAAAAAATTTGTAGCTTTCATCATGGAGTATTTATTTATTTATTATATTTTTTTAGACACACGCTGGAGTGCAGTGGTGCTATCATAGCCCACTGCTGCCTTGAACTCCCAGGATCGAGTGTTCTTCTTGCCTCAGCCTCCCTAGCAGCTGGGACTATGGCCCACCATTCCTGACTGGATCATTATTTTTTGAGCAACATTTTAAAACAGAAAACTAGATACTTTTCAAATAGTGATTTTATATTGTTTACACCACAGAGACAAATTAAATTTACTGAATGTAGATGAATGGTTTGCTGATGATTCTGAATATCTTACCATCTTTGCTAAAGAATCAAGGCTACATTTGTAAAATCAAGGTCAGGAAATAGAAAATCAAACTTCTGTGGCATTTCTGGAGTCCAAATTTGAACATTGAAATACCACTTCAAGACATTTTTAAAGATATGACAATAATTAGTATTGATAAATAGTAGATTCTGAAATTGACTTATCAGATAGGGTAAGGAATGGGCATCAAAATCCTCCAGAACATGATTCAATCCTGAACTTTTATTATTATTATTTAATAAATTTTGCATTGAATCTGTAGATCAGTTTGGGCATTTTGCTATAATAGTATTCAGTCTTCTGATTCTTGAGCATACAATATGATCATGAACATATATTCATTATTTTGATTTTTGAAATCATTTTTTTAAAAATAGAAATTTAAAAATTTCAACTAAGAATTGTGGAAGTTTTCAATATGCAAGATTTTCACTTCTTTTGGTAAGCTTATTTCAAAGCATTATATTATTTTTGATGCTATTGTAAGTAGAATGATTTTCATTTTTGGATTGTTCCCTGTTAGTGTGTGAAAACACAAATGATTTTTGTGTATTGAATTTTACCCTGAAAAGTTGCTGTCTTATTTATTTGTTCTAATAGTGCCTTTGTGGATTCCTTAGAATTTTCTATATGCAGGGGAGGAAAATATGGCGGTCTCATAGAGTCCTCCCACCTCACCGCTCCCGAGGAAGGAGGTGAAAAACGCCATCGGCTGCCTGCGTGCGCCAACCGCTCATTCCGAAAACAGCATTGTGAATTACAGAGAACCATTGTGGGAAGCCCAGCCCAAGAAAACAGGCGACAAGATCTTTCACAAAGATTGGAGAGTGCAGAGAGTGCAATAGAGCCCAGAGCGTGGGAAGGAAGCACTGGCCAGGTCAGCAAGAGCAACCTGACCTACAATTGTTTATGCACCTTCCCCACAGACTTCCCATCCACTCAGTCAGGGACAAGCCCAGAGTTGGGGCAAAACTATTGCTAGAGACAGCAGGCTCTGTGGAGAGGAAGCAATTGCGAGAGCCAAACAGAACTCTCAGCTGCAATATACAGGAACTGCGCAGGGCCGGGTAGGGACTGGGCGGAGATACAGCTTCCTGGGACAGTGCGTGGAGATCCGCAGGCTGGCACTGTGCCACTGGAAGTCAGCGGGACCAGGCCCAGGAGTTTAACGGAGAGCAGGTCACGCCCTTAGAGGCTGCTGGCAATTGCCTCCACGGGACACAGGCCGGTTGAGAAAAGCTGCGCTCCTGGGCGCCATCTGAGCCCTGCTGTTTGCCAGGCTGGCGGCGGCAGCCATCTTTAAAGCCACCTGCGCAGAGCTGTGAGCGGGGTCTCTAGCTCCGCCCCACCCCGGCCTGGGGGATCTTCTGCTGGGGCAAGACAGGCTTTGCCCTTGGTGGCCAGGGACAGCTGCATCCATGAGATCCTGGAACTGTAGTGGTAGGACCTTTGTGTATTGGAAACAGTTTTCAGGCTGCCCATCTGGTCCTGCTACCCTGGCTCTGGCTTCCTACGAGTCCGCTACGTGCTGGTCCTACTGCCTGCTCTTAAGGTCCCAGCCCTTCTGAACCCCAGAGATCAGTCATGTTGAAGGTTGCTGGTTATAGTGACTCATTTTGTATAAGTACTGGTTCTCATGGCAACCAAATGCCTCAAAAGCCACAGGCTGAACCAGAGTAGCTCCCGTAACCCTGCCCACTTCATTAGGGAATTTGGCACCATCCAAAAGCGCCTCCAGTGTCCACTATTCCCCCTAGCCCCCTGTGGGAACATCCCCTGGTGGAGACTTCTGGGGAATAGAGATGCCCACTCACTTCGCCTTGGGGTCTAGTGGTGGAAAAGGGGTGCACAATTGGAGATCCCCCTATTAGCCAGTATCATGAGGAGATGCATATCAGAAGGACAGACACACGCAGCTAGATAAGCAACCTCTGAGTTATATATAATTGTTCCAATTCAGCTCTCACACAGCAGCCAAAATAAACTGTGTTTCTACCCACACCTCAGGAGGAGCAGGGTCAAAGTGACCCCTAGGATCTACAAGGCCCCTCCCAAAGATTGGGGCTTTTGCATACCCCAACTGGGGGATCAGAATCTGCCATGGACATAACAGAATACCGAGCTATTAGGGAGCTGTGGATTCATACCCTGAAGTACAATCCACCAGCTTGGAGCTCAAGCTGGGAGGACAATCTCACTATACTCCACAAGGAAGAGGAGAAGACAACAGGTCAGAAGTAACCCAAGATCCACCAAACTTGCTAAAATACACCTAAGGCAATATAGGCCACTACTCCTCTCCCTGACTCTGCCAAGGAACGAACCTCGAGGGCTTGGAGACAGGACCATAAAGTAGCCCTAACACCCCCAGCTCTCGACCAAGAGGCCAGATGAGAAGAAACCAGTGAAAGAACTCAGGAAACATGAAAAATCACACTGAAAAGTCACCCCCAAAAGATATCATCAGTTCCTCAGCAACAGATACCAACTCAAATGAAATGGGTAGAATGACCGAAGAGGAATTTCATTTATGGATTATAAGAAAGCTCAATGAAATTCAAGAGAAAATTGAATCCCAGCACAAAGAAACCACAAGAAAAATGAAGAAATGAATGAAAAATTTTCAAAAGAAATAGAACTATTATGGAAAAATCACATAGAAATTCTAGAAATGAAAGAAGATTTCAAGGATCTACAAAACACAGTGGAAAGCCTTAAAAATAGGCTGGACCACGCAGAGGAAAGAATTTCAGAGCTAGAAGACAACTCCCGTGCACTAAATAAATCAGTTGAAGAGAAAGAACACAAAAGCTAGAGGCATGAATAAAGCATACAAGATATGTGGGATTATGTAAAGAGGCCAAACATAAGGATCATAGGCAACCCTGAGGGAGAGGGAGAAAATTTGCATGGGCTGGAAAATCTATTTGAAGGAATAATAGGGGAAAATTTCCATGACCTAGCCAGAAATCTGGATATCCAAGTACAAGAAGTACACAGGACTCCTGGGAGACTCAGCGTGAAAAGGCATTCACCACGCCACATAATTATTAGACTGACCAAAGTAAATACAAAAGAGGCACACCTCAGAGCTGTAAGGGGAAAAGAGCAGGTAACCTACAAAGGGAAACCTATCAGATTAACTGCAGATTTCTGAGCTGAAACCTTACAAGCCAGAAGGGAATGGGGAACCATCATCAGTCTCCTAAAACAAAACAAAGTCCAACCCAGAATTCTGTATCCTGTCAAACTAAACTTCATATATGAGGGAGAAATAAAGACTTTTCCAGACAAGCAATCACTGATAGAATTTGCGAAGTCCAGACCAGCCTTGCAAGAAGTGCTTAGACCTGCATTGTACACTAACCACCACAAAAGACACCCACCAGTGTAAAACTATGCAAAAGCTAAAACTCCAGAACCCAGATTTCACAATGACTCAAGAGGTAAAACAGAACAGAAGACTACCCAATAGAATAAACAGAAATCTAACCCAAATATCAATTCTCTCAATAAATGTGAATGGCTTGAATTGCCTCTTGAAGAGACATAGGCTGGCTGAATGGATTAAAAAATACAAGCCAAGTATCTGCTGTCTCCAGGAAACACATCTTACATACAAGGACGCATTCTGAGTCAAGGTAAAAGGATGGAATACAATTTTCCAGGCTAATGGAAACCAAAAGAAATCTGGAGTAGCTATCGTTATTTCAGATGATATAAACTTTAAAGCAACAAAAGTAAAGAAGGACAAAAATGGACACTATATAGTGGTGAAGGGAAAAGTCTTACAAGAGGATTTAACAATCCTAAACTTTTATGCACCCAACACAGGAGCACCCAGATACGTAAAGCAAATACTGCTTGATCTAGACAACATAATAAATAGCAATGTCGTAATAGCAGGGGACTTCAACACCCCACTGACAGAACAGGACAGATCCTCCAAACAGAAAATAAGCAAAGAAACAATGGACCTAAACAGGACTCTAGAACATTTGGGCCTAACAGATATCTACAGAACACTCCACCCTAATAACACTGAATGTTACATTCTTCTCATCAGCTCATGGAACTTTCTCTAACGTTGATCACATCCTAGGCCACAAAAAAGACTAAAAAAATTCAAAAAAAATAGAAATCATACCATGTATCTTTTCAGACCACAGCAGAATAAAATTATAAATCAATTCCAACAGAAACTCACATCTTCATCCAAAAACATGGAAATTAAACAGTCTGTTGCTGAATGACTATTAGGTCAAGGAGGAGATTCAAATGGAAATCAAAAGATTCTTCAAACTAAACAATAATGGGGACACAAGTTATCAAAATCTGTGGGATACAGCAAAAGCAGTCCTGAGAGGAGAACTTATCGCCTTAAACGCTCACATCCAAAAGACAGAAAGGTCAAAAATCGGTAAACTAATGAATCAACTTAAGGAAATGGAAAAGGAGGAGCAAAGCAATCCTAAAGTCAGCAGAAGAAAAGAAATAACCAAGATCAGAGCAGAATTAAATGAAATTTGGACCAAAAGAACAATACAGAAGATTAATAAAATGAAAAGTTGGTTCTTTGAAAAGATAAACAAGATAGACAGGCCACTCGCCAGGTTGACCAGAAGCAGAAAGGAAAGGACTCTAATAAGCTCAATTAGAAATGAAAAAGGAGAGGTCACAACTGATATCATGGAAATACAAAACATCATCTTTGAATACTACAAAAATCTCTATGCCCCAAAACACAAAAACATGGAGGAAATGGACAAATTCTTAGAAACATACTACCTCCCTAGGCTCAACCAGGAAGAAATAGAATTTCTAAACAGACCAATACCAAGCACCAAAATTGAAGCAGTAATAAAAAACTTACAACAAAAAGAAGTCCTGGACCAGATGTGTTCACACCTGAATTCTACCAAGCCTACAAAGAAGAACTGGTGCCTATACTGCAGAAATTATTTGAAAATATACAGAAGGATGGAATCCTCCGCAATTCATTCTACAAAGCCAATATAACCTTGATACCAAAGCCAGGAAAGGACACAACAAAAAAAGAAAACTACAGACCAATATTCCTTATGAATATAATGCAAAAATTCTCAATAAAATCCTAGCAAACCGATTTGAAATGTACATCAAAAAAATAATTCATCACAATCAGGTGGGCTTCATCCCCATGATGCAGGGATGGTTCAACATATGCAAATCTATATATGTAATTCACCACATAAATAAAAGCAAGAACAGAGATTATATGATCCTTTCAATAGATGCAGAACAGTCTTTTGACAAAATCCAGCATCCTTTTATGATAATAACTATTAACAATATAGGCATAGATGGCTCATACCTCAAAACTATTAAAGCCATATACGATAAACCCACAGCCAATATCATACTGAATGGGGAAAAATTGAAAGCATTCCCCCTTAAAACTGGAACCAGACAAGGTTGCCCAGTATCGCCACTTCTTTTCAACATAGTACCGGAAGTCCTGGCCGGAGCAATCAGACAAGAGAGAGGAATCAGGGGTGCCCCAATGGGGGCAGAAGAGATCAACCTTTCACTATTCACAGACAATATGATATTATATCTAGAAAACCCCAAAGATTCAACCAAGAGATTACTGGAATTGATAAATGAATTCAGCAAAGTCTCAGGATACAAAATCAATGCACACAAATCCATAGCCTTCATATATGCTAATAACAATCAAGCTGAGAAACAAATTAAAGATGCAATACCTTTCACAATAGCATCAAAGAAAATTAAATATTTAGGAACATATCTAACTAAGGAGGTAAAAGACCTATATAGAGAGAATTACAAAACACCAAGAAAAGAAATTGCAGAGGATGTAAACAGACGTAAAACACTACCATGCTCTTGGATAGGTAGAATCAACACTGTAAAAATGTCTTTGCTACCTAAAGTGACTTACAGAATCAATGCAGTCCCTATCAAAATACCAACATCATTTTTTGCTGATCTAGAAAAAATAATTCTATGCTTCGTGTGGAACCAGAGAAGACCCCATCTAGCCAAGACAATCCCAAGCAAAAAGAACAAATTGGGAGGCATCTATCTACCAGATTTCAAACTGTACTACAAGGCTATGGTAACCAAAACAGCATGGTACTGGCACAAGAACAGAGACATAGACCAATGGAACAGGACTGAGAACCCAAATATAAAAACAACCTCATACGGTCATCTGAACTTTGACAAATACCAGAAACACATACACCGGGGAAAAGATCCCCTATTCAATAAATGGTGCTGGGAAAACTGGACGGCCAGTTCTAGACTGAAACTAGACCCACACCTCTCACCTCTCACAAAAATCAACTCACGATGGATAATGGATTTAAACCTAAGACGTGAAACCATAAGAATTCTCAAAGAAAACGTTGGAAAAACTCTTATGGACATTGGCCTAGGCAAAGAATTTGTGAAGAAGACTCCCAAAGCAATCATAGCAGCAACAAAAATAAATAAATGGGACCTGACAAATTAAAAAGCTTCTGAACAGCCAAGGAAACTATCACTAGAGTGAACAGACAACCTACAGAATGGGAGAAAATATTTGCATGCTACACATCTAATAAAGGGCTGATAACCAGAATCTATACAGAACTTAGGAAAATCAACAAGAAAAAATCAAACAACCCCAAATGGGCAAAGAACATGAACAGAAACTTTTCAAAAGAAGACAGAATAATGACCAAGAAGCATATAAAAAGTTGCTCAACTTCTCTAATCATCAGGGAAATGCAAATCAAAACCACAATGAAATATCACTTAACTCCAGTGAGATTGGTTCATATCAAAAAATCCCCAAACAACAAATGTTGGCAGAGATGCAGACAGATAGGAACACTCATACACTGCTGGTGGGACTGCAAATTAGTACAACCTCTATGGAAACTAATATGGAGATACATCAAAGAATTAAAAGTAGAACTACTATTTGATCCGGCAGTCTCACTACTGGGTATTTACCCAAAGGAATAAAAGACATTCTATAATAAAGACATCAGCACGTGAATGTTTATAGGAGCACAATTCACAATTGCAAAGATGTGGAAACAATCCAGGTGCCCATCAATACATGAGTGGATTAATAAAATGTGGTATATGTATACCATGCAGTATTACTCAGCAATAAAAAACAATTGTGAATTAACACATCTGGTATTATCGTTGCTGGAGCTAGAGCCCATTCTTTGAAATGAAGTGTCACAAGATTGGAAAAACAAGCACCACTGGTACTCACCATCAAATTGGTACTAACTGATCAACACTTACATCACACATGGCAATAATATGCATCAGGGTGCAGGCAGGTGCGAGGTGGGTGGAGGGGATGGGAAAACTCTCACTGAATGGATGCGGGGAGCACAGTTTGGGGGATGACCACGATTGTAGCTCTGACACGGGCAATGCATGGGCAATATATATAGCCAAAGTGTTGCACCCCCTTAATATTCTGAAATTAAAAAAAAAAAAAGAATTTTCTATATGCAAGAATATATGCATCATATCATTTGTGAATAAAGTGTTACTTCTTCCTTCTCAATCTGGATCTTTTAAAACTTTATCTTGCTTGATTTTTCTGTACAGAATTTTTAATACAGTATGAAAAAGAAGTGAGAGTAGAGATCTTTTGTCTTGCTCCTGACTGACAGAGAAAGCATGCATTCTTTATCCACTGAATATGATATTAGCTGCAAGTTATTTATAGATGACATTTACTAGATTAAAGAAATTCTTTTCTCTTCCTAGTTTGGTAGGTGTTTTATTTTTTCATTACACCATTTTAGATTTTTGTCAAAGGCTTTTTCTTTATATATTGAAATAATTATGCAGATTTTGTCCTTTATTCTATTAATATAGTGTGTTACATTGATTTTCAGATGATTTTCTTATGCATTTCTGCTATAAATCCCACTTGGTCAAGATGTATAATCCTTTTGCTATCTTGCTGGATTTGGTTGCTAGTATTTTGTGTCTATACTCTCAAGGGATATTGTACTATTGTTTCCTTTTTTTTTTCTGTGATGCTCTTGGTATCAGGGTAATACTGGTATTATAGAATTAACGGGAAAATGCTCCCTCTTGTGTTTTTGGAAGAGTTGAGTTTCTAAAGTAGTGGTATTAATTATTCTTTAAATGCTTGTTAAAATTTGCTATTGAAGCCATTTAAGACTGGATTTTTCTTTGTGGAAATTTTCAAATTTATTAATTTAATCTGTTTTAATTTTGTAGGTCTATTCAGAATTTCCATTTCTTCTTGATTAAGTTATGGTAGTTTGTGTCTTTCCAGGATTTTTTTTTAAAATTTCATGTTGTTTATATAATTTTTTGGCATATAGTTGTTCATAATATTTCCTTATAGTTCTTTTTATTTTTGTAAAGTGGGTAGAAATATCTCCTTTCTCATTCCCAAGGTTAGTAGTTTGAATATTTCTTTTTCCTTGGTCAGTCAAGTTAATAGTCTGTCAATTTTGTTGATCTTTTCAAAGATCTAACTTTTGGTTTTATTGGTTTTCACTATTGCTTTTCTATTCATTCTTTCATTTGTTTCTGCCCTAATAGGTTTTATTTCCTCCTTTGTTTGCTTCAGGTTTATTTTACTCCTCATTTTATATTTTGTTCAGGTGAAAGTTTAGGTTATTTTTTGTTATCTATTTCTTTTTAATATAGATGTTTACAGCTATAAGTTCACATTAAGCAACACTTTAGCTGCATTCTATAAATTTTGATGTATTGTGTTTTCATTTTTATTCCTGCAAAATGAATGTCCTTTGAGATTTATTCATTGACATATTAATTATTTGCAAGCTTTTTTAAATTTCCAAATATTTGTGGATTCCCCAACTCCACTTTTGTTATTGCTTTTTGATTTAATTCCATTTTGGTCAGGGAACATGCTTTGCATAATGTCGGTCCTTTTACATTTATTGAGGCTTGTTTATCATATGGTTAATCCTGGAGAATGTTCCATGTGCATTTGGAAAGAATATGTATTCTGCTCTTATTGGGTGAAGTGTTCTATAGATATCTATTAGGTGTATTTGGTTTATAGTCTTGTTCTAGCCTTTTATTTTCTTTTTGATTCTCTGCCTGTTGGTTCTACACTTTATTGGAAGTTGAGTATTGAAGTCCTTATTATTACTGTCAAAGTATCTATATTTTCCTTCAATTTACTCAGTTTTTGCCTCATGCATTTCAGAGCTTTGCTATTGGGTGCATATATGTTTGAAATATTATATCTCCTTGATGTTTTGAATGCTTAATGCTTTCATCACTTAAAATGTTCTTCCTTATCACTTATAACATTTCTTTCTTAAATTTTACTTTTTCTGATAGCTGTCTTTAGGTTATTATCTGAATGGTATATTATTTTCTGTCCTTTAAATTTCAACTTATTTGAGACTTTTAATGTAAAATGTGTCCTGGCTGGGCTCAGTGGCTCATGTCTGTAATGTCAGCACTCTGGGAGTCTAAGGTGGGAGCATTGCTTGAGGCCAGGAGTTTAAGACCAGCATGGGCAACATAGAAAAACCTCATCTCTACAAAAAATAATTTTAAAAACTTAGCCAGGCATGGTGGCATGTGCCTATAGTCCTAGCTACTTGGCAGGTTGAAGCAAGAGGACTGCTTGAGCCCGGGAGTTTGAAGCTACAGTGAACTATAATTATGCCACTGCACTCTAGCCTAGGTGACAGAGTGAGATCTTGTCACTAATGTGTGTGTGTGTGTGTGTGTGTGTCTGTGTATATAAAAAATGTGTTCTAGTCCGTAACATATAGTTGGATCATTTTTTTTTCATATTGCCAATATGTAATCTTTGATTAGAGTGTTCAACCAATTTATTTTTAATGAAATTACTGATAAATTAGGATTACTTATGATATTTTGTTATTTTCTATGTATTTCTTGTTTTTTTATGTTCCTCTATTCTAACAATATTGCCTTCTTTTGTGTAAAATAAACATTTTCTACTCCTCTTTTTTAATTCTTCTTTTTTTATTCTACTTTATATTTTGAGATATTTTCTTCATGGTTGCCCTGGGATTATAATTTATATCTCTACATAACACTATACATTTTGGGGATTTGGGGCTGATTATAGATTTCTTAGGTGATGGTCTTTTTTCTTTCAGCAATTTGAATCTGTCATTCATACGTTACTGCTTTCTGTTCTCCACAGTTGGTATGAGAATTCCACTATTATTCTTATCACAGATCTGTTGCATTTCATGAGTCCCTTGCCTCATGCCACTTTCAATAGTCTCTTTCTGTTATTAGCTTTTGACAGCTTGACCATAATGTGTCAAGGTGTAAATGCCCTTGAATTCATGTTACTTACAGTCTTTGAATTTCTTGGATGTGTAAATCATGTTTTTCATCACATACGGAGGTTTTCGACCATTAGTTCTTAAATACTCTTTCTGCCTCTTTGTCTGTTTTTCTTATTTCACTCTTAGTATGTGTGTGTTGGTGTGTGTTGCGGTGTCCTTCAGACCTCTGCAGCTCTGTGCACTTTTCCTCATTCTCTTTTCCCTCTGCTCCTCAGGCTGAAGAAAGTCTATTGATACATTTTTAAGCATGCTGATTCTGTCTTCAGTAAACTCACACATGCTGTTGAGCCATCCTAGTGGTTATTTTAAATTTCAGTCAATATACTCCTCAAATCTAGAATTTCTTTTTTGTCTTTTTAAAAATTTTCTCTCTTTTTACTGGTATTCTGTATTTGGTTAGACATCAATCTCATACTTTTGTTTCATCCTTTAGAGGTGATTTTCTTTAGTTACTTAAATATATTTAAAATAGCTAATTTAAAATCTTCGTCTAGTTAAGTCCAATACCTGTTCTTTGTTAGTGATAGTGTCTATTTACTGTTTGGATTGTTGGTATGGGACACAATTTAATGGTTTTCTATTTATATTTCTTGAAAACATTTTTAATTGAAAACTGCATGTTTTAGATAATATAAATGGCAAATCTGGATATCAGACTCCCCTTTATTCCCTAGGACTTTTTTGTTGGTGGTGATTTTTTTTGTTGTTAGTTTTGCTGTTTTTTGTTTAGTGACTATCCTGAAATTAACCTAAAAATCTTCATTCTTTCACATTTAAGGTTGCTAAAGTCTCTGATCATTTAGCTTGTAATTAGGTAATGATTAGACAAAGATTTTTCCTAAATGCTTTAAATCAATGTCTCCCAGACTTTGTCATGGTCTTCTGTTTCTGGTATTTTTTTTTTTTTTTTTTTGAGACAAGGTCTCTCTCTGTCGCCAGGACTAGAGTGCCATGGCATCAGGCTCCTCACAGCAACCTCACATTCCTGAGCTCAAGCGATCTTCCCACCTCAGCCTCCCAAGTAGCTGGGACTACAGGCACATGCCTACAGGCATGAGCCACCGCGCCTGGTCTGTTTCTGGTATTGACCATGTGTCAATGCACCTGTAGGCAGTTTGTATCTCTGCTTTAGCCTTCACTTCCTGCTTGTGTAGAGCATCAAAGTCAGGCAGAAATTAGGCATTAGGGCATTCTTTGGACTTTTCTAGGCAGGCACACAGTCCTACACATGTGCACAGCCTTTTAGGTCCCTAGGAAAATTAGGAGGTTTCAAAGCCACTATGGACATCTCATTTCTCCTATCTTCTTTATAAATGTTTTACATTCCTCTTGTTTGTCTCAACTGGTAATGATGAATTCGTTCACTACAACGTTAAATAGTTGCCAATAATTGTTCATCAACTACTTGGAAAAAAGGACAGTTTCCATTGAGAAAACTCAGAATAAAATTGAATAACAATCAGCTCTGTGAATGGGGAAATTTGATAGAGTGTTCCCTTACATGTCAAATAGTGAAAATTTTCTGGCTATAGGCTTTTGGATGAGTTGCACACTAGGCCTTCCCCTTTCAGTGGCTACTAGGTTTTGGTTTTTATAACTTTCATGGTTGTGTGGCTGCCATTTGAAAGGCTACCATTCCTCTTTCCTTGCCTTCAGTTAAAATAAAAATAAATAAATAAATAAATAACCAAAAGCTACCATTGACTTGGGCGAGGTGGACGAGAAAAGAACAAGTTAACGTGGCAAAAACTCATGGTTCCTACGAAGATTTAGCTGTTGTTCTTGAATAAGCATGCCTCAGGTTGCTGAAAATGTTCGGTTAATTCCAGAGTCCTGAAAAATTAACTTTTATATTTTTTGTCAGTTTGGGCACGGTTTGTGTGATGATATGAATTTTGGGAGGGCCTTCTGCTGTTATGGAAGTTCTGCCTTTCTCATGAAACTTTTCAAATCGCGTGTCACCTGAATAATATCTGTTTATGAACAAGTATTCAAATAAATGTCTTCAGGCATTTTCTCCTATTAAAATTTAGATGGTTTTTTTCCCCCCCAAAATTTAATGTTTTAATTCTAAGACTAACTTTTCAGGTCTCCACTGAAATCATTCTTTATCAAAATGTACTTGTTAGGCAGGAAAAACAATAAATTTGTGTACAATATAAGATAATCTGTCATTAACCTATGCATGTATTCACTTATATATTTATTTTAAGTAATTGCTTATTTAGCATCCAAAATATTCTAGACACTGGGAAAACAATTGTGAATAAATTATACCATCATTGCCCTTATGGATGTTATATTGCATATTTTCATGGAGAAAATTAATAACATTGGACCATTCTTCCTTTGTTTAATTATATTTTTCATTTCATAGAAGGATCTACATATGCCTTCATTTTCACTTTTGACATTGAAGTAGTTTAAAATGTAAAATTCATGTACAATTTCAGTAGTTAATTGTACAGTACATAGCAAGTAGATATCAAATAATGCATGTTGAGGCCATTTCCTATGCCAATATCTCTTAAAGCTGAATAAGATATGGCCTCTTTAAAAAAAAAATCAAATTATTGTGAATTTCCAGTCTTAAAAATATTACATTGAAATATTAAATATAGTATTTGTTAAAAGTAGATATAAACTCTTATGGTTTCTGTACAGCTATAAAATTAAATTAACCAATTAAACATTAACTGAACTATACAAACAATAAAAGTCCAATCAGCTAAGTAATTTATGTGATGAGTGATGTTCTGAAACCAAGTTCCTGATAAAAACTTGATTATGATATTGATGTCTATAGCAGAAGTGGTTCTTTTAAATTTGTCATGTCTGGATTTATGAGTGACATATAAGGCTTAAATTATCCAGCCATTTTTTAAAATTTGAACTATTGTGGAACTTTCTTTTGTACAGCTGGATAGCATTGTTAAGGTTTTACTTGACATGAAAACATTATTTTTATGTCACATTTCCAAAGATCAATTCTCATGTACCTTTTCAGGTTAAAGTAGGAATACTAGTCACTAAGGCAATTGTAAATAACACACCAAACACTAACTCTAAAATTATGTGGCAATGCTCAGTTATAAGGTAAATAACCAGTTTATCCAGAATGTTATATCAAATATCAAAGAGGAACTGTGTTCCACTCCATCCACTTAAAAAGACTGAGCTTTACCAAGCCTTTAAAAAGAATAAGCTAGATTTTCACTGAAGGGCTTGGAATGAGGCACAAAAAATATTATGAAATAAAAATCTAATTTTGAATGATATCAAGTTTTATGTAATGTATTTCATTATAATATAATATTCTAAAGTATATGCTAAATATTATATATTAAATATGAATATTTAATTATATATATAACATATGCCTGGAAGAATAAACTCTAAACTGTTAACTGTTTTTGCTATTAGGGAAAGGGAGTAGGTGGGGGAGAGGAAAAATTGCTTTCACTTATTAGTTTGCACATTTTTATATGATAAGATTATTATTTATAGGTAATAAAACACCTGTGCCATATAAAAAATATATACTTGTATTCCATGGGATTGTTAAATTTAGGATAAGAATTAGATGAAATTTTCGTAAATGTAAACTGATAAATAGAGGTAACCCTCAAGTGAGCAGGTAGGCCGTATACAGCAGTAATGAGGGTTCATGTCAAACCAACCTGAATGGAAAAGTATCGATACCAAATACCTGAGCCTGACAACATAATGACAAGCAGCATTTTCAATTCTTTTAAAAGGTAAGCTACAGATAAAAGCAATCCAAGTTTATTTTAGATTTCTAGTTTGGTACTATAGAGACATTCAAAGCATTTGGTTCAGAAATCTGAGCATTAATCAGTATCAGGTAAAATAACAATCATTCCATATGAATAGATTTATTAAAAACCCTCAACTTCTAACAAAAGAATGTACCATTTCCTGTCTTACATCATAACAAGAGTCAGCTGTTTTAGAGCTAACAGATAAACTCACCTCTCTAGTATTTTCTTCTAAATGAACCGCTGATTCATTCTATTACCAACAAAGATCCCTTTGTTACAGAGAGAAGTCATAACTTAAGCTAACAACTTTTTTTCGTAATGTTCATGCAAGCACGTGACAGCTTAGCATAATACAACCTAAGTATAAGTAACTGCTCCTTTGTGCCTCTTTTCTCAGCAACATTTCTTCCTGGATGTTTGGGGATTTTTCATTTGTTTGTTTTCTTGAAAAAGCATGCTGTATTTTATCTTGAAGTAATCATTTATAATATTTATACAGTAATATAAATTTAAATATGTACATGTATATATAGAAAAGCTACATTATTTGTACCTGAAAGTTGACACAAACAGGAATTAAACATATATTTTTATGATATTTCTTTTCATCTAACACTTAGAATTAAACAAATTGTCTTACTAAAGTGATTATCAATGTTCATAAGCTAATAAATTTCAGGAATAAAATCTTAACAATAACACCTCAGAAAATAATGATAAATATTAATTGACCTTGTTTACAAAACAGTTCAAAACAATGGCAACAATATTTAAATATTTTCCGAGTACATTTACTATATTCCTTTTTTTTGATAGTTATGTAATTATTTAGTTAGGTTTGAAAATATATCCCTCCATCAAAAGGACATAATTGGGTAAATCAAATGTATACCTAAACTATGACAGAAATCTCATTAATTAGGTGTGATAAATATAGCATAGGACCTTATTTTGCACTTGAAAATGATACCTGAAAGCAGGCCTGTTATCTGCTCTATAATTTATAAAATTGTAGACATAGGTAGTATAGAATATTACCTTCAGAAAATACCTTTATGGTTATTGGCACCACAGGTAAGACATAGTAGAGTTACATTCAAAGGTTCTTGGTTTCTGATCTTTGCAAAGAAGCTGATGTGAGAAATGAAATACCTCTGACTCCTTGAAATAAATTACAACCCTAGAGACTTTAGAATACTAAGTTCCAGTTTTGTTAACCAAACAATAGGGATTATTTTGTCTACTAATAAGACAAGTAAGTTTTGGTGTATTATTTAACATATTTTGTTATACCTATACAAATAAACATGGGCAATAAAAAGTTAATGGTATTGAATGCAAAACATCTCAATATTAACTTCTGTGTTCAAATTGTACCTTAGGAGAAGACGTTTGACAAAAGGAAGAACTGGAGAACCAAAACTGACATTTTGTTCAACTGCCATCAGAAATAAATATAAATATAATCTCCCAGAGTTAACAAAGAGTGGGGTATTTTGTGCTTTGAGAAAAACAAACAAACAAACAAACAGTATAATAGTTTTACTCTGTGTGGTTATATAGTTCTAATCCTCTGAACAAATGAGACCTTCAGCATTTTTGTTGCTGACTTCCTAATGAGAAAACAGACAGACAAAAACGCAAACTCTTTTATCATTGGACTTTGCAATGCTAATTTTGGAAGATGTATTTCATCCTATGTGGATATAGAAATTATGTGAGAAAGTGGCTGTTTCCTCCATAAACAATGTTAACTATTAACTCGGTAACTCTGGTAATGTTGCAGGGTTTTTTTGTTCTGAAATATTGTTTGTGTGTTTATTTGATGAGCCAGTCTTTCTGATGTCTGACTTCCATGTAAAGTAAACCTTCAGCAAGTAAATTTTTCTTGACCTAATGTTTTTGTCTTTCAATCTTGCTTTCTAGTGAGTAAGTCTATATAGAGATATTCTGATGTGAAACATGAGGTCTTAGGATCCAAAGACAGTCTGTTTATTACTCACAGAACATCTTAGCACTGGGTCACCTAACTCCAATCTCTATAGGAATATGAGGTAAGAGCATGATGTTATCTCATGCATACAAGATTGTGTTGCAGGAGAGGGATAATGGACATATGAGACTTGAAACTCAGATAGGGTAGCTAGCACATTGATCCAACCTCTCCTCTAGAGCAAAACACTGGCATATAAACAGAAACAAATCTCTGCGGAGGGGAGAGAAGGCTGTCTAGCTTCCTTACCCTGGACTGTAAACAAATGGGTGGAAAAGTCTCTAACTCTCTCCAGAGGGAAGCACTATGTCTAGCTTCCAAAAGCATTTTTGCTATTGAATGAGGCTTCAACAATGTCTGCTAGTGTTCTTTCAATAGAAATCCCGAATCATAAAGGTTTTTTAACGTTTCATAAACATTAAAATATTCATGAAAAAATTATCTCCAATAGTTTAAAAACAAAAAGTGTCTATAAGTACAAGCTATAGAGAAGACAACTTGACAGCAGAAGAGAGAAATATTTAGATTTTGTCCTAGATTTAAAAAAAATTAAAGAATTTATGCATGGTCATACAGGGTGACTTAATGGACATTGGGGACTCAGAAGGGGGAGGTAGAAGGGGGTGTGTGATGAAAAATTTACCTATTTGGACAATGTCCACTATTCAGGTGATGTAAAATTAAAAGCCTAGACCAGGAGTGGAGAACATTTTCATGCTGGAAGGCCACATTAATTTAGCTATAACCAAATAAGGCCACATTCAAGAAACTTCCATTAGATATATTTTAAAATGTGAATTATTTTGTAAAAATCTAACTACTGTATACATAATAATTTCAAAAAATTAAAACTATTTGTTTATTTTAAAGTTAACTAACCTTTTAATAACTTCGTTGTGACTGCTTTTCATTGGAAAGCATTTGAATATTTGGTTGCAGCATGGAGGTTCTCAGTTTCAGTTGATCCTCCAGATGAGTATCAGTCATTTGTGACCTAAGGGCGTCTTGATTTGGGTTAGGTAGGAGAATGTAGATTCACAGCAATAAGTGGTTGAAAAGCAAGAAAGCATTTTTCAGGCATGTTGCCAAAGGCATGGGTATTCTACCGCATTTTTCATATTCCATTGGATCTTAGCATCAAACAATGACTTTAAAATGTCATCTGCGAAGCTCAGTCAATTCCATCTATAGTTTTTTAGGTACCTTGGTGGTATCAACTAGGTGAGACTGAAATGCTAATTTGAGTGTGATGTCATGATTCTTAAAGTCAGTGAACCTTTCATTGTATTCTCCAATTAATTGGTCTATAATAGCTGTGCATTCTTCAAATGATTCGCATATATTGTCCTGCTTATCAATGACCTTTGCTAACTGGGGAAAATTTTCATCTGAAATTTCCTTTTGAAGAAGAAGTGTTTTGAAAAAAGATAGCTTTTTTTGAGATGCTTGGAATTTTTGCCACATTTTATATATAGACTTAGTTTTACCTTGCAAAGAAATATTCAAGTTGTTTTGATTTGACATGATATCACACAGAAATGCTGCATTCCTATAGAAATCTTCTTTCAATAATTCATGTTGCCAAATCTGTTCTTCATAAAATTTAACTATATGTTCTCACAAAGATAAAATATTGGCTAACACCTGTCCCTGTTATAGCCTACACACTTTAGAATGATATGGAAAATCCACACTGAGTACCTCACCCTTCAACTTCAGCATGTTACAAAACTGTTGCATTTGCAGGAATATAGTTAACAATACTTATAACTTGTTGCAAAGTGTCACTTAAAATAGTAGCTTTAGCACAGAGATTTTTGCTGGTGCAAGAAACAGTGAAAAGCAACGAGAGCATCTGGATCTGTTAATACTTTGTTTTATCTGTGCAATAAACCCTCCATGTTTTCCTCTCATGGAAGGTGCAACGTATGTACATACAATTACTAAATTTACCAGATTCAGTACAACTTCATGACATTTATCTTGAAAGTTGTTGAAGATATTTATTCCCCGTGTTCTGTTTGCAAGAGTGCCCAAAGCGACTAATTCTTCATAGCAAAGAAAATCTTCTGTTTTGACCCACATGAAGTATAAAACCTGCACTGAGTCAATAGTATCAGTTGATTCACCCAAAGTAATTGAATAATATATATTTTCCTTTTGAAGAATTGCATGAAGTTGTTCTGTTAAGTTGAAGGCTAATTCATGCTGCTGATCAGTTATGGTTCTCCTTGAAAGAGACAGTTGTTTGTATTTGGAAACATTGTCAGGTCTGAGCATCCTACAACTTTGACAATGCATTCTTTCACAATTTCTCCATCACTGAACGGCTTCCCTTTTTTCCCGAGTATATAAGCTACTTAATAAGTGGCATTAATTCCAGGTCTTATTGCTGCTTGAAAGAATTGTCTTTGCTTTTGCTTTTCATCTTTTAATTTCTGCAATACAACCTTTCACACCTCTCCCTCTAATTTAAAACATTAGTGGTCCTTATGAGTGTTATAATGCTGATGAGCATTGAAATTCTTTACTGCTGATATTCCAATATCACAAAGCAAGCAAATCATCTTAGCTTTAGCAGAAACAAGATAATATTGCAATTCCCAATCCTCATTAAAAAATCTGTTTTCTTCTTTCAGCATTCTCTTGGTCTTCTTTGAAAAGACAGAATTAAAAAATACTGTTGAGCTGTGCAACTATTCACAAATTCCACTTTAAACAGAAACACAGGGCACCGTTGTCAAAAGCTGATGTCAGACTAGCGTACTCAACCCCCATAAACTCTGGCCAACCAGCCTTGTGCAATAGTGGCACCAGTCAGGTGGGGGAAGTTAGAACTAAATCATGAGCATAGCAGCCATCAATTTAGCCCTTTGGTTTACTAATGTTCTAATTGTGCCAGTCCATCAGGGAGGATTAATTTGTTTGAAACTTATATTATTCTTTGGTATTTTAAATATATTCATTTTAAACATAAAGTAATAATATAAAAGACAAACAAAATGTATTAATAAAAATAAAAGGATTTGTTCTGTAAAATTTGGATTCAGCCAAAAGGCTGCACTTAAGGACCTAGAAGGGCACATGTAGCCTTAAGGCCACAGGTTCCCACCCCTGGCCTAGACTTCTCCACTATGTGATCCCTCTATGTAACAAAATCCACTTGTACTTCCTAAGTCCACTTAAATAAAAAAATGAAGCAAAAATCATGCTTAGGAAAGTTGACCATATTTAAAAAGTATACATAGGTATTTGGTAATATATTTTAAACCTGTATGTACTTTCATGATTTCATGGTAAAATAATCATTTGTGGAAAATAATCTCTCTTTTTAGTATATTGTGATGGCAGAATTATGTGAACAGGATGGTAATATTTGACTGTTGTCACTTTCATCATGCAAATTCCTATGGCACATGTGCATGAACAATTGGTAAATACAATTCAACTACATTAGCACAGAGCAATATATAGTTCCAGTGTCACATTTAAGATACTACCCTGCTATGGTCTGGATGTTTGTGTCCCCACCCTCCAAATCCATATGTTGAAATTCTGACCCCCAAGGTGATGGTATTAAGAGGTGGGGACTTTAGGAGGTGATTAGGTCATGAGGGTGGAGTCCTTATGAGTGTGATTAATGCCCTTATAAAAGAGGCTCCAGAGAGACCCCTTCTCCCTTCCTCCAAGTGAGGACTCAGCTAGAGGGTAGCCATCTATGAATCAGGAAGCAGGCCCTCACCAGACACTGAATCTACCTGCACCTCCATCTTGGACTACCCAGCCTGCAAATTTGTGAAAAATAAGTTCCTATATTTATAAGGCACTTGGTCTACGGTATTTTGTCATAGCAGCCCAAGCAGACTAAGACAGACACCTTCGGCCTTATATAAAAATATTGTTTTTTAAGCATCTTTTCTCTTATTTAGCAATAAGAATAAGAAAAATTTTCAGAATATGCATGTGAGCATGAATTTAAGTAAAATTCCTTGAAGTCAGACAAAAGATAATCAATGTAATTATGAATAAAATAGCCTATGTTGGGCAAGTTGCTGAGTGATAACTCAGTTCTCTTAGGGATTTTTAAAAGTAATCTCAAATCAAACTTGCACCTTTCTTTCAATGTTAGATACATAAAAATCTTGCTGAGTGATGAATATCATGGCTTTTAGGTTTTTGCACTTGCTTTGAAAGGATAGTAAAGGCTCAAGTAAAATTATTGTAGGCACTTGAAGTTTCTCACCTGTGAAAGACAAAATGCTACAGTAAGTAAGAGTCCTTGGAGACCACTATAAAAGATTCATTTGCAAATAAGCTCGAGTGCCAAAGAGAGAACTTTTAAGGTACAGGAAAATGTTTGATATTTGAATTTTTTGTATTACTATAGCAGTTGTGAGAACAAATGATTTTTTTCTTAGGTATATTTTTGGGAATTCACAATTGTGTCAAGATAATTAACATCTTTAAAAAATCTTATATCTCAATAAAAGCTGTAGGTCAGTTAAAATAAAGATTAAATAAGAAATTAGGGGGAAAAACTTAGGTAGAAAGAAGCACATTGTATGAGATCATTATTTTGAGTGCTTAACGGAACTCTGAGCTTCCTGGCAATTTACACCCCATCTCTCCTAATGGTAAGCATCTTATTTTTATTGCATGCAATGTTTTTCTTTATTACTTACATGTTCACATATTTATTCTTTATTCATCCTTGCATTCTCAACTTTACGCTCTTTTCCAGACTAGTTTTCCCTGACTCACACATTAACTCTAAGTTCCATTTACATGCATTTTAGCACCCCTTATTTATTTGTAGGACTTATTAACATTAAATAACTAAATGCATAATTATCTGCTTCATGTCTGTTTCTCCCTCAGGAGTACAAGTTGCATGATGCTATGAACCTTTATTTTCCACTGCTTTCTTTGTAGTGCCAATCACTTTCCCTTATATAGAGAGAATTCCCAAGAAATCTCACTTTGTGATTAAGTAGTTGTGTCATCACAGGTGGATTATCTTATTACAAAAGATATCCAGAGGGTCATTAGAAATGAAGAATATGATAGCCCTATAAAACTGCCTTCTTTTACAGTGATGGTGGGTAACTAGACTTTTTTGCACTTTGAGTAAAAACAAAATGCTTTATTTATTTTTGTGCTTTCAACATATTTCAAATATGTATATGCATTGAACACAGGAAGTACTTAATTAGTATTAATAAAATTAATGAATAAATAAAGTAGACTTATATTAGCCATCTTCCTTATCCAGTCCATGGAAATGCCCATAGTTCAGGGCAGGGACAACCATATTTTGTCTATAAATTCTGATTTATTGATATTGAGGAGAAAGAATAATAATCATGGAATAAGCTCTGTCCCCTTTATATATTTGTGTACTTTGATCTAGATAATGTACAATCGTAAATGGGTACTTACTTAAATTTGTATTTGTGATGGATCAGAAATAATACTGCTTATGGGAAATGCATTATTCATTTGCTTTAAATCAGCACAATTATAGGAGCTGACTTGCTTGCACAAACAAATGATTTTTGCTATAGATAGTTTTGCATAGATAGGTTGTTATATGTACAGAAAAAAAAATTAGAAAATAACAAATGTTTTAAAAATTATGTTAGTTCAAGAAAGAGATTAGAGTTCCAGAGAGATGGCACCAAGGAAATTCATCTATTTAGCTGTTTTCTTGCAAAGTGATATAAGAGACATTTTAAGGCTTGGTTATTAACTTCTTGAGTTGTGTAACTCGGGACTGTGAACCGAGAAGTGATCAGACTTAACAATATCAAGTCATGCTAGGCAAACTCTCAGGGAATAATAAATAGGATATGATTATAAGAAGCCTGAAAACCTTTTACTATTGTTTCACGAATTATCTCCTTTTAAGGAAAAAAATACATTAGATTACATATTATCATGAGGTATACTTGATAAGCATAGACAACCTCAAAATATTAAGTGACGTTAAGCAATGCCAGCTATGGTAGCATGATAAGGCTATCCCTCCAAAAGAATATGATGGAGAGTGTCGAGGAATTGACCATGGCACTCCATCACCCAAAGAGTAGTAGACATAGATTGACAGGTTATTTTTTCCTTTGAAATTCAATTTTTTTCATCTTGTGAATGTCTTCTCATTCTTACTAAAAGTTTTCTTTAGAAAGTACATTTATCAGGAAATAAATGACACTAGCTTTGAAAGTTGAGGACAGCTTAATAAAGAATTTTTTTTTAAAATCATGCTGGTAGGGATAAGAGAAACCAAGAATGGATGGCAAAGGAGCCTAAGTTTATAATAAAGGGATCCACCCCAATGCCTGAAGTTACCAGAACTTGGACAGATTAGTTGAAGCTAAAAGAATTCAGTCAGTGTACGGTGACTTTGTGGGATGAATTCAGGGGAAACGTTCCAGGACTAAGTCTACTCCTACCCACTGATTTTTTGCTAGTACTTCTTCTTAGTTCAATTATATGCCAAGAGGAAGGAATTACTTTGATACATTCCACAAATACAAGTCTCTCTGGGCACAGAGCATGGGTAAAGGAATGGAGAGTGGATTTGGTGAAGCAGAAAGGAAATATATAACCCATATAGATAAAATACATTTGACGAAGTTTTACCTACCAAAACAAACGTGTAAAACAGACCATACTCCAGACACCTTGATTAGACTAAGGCTATTCAAAATTCATTTTATTCAAAGATTACAGACTATTTATTTTAGTTACTTTATTAGAGGGCTAATTTTACTCTACATCAGTTTTCCCAATTTGCATTATCAGAAAGTAACTTTTTTCCAAGTTATAAATTCCTTCATGCCATCTCCTGTGTTCTGATTAAAATCTGCACAGCTTTAAGTTAGGAAGTGTAAATACATACACATGCACACACACACACACACACATGCACACTACTTTGTGGGTTTGTGATACATCACGTTTAATCCTAATGTTTTGATTGGACATATGCTCCTTTACGGTGCTTTATTTGTTTTCCTTTAGAGCTGTATAAAAATCTGTTAATTCAGTCTGTCAGTCATCAATTGCACACCTGTTAATATATATTCTAATTGTAGTGACTGCATTTCAAACATTTCAAGCATTGCTGAATTTTGCTTTACTCTGTAACGCTTTCTACTTTCCATTTACAATAGGCTCTGCCGTGGTATTATTTCTCGGGCAAACAAGAAGCTATTGTGAACATAAATGTAATGTTTTCACTTCCACTATTCCAATCAAAGAATCAATCAAGTTTGCTTTTAGTAGGATATGAATGAAGTGTTGCCTTGTGCTTCATGTCCTGAAAGTGCTACTTACCAGTTCACAAATGCTGTCATCACTCACATGGTAGGTATTACATATATCTCCTGTTATCACATATTCAGTATTACTGCACAAATATTTTCTACTTAACAATATATCTCTACAATGAACATGGTTAGAATGAAATGGTTAAGCCAACAAAATCTAAATATTCTCTACTGAACATTAAAACCCTCACTTCTTAATTCTGGTCAACTCAGTTACCTCTACTTATATAAACACAAACATGTAAAACAATGTATAGTCTATAAATTAATATATTTTGGTTTGAAATGGGGCAAGTGGTGAATAAAAGTCATTTAGCAATCTAAAACAGTTTTGAAGCCAAGCATAATAAGTTAAACATTTTTATTTTGCTCATGCAAATAAAGTGACTGGCTCATAGACTTTTTCACTTCACCTGATGATTATTTTCTTATAATTCAGTCAACATCTAAGATATATATTTTTTCTGAATTGCTGCCACATGCACATCTGTGGTTTATTTTAAATGCATGTGACTTTCTAGTTTAGGGAATCACATTCATCAACTATACTTATTTAGTGCCTATGCTATTAACTATAGTTATGTTAGTATGATAACAACAGTAATAAACATGTGTTTAAAAATAAACAGTACTAAATGTTTCCAGTAATTATTTCATTTAATTTTCACCACACTACTCAGTGGAAGTGGAACAATAGTGTTAAAAATCACAAGGATGCCTTAGTAATATGCTGAAATACAGATGGGCCACATCACTACCTGCTGAAAAACAAGCACACAAGAAAAGCAGATATAAGTTACCTGATATACAGCAGTCATATGAGCTATTTATTTTTTAATTAAATAATTTCATCTTTTAAATGGCATGTATATATGTAAAAATATATGGAATAAAATTCCAAATGGTAGCAAGGTTTATTAAATGAAGAGTTTCCAAGAATATGGGAAATGCTCTTTAGTTTCAGTGAAGTTTTTTATGGCACAGGGTATATTTGTGATTTTGTGTTAGCTTTTATTATTCCCTGCTGTCAGGTATATGCAGATACAGGGTGGCTCATAATGCACTCTTTAACCATACTTTCGTACCAACAGACAGCTTCCTACAAATATGGCATATCTAAGGGATTGCTCATTTATCCTAACTTCCCCAGCTCCTCCTTCATGGTAAACCTGTCCAGGAAAGCTCATGTTAATCCTTGAACTATGCTTGCATTGCTTTAAACAAGGGGTGTTATTTTTCTTCCCAGGATGCGCTGCTTTCTTTAGAAAACAATTTTCTGCTACATATCTCCGAAATCTGAAACTGTAGGGGTTCTCTTTAGCCTCCTTGAAACCTTCTGTCATCTTGTTTTATTAAAGATAGATTTTGTATGTCACTCTTTCACATTCCCTGTGGTATTTGACGATTTATGAGAGAAGCAGGCACATCCCATTTATACTCTACAATATAACTACTATAAATAAAATAGTTTTTTTTGTTTTTGTTTTTGTTGTTATTTTATACTGACTCAGAATAACTAGGTCAGTGTGCATTGAGACTAAACCTAATGTTTTCTATATGTACAGAAAAATTAGTCATTATTTAGATTTTTCTTATAGCAAAATATGCAAACTAGGAATATCTAAATTAGAGAAATAGGAGGGAAAGGAGAAGATTTGCTGTGCTGTAGAACAGAGGTGGCCCAGAGATAATGCACAGTAGGTCCAAATTAGGTTTAATTATGTTATTTGTATTAATGTATAATATAATTAATACAAATAGCTATGTAATTTGTATTAATTAGTGCATTAATTAATGTTATTTTGTATTAATATAATGTAGAGTCTAATTTTAGCTGTTTGTTGAACAAATAATTATTGCCTAGACATTTCTGCTTGGCGCTGGCAAGGTAAAATAGGGGATATCAAAGGGATAATACATGTCTTTTATCTTCAGGAGCTTGCAGTTAGTGGGAAAGGTGAGCCAGTCTTTAAGGCATAAATTCTTTGTCATTAGAAAAGAAAAAGGAAACATTGTTACGTGGATCTTGAGGATGGAGAGAATGCTTTATTAAACAGCTGATTCTTGAGGATAGGACTCATTCAAAAAAAAGAGTGAAAATACTCTAGAAGAAACAGCATGAATGATGAGAAAATACATGGTGCACACATAAAAAGAGAGTAAATAAATTTGACTGAAGCTAGAAAATATAAAAGGTTTTAGGTGAATAGAGTTTTTAATAATTTTGTAGAAACTCTTGAATTCCAGGCTAAGTAGTTTTCTCCTTTTTCCTTAGGCAATGTAAAAAAAAATGCTATAAAATACAAAGATGGTTTTTATTAATGAGGGAATTTGAATAGATATTTTATTTGAATAATTTTTAAGTTTCCAAAATCTTTGTGTTTCTTTTTTAAAACTTTTGAAATACAACAGACATGGAAACAATTTAAATGTGCAGTTTTACTACTGAAAGAATAATTTTCACACAGGTATAATTTTAGGAAATCTAATTTGCTCTGCTTTCCATGGATCACTGAAAATAATATATACTTTGACTCTCTAAGTTTCTCTCTACTACTTGAAGATGAGCGTGAAAACTCTTAAGATTTTATTCTGGTAGTATCTTCATTAGGAATTCCAACTAATAATTAGCAAAATTTTGACCATGCTTCAGTGAAGCTAATAAAGCTCAAACCTTGGGGCTTTCACCTTCATTGGCTTCTTCCAAAGCCCAGAAAAAGGTGATGGATATTTATTAATTAATACAGTCCTATATTTTTGTAAAATTTTCCAAAGTAAGATTTTAAAATGCAATTGCTAAAAACTACTACTTCTTACTGGTTTATCTTACCATCGGTCATGTTTTCACTCATACTGGCTGATATTGGACAAAGCATGGGCACTTTTGAGTCCAATTAAGGAAACATTGAGTTGGGGAATCTTTTACTTTTGGTTTGGTGGGATATATTTCTAGGACTTGCAGAGCGTGACGGCTGGCCATCTCTATTTTAGGAATTACCCTTTACTGTGCTAACTTACCCAGCATTGTGATAGAGTCAAATAAAAAACACCACACAAATGTAATCTGCAGCTCTAGTGTCTGGAATTATGTGGGTAGTATAGAAGGAAAGAAATAAACATACGGATTCAGAAATCATTTTGTGAAAAATTGCTCTAATTGTGAGATGTGTAAATCGTAGCTGTAGTGCTCAGTTCATTGAACTTTAGTCAGAATGGATATTCTTTCTTGTCTGAATAGACCTATAATTCAATTTTTGCCATTGTGCCAGGTGAATGGATGGATGGATGGATGGAATAACTAGATAGATAATTTTAGGTAGTTTTCTGGAATTGTATAAAATACACATCATCAGTGTTCATGAGTTTTTGTGGCACAAACTGGTTTTAATACTTGACACAGTGAATGCACCTGTATGTGAAAATGCATATTGTATGCATCTCAGTGCATAAGGTTCTATTTTAGTGTGTTTCATGTGTTTTCCTGAAAAAGTTTGGCAGTCTAAAAGAAATGGCATGCCAAATTGCCTCTGGTGCAGCAAAATGGCTTGGAAAAACAAATATTGTAGTGAAAAAACTTCTACACAAAGAAATAAATAAATCATTATAAGTATGACTACAGTAATTTAAATGTGTATGCTTTTGTAGCTTAATACATATTGTCAAAATACAAAATACTTTCAAACTATTCTTGTGTCTTTCTTGATTTCAGAAGAATTATAAATATTTGTTAGCAATTATTCATTCTACAAAAATCAAAATGTAACTGAAAAGAAGTATCCTAGTTGAAGCCAAAAATGTTAAAAGTAATACTTCAGGAGCATTAAAATATCAAACATTTGTTCAATTTTTTTGTGTATTCTCGCAGGCAATTAACTTGGTTGGACTCAAACAGCAAACTGTTTTGTGTAGATGCTCAAACCTAAATTCAGGTCTTTAATCCTTAGCTTTAGCTGTTTATTGTCTGCGTCACATATATGTGGTTCAAGGGTAATCTAGATATTTAGGCCATGTTTACACACAGATTTAGAGGCTTACTCTCTCTCTCTCCCCTACCCCCCTTCTCTGGCTTTCTCCTTCCTGGGATTCCTCTCTCACTCTCTAGCCCTGTGGTTGTCTCAAACTCAGTACTTTTCCTCTTCATGCCAGAAAGATGTGACATTTTCTTTTAAAGATTTAGCCATCCAGATAGCGCTCCCAGCAGCCTCCCTCAGGCCAAAAGTTGTAAAACCTAAACTCACTCAGAAGCATTCCCCTCCACCAAGTGTCAAGTACAGTTGGAGGGCTTTGTTCATTCACCCTACAGTATCTTCAGGAAATTGTTTTTAGGATTTAGTCTGGAGTTTATTTTTTATCTACAAAAGAGTTGTTCCTGTAGAAGCTTACCAGGCCAAAGTCTAAGTAGTGGTTCCTTTTGAGTCTTGTGATTGAGGATGTGAGAGGTTTCTATTTCTTCAGAGCTAACAGGGAAGATTCCTTTCCATCCCTCAGAACTATTTTTTTCTTTTTTTTTTCTTTAGCCTCATTCTGCTCATTTTTCAGTCTGACTCATGCTTTGAGGGAGAGACTGTACTTATGTCCCCAGCAATTCCTGCATCCTCCACCTCCTGGACCAGTGGTACCTTGTATCCTCAGTACTATGACACTAAGTGTGGGTGGTTTCACTTTGTCTTTATGGCCCAGACATCCAGCCTCCTGAGCCACCCCAGAATTCAGAATTCTTAAAATGTGCCAGGGCAAATCCAGCCTTGCCTTATGGATTGACTAATTTCCATACTGTCAGACTAGTCCTAGGTAACCTTGAAGGTTTTCACTCCCTTTCCCCATAGAAAATGTCCTATAGGGTTAATCCTGATCATCATCCCACACTGAGAGTTGGCAAATAAATTCCCACAGGGGAGAAAAATCACTGCTGATCATCAAATTAGTTATAAAGAGTTTTTCTTCTATGGAAATTTAGTTAATCTAATTTTAGTTTATTTTTATACTCATTATTTCTGTAGTCCTTTGATGTTTTTAAAAATTAACTTCTGCCAACACCCATTAACAATAACTCCTGTCAGAAAACTAGGAATGGAGAGGAACTTCCGCAACCTGATAAAGAATATATAAAAAACCTTACAACTAACACAACCAATATCATCATTAATGGTGAGGCACTAGTTGCTTTTCCTCTAAGATCAGAAACAAAGGAAGGATGTCCCCTCTCTCATTCTTATTCAACATCATATTAGAAGTCCTGCTAGCTAGTGCATTAAGGCAAGAAAAAGAAATAAAAAGCATAGAGATTGGAAAAGAAAAAATAAAACTGTCTTATTTCAAGATTCATTGTCACAATGAATCAACAAAGAAATCCTAAAATTAAGAATCCACTATAGTCAGATTGTAGGACACAAAGTAAATATATGAAGTCAATTGCTTTCCTATATACAACACTGACAATCAGAATTTAAAATTAAAACACTACACCATTTACATTAGCACAAAATAAATGAAATTCTTAGATATAATTCTAACAAAATATGTACGTGATTTGTGTAATGAAAACTACAAAATACTGATGAATGAAATCAAAGTTCTAAATAAATGGAAAGTTATCTCATGTTCATGAATAGAAAGACAATATTGTTAAGACGTCAGTTCTTTCTGACTTAGATTTGGAAGAGTAGAATAGATTCAACCCACTCCCAACATCCTAGTGAGTTATTTTGTGAATATTGACAAACTGATAAAGTTTATATGGACATGCAAAACACCCAGAATAGCTAACAGAAATTTAAGAAGAACAAAATCAAAGAACTGATACTACCCAGCCACAAGACTTACTCTACACCTACAAATCAAGAAAGTGTGATATTGGTGAAAGAATAGACATATCTGTGATGTAGAATAAAGATCCCAGAAATAGAACCATACCAATATAGTCAACTGATCTCTGACAAGGGAACAAAGGTAATCAAATAGAGAAAGTATAATCTTTTTAACAAGTGGTACTGGAACACCTGGATATACACATGCAAAAAATTAAATCTAGACAATGACCTTATACTTTTTGCAGAAATTAATTCAAAATGAATTATATACTAAATGTAAAACAAAACTATAAAATTTCTAGAATATAACCAAGGGGTAAGTCTACTATAGTTTTGGCAATGAGTTTTTAGATACAACACCAAAAGCATTATTAACAACAAAATATAAGTTGAACATCATTAAAATTATGCTCTGTGAAAGGCATTGTTAAGATAACGAAAAGACAAGCAACAAGCTGGTAAAAATAATTTCAAAACACATATATAATAAAGAACTTGTATCCAAAATGCACACAAAAAAACTCTTAAAACTTTGCAATAAAAAAACAACCTTATTAAAAAGTTGTCAAAAGATACAAATGGACACCTCACTGGAAAAAATCTACAGATAGCAAATAATCATATTAAGTGATGCTCAAATCAGGTGTCATTAGTGGATCTCAAATTAAAACAACAGGGAGAGTCCACTACGTGCCTATTAAAATGGCTAACTTCCAAAACACTGACAACATCAACTGCCAGTGAGAATGTGGAGCAACAGGAATTCTCATTCATTGCTGGTGAGAATGCAAAATGGTACAGCCACTTTGGAAGACAGTTTGGTAGTTTCTTCCAAAACTAAACACACTCTTACCATACAATCCGGAAACTGTTCTCCTTGACATTTACCCAAAGGAGGTGAAAACTTATTTCCACTCAAAGACCTGCACACAGATGTTTATAGCAGCTTTATTCATAACTGCCATAAGTTGAAAACTATCAATGTCCATCAATAGGTGAAAGGATAAACAAACTGTGGTACATCCATACAATGAACTATTATTTAGCAATAAAAAAATGAATTATCAAGCCAACGAAAGACATGGGTAAAGCTTAAATGCAAATATTGCTAAGTGAAAGAATCTAGTCTGAAAAGTCTATATACTATATAATTCCAACTATATGATCTACTGGAAAAGTAAACAAACAAACAAACAAAAAAACTGAAGCAAGAGTAAAAATATCAGTGATTATCAGGGGCTGTGGTGGAGGTCATGGAATGGGTAACAAATGAATAGGTGAAGCACAGGGGAATTTTAGGGTTGTGAAATTATTCTGTGTAATTCTGTAATGCTGGATACATGACACTATGCTTTTGGCAAAATCCATGAAACTGTACAACACAAAGAGTGAACCCTAATGTAAATTGTGGGCTTTAATTTATAATAATATATCAATATTTGTTCATAAATTGTAACTTTCCCAGTAGATCATATAGCTGGAATTATACAGCATGTAGACTTTTCAGACTAGCTTCTTTCACTTAGCAATATATGCATTTAAGTTTTATCCATGTCTTTCATTGGTTCGATAATTTATTGAAATGCACATCAATGCAAGATGTTGATAATATGGGAAATTGGGCAGGCAGGAGGAAGAGTAAATGGCAAATCTTTTTATTTCTTTCCAATTCATCTGTAAATCTAAAACTGCTCTAAGAAATAGTCTCTTAATTAAAAAATAGTAAATGAAAAAAAGTATTTCTACCATTTATCATTTTTTCTCTATTTTCAGCGGGAGTCATGGCCTACCACAGTCTACTGTATCATACTCATGAGTAGGATGAAAGAAGTCTCAAATAAGTGGAATTTTAAAGTAATACTCGAATAAGTTATCCTATGGAAGATTTTAGGTCATGCTCTCTGCAAACTAAATGGCTCATAGACAAGTACGGTGTAAGTACTCTTCACAAAATGAGAATAGACATTCAAAGCACCTGAGTGTTTCACTGTTAAAACTCTTATTGCATGATATAGCCAAAAAGAAAATGACTTCTAATCTCACTCAGTGAATGGAGCATTAGGCCATGAGTCTAGTTATGTCTTGAATACTTGAATCTGAAGTTGTGGTTACAGAATATATAGCATAGGGAAAGTATTTGACAGTAATAAGCTATAGTATTTTTAATATACTTCAGTTTTTAGAACAGCTATAGATTTACAGAAACATTGAGAAGCAAATACAGAAAGTTCTCATACACCCTGTACAAATCGATACGGTACATTCATTATAATTATTTAAGCAATGTTGATACATGATCATTAAGTAAAGTCCATAGTTTATTCAGATATCCTTAGTTCTTATCTGTTCTTTTAGTCTTCCAGTATCCTGCCCAGGATGTATTGTATTTAATTGTCCTGTCTTCTTGACATCCTCTTGGCTGTGACAGTTTCTCAAACTTTCTTGTTTTTTTTTTCTTTTTTTTTCTTATTGACAGTTTTGAGGTGTACTGGTCTGATATTTTTCAGGAGTATCCTCTATTGGAGTTTGTCTGATGTCATTCTCATGATTGTACTGAGATTATGAGGTTTTGTGTGGAATATCACAGAGGCAAAGTGCCATTTTCATTACATATTAGGGGTACACTTTATTTATTATTTATAATTGTTAACTTTGAGCTTGATTACTTAGCTGAAATTGTGTTTGTTAAGTTTCCCCACTATAAAGTTATGCTTTCTTCCATCCTCAACATTTCCATACCGTACTCTTTGGAAGAAAGTCACTATGCTATGTAGTTTTGTACTTAAGGAGTGGAGAGTTATGCTTTATGTTCTTGAGGACAAAGTATCTGCATAAACTATTTGGAATTCTCCTCATGAAAGATTTGCTTTTTCTCCCTTATTTATTTGTTTTCCAATCATTTAGTTTGGGTTATAATCCAATGCTTCTTTACTTTTTGATCAAATTATTACAACTTCGACCATTGGGAACTCTTTTGTTGTCTCTTACACCTCTTTTGACACATTCCCATTAATGTGTTTTATTTTTGTTTCTGAGCACTTCCTTACTTTCTGTCACCACAAGATTCTCCAGGACCATTTCGTATGTTTCCTATGCCAATCCTAAAAATCAGTCATTTCTCCATGGAGACCTGATATCTTTTATTGAACAATGCCATTGTAAACCAAGATTTGGGTAGTAGGTGTGCTTGTTACTACTCGGGTGTCATTTCTTTTAGGTCATTTACAGCATTTTTATATCAGTAACAAAAAAGATATGCTGAGTTATATTACTATAAAAATGATACAGCAGTCAAAGAAAGAGCTAAGATTTAAACCCAAGAATAAAATAAAATGAGGATATGTGGAATAGCTAGTTGAAAAACAAAGTTTATAGAAAGTCTATTATCTAATGAATGGGTAGCTGGTGAGTTGTTTGATTTGTTGGTTAGTTGGTTTTGCTTCATCCTAGAAGCATAAAACTGCAGCAGCAACTTTTGGATACTGTGACACAAAGATAACACTCACCTAGAATTAGAGAAATTTTTTTTTTTTTTTGCCTGTGCAGTATCTCTAAGATGACCCATTTACCATCTTGTCTCTAGATGCCTGAGAACAGAATTACATTTAACTAGGAATTCTAAAAGTCTATCAAATTGTCCTAATTATGGTATTTTCATTGCTGATTTTTGACATTCCATATCTACTTTGAAATAAGAATGTCTCTGCTCTCTGAGATTATTATGACCCCTCCAACCACTTTTAAAACATAGATAATTAGCACATGATGCACAGATTGATCAGAAATGTATTTAAGAGATGTATTACTTATATATTAATTTAGAAAATAAGGCAATACTGACCTTTTATGGGTTACTAAACAACAGTTATTTTCAATTACTGATGGTAAGTAATATCAGAAAGAAATAAAAGAGACATTTTCTAAAGCTGCATTTAAAAAATTGATATAACTGAGAAGATGCCTGCTGTATTATAGTTTCTGAATCTGAAAACCAAAAAAATTGACTAAGAAAAATAAAAACCCACAATTGGATAAAAGTGCAATAGAAAAGAAAATTGAAAATATTTAAAAGTGCATACTCTAAAATTAGTACTTGCTTTAAAATTAACAGAAGAATGAAGCTTCTAGTAAAATTTATATCAGTGAAATGTGGCCAAGAAATTACAGATTTCTTTGGAATAGTGGACCAGAAATAATATTTACAATGGTACAAATCATAATTCATCAAAATTGGCACGAACCAAAATTACTTATTGAGTATTTGTTTAAAAGTTAACATGGCAAATAAGTGATCCCAAATAACAATTTTTGAGTAAAGTTATAAATAAGCTGTGTTCAGTTATGTTTTTAAGAAAAATATAATTAATTTCACTTAAAGAATTTTGCTACAAAAAATGTTTTCCCCAATATTAATAATTGTTTGTATTATTTTGATAAAATACTTGTTTTCATTTGGCTCAGTTTAAACATTTTCAGGCAACAAGATGGTAAAGTCAATATGTCCACTAAAGATGAAACCAGCAAGTTTTGAAACAACCTGTGTTCAGAGCTGTCTACAGGACAACACAAAATCTGTTAAAGTTTAGATTGTCTGAAGTGATTTTGCTCACTTAGAATAATTTCTATACTTACTTAGAATTTCTGGGTACCATTGCTGTCATCTGAATTTTTTTTCCAAAATACCAATATCTAATTAAAATGTATTGAAATAGGAAGAAAATTGAATTGCACTTCCCTTAAGGAATTTAATATGAGACCTCTGGGATTCAAAGTTAGAATATAAGTGAGTGACGATCGTGATGACTCTATTTTGCATGTTGTAAAGAATAAAATGAAAATGTGGAAGGGTCTTGAAACAAATAATTAAGAAAAGATGGAATAGCTTCAGATATGGGTGAATTAAAACCAGGTTCCTCAGTTAAACTTGCAGGCAGAGCCTAGTTTCATCCAACAGTATTACGTGGTATTCCTTTTTATCATATTTTTTTCTAGAAACCATGAAGTTGTTATGTATTTGTATTACGTGGATGTTAAGAAACATACAGAACCTCTTATTTTTATGATTTTTACTCTTAAATACCAGAAAGTCAGAAGGAATAATTTCCCAAGAAATTTACTTTATAAGTTTCTCAGAGGGAAATCCAAACTATTTTTTGTAAATGCCACTGATTCAGGTTTTCAATCAAAACAATGTCCTTCTTAATATCTGGTGCATTGTGTAACTAATCTAGTTATTGATATAACAGAATGATTTCCTTTTAGCATACACAAATGTATGTATAAAATATGTCAAATTATCATTTATCCTCCCCTTTTCCAAAAACTATAGGCTTTTAAGTAAATATTTAGTCATTCTTGTTGTTGCCAGTTCAGTTAAACATGCTTCTTCCTCCTCTTCAGATCCTAGCACTGCATATAATACATAAATTCTATGGGTATGGGTTTAATTTTAGGCCAGATAAAGAATATTGTTTTCTTAGACTACTTCTGGACAATGGAGAGTTATTTTCAGAGTACTTAGAATTATAGTCAATCCCTATAATAAAGACAATCATACTTGCTGAAGATATATTCTATTGGCAGTGGTTTCATAGAGCCATATGGATAGCCTTATTTTCTCCTTGGCTTTGGCTACAGTCGTTTCCCTTTTCCCCTTAAGGATGTCTTAGATGTCTTGTTTATAATATTTTAAGCAGTCTCAAGTCCAATGAGCTATTGCAACACCACGGCCTTGACAATAACTAAAAGTCTTCTCACCTTGGAATGGCAGGTAAGTGTGGATATATATTCACGATCTAATGAATCTATAATCATGTTTATGTACCAGCTGTTTACTTTTCCTCAGCCGCAGTGAATTTTCTCTTGCTTTTTATTAACTCTCTTGGAAAAAGAAAAGAAATAAAAAATCCACAGGCTATGAAAAGAGTCTTTTGATAAATATAAAATTCTGACTTTATAACTTGTCAAATATATGTACCATGATGAAACTTAATATTCTATGTGTACATAGTACATCAATGATGTTTCCTTTAATATTCTTATATTAGATGGAAACTTTGAGAAACATACAATATGTGACTACAAATAAAACTGATTAACATGAGGTACTTAATCACCTTGCTTTTTTAAATCACATCTCACAATCAAAGCCTTCCTAGATCTATCTTCCTTAAACAGATTCTGTGTTTTCTTTGTTCCATTTGCCACTGAGTCTACTTCTCAATTTTCTGATCTTAACATAATACAGAGTTTCATAAGTTTTTAATGTCTTAGTAGAATTTGCCAAAAATACTGAATAAATACATTTGATGTGTTCAGAATTTAAATGGCATGGAAAATGAAATGAAGATGTTAAAGTCTTAGACCACTATTCTGAAGATTAGGAAAATTTTCATCACCTTTAAACTAAAACTCATGTGACATTTATATGCTCATTATTAACCACATGTAGATATAAGAGTAATTGGCTCATATTTCTACCCAAACCATGGATTGTGGAAATGTCATCTAGTTAACTCAGATTTCAGTAAATTCTTGGATCCTAACATTTTCATGGCTGTGTGAGACCCTAAAACCATAATGACTTAATCAAGAAGTCCAGATGCACAAAGAATATTGTGGGTACAATAGATGGCCCTAATGATCTTGCAGATGTGGTATAGTATACATTGAATGACCATATCCTTGTTTCTCTGGTCAGTAAAACTCTTCCCAACCCAACAGCAAGAATAAAAAATGGTTCTAAGTTCTCCATCAATTAAGTGATTGATTTAACAAGTGTTAATGAACACCTGCTAAAGGAGATACTTTACTAGATTCTGAGAGTTCAGCAGTAAAAACAGAATAATGAAATATCTTTCTTTCTGAGCTTTTATAGTCTATTGCATACTTACACAGAGTAGCTTAAAAACTATTTTCTATGTCAGGAGCACACACTAGAAACACATCATCTATCCAAATGTCTTTCTTTGCACTAAACAAATAAAATTAGCTAAAAACCACACAATTTTATTTTTGTTACAAATATTATGAAGAGAGAAGAGTTGATAATAATGAATATTTGACAAATTGTTCATTGATTTGGCTTTCCTCTTATTTAAAACCAATTTATTAATATAGTTCACTTTTTAAATGCATAATCTAAATTCCTTGCTTGCATAGCTTATTCACATATTTCTCGTTTTAAAATCAAGACATGAATTTTAAAATTTCTGTTGCAATAGATAATGAAAATTTGATTGTTAATATTTTCTTTCTAATTTAGGCTAATTTTATCTAAATTTCTGATTATTTACTCAGGATAGATTTCTAAAAAGTGGTAATAAAAATATTTGGCAGAATTCTAATTTGCTATAAAATTTTTTGTATATTTTTTAATTTTTTTTTTACTTATAGTTCTAATAGCATTGCATGGTGATGCCTGTTTTATCATGTCTAGCCTCTTATTAATATCATAATTGAAAATTTTTGCTAATTTTAAGAGTAAAGAAGAGAATCCCACTGAATTTTTAAAACTTCATACGTATTTGATTGCTGGTGTGGATAACTATGTTTTTGCAAGATATAGAATTCATTATTTATTCTGTAATATATCACCTCCTTTATTATTCTTATCAATGAAATGTCATCACATTTTTAAAAGAAAAATAAAATGGCTTTAAGAAAAAGCAACCATTTGCTCCCACTATCATCATCTAGCAACTCCTATTACTATTCCCCCAGGCAAGCTCCCTCGACTCTTTCAGGTCTTCTATTAGTTGTTGCTATAGAACAAGTTAAAACACTTTCTTCTATATGTTTGATTTATGAATTTTAGATATTAGCTTTTACTTTACTGTGATGATAGATGAGAACTCTGCTTATTTATTTCACCTTACATGTTTTCTCCTTCCAAACATCTTCCCACCATATTTCTGCCCCTATTTTAATTTCTCTGTTGCTTTAATTTTCTTAAAAATTTGTTACATTTTTATTTCTTCTTCTATCAACTATAGCTTGACTCCCAATTTTCAAAGATGAGGGCAATATGAACATTACTCTCTTCTTAAGCCTGCTCTCACCTCTTTATTATCTGCCATATGTTATATATTGTAATGCTGTATTTTCTAGGTTGATGATTTGCATTCTGTTCTTTAAACACAGCATAACAATGTCTTTAGTTTTAGTCTAGCAAAGAGAGGGAAGTTTCAGCCCATAAAAGAGACGGATGGGGACTGCATTAGTTGGAAAGTTCGGGAAAATAATTGGCTATTATAAAGGCATGTATTTCATGAAAAGGAATCTAAATTGTTAACTTAAAAAGTGTATAAAAAGGACTAATTTCTAAAATATATTATTTGGATCCACAGTGAAAACTTTTATACAAATATAATAATGTAAACCACGTTTATTATGTTTCCTTATCTTGTAGGATGTAAATGCTTGGGTTCTTTTAAGTCTTGAAAATGCACTTATTTTACCCGTATAATTGATTGATAAATTAGCCATGTGTAACATTTTAAAATATAATAGTGATGATAATACCTAATACCTATCGAGTGCAAACTATCTTCTAGGCTCTATTTTAATTATTTAACATACGTTAAATCATTTAACATTCAAAACAACCTTTTGGAGCTGGTACTATTATTGTCATAAATATAAGAGGTATAAACATAAAGTTTCAGTAACTCAACGAAGGTCACACAGCAAATAAATGGTACGTTCAAATTCTGTCACTGTTCTTCCAGAAACACATCTCCTAACCGTTATACTCTACTGTCTCTGTCTTAGCACCCACCTCATGTTCCACCTCCCCAGGCAAAGATGGATAAGGGGAAGCTAAAAAGAGCATTTTACTCGAACAATCCCTTCCCCGAAGACGGCCATACAAATCCATTAACAGGGCCAGTTATTTCTGCATGATTTGAAAAAGAAAGATACATATTTAAGATTTGCATTTAAGATTATATATTTAAGACTGACATGTCTTTCTGCTCTTTTAATTTTATTTTTGATGTTTTAAACTTCATTGTAAATTTAACAACAACAACAAAAATTCATTCTCCTCTAAAAATCACACTGAGGAAAACAAATTCTCTAGAAGGCAGTGAATAAGCACCAAAACGGGAGAAACCAAACCTGTGTATATCAGTAAACGAAACAATCTAAACAGAAGTGAGTATGACCAAATGTGGTATAGATTTTGATTCTGTCTTACAGATGGCAGCAAGCCGTAAGAGATTTTATGGTGGCAAGTTGAATGGTCAAATTTTCATTCAGAAAACTCATCCTGAAGACATAATAAAAGTTGAATATGTGTGAAAAAAATTTATGAAGAAATATTTACCAGTAATTGAAATAGACCAAAACTTGAACTGAAGCAGTGTAAATAGAAAGGAGGGAGAAAAAAATGCTTGAGATCTGTTACACAGGTAGATATAGGAGAAATTGATAACAGATTTAACAAGGACAGGTAGATGAAGGGTCAGGAAGAGTTCAGTAAGTTACATAATCTTCTAGCTTGATTAACTAAATGAATTGTTGTGTTGTTTTCCAAAATATGTCACTGGAAGGAAAAGCAAATTTGAAAGGAAAAGAAATACATTCATTTTTTTGACATGGTGAATCTGAGGTTTGTACTGGCAGAGATATGCAACCTTGTTCCTCTAAATTCTGTCAACCCGTTACTTTCTTTGATAGAGAGAGACAGAGGAGTTGATTTGGCAGGGTATGCGAACTTATTTCCATCAACACAACTATTCATATATATGTTTTTTTGACCCAAGATATAATATAATCTTACCAGAGCAGATGCAATTTGGGAGGAGAAAATAAATTTCTTTTGGATATATTTAGCTTCTTTCTCTCTGCATGTGTATTTTTATCAATACTTCTAAGCCAAAAATGTTCTTTTTCAAGGTTTAGAATCCATATTATAATAGAGTAAATAAAAGGTAAAAATACCCATTGTTGCTGTTGAGACGGTGCTGACAATAATTTCTATAATATTTTTCACTATTTTCTTTTCTTTTCTTTTTTTTGTTAGAGAGTTGTCTCTCTCTTCTCTGTTAATATTTTTAAGATTTTCTGTTAGCCTTTGGCATTCTACAGATTTTTGCAGTATGTTTGGGTATACTTCAGATTATATCCTCTTTGGAATATTTCTGCTTCCTATGTGTAGGGTTTCATATCTTTCATCAATTTTAGTCCATTAACTCTTTAAAGATTAAAGAGCCTACATTTGTTTTTTCCTGGAAGTTTTTCAACAGTCCTCTTATCATTGTCTTAATTATTTTTTTTCCTTTGTGTAACTATTTCTGCATTCTTGGTACTTTTTCAATCTACTCTACAACTCACTTCTTTCCCTTGAATTGAGTTTAATCTGACATTTATTTAATATTTAATAAATAACTATAATCATCTATAAATAACGCAGCTAATATCATATTCAATGGTTAAAGACTACATGCTTTCTCTGTCAGTCAGGAGCAAGACAAAAGATCTCTGCTGAAAAGATCTCTATTTAAAAAAATAATGTATTGAAAATATTAAAATAACAAAATAAAATTATTTTAATAAATGTATACACATGTAAATACAAACACAATTAAGATACAGAATATCCATCAACTCAGACTCCCCTTATTCCCTTCCCCAGTGACCCTCATCCCTGACCCAAGGCCACCACTATTCTGCTTGACTTGTCTTTTCTAGAGTTTAATAGAAATGGGATCATAGCTATATATGTATATATGTTCATTTGTATCAGGATTTTTTTTTTTCCTCAGCATGATGATTTGGAAATTCATCTATGTTGTTGCAAATATCAGTAACAGATTCCTTTTTTATCACAGAGTAGTGTTCCATTGCAAGAATCTCTCTTTAACCATTCATCAGTTGATGAACATTTCCATTCTGGTAAATGCTGGAAACATTTGTATGTAAATCTTCAGAATATATGATCTGCTTTCATTTATGTTGGGTAAATACTTGGAAATGGAGCTGTTAAGTTATATGAGAAGTGTATTTTTAACTTCCAAAGTGCTTTCCCATCCTACACTGTCACTTTGCATTTCAATCATCAATGTATCAGAGTCTCCGTTGCTCTGAATCCCAGCTATTGTTGAGTATTTTTAATCTTTTTAATTGTGCCTACTCTAGTAGATTTGTAGTGACGCCACATTATGGTTTTAATTTGCATTTCTTTCATGAATAATGATGTTGTGCATCTTTTCAAGCATATGTTAGCTATTTAAATAGTTTCTTTTTGAATTACTACACAGAGATACTACACACATTTTTTAAAATTTCAGAATATTATGGGGGTACAAACATTTTGGTTACATAAATTGCTTTTGGACCTTTGAGTCAAAGTTATAAGTGTACCCATTACCCAGATAATGTGCACTGTACCCGTTAAGTGTGAACTTACCCACCCCCCCACCTGCTTGATTTCCGATAAGTGTTATTTCCATATATGCACATAAGTGTTGATCGCTTAGTTCCAACTAAATGGTGAGTACATATGGTGTTTGTTTTTCCATTCCTGTGACACTTTCACATAGAAGAATGGTCTCCAGTTCCATCCAGGTTAATACAAGAGGTATTAGTTCACCATTTTTTTAAAGGCTGAGTAGTACTCCATGGCATACATATACCACATTTTATTAATCCACTCATATATTGTTGGGCACTTGGGTTGTTTCCACATCTTTGCAATTGTGAATTGTGCTGCTATAAACATTTGCGTGCAGGAATCTTTTTCATAAAATGTCTTTTTTTTCCTTTGGGTAAATACCCAGTAGTGGATTGCTGGATCAAATGGTAATTCTACTTTTAGTTCTTTGAGGTATCTCCATATTACTTTCCATAGAGGTTGTACTAATTGGCACTCCCACCAGCAGTGTATGAGTGTTCCTATCTCTCCACATCCACCCCAACATTTGTTGTTTTGGGACCTTTTGATAAAAGCCATTCTCACTGGAGTTAAGTGATGCCTCGTTGTGTTTTGATTTGCATTGCTCTGATGATTAGAGAACACTTTTTCACATTTGTTGGCCATTAGTCTATCTTCTTTTGAAAACCTTCTGTTCTTGTCTTTTGCCCACTTTTTAATGAGGTCGTTTGATTTTTTCTTGCTGATTTGCCTGAGTCCTTTATAGAACTAGTTATCAGCCTTTCATTTGATCTATAGCATGCAAATATTTTCTCTCATTGTGTAGGTTGTCTGTTCACTCTAATGATTGTTTCCTTGGCTATGCAGAAGCTTTTTAATTTGATCAGGTCCCATTTATTTATTTTTGTTGTTGCTGTGATTGCTTTTGGGGTCTTCTTCATAAATTCTTTGCCTGGGCTGATGTCTGTAAGAGTTTTTCCAACATTTTCTTCTAGAATTCTTACAGTTTCATGCCTTAGGTTTAAGTCTGTTATCCATTGTGAGTTGATTTTTGTGAGTCATGAGAGGTGCGGATCCTATTTCAGTCTTCTGCATGTGACTATCCAATTTTCCCAGCACCATTTATTGAATAGGGACTCTTTTTCCTGGTGTATATTTACACACATTTTTAATGCTGGATTTCTTTTGGCTTTTTTGTCTGGTGGTATTTTTGCTCATGATTATTATTCTTAATTTGTATGCTTGAATATTTTAATAGTAAGTTTTTAAGAGAAAATTAATTTGAGTTTTTGATGAGGGCTGGTTTTTACAAGCTTTCAGCAAGGACTTGTCACTGCCCTCCTTCTGTCTGTTACTCAGGAGGTAACTTTGTACTTGATAATGTATCCCTGTGGCCACTTCTGATGGCACATGGTGAGTCATTTAACCCATAAAAAGTAAATGCATTCACAGAACTCAGAAAATCTATTCTGGTTCTTTCTTTCTTTTCTTTCTTTCTTTCTTTCTTTCTTTCTTTCTTTCTTTCTTTTTTCCTGAGAAAGTTGTGTTAAGGAGGTGTTACTAGTATAAAAGTATACTTTGCTGTGCTGGGTCACGGTGAGTTTAGGAGACTAGAGGAAGCTGTGTCTTGTAAGTTTCTGTGACTCATCAAACATTCTATCATGGCCATATCACCTGTAACACACATTAGCTTTTAATATTTGACCAGTGCCAGCAAGAAAAAATCAAAGAACCCCATTAAACAGTGGGTACAAGATATGAACAGAAGCTTTTCAAAAGAAGGTAGACTAATGGCCAATAAACATATGAAAAAATGCTCAATGTTACTAATCATCAGAGAAATGCAAATCAAAACCACAATGAGATGTCACCTAACCCCAGTGATAATTATGTTTATAAAAAAGTCCGAAACAATAGTTGCTGGTGTGGATGCAAAGAGAAAGAAACAGTTATACAATGCTGGTGAGACTGCAAACTAGTACAACCCCTGTGGAAAATAGTATGGAGATTCCTCAAAGAACTAGAAGACCTACCATTTGGTCCAGCAATCACACCACTGGGTATTTATCCAAAGGAAAAAAAAAGTCATTTTATCAAAAAGACACTTGCATCCCAATGTTTATTGCAGCACAATTCACAATTGCAAAGATGTAGAAACAACCCAAGTGCCCATCAATACATGAGTGGATTAATGAAATGTGTTATATGTATACCATGGAGTACCACTCAGCCACAAAAAAATAATAAAGTAATACCTTTGTAACAACTTGGATAGAACTGGAGACCATTCTCCTAAGTGAAGTACCTAAAGAATGGAAAAACAAACACCACATGTACTCACTATTAAATTGGAACTAACTTACCAGCACTCGTGTGCACAGATGGAAGTAAAAGTCAATAGAAATCATGCAGATGTGAGGGGAGAGGAAGGGAGGGGTGAAATCATACCTAAGGGTACAATGTACACTATCTAGGTAATGGGCACACTTATAACCTTGACTCAAGTAGTACAAAAGCAATCCATGTAACCAAAACATTTTTACCCTCGTAATATTCTGAAATAAAAAAATTTAAAAAAAATCAGATAATAAAAATAAAATAAAATTGAGTTAACCCCAATTCTCTTTATTGACTGAAGTGATTAAGTTAATAATAAAAGATTTTATAAGCATAGCAGACTTTTACTTGTTTTTACCTCTATCTTGATTTAATAAAGCTTTCATTAAAAAAAAAAATATTTGACCAGTGCCAGTCAAAATTCAACTTACGTATAGACCAATAAAGAAACTTGTTAGAATGTGGATTGTGATTCTGGTCTGAAATAAGGCCTGAGATTCACTATTTATTTCCTTCTTTTTCTTTTTTCCTTGACTTTACTCTTAAGAGATTTGGTATTTCTAAGAGCAAGCTCCAAGCTGATGCTATACTGCTTTTCTGAGGACTACACTTTCAGTAGAAATATCCTAGGCCTTATATTGACAAAGAAGTCAATATATTGACTATTATTGACTATAATAGCTCATTATGTGGTAAAATAAAATCTGAGTCATTCTTCTTTAGTGTAAACTGTAATTCAAAAATATTATTGAAGTTTATCAACAATCAATGAGGGTATAGGAAGCAGAGTTTATTGATTATGCTCCCGGTTTAAACTTTATTTTAAAGTAAATTCTCCTTCTACTGTAGAAAAAATGATATATTTTTCCAGAAATAAAGTAATTAACACTTCTGTCCTTGCATAATGTAAAAAATTATCAAGTATCTTTAGTCCTCACAGTATTTCTATAATAATATATAACTGTAGATGATTTTGAAATTTTACACTGGCTTTGGGCCCTATCTTTTCAATAAGGTTGGATCAGTACTCTGAGAATTCAGTAATTTAAAATTGAACTTATAACATTTATTGTTTTAATCATTGTTATTATGAAAAGTAGACTATTTAATAAACGCCTTTTGACCTCTACTTAGTATATAGAAAGTGCTAAAGAACATTGCCATGCATCCCACATTATCACCACCAACTAGACAATTCTAGATATTTTACAAAATAATGGCTTTTCTTGAACCTGTCAGAAAGCTAATGTCACAAGGTAACCAACCTACCTGAAATCTAAGAAAGGGAAGATAGGACACTAGCAGAGCCCTGGATTACTTGACTAGTCATAGGAAGAAGACACAACCACCATACCAGTTTTTTAAGATTTCAATTAATTTTTTAAGAGTTAAAAAATAATTAATATTATTTTTGATTGAATATTATAATTGTATACATTTATGGGGTACAATGTGATATTTTGATACATATCTACAATGTGGAATTATTAAATGAAGCAAATTAACATATCTATACCTTTGCATATCTATCACTTCTTTTCATGAGACATTTGGAATTTATGCTCTTGGTTATTTTGAATATATTATTATTATTGACTATTATTGACTATAATGGACTATAGTTAACCTACTGTACAACAAATACCAAAACCTATTTTTCCTGTTTATCTGAAACTTTGTATCCTTTGATCAACAACTCCCCATTTCCCCACCCCCCAGCCTCTGGTCACCATCATCCTACTATTTACGTCTATCAGATTGACACCTTTTTAGGTGCCACATATGAGTGAGATCATGCAGTATTTGTCTTTCTGTGCCTTGTTTACTTCACTTATATACTTCAGAGTCATCCATGTTATGGCAACTGAGAGCTGAATAGTATTCCATTGTGTATATATCCTCCAATTTCTTTATCCATTCATCCTTTCAGGGACTCTTGGGTTGATTTCATATCTTGAGTATTGTAAATAATGCTGCATTGAACATGAGAGTGTAGATATTCCTTTAACATATTGATTTCAGTTACTTTGGATATATACTCAGAAGTTGGATTACTGGATCATATGGTAGTTCTATTTTCCCTTTTTTGAGTAATTTCCATAGATGGAAATTCTACCCTTGGGGGAAATGCAGGAAATTACATTTCGTCCAGAACATCAGAGGTGTCCTATGCTGGGGGAAGGGAAGGCTCATGGAAAAATCCTGACTCTCAAAACCCTGAACACAGGTCCTGCCCAACATTGACGCTGAAATAGGGTAATAAACAATGTACTCCTATACCCCTCCACCAACCAGTCTAGCAACCACCTAGTAATAAGGGACACCAGTCTACCTAGAAGGGAATAGCAAGAACATGGCAAGAGACCCTCTCAAATGCACAGGCTCTGAGAGAAAGCCTGAAGTGGAGGATGGAAGAATAACATTGAGAAAAATCTCTATCGATCTAACCTCCAACCCTAAGCAAAAGGCAATGATGAAGGAATTTGAAGCTCAAGATAGGTGATGATAACTATAGCAACAAAAACCTAACCCAGCTTAATACTTGAGATTAATTCCTACTAAATATCTGCAGGAAAAGAAAAAATAATGCCCATTTTGAGGCATAAATATTATTTACATCACTCTTTACTTCACTATACACCATGTCTAGTTTTCAGCCAAAAATAAAAGTCACATGAAAACTCCAGAACATCAACTCACTGGCAAGAGACAAAGCAATCAACAGAACCAGAAGTATTAATACATATGATCCAGATTTTGAAACTATCAAACAGTAAATGTAAAGTGACTATAATTATTTTGTTAACAGCATTAGTGAAAAAAATTTTAAAACATGTAAAAACAAAAGGAGAATTTCAGCAGAGAGATTAAAATAATGACAAAAGGTAAAACTGAAATATCGAAAAGAAAAATCATGACAATCAGGGTTAAGAAGGATGACAATGTTTCAATAGGCTCAGCAAATACTCAACACAGCTGAGGAAAGAATCACTGAATTTTAAGAAAGTTTGATAAAGTTTGAAAAATATGTGACATTGACAAAATATCAATAAACATTACTCAAACTAAAGCATAAAGAGAAAATATAAAAGAAAATAATAGAATGTATTGCTGCTGGTCGATATTAAATGGCGTAACACACATGTAACTGACATTCCAGAAGTAATAGAAAGATGATGAGGCAGAAGAAAATATATGAAGAAATAATGATTGATATTCTTATAAAAATAACAAAAAATAGATTAAACTATAATTTTAAGAAGCACGGAGACCATCATGCAAACTATTAAAATAAGGCAAGGTAAATATTGAAAACACCTAGACACATCATAATCAAAGTGTTCAAAACTAAGAGAGAGAGAAAGAGAGAGAGAAAGAAATCTTGAAGGTGGCCAGAGAAAAAAGGCAGATTACATTAAAAAAAACTATGTAAGCCAGAAGACAGTGGTCTAAAACACTTAGTATTAAAAATAGTAATAATAGAATTTCCCCACCTAGATTCTTCATTCAGTTTTTCATATTTCTTTTTCTTCCTATCTTCAAAATTTGAAGAAGAAAAGAGGTTTTTCAGATGAAGGAAATCAAGGAGAATTCATTACCAGCAGACCTGCACTACAAGTAAATTAATGCAAATTCTTTAGGGAGAAGGAACATGGTACTAGATAGAAGCTTAAATCTATTTATACAAGCAATGGAGCTGAAAATGGCAAAAATCAAAGTAAAGATAAAATTTATTTTTAAAATTTTTAATCTTTCTAAAAGTTAATTGACTACTGAAGCAAAATTAGTAGCAATGTATTGTGTGTTTTTAATGTATGTAAAAGTAAAACTTACATCAGTGGTACTGAAAGGGATAGAAGGTAAAAATCATGGGGTGGTAGAAATTTGCTGTTGTAAGGTTCATACACTGCATGTGAAAAAGCATAATGTTGTTTAAGGCAGACTATGAAGAAAGATATATATTGTACACCCGAAGGCATCATCTTAAATATTTTTAAAAGTATAAATAATAAGCCAATAGTGGAGAAGAAATGTGACCATAAAAATATTAAGGCTAAATATAGTGCTTTCTTATATGAGATGAATAATTATGCTTATGGTATATACGATATTTCTCCAAATCCTGACTTAATAAAAGGAATTAATGAATATCTTTTTCTAAAGGTAAATATACCATAGCTACATTAAGTCATTTCATAAAAACAGAAAAATAAAAAACCCTAAAACTTGTATGGAACCACAGAATTCCCTGAATGGTTAACGAAATCTTGAGCAAGAAGAACAGAGGCTTTATGTACCCTGATTTCAAATTATATTATACAGCCAAAGTAATCAACACAGCATGGTCCTGGCATAAAAACAGACATCTGCACCAATGAAACAGAATAGAATCCAGAAATAAAACCACGCATATAAAATCATTTTGTACAAAGGTATCAAAAATTTACAATGGGGGAAGGACAATCTCTTCAATAAGTGGTATTGGGAAAACCAGATAACCATATGCAAAAGAATCAAATTAGACTCTTATCTTACACCATACAGAAAAATCAACACAAAATTTAAAGACTTAAATGTAAGACCTGAAACTGTGAAACTGCTAGAAGAAAACATTGAGAGAAAGTTCCTTGAAATCAGTCTTGGCAGTGATTTGGTTTTTTTAATATGTCACCAAAAGCACTGGCAGCAAGAGCAAAAATAAACAAGTGGGACTACATCAAACAAAAACATTTCTGCACAGCACAGGAAACAATCAAGAAAATGAAAAGGCAACCTATGGGATAGGAGAAAATATTGGCAAACTGCATATACATCTGATAAGAGGTTAATATTAAAAACATATAAGCCACTTATATAACTCAATAGCGACAACAAAATAAAAAACAAACAAAAAACATGATTAACAAATGTGCAAAGGATCTGAATTGGTATTTTGCCAAAGAAGATGTGCAGAGGGCCAACAGGTATATGCAAAGATGTTCAAAGTCACTGATCACTAGGAAAATGTAAATTAAAACCACATTGAGATATCACCACACATCTGTTAGTATGGCTATTATCAAAAAGTCAAAGATAATCAGTGTTGGCAAAGATGTGGAGAAAAGGGAACCCTGGTACACTGTTGGTAGAAATGTAAATTGAGACCGCCATTATGGAAAATGGTATGGGGGTTTTTCAAAGAAGTAATAATGGAACTAGCATATGATCCAGTAAATCTACTTTTGTGTGTATATCCAAAGGAAATTAAATCAGTACCATAAAAGGTGATCTGAGCTCCCATGTTCATTGCAGCATTATTCATAGTAGCCAAGATATGGAAACAACACAAGTGTTTGTTGACAGATGAATGGATAAAGAAATACATATACACTACTGTACACACACACACACACACACATGCACGCAGAGAAATATTATTCAGCTTTACAAAAGAAGGAAATCCTGCCATTTGTGACAACATTAATGAACCTGGAGGACATTATGTTAACTGAAATAAGCAAGACACTGAAAGCTGAATGCTGCATTATTTCACTTATATGGGGAATCTAGAAAAGTTGAATTCATAGAAACAGAGAATAGAATGGTGGTCACTAGGGGCTGAGGGAAAAAAGGAAGATGTTGGTCAGAGGGTACAAACTTTCCTTTATAAGATTAATAAGTTCTGGAGACCTAATGTAAAACATGGCGACTATGTTTAACAATAACATGTTATATACTTGAAATTTGCTGAGAGAGTACAACTCAAGTGTTCTCACCACACACACACACACACACACACATACATACATACAAATGATAAATAGGTGAGGTAATGGTTATGTTAGCTTGATTGTGGTAATCATTTCACAATGTTCACATATATCAAAACATCACATTGTACACCTTAGATATATACAATTTTTATTTGTCAATCATACCTAAATAAAGCTGGGAATTTTTTTTAAGTTTTATTTATTTATTTTTTTTTGGTAGCGAGAAGGAAACTAAGTATAAGCAGACTTGATTGTCCCCAAAGCCTGCCACACTTAATTTTGGATTAGGCATCCCACCCAGCACACATACCTAGTCTCTGTTTAATCTTCTCGGTCACCTCCTTCAGTGTATTTCCTTGGCACTGACTGATGATAAATTGCTATCATTGTTCCTTTTGTTATTTATAAATGGAATTAGATTGAGCTATTTCTCCCACTGGAAACCTTAATTGCAATGCAGTTTTCTATTCTCCCAAAATGACCTGAAGGCTGTGTTTTTTTCCTTAATTGAAGACCTCAGGCCACCTGCCTTCATCACACATTTATTGAAGCTGTGTGCTCAGATGTCTATGGCTATTAGATCGTAAAACAATCATCTGTTGTTTATCATGCAGTAAATCTGCATTCAGTACACATAAAAGGCTCTTATATCATAATACAATTTCTCTTATTCTATTCATTCTGCAAACATAATGAAAAGTCATCACTGTGTGTTATAGAATCTGGGAAACATTTTATTTCAATTTTTTTAAAAATAAGTCAAATGCAAACTAAGAATACAATGTTAACCTCTACTTATGTTAGATTTTTCTTTTATGTTCTGTAAAATAAGCTCAAATTGACCTGATACTTGTTCCGATCAGTTGGATTTCTATGCCAATGTATATTTCAAAGATGTCTGAAGCAGGTGAACTGGAGTAGAGAAAGGAAGGACTCCACTTCAATGGAGAATGAGTCAAAGCAACTGGGAGGCTAAAGGTAGAAAAAACGTAAATGAAATGAAACGGCAAGTGGAAATAATTTATCCAAATATAGTTTAGATTTGCTACTAAATTATTTTCCTACATTTTATTATGAAAAGTGAAACATTTATGAAGTTTATACTACACATATTTACTAATTTTATGACTATTCGAGAAGGCTATTTTTCGTTTTTTCAAATTTCAAAGCGTTAAAATATTAAGGGGGTACAAATGTTTTTGGTTACATGGATCACTTTTGTAATGCTTAAGTCACGGCTGTAAGTGTGCCCATCCACCCAAATAGTGCTCACTGTACCCATTAGGTAGGTTTTTGCCCCTCCTCCTCCTCCCTCCCCACTGCTTGATTTTTCACTAAGTTTTACATTCCTCTGTGCACATGTGTGTTCGTCGGTTAGTTCCAGTTTAATAGCAAGTACATCCGGTGTTTGTTTTCCATTCTTGTGGTACTTCACGTAGGATAATGGTCTCCAGTTCCACCCAAATTGTTGCAAAATGCATTAATTCATTCTTTTTATGGCTGATTAGTATTCCGTGGTATACATATACCACATTTTGTTAATCCACTCATGAATGGATGGGCTGTTGGGTTGATTCCATACCTTTGCAATTGTGAATTGTGCTGCAATAAACACTGGAGTACAAGTGTCTTTTTGATAAAATGACTTCTTTTCCTTTGGGTAAATACCCAGTAGTGAGATTGCTGGATCAAATGGTGGGTCTACTTTTAGTTCTTTGAGGTATCTCCAAATTACTTTCCATAGAGGTTGTACTAATTTGCAGTGCCACTAACAGCATATATGCATTCCTTTTTCTCTGCATCCATACCATCATCTATTGTTTTTAGACTTTCTAACCGGGGTAAGGTGCTATCTCATTGTGGTTTTAATTTGCATTGCCCTGATGACTAGTGGCATTGAGCATTTTTTCATATATTTATTGGCCATTTGTCTATCTTCTTTTGAAAAACTTCTGTTGATGTCTTTTGCCCACTTTTTAATAGTTTTTTTTCTTGATTTCCTTGACTTCTTTATAGATTCTGGATATTATTTCTTTATCCGAGGTATAGCTTGCAAATATTTTCTCCCATTCTGTAGGTTGTCTCTTTGCTCCGTTGATTATTTCCTAATCTAATTTCAATACCGACCTTTGAGCCAAAGCTCTTCGGCATCTCCACTGAGATGTATCACTTAACGCTAAAATGAATATGTCTAAATCTGAAGATGACCTGCCTCCCAAACGTCCACTTTCTCTGCCTTGCCATCCACATAAATTGTCCTGCTTCTGCAGTGGGCCAGCCTACACACTGAGGAAGCCTATTTTCTCCTTCTCATTCACCTGCCCTCCCGATCATCCACCCATCCTGTTAATTTTCCTTCTTATTGAATTATGCTTCCTCATCTTCTCTCATTTTCTATTTTCTCTAATTCTTTTATTCTCCTCATTATTTTTGCATACATGCTCAGCTTTGACTCCCAATTGCATTTCTTTCTCTTATTCTCATGAACATTCAACTATCTTCCTTCCACACATGACCAAAATAGTATCTCCAAAATGCAAATGTGCTTTAAATATTTCAATCACAGTAAATCGTCATAATTTGAAAATTCTTAGAACATCAAACCTTTTATAATCTGGGCAGTACCTTTTTCCCAGGTATCATTTCTTTCTCTAATCTCCACCCTACCTTCTTTTCTTTCTATTCATTCCAACAGAATGCTCCACGCCACCTTATGCCTCTGTGGCATTACACGTGCTCCTCCCGGGAACAGGCTTCTCGCCTTCTTCATCCACCTGAGCCCAGTCCATCTTTCAAAGCACAGTGTAAGCATTATTTCCTACAGCGACTCGTCTTTCCCCCGTCTGATGGCAGATCTTCCTTCCCCTTCCTGAAGACACAGAACAATGTGGACTTTTGTTAACCTGTATACATCATAATTTCTTATAGTCTTTGATATATTTGTCTCTCTCTCTCTCACTGGAATATAATATTCTTTACATCAAGATTTGTCTTCTTTAACTTTGTATCTCCCTAGCATAGCATAGTGGCTGGCAGATAATAAGGGTTTTAAAAACAAATGCTGCAAGTTATAGATTGGTTTCCATAGTTTTATATTTAAAAAAATAAAAAACAAAGAGTTGAGTCTCATAGAAGCTAAGTGTGGCCAAGGTCACATTGCAAATGAATCAAAGAGCCTGGTTTGAACTCAATTTTCTCTGTGACAGTTCACAAAATCTTACCTGTATACTCTTATAAACAAAGTATTAAAGTAATACACTTAATAAAAATTAACATTCTCTATGTACTTATATATTTGGCTATTTAAAAACACAATATTTAGCTATTTTTTCTTTTATATTAAGAAAATTTATATTTACTTTTATTAAAGCTGCATGTATCAAGCCTACTGGTTCTTTCACTGCTATACTCATTGAATACAAAGCCTATAAAATCCAGATCTCTTTTAGACTTCTTTGCTTTTGATTTGTTTCTCCTATTGGATTTAATGTTACAAAAAAATTAGATAGAAATCTTTATGCATGCTTTAGTTAGACACATGATGATGTAGTTAACACCAATATTCTAGATGTATTCTGCTTATATAGAATTATTATGTTGGGAGAAATCAATTATTTTATAAATTTTCTTTAAGTTCTGTTATATATTTTCTTATGCTCTCTGTCTCTTTAGCGAGTTTTCCATTTTTTTCATTCATGTCCTAAAATGCTTAAAGAAATGAAAGAGTCATTTAGGGAATTTAAAAATACAGCAGAAAGCTTCAAGAACAGTCTAAATCAAGCAGAAGAAAGTATTTCAGAGCTTTAAGACATGACTTTTAAACTAATCCAGTCAGTCAAAGATGCAGAAAAAAAGAATAAAGAAAAATGAAGAATCACTCTGAGAAATATGGGACTACACCAAGCAGGCCAATATAAGAATTATAGGTATCCTGAGGGAAAAGAAAAAGCAAAAAGATGAAAAACCTACTCGAGGGAATTAATGAAGAAAACCTGCCTGATATTGACAAAGATTCACATATACAGATACGAGATGGTCATTGAACACCGGGAAGATTCATAGCAACCAGGACATCTCCAAGAAACATAGTCAGCAACCTGACCAAAGTCAAAATGAAGGAGAAAATTTTACAAGTTGCAAGATGAAAGCAAAAACTAACCTATAACGGAAAACCCATCAGGCTAATAGCAGACGTTTCAGCAGAGACCATAAGTCAGAACGGATCGGGGCCCCATTTTTAGTTTTTGTAAACATAACAACTGCCAGCCAAGAACTTTGTCTCCTGCAAAACTAAGTTCCATAAGTTTTGGAGAAATAAAACCTTTTCCAGATAAGCAATCACTATGCGAATTCATCACCACTAGCCCTGCCCTTCAGGAAGTACTCAAAACTGCATTACACACAGAACAGCACAATAGTTAATTTATACATAAAGGTATACATGAAGCAAAAACATTTGTACCTCCTTAATATTTTGAAATTAAAAATAAAATGAAAAAAAATTTAAAAAGACTAGAAGGAAAATGATACAACAGTAGATGGATCATATACTCAGACTGCTTTACATCTATTTTTTAAGCAAAACAAAATATTTAAGAAGAAAACAAACAAAAAACCCACAATAGCTCTGTAAGCTTCTTTACTCTAATAATTTACCTATGAATATAAATGTTTTGAGGGATAAAACATTTTCATTTTTTTATTCATTAAGTTCTGCTATTAAAATGTGTAAACAAAGTCCTATTGTCATTTGGAATTTTTAGATAATTTTTTCTGTCAACTAAAGATGCGTATTTACCAACTCTTTCTACACTTTTGTCTAATAATCATCTGAGACTATACATGCTATTATTGTTTAAACAGTATTTTCATTCCTTATCAAGTGTATGGCTATTATATCTTTACTTATTTAGAAATGTTCTGAAACTATACTCTGGCTAATTTATTATGTGGTGCTGCTGGCTTAAAAATGTTCATTTATGTATAATTTTTCTTTCAGTAAAGATTTATCATTGTAATGTGTTAGTAGTAAATATTTTCTAATTTCATTAATTTTTAAACTATACCATCACCATTGTTTTGATCAACAGATAAGAAAACAAATAAATCATTTTCTGAGATATTTTAGATTTTATGGAAATCAGTAGATATATTTTTACTGTTTGAATACATTAAGAAAGAGGAAATAATTTTATATTGAAATATTAATCATAAGATAGTAACTGCAAAACATAGTTTAAAGGAATATATTAAATAAAACATCTCTCTATGCCAACTTCAAAGCTAAGTCTGAACCTATTTAAACAGATTTAAGAAAAATGTATATGAACTTGACTTTTTGTTCTGCCACCTTTGATGAAAATCTTTAATGTTTGGTGAGAATATAAAGCAAGCATAGTAGAGAGATTAAATCTGGGAAGGAGGTAGAGAGATGTGTTAAAAAGATATGATGGGAACTTTCACTTTATATGTAATAACTTGGGTGGTAAGTAAAGGCAACCTTAAAGTACAAAATTAACACCAGAACTCCTGGAAAATATTTTCCAATTGTTCTTGCAGTTATATGTGGCCATATTAGTTAATTTCAGCCAATGAAATTTGAATAGAATTTTATGCTCCAATTTCAGTTTAATTAAGATAGAAATCCTGTTCTCTTTCCCCAACTTTCCAAATGATGAAGAGTAAATTTCTTGGTAAGCCATCTTGGTTTTACTCTCAGGAAATAGTTGTCATCTCCATCCCTCTTTGTAGTTTGCACTCTTTCATAGCCTATTTTCTGGTAATGCACGTTTTGGGGTCCCCAAAAGAAGACCTCAAGATGAAGACTTGGGTCCAGACTGTTCAGAAAGTGGTAACCAGAAGGGGCACAGAGGAGGAAAGTAAGGGAATGAATGAAGAAAGTCAAAAAGGCTACATAATTGGGCTGGGGTTCAAGTCCACAGTGAATCCATGGGAATCCACATGGGATATATCAGAGTTGCCTCACTAGAGAAATTGTTTCATCTGACGCATTTATCCAACCAGACCCACATGTGCTGAGTGTTGCACCTGGAATCTTCAGACTTTTAACCCCACCTCCCATTCTCTGGTTTTGCCCTGTACTGCAGAGTCAGCTCCCAATTTGCAGAGAGACACAAGTACGTGGAGAGGGAGATTCTAATCTCCCTCTTTCATAGCTGCAGGCAAACTCAGAGATGGGGTGGGCGTCAGTACCACCTGCTACAACTGGTTTTTGGAATCCAGGTTTCTGGTTTCTTTGGCAGGAAATTTCCTAAAACACGTATTAGGTTCCTTATTGATTTACTTCTAAATGTCTCCAAGTTGAAGGAAACACACTCTAAACTTGCTAAGTCTCTTACTAGGAAGGACTGCAGGTGGCCTATCTCTGTCTCCCTCTATTTAATAGCGGCAACCACTGTGCTCCCTTTTCTTGACCAAGGAGAATCCTTAATCACAAATTCCTATTGACCAGGCCAAGAGATCCCATTCAAATTTTAGCAGCCTGACAATTTCATTGTAGGGAAGTAGGAGTGGGAGTGTGATTCTATTTGCTAATAACTAGTATTAATCCTCTAATTTTTTTTTGGTTTTGTTTTTCTTTTTTTTCATATTCCCTCCCCTCCCCCATCTAACCCTCTAATTCTTACTCTTTGAAGTTCCAGCAAAGATTGAAACATTCCTGAGAGGTTCGTCTTCCTTAGCATCATGACTAAGGGCTCTGCCCATGTCCTCCACCTGGAGCACAGTTGGGAAAATATAAAAAAAGGGATAGAATGATTTTCTTAGCTAACTTGCCCTGAAAACTTAAAGCCTCTTGTCTAGAAAGCAGTAACATAAGGTTACCTGTAGGACTTGAAAAAATAATCAAGCCTAGTAGAAGCCTCTACTAACACCATGATTGTATTGACCTGTTCATCAGAGTCCAAGATACACACCTATGTGCTTCTAAAAGCCACTGTTCTATTATTTTTAATTTCTCAGTGTTCCTGGATGATAAAATGAAGTGTTGGGATATCTGAGGGATCACTGATAAATCATGCCTCTCTTTCTTGACTGAATTTTGATCATATTTAATACAAGCAAATAACTCTACACAAAAAAATGTGTGCTCATTCTCCTCATTAAATACCAGTCCTCGCTCCATTTACAAACAGAGATATGACATTAAACAAGGAAACATGATACTAAAACAAGGAATGAAATGCATAACTAAACTTTTTGCTCAAAGTGTTAAATGCCTAGGGCTCATATTAAACTCTATGTTTCCTTGATTTAATTAAGTTCACATGTCATGGATTCTGGCCAGTTAAAGAAGAATGATTGATACGTTGTGTCTGATTTTTTTCTTCATTCCTTTTCAAGAAGCTACCTTTTCAAAAATACTGAATGACTGTCATGGTCTTAGACGAATCTAAGTACAGAGTTCTTGGAATAGATTTTTGACTCATTTAACCTTCTAGGGCCTGGATATTCTTTTTTTTTTTTTTTTTTTTTTTTTTTGGGCGGGGGAGAGTTACGTATAGTTTTCTGTGCATAATGTCATTAGTGCTAGAATATATGTCATATTACTGCTATAGTCTTTTTTAAATTGTGGAAATTCAGAGGTTTAGCATTCTAAATTTTGAGACCTTAAGGAAATCATATCACCTCCATGAGAGAGAGCAGGGCTGGAGCTGTCGAGCAGACCCCGACGCCTCCCAGGAATCATTACTGCTCACTTTTCAAATGTAGACCTGGAGGGAATCAAGCTGAAGCTTATTTTTTCCATTTCCAGTTTAACTTTTTTGGAGTTTTATAAGAGAAATCAGACTGTGATAATACTAAAATAACAATAATAATAATAATGATACAATCGTCATAGTATATACACTGGTAATAAAATATGAGAGAAATTGATAATGATCCCTGGGAAGAGTCATCAAGCACATCCTTCAACTCATACCTGTGAACACCATCAATAACCAAAAGTAAAGTAATCACAAACGTAAGTGTATAGAATGAAATATTTTATATAATAGAAAGTTCATTGCTGTGTGGTATATATATAACATACAATTATCATATAACAAATATTTATACATCTCTCCAATTTAAACATCAGATTAAACATGACAATCCACATAAAATTAACTTAAAAGTACATTTGAATAAATTTAATATTTTTAAGTTATAATCAGCATAATGTATTTGCCAATGAATATTGTTTTGTACAAAATATTAAGGATTATAAAAAGTAAAGAAACAAAAGAAGTATGCATAGGAACAAGTAAGTGGATCTGATCTCTGTTTCAAACAACCAGCAGGAAAGGTTTACAATATGTTTGAGAAAAATGGGGGATAATTTAGAACAAATTATATCAGATGTGTGTGGAATATGGGAATGATCCCTGACAGTCTTTTCCCATCTATAATGACATGCCCAAAATGGCATTATGCACCCTACTTCTTCTCCTGTTTTGCTGTGGATCATTTTCACCAATCTCAAATGAAGCACAGGTTTCATTCTCATTTGGTAGTTTACTCCAAATTCAGTACACATAGGATTTCTCTTGCTTTTTCAGCAACAAATCAATGGTGTATGTCTATAAGTCTCTAAAAATTGAGCTTAGTTTATATTATTTACAGATACAACACCCAAACTTCTCTTTATAACATGTAATTTATATTATAAAAAATGTAAGACTTGATATATTTGCAAAATATATCAAAGAATGATCCAAAACACCATTAAAATTAAATTTTGCACCATTGTTTATAAATCTCTACTAGGTTTCTTTTCCTTATATAACATACTTAAAAATGTGCCTGCAATATAATGCAATTCATTCAAAAAATATATACTTTACCTTTTAACTATTGACTTAAGTACAGACTAGAAATATTTTAAAACAATGCAAATATCTAATCTGTAGTGGTGAATACTTATATGACAGTAATTGTTTAAATAGATTCCATGAAGCCCAAACCATAAAGTATATATTAATCTACTGGAAATTCTGGAAGAATGGTCACTATTTTTCCATTTGAAAATTAATATTGATGATATTTGCAATTCGCATAAAATGAATACAACCAATAAAATATAATATATTTAAACTGAAAAGACAAAACAATGTGACAAAACAAACAAAATCTTTTGAGGTGCTAAGTGCAAAAATGCTAGCACTTATTTCTTCAAATAAAAGGGATTTTATTGGTAGGGAAAGGGTGATTGCTACTATGCATCTAATATTTTGAAACATATTTTGTTACCATAAAAAGTATGTGCGAAGCATCTGAATAAAAATTAACATCCATACATAATATACATATTTTTTAATTTGTAAAATTTCAGCCTTTATTAAGAATGAAAAATATTTATGGGAACTGCCATGACAAAATCACGTTTAATAAAATACAAGCACATAAAACTAGCAAAAAACCATAATAAATTAAAAAGCTTCTGCATAGCCAAGGAAACTATCACTAGAGTGAACAGACAACCTACAGAATGAGAGAAAATATTTGCATGCTACACATCTGATAAAGGGCTGATAACCAGAATCTATATAGAACTTAGGAAAATCAACAAGAAAAAATCAAACAACCCCATTAAAAAGTGGGCAAAGGACAAAAACAGAAACTTTTCAAAAGAAGACAGAATAATGGCCAACAAGCATATAAAAAATTGCTCAACTTCTCTAATCATCAGGGAAATGCAAATCAAAACCACAGTGAGATATCACTTAACTCCAGTGAGATTGGCTCATATCAAAAAGTCCCAAAACAACAAATGTTGACGGGGATGTGGACAGATAGGAACACTCATACATTGCTGGTGGGATTGCAAATTAGTACAACCTCTATGGGAAGTAATATGGAGATACCTCAAAGAACTAAAAGTAGAACTACCATTTGATCCAACAATCCCACTACTGGGTATTTGCCCAGAGGAAAAAAAGACACTCTATAATAAAGACATCTGCAGGCGAATGTTTATAGCAGCACAATTCACAATTGCAAAGACGTGGAAACAACCCAGGTGCCCATCAATACACGAGTGGGTTAATAAAATGTGGTATATATATACCATGGATTATTACTCAGCAATAGAAAACAACGGTGAATTAACACATCTGGTATTATCCTGGATGGAGCTAGAACCCATTCTTCAAAGTGAAGTATCACAAGAATGGAAATACAAGCACCACTGTTACTCACCAGCAAATTGGTACTAACTGATCAACACTTACGTCACACATGGCAATAATGTTCATCAGGGTGCGGGCAGGTGGGAGGCGGGTGAAGGGGATGGGAAAACTCCCAATGAATGGATGTGGTGTGCACAGTTTGGGGGATGCCCACAATTGTAGCTCTGACATGGGAAGTGCATGGGCAATATATATAACCAAAGTGTTGTACCCCCATAATATTCTGAAATAAAAGAAAAAAAAATCACTAAATTATCAGAGTAATCCTGACCCATTTTCTAATAAAAATTAAGGTTTTCTATGGTTTCATCTTCTTTAATTCATATACACTTCTATTTGTATTGTTTTCTATTTTCATTTTTTCCATCTAAACAAAATTGATTTTCAGAACATTTTTCTCCTATTCTCTTATTTTTTCACTCTCTTTCGTTTACTCCTCTTTATTTTAATGTTGTTCCCTTCCAGAAGCACAAATTGTATTATGAATTGATGAACACACTTTTTGTCAAATGTGGTTTAAATAGCAGGTATGCTATAAGAGTAAGAAAACTATATACATATATGTGTGTGTGTCTTTATATATAAATTTCCTTTACTTACTGTAAGAGTAAGAAATTGTGTGTGTGTGTATATATATATACACACACACACATATGTATATGTAGGTGCATACACAAACACATATTTATATTTATATTCCCACTCCTCTGACTTTACTCAAAAGAACCCTAGACATCATCTCATGTGTACATGTGTATTCAGATGCTGATCTTTTTTAGTATCATGTGTTTGTTATTTTTTTAAACTGCTATTCCATTTCCCAGCAAAGTTGCCTGATACTAATGCCCTTGCTAAACAAATATACTCTTCTGTCTTCTTTCCAGAGCCTCATTTATCTTTCCATTTAAGGCACTTTGTTCCATGTACTGTCATATGGGCAAAAAAGAGTTGATACAGGTTAATATATAATAATAAGATAAAAAACTGTCCACTATAGTTATACTGGGTTTGCCCTTGTTTTAACGCTAAAAATGCTGCATCTTGGAAAAAAATTCTCTCCAGGATTTGAAAAAATCCCATTTTTTGATGATGAGTTTGGAAGTTTGGGGGAAAAGTACAGAACCCATATTGCAGCCCTCAAGATAGGGTCTAAAAGCAACACTGCTTTTTGTGTTAAATGGATAAGGCATTGTTTGTCTGCCTTCAGTAGTCTCTGCTCTATTTCCTGACCTCTGATATTGGCAATCCTAATCTGTGGTTCCCAATAATGGGTCACGTAATGTCGTTTTCTCCCAAATCAGGTGACTTAAGTGTACAATTTAAGTGTGTTGTAATTGTGAATGTTAATATTTCCTCTTTGACTTTGCCTGTGGATTAACTGTAATGCTTCATATGCTGATAATGCTAGCTTAATTTTTGACAATTAAAACATTTTATCATATTGTGACCAAATTTTCCCAGTTGAGATAATGACAATGAGAATGAATGATTACAGTGACAACGCCAGCATGAGCCAGACATCCCTGCAAAAGAAGCTTGAACAACTCTGTTATTTTAATGTCAGACAGAAGGACCCATACAACTGAAACAGGAAGGCAAATAACCACAACAGAGCCTATTGGATAATCTGAACACAAAAATTTGCAGTTGGACCTGGTGGAGCAGAGCATGTGAAAGCACATATGGAGAGGGAAATTCATAAATCCAGGATAAGACACACAAACACTTTGAAATCAAAGAGTTTTCCATCTCCCCAAAAGATACCAACGGAAGAATGTTCTCCAGCTCCATCCAGGTTAATACAAGAGATATTAGTTCCCCATTTTTTTTATGGCTGAGTAGTACTCCATGGTATACACATACCACATTTTGTTAATCCACTCATGTATTGCTGGCCACTTGGGTTGTTTCCACTTCTTTGCAATTGTGAATTGTGCCGCTCTAAATATTCAAGTGCAGGCAAAGTATCACCAGAATTGAAAAACAAACACCACATGTACTCACTATTAAAGTGGAACTAATCGATCAATACTTATGTGCACATATGGAAATAACATTCATCGGAAATCCAGCAGGTGGGGGGGGAGGAGGGGAAGGGTGAATTCATCTCTAACGGGTACAATGCACACTGTTTGGGTGACGGACACACTTAAACTTTGACTCAAACCGTAGTAAAGCAATTTATGTAAACAACATGTTTGTACCCCCACAATATTCTGAAATTTAAAAAAATATAATAAATAAATAAATAATAATAGGGGGAAGAAAAGATACCAATGGAAAATAGTGGCTGCTGAATTAGCTTGGGCATACCACAGGAACAAACACATACTCATCCTATTGTTTCCTTGATTGATCTAAGAAACTAAGTAAAGCTACATTTCCTGACTCAGAGATTACAGTAAAATGTCCTATGGGCACACACAAGGAGACATTTTAGTAACAGATGTCTTGGTCCTTTATAGCACAGTGCTAGTCGTGGAAATCCTATCTAAAACCATGCTCTTTGCAGTTTATCAAGTGTGTTTAATCATGGTAGAAAAGGAAAAGAAGAAAGAAAAATTTCCCTCCTAGCTTTTAGAGTACTTGGATTTGAAAAGCAGGCTTTCAAATCATCTTGATTTCCATGAAGATTGTAATGAAACTGCAGAAAACATGAAACAAAAGATCGTCGATATCTTATCCAAATACAAACTGACCTTTTCTCTATTTGCATGTTTCACAGATAATGAAAACACAAATTTTCACAAATTCCATTTAGTCTATAAACTTTTTACCAAATAACCAAATAAACTTTTTATCTGCTAAATATCCTGCACAACTTGTACATGACATTGCTAGAAAAGAGTGAAATTTACTGCCTGGGACTATTGAGGCTGTCATGATAAAGGTTTTGATCTCTTTTCAGTTTTCTTAAAACATGTGAAAGCACTTAATGAGATTTCAACTTTATAGAATTGGAAGGAGATAACCTTAGACACGTGGCTACGAGATGGTCATCACTGTTGCTGGCTACAGGAAGATTTTTAAATGTTGGTTTGCCATTAAATTGTATTTTCAAAGTGTGGAAAAATAGGATGTCCTCCTCTAATTTGGAGATACATTGAGGATAACAACGGGGAACAAACATTACAGCGAAACATAAATCTATATGTTAGATAAAACTGTTTATCTGAAACTGATGATCTTTGAAGAGGATATAAGGAGACTAGAAAATGAAGAAGGGACTGAATGTGAATTTGTTCATTGTTACATGAAGGTTGTGACAGATATTTTCACTATGACAAAATGACTGAGATTTTAGAAATAAAACTGTTTTAGAATTGGGAAAAAAAGACCTCAGAAAAGGGCAGCAAAGTTAAAGAAAACTTTCTCATGTTTTTATTAAAACCAACTCATTTGAAATTTAACTTCAGTTTCATAAATACAAATTACTTCAGTGCATTAAGATCATTTCCCCTGAATTATGGATGTTTAATTCATGATGACATCAATGTGTTACAGAGTAATTAAAAATTATGGGCATTTTAGACATGGATATGATAAATCTATAAGTGCCAAGAACTTGATTGACAAATGGAACTAGCTGTGGTATAAGTGGGTGGACACTTTTGGAGAACTGGGCTCTGATTCCTACAATTCTAAAAATTTGCTGTATCTGATAAATAAAATCCGAAGTACTTAACGCCTAAATGTTTTTGTTGAGAGAATATTTAGCTTGATGTCAACTCATCAAACTGGATATAACCTTTCCTAAAGAGAGAGAGAAAGCAATTGACTATAAGGCATTAGTCAGAAGATATCCTCTAATTGCCCTAACCCAGCCTATAAACCAATGATCCAAAAATCACCCTTGTGGGTATATATTCAAAGGAAATTACATCCGTATCTCAAAGAGATGTCTGTATTCTCATGTTCATTATAACATTATCCACAATAGTCAGATATGAAAACAACCTAACAGATGAATGGATAAAGGAAATGTGGTATATATAAGTATATATAATGTACTATTCAGACTTGAAAAAGAGGGAAGTTGTGTCATTTGTGACAACATAGATGAACCTGGAGGACATTATGCTAAGTGAAATAAGCCAGACACAGAAAGACAAATACTGTGTAATCTTACTCATATGTGGAACCTGTCAGGTCTGGCCTCTTGGTGGACTGTTGTCCTGGTTCTTTGGCTCCTTGCATGGAAAATTCACAAGCAAGGCTGGTGTGACAGAGTGACCACAGACAGGAAGCAATTCCAAACAAACAGATTTTATTGCAGAAAAGAAGGGAGCTATACAAAGTGAGAGTACACTCCAGAGAGGAATGGGTCAGTCTCAATGAGTCTAGAAAGACGTTGAGGACTCCCAGGTGGTTTCCTTTTATTGGCCTGGTCCAGGAAAAGGCTTATGGGAGATGTGGGATGTTACCAGATAATTGATATACATGATTGACAGGTGTTCTTATAACAGAGTTGCAGCTCCACAGGAGTGTATGCTGCCCCAAAACCTCAAGTTCCTGCTCTTTGCAGTTGTTAGCTACATTTTCCCGCAGTCCCTCCCCTCCAGCACACCCCACCCCCCTGCCCGGGAACTGCCTTCCTGGCCTGTATCTGCCACCTGCAGATTTGGTCCCTGCCCAACAGGGACTCATAGAGAGTAGAATGGTGGTTGCCAGAGTCTGGGGAGAGTGAGGGAGAGGGGGATGGAGACATGTTGGCCAAAGGGTACAAAGTTTCAGTTAGACGGGATGAATACGTTCTGAAAATCTATGGTAACTATAGGTAATAATAATGTATTATGTATTTCAAAATTTGTACAGTAGTATATTTTACATGTTCTCACCACAAAAAAAAGTATGAGGTGGATATGTCAATTAGTTTGATTGTGGTAGTTATTTCATAATGTATACATATATCAAAGCAGCATGTTGTATCCCATGAATAAATACAATTATTATTTGTTGTTTACAAATAATACATAAATAAGCCATAACCATAGATTTAATCAAAACTGTTTGTAAATGAGTTACAAAAGCATAATCGGAATTTTGAATATTGCTTTTAATGCAAGGGAACTCAAACTTTAAGACACTAAGATCTGGGGAGTAGGAAAAGCAAAGAAAGAGAGACAGTGATACAGAAGAGAACTTTATAACTATATCAAGAATCCCAACAAGGCAAAATATCAAGGAAGGTGATGCAAGAAGAATTTACAAGTAAGTAATGGGTGATCAGTAGCACCAAATACTTCAAAAGAATCGGTGAGAAGTATCATCTAAAGGATTGGAGAAAGCTTTTTTTGGTAAATTTCAGGCTTACTGTGTATAGAGTAGTATCAAGTTGGAAGCCAACTGAGAGAATGAAAATAGGAAGCACATGTAGGTTCTGATTAAATGTCTCATTTTAAGGAGTTTGAATGAGAGATTAACTCATTATGAAATGGTTAAGTCAATCACTTTAAAAAATATGAGCAACTCGAGAGTATTTGAAGATACAAAGAATGGAATACTTAAGAGTTTGAACACATTAGAAAGGAAGGGCAATTACATAGGTCTAAAGCCTCATGTGTATGAAAGGATGAAACCAGAGACAAGATGCAATAGTATGTAAGTTTCACAAACTGTACAGGAATGTTTACTGCTATACTGAGACGAGATAAGGATATAAGAAAAACTCGGGTTTTTCTATCAAGTAGGGGGAGTCAACTTATTAATGGGGAGGGGTGAGAATGAGCTGAGTTTATGAACTTCAAGTAAAATAAATCCTTGAGTGATAACATCTGTGAGTCAGACACTACGGAGTGAATTAGAGATAAGCTAAGGGCTAGGGAAGCATCAACAAGAAGTTTGAATAACTATGTGACTTCAGGAAAGATTATTATTTAAAAAGTGTGCACATAGATTCAGTCAATTTTCATACAAACTATTTTGAATAAAGAAAAGTCTTACGCCTTTTTCTATAAGCTCCAATATGTAGACTTAAGTATTTTATTAATTATAACCATAAATTTCTCACTTTGTCCCTTCTTTATTATTACCCCCACTCCAAGGAAATTGGAGTAATTTATTATAAAGGGTTGAGCTACAAAATTTTAAAGTAAAATAACCTTTGGGAAAATGTATCATAGTTTCCATAATGAAAATAATGAGAATTCTTAGAATAATAATATTTAGTACTTTTCTCCTCTATATAAAAGGAAATTTATTTGCACCCAACGGCTAAACAAAAGGCAAGCTGTAACTGTATGTTCAGAAATTCTATCCTATGGCTCTGTGGCCAAATGCTTTTCTTTAAAAAATAAACAGCCCCTTTAAATAAGAGTAAATTTGACATTTGTCAAAAATCATGGTCTCTTTAGATTGTCAATATTAAATTTTCTCAACTTTGATTTATATAATAGCAGGAAAGTTTTTATCACATGGAATTTTGAAATTTAACTTTTATTTTTATCAATAATGTTCAATTATCTTATGTTCAAGATTTTAATAGTTTTGGAATATTTAAACTTTACTATTAATTTTGGCCATAAAAATGTCATAAAAATTTTTAATGACTGGATATAACATTGGCATTAGCGTTTGTATTTAGATTATATGATCAAAGCACTTAGACATTAAAACTGTGGATATAATGCCATCAGAAGAGTGTAACAGATGAATATAACAGCATGCTATACTGACAACCATATTTCAACACTAGTTTCAGTGAATTTTGACAAGGAAAACACAGGGGAGAAGTTAAGAAAAGCATATAATAAGACTTCTGTTTTCACCTGTCACAAATTGTTTTTGTGAGACAAGATAAAGAAAATAAATAAATGATGTGAATTGTAAAAGTAGGCATAGAGCAAATTGACAATTATCATAACTGGACTATGGTGTAGAGTAAAAAAAAGAAAAGAGAATATTCTGAGGTTTAAAAAAATATTGGAATCTTTGTGTTGGTAAACACATTAGAAATATTTAAAAATCTTTTAAGCAGACTTAAAATAAATGTGCATAATCAAGTCCTGTTTATCAGGAATGGAATGAGTGATGGCGAACACTATGACTTATAAATTTCTTGTGGAACTTCCTAAGAAGGTGAAGTTAAGGTCACCTAACAGGTAAATGTGACAGAGCCAATATTGTGTTGAGAATGAATTCTCAACTTCTGTGTATCCTTGTGGTCCCAAGTAATACCCTCAGCATTACAGTTATCTAAGCACACATTTTAAAAACCCCAATCCCATTTATAGATACTAGTAGGTACCATGTTTGTACCCTAAACATGACCATTCTTGACCCCAAATATGCCATTAAACCCAAGAGCAAATAATAGATTCAATGCCATTTCCAGGGAGCTATGCCCACAATATCAGCAGATAATTGGAAATGTTTTACCTCCAAACATCTTAAACCAATTTTGTATTTTCAATTTACAAAACCTTGTCCAAAAAATGTGAACATTTTTCTATGACTTCTTGCATTTTACACACTATAGAATACATGTGAGGAGAATAGATGCTTCTTATATTTTATGGGAAAAGTTTATGAGGAATTGCAACTGTGTATAACAAAAACCATAGAATTTTCTGAGATCTAGTTATGTTAGGAAAATAAATCTCTCTCCAAGCGCAGTCATAGGAGGTCATGCAAAGCATAGCAGAAACAGGACGATGCTGATATGAAGAGGTTGTTGCTGTGCTTGTTTTCCACATAACCTCTAACTTTTACGCTTTTATGTTCTCACCTTCCATCAGTCACACCAGACAGTTATCAGGTGAGAGATATACGTAAGAATTAAAAAAAACTTGTATATGAGCAGGAAAGTTGCGCATCCTATTTGTTATCTCTAAAATCACTGCCTTTGTCTCCGTTTTTCTTTTCTTTACTACATGGTATTTTGAATAGAATATACTCTTAATCAATGGAAAAGAGGCTAGGTTGCTCAACTTAACAAAAGTTTCAAAAATGGGAGAAAAGGCAGAGAGAGGAATAACCACCTTGTGAGATGGAGATGGTTCAGTTGGGATTTATTTTACATAAGGAGCTTCAGAGGAGATGTGGCATCAAGAAAATTGGATAGAAAAGGGAAAATTCTGAAAAATTTGACACGGATTTTGAATTAGTTGCCTTTGGCAATCTTTTATCGATTCAGGTAAAGATTGTAATTCTATTTTAATTACTTATTTTCTGTAAGCTGCTTTAGAAGCAATTCAACGTAGAGGTTGAGAAATTCAATGTAGAGGTTGAGAAATTTTTCACCCCAATTTTATCAGTTTTTTCTTAGGTAGTTCATCTTACATTTTGAAACTTGGGTGTGGTACTAACTTATTGAGTAAGCTTATGCCATTTAACAAGCTCGTACATTTAAAGTATCTTCCTCAGAAAAGAGCACACTGTTTTTTCCCACACAACCTTAAGGACATTAATTTGCTTAAGAATTTGAACTCCTTTTTGGATGATGAAAGGTCAATATTTAAGATAATTTTAGTGTCTCTGCCTGGCAGCTAAGACCAGAACTTCCATAATTTGGGGTTGCTACCACAGAAATCATGATGAAGTTGCTAGTATAGCCAAATTACTGTTAGAAACTTGAGTAGTTTTATTAGGTAATGTTTCATTACTTGGTACATATATATATACACACATATATATATATACACACTTATATGTATGTATACTTACATACATATATATGCTGTGTGTGTATGTATGTATATTATATATAATGCTTAGTGCTATGGTCAGGACATGGTGTAAGTTTGCTTAAATATGACCTACTTTAGAGCAGAAAAATTCCCTGGCTGTATGAGAATATATAAATTAGGAGGTGTTTATCAATTAAAAGCCACAAGATGTGTTTTGTTGTTTTATATGTAACATATTTTTACTCATTGTCCTAGAAAAATGTTTGCGTGTATATGTATATAAATACACAAAAAATGTGTATGTGTATACATATTTGTGTGTGTATATATCTATATCTATATCTATATCCACAAAGAAAGTTACTAACAGGATGAGGAAAATATTAATAGTCCCCTGCTCTCTTTCTATTCTTTGGAAAGAAAAACATGTTTGCATCAGACACAGCTGGAAATGATGCTGTTCTCCAGGAAAAAAATTTTCACCCGAATTTGTTACAGAATTTTATGCAGAGAACATTTGAATGTCCTTAAAAATGGTATAATAACAGCCTGAGGTTGGGCACCAGCAGATCAGGGTAGTGGTACTGATTTCACTGGAAACCCTTGAAGGATGCTGAGACCCTTCACAGTTTCTCCTACTGCCTAGCAACGGTACACACTGGCTCATTACCAAGCAATGCCAAAAGAATTGTAATAACCTTTACTCTTGCAGAAAATCCTGTTTGTCTCTGCTCAGTCAGCTCCTGATCTTAAGAAATCATCGAACATCACCAGTCTTATCAGGATATATAATTAATTGAGTCAGGAATAGGACAAATGAGAGAAGAAGGTATATATTCTCCATCCCACTTCCAGGGATTGGCAGTGTCCATGACTAATCAATTGGAGTTTTCACCCACATTGCATATAAACCTTCTCTCTTAGCCAGCAGACAACATTCTGCCACCAGACGTGATCTCTGGCAACAGAAGACTGTAGCTGCAGAACCACCTGAAATGAAATCAGTGTCCAAATTGTGTCCATCCAGCTGCCCTTCATTGAAGCAATAGAAACCATCCTTCTGCCTAGTAAGTTCAAAGCAATTACAGAAACAGAGAGAAGTGGTCAAAATTCTCCACACTCCCAATAATTCTAGGTTTCTACTTTTGTCAGTGTAGAAAAGCTGAGTGTTGATTGCCTTTCTTTCGTGGACTTTTCTATCAGCATTTTTGTTTGCAACGATCACTCTTTTGAAGTCATCAGTAAAGATCACAATAAGCAATTCCAACTGCTATTTTGACACTCTCCCACTGAGTCAATGGAACAACCACCACCATCCAGTCCCAAAAACTTTGTATGGCAGATATATGGAATAAAAATTAACAGTTTTGATTTTTAACAGTATTTCCTTCCCAGAGGACTACTCTTTCCAATCTCCAGCTGGTCCCTTCTTCTAAAAACTATCTATCCTGATATTTTCTTCAATGACATGCCCATCCTTACAAATTTCTACCTCTATTTTAGGTTTTATTCTCAGTTCTCTGGTATCTCTACATCTCTGTCCCAGATAATTGGCCATTGGAAAGCTCCCAAGGGGATCACTCCATCTTAAGGATCAAACTGAAAACTTTCCTTAATCCTATCCAGCTTCCTTAGAGATCCTTCCAGAGCCATTGGCTTCCATGTGATTCCTCATATGGAAAACTGTCAACAACCTGGGGAACATAGCTGTGAGGAAAAGGGTGAGCAAGAGGGAACAGACAACCAAAGACACAGTGTTCAACACCACCAGCTTTGGGGAGCTCAGTTTTTTTTCCTTTTATTTCAGAATATTATGGGGGTACAACACTTTGGTTATATATATTGCCCATGCACTTCCCATGTCAGAGCTACAATTGTGGACATCCCCCAAAGGGTGTGCCCCACACCCATTCAGTGAGAGTTTTCCCATCCCTTCCACTCCTGTCCTGCCTGCCAGCCCCCTGATGAATATAATTGCCATGTGTAACATAAGTTAGTACCAATTTGCTGGTGAGTACCAGTGGTGCTTGTTTTTCCATTCTTGTGATACTTCGCTTTGAAGAATGGGCTCTTGCTCCATCCAGGATAATATCAAATGTGTCAATTCACTGTTGTTTATTATTGCTGAGTAATAATCCATGGTATACATATACCACATTTTATTAACCCACTCGTGTATTGATGGGCACCTGGGTTGTTTCCACGTCTTTGCAATTGTGAGTTGTGCTGCTATAAACATTCACATGCAGATGTCTTTATTATAGAATGTCTTTTTTTCCTTTGGGTAAATACCCAGTAGTGGGATTGCTGGATTAAATGGTAGTTCTACTTTTGGTTCTTTGAGGTATCTACATATTACTTCCCATAGAGGTTGTACTATTTTGTAGTCCCACCAGCAGTGTATGAGTGTTCCTATCTGTCTGCATCCCCGCCAACATTTGTTGTTTTGGGACTTTTTGATATGAGCCAATCTCACTGGAGTTAAGTGATATCTCATTGTGGATTTGATTTGCATTTCCCTGATGATTAGAGAAGTTGAGCAATTTTTTATGTTTGCTGGCCATTATTCTGTCTTCTTTTGAAAAGTTTCTGTTCATGTCCTTGGCCCACTTTTTAATGTGGTTGTTTGATTTTTTCTTGTTTATTTTCCTAAGTTCTGTATAGATTCTGGTTATCAGCCCTTTATCAGATGAATAGCATGCAAATATTTTCTCCCATTCTGTAGGTTGTCTGTTCACTCTAGTGATAGTTTCCTTGGCTGTGCAGAAGCTTTTTAATTTGATCAGGTCTCATTTATTTATTTTTGTTGCTGCTGTGTTTGCTATGGGGGTTTTCTTCATAAATTCTTTGCCTAGGCCAACTTCCATAAGAGTTTTTCCAACATTTTCTTCTAGCATTCTTGTGGCTTCACGTCTTAGGTTTAAGTCTGTTAGCCATCGTGAATTGATTTTTGTGAGATGTGAGAGGTGTGGATCTAGTTTCAGTCTTCTACAAGTGGCCATCCAGTTTTTCCAACACCATTTATTGAATAGGGAATCTTTTCCCTAGCTGGATTTACTTGGATAGTTGAAGTAAAAAATCAGATGTGCCCCACACTTATCCATTGGATTGTCCAAAGCAAGGAACTACTGGGAGAAAAAAAAATTTCCATATTTTTGATCTGAAATCTCTTCCTGTTCAGTCTCCAAGTTTTATCTCAGTGATTCTTATGAACCAGTCAAATCTTTCCTGGAAGTGTTACAAAAGATGCTCAAGAGAAATCACACAAACCTCTGATAGGAAAACAGAAAAATGAAAGAAACTGGCATATAAATATAATGGTCTCTGGGTGATTTGTTTGTTTGTTTATTTATTTATTTATTCATACTTCAGAATATTAAGGGGATACAAATGTTTTGGTTACATGAATTGCTTTTGCTCTGCTTGAGTCAAAGTTATAAGTGTGTCCGTCACCTAATAGTGTACATTTTACCCGTTAGGTATAATTTCACCTATCCCCTTCTCCCCCCTGCCACCTGAATTATTTCCATTGAGATTTACTTCTATCTGTGCACATGAGTGCTCATCGGTTAGTTCCAATTTAATAGTGAGTACATGTGGTGTTTGTTTTTCGATTCTTGTTATGATTCACTTAGGAGAATGGTTTCCAGGTCCACCCAGATTGTTGCAAAAGGCATTAATTCATTTTTTATGGCTGATTGATACTCCATGATATACATGTCCCACATTTTATTAGTCCACTCATGGATTGATGGGCACCTGGGTTGATTCCACATCTTTGAAATTGTGAATTGTGTTGCCATAAACATTTGGGTGCAAGTGCCTTTTTAGTAAAATGACTATTTTCTATTTTTCCTTTGGGTAAATATCCAGTAGTGGAATTGATGGATCAAATGGTAGGTCTACTTTTAGCTCCTTTTCTTTTTCAGATCTAGAAAAAATAAATCTACACTTTCTTTGGAACCAGAAAGGAGCCCAAATAGCCAAAGCAACCTTAAGCAAAAGGAACAAATCTGGAGCGATCACTTTACCAGACGTCAAGCTATACTATAAGGCTATGGTAACCACAAGAGTATGGCACTGACACAAAAATAGAGACATAGACCAATGGAACAGAACAAAGAACTCAGATATAAAACCATCCATGTATTGCTATCTGATCTTTGACAAAGATATACACTGGAGAAAAGAATTCCTATTCAATAAATGGTGCTGTGACAACTGGAGAGCCACATGTAGAAGACTGAAACAAAATCCATACCTCTCACCACTCACAAAAATGAATTCAAAGTGGATAACAGACTTAAATCTAAGATGAAACCATAAGACTTCTAGAAGAAAATATTGGAAAAAATCTTCTAGATATTGGCCTAGGCAAAAAATGTATGAAGAAGACCCTAAGGGCAATCAGAGCAACAACAAAAATAAATAAATGGGACTTGATTAAATTAAAAAGTTTCTACATAGCCAAGGAAACAATAAACAGAGCAAATAGACAACCTACAGAATGGGAGAAAATATTTGCCTGCTATATATCCTATAAAGGGCTAATCACCAGAATCTACAAAGAACTCAAGCAAATCAGCAAGAAAAAATCAAACCATCCCATTAAAAAGTGGGCAAAAGACATGAACAGAAGATTTTCAAAAGAAGATAGACTTGCTGATTTTTCTGGGTTCTATATACATTCTAGTTATCAGCACCTTATAGGATATATAGGATGCAAATATTTTCTCCCTTTCTGTAGGTTGTCTGTTCACTCCAGTGCTAGTTTCCTTGGCTGTGCAGAAGCTTTTTAATTTGATCAGGTCTCATTTATTTATTTTTGTTGTTGCTGTGATTGCTTTGGTGGTCTTCTTCATAAATTATTTGCCTAGGCCAACTTCCATAAGAGTTTTTCCAACATTTTCTTCTAGAATTCTTATGGTTTCATGCCTTAGGTTTAAGTCTGTTATCCATTGTGAGTTTGATTTTTGTGAGAGGTAAGAGGTGTGGATCTAGTTAAAGTCTTCTACATGTAACTATCCAATTTTCCCAGCACCATTTATTGAATAGGAATTCTTTTCCCCAGTGTATGTTTTTGTCTGCTTTGTCAAAGATCAGATGGCCATATGAGGATGGTTTTATATCTGGGTTCTCAGTCCTGTTCCATTGGTCTATGTCTCTATTCTTGTACCAGCACCATGCTGTTTTGGTTACTATAGCCTTGTAGTATAGCTTGAAGTCTGGTAAATTGATGCCTCCTAATTTGTTCATTTTGGTTAAGGTTGCTTTCACTATACAGGGTCTTCTCTGGTTCCATACGAAGTGTAGAATTATTCTTTTCTAGATCTGTGAAAAATGATGTTGGAATTTTAATAGGGATTGCATTGAATCAAACAACCCCATTAAAAAGTGGGTAAAAGACATGAACAGAAATTTTTCAAAAGAAGATAGACTAATGGCCAAAAAACATATGAAAAATGCTCAACCTCTCTAATCATCAGGGAAATGCAAATCAAAACCACAATGAGATATCACTTAACTCCATTGAGAATGGCTTTTATCAAAAAGTCCCAAAACAACAAATGTTGTGAATGAGGAGAGATATGAACACTCATACACTGCTGGTGGGACTGCAAACTAATACAACCTCTATGGAAAGTAATATAGAGATACCTCAAAGAACTAAAATTAGAACGACCATTTGATCCAGGAATCCCACTACTGGGTATTTACCTAAGGGAAAAAAAGACATTCTATAAGAAGGACATCTGCATTCAAATGTTTATAGAAGCACAATTCACAACTGCAAAGATGTAGAAACAACACAAGTGCCTATCAATATGTGAGTGGATTAATAAAATGTGTTATATGTATACCATGAAGTACTATTCAGTCATTAAAAAAAATGGCAAACTACCTCTTATATTATCCTGGATGGAGCTGGAGCCCACTCTTCTAAGTGAAGTATCACAAAAATGGAAAAACAAATACCATATGTATTCACCATTAAATTGGTAGTAATCAACCAACACTTATGTGCACACACGGGAAGTAACATTCATCAGGTGTCAGGCAGGTGGGAGGGGGGAGGAGGATGGGTAAATTCACACCTAACAGGTGTTGTGCATGTTATCTGGGGGATGGGCATGCTAGTAGCTCTGACTCGGGCAGTGCAAAGGCAATTTATGTAACCATAGCATTTGTACCCCCATAATATTCTGATATTAAAAAAAAACAAAAGAAGATAGACTAATGGACAATAAACATATGAAAAATGCTCAACATCACTAATCATCAGAAAAATGCAAATCAAAACCACAATGAGATATCACCTAACCCCAGTGAGAATAGCCCTTATCACAAAGTCCCAAAACAATAGATGCTGAAGTGGATGTGGAGGGAAAGGAATGCTGATATATTGTTGGTGGGACCGATGCATTTAAATATGTAGCATCTCTATATTTGCAGACTGGCTATGGGAAAAGTGTGCTGATAGAGAAATTAATATGATATTCAAATATTTAACAAATGTTAGCATGTTAACATCACAGTACTAAAACTGGTTCCAGAGGTTTCCTTCTGTGCTAACCATTAACTCTTTAACAATAATAATATTAACTCTATCAAAACCCTTATTTAAAGTCAGACTACTGTAGGATACAGCAATTGTCCTCTTATTGTACATTAAAATATTAAATTGCCCAATGGAAATGAAACAGTCATATGCATAACTTATACCTATGCTGAATACTGACAGTGATTTCTTCTTATATGAATTTAGTCATAAAGATGATCTTTTAATTACTTTATGCAAGAATGCAATCAACCAGATATTGTCCTGTATCATAGAGAATTCTAGAAACTTGATGAGATTCAAATGACCTAAGCAGCTTCTAGTTGGCATTTTACAATAACCTCATGAGGAATAGTAGTCAAATGGTTGGATTGTTCTGGGGTCTTCAACTTACAAGGCAAACTGGATGCCTTTTTTTTTAAATGCACACTTAATAAATCACACATGAAAAGAAACTGAAGTGCAGTTTATTGGCTGCATAGTCTAAACATTAAAAGGATTATGCTTGCCTTAAAACAAAAAAAATTAAAATGTGTATAACCGTATCCTCATCCTTTATTAGTGGTTATGTATGGCTGTATGTGTATTCTTTATCACATGTAGCTTGATTAATGTTAAGGTAAGAGAAATATGGACACAACATCTTTACATTTTTTATATTATTGCCCCATGCAATTTCAGAATATTTGAAACATGTTAAATAATTCTTTACAACTTTCGTTTTGTGTTAGTATATTTTGTAGGTAATGTCAAATTATTGTTTTTATATAATGGGTATAAATAAAAACAGTACCACAAAAACTTATTACTTTTTCTTTATCTCTTCTCAGTGAATGCCAACATATTCTCCAGCATGGCATTTTCATGGTTATTTTGAACAAAAAGGATCAGTTTTATACTTTTTCCGTTAAAGATAAAAATCTGATGATTCAATAGAAACCAGACATTTGAAAAGGGAGATAACATCTGCAACTAGTCTGTTGGAGTATAGCCTGTTCATCAGGAGAGAGTGCCACCCACTAAACTCCACCCAGTGAAAAACTATCTGGACTGTATCAGGTCTAGACTTCTTTATAATTTGCTTGCTCAACTACATAAGAAAAAGTTTGGTGTTTTGGGAAGGATTCAACCAGAGAAGCAGAACTAGGAGAGTATATATTTAGGATATTTATGAATGAGTTATTCAATTTTATATGGCTTTGTTGCAAGGAATTAGGATATATAATTGTGGAGTCAGGCTAAGCAAATCCAGAATTCATATGGCTGGATTTTTGGACAGGAATCCCTACCCAATTCTTTACGTGTGATAATATCCCAAACTATAAGCCTAGACTTTGCTTTATATGGATCATACTTCTTCTCTGAAGGTGTGTAATGTCCAGAATTTCATACTGCTTCCAGCAAAAAACCTTAGGACTAGTTTACTCCAAAGTTATTAGAAAACTGCAGGAATTTTAGTACTATGAACATTTCCAAAAAATCAAAGAGAAAGAGACAATTTGCTTTTTAAACTTTGTACCTATTTAAGATTTCTGTTGGAGCCATAAAACCTGGAATTCATAATTGTATGTTGTATGACCCAGTAAAGTGGCTCTCAGAGTAGAGGTGAATGTGACAGTTCATGCTTGCAGAAGCAGCTGTTGAAAATATCAACCTGACCTTATTTTCTGGACTCAGAAGGGGGACAGTATTGCTTTGTGATTATATCTTAAACTTTAGAATATGATATACATTGGTTGCCTGATTATAAACACATTACTTAACCTCTGTGATTTTCAGTTTCCTCAGTGTAAAGTAAAAAGTAATAATAACTATTTCCTAACATGTTCTAAAAATTAAATGAGATAATTATTTTCATTCATATAGTGTGCCCAGCAGATACAGGAAGTAACCGTTAAATTATAATTTTATTATGATATGTACTAAAACTGTAAGCTTAATGTTCTCTGTGTGAATAGTTTTCCATTTTACACACAATGAACTGAACAGTGGTGTGGAGAAAATAATCATTGCCTAAAAAGGCACCAGAAAAATGAGAAGTGGGCAAGAATGTTGTCCAGTGAAAAACAATTATGCTTTAAAGATTTGAGTTCAGTTCACTTCAAATAAATGTACAACTTTGGCCAAGTCATTTTAATTCTTTGGACTTAATTTTTCTCATTTGTATAATAGAGATAGCAATATATATCTCAAATTTGTTGTGAAGATTAAACAAAATAATTACAAAATAATGACAGCAAACTCATTATTGAATACATTTTCGATACTAACAGCTTTTGTATGTTATTTTATTTAATTCTTACAGAAATCCCTAAAGGTGGGTGACAGTGTTATTTCTGTTACACTTGAGGGGATGGCACTTGTAGAGAAGTAAGAAACTTGCCTAAGGTCATCATACAAGTTAACTCAAATGTGAATTATGTGTGACTCCAAAGCCTGTGTATTTAAGCCCTCCACTAACATTTCTGGCACTGTACTTGATATTTGATAAGCAGCTGGCATTTGGTAAACACTCAATTATTTTTCTTAGCTTTCCCCTTTTCCTAATTAACTTCATGTCCAGGAGAAAGGAAGTAACTCTCTTGAGCTTGTTGGAACAGAATTGATCTCTCTTTATTTTGAGAAAAGAACAACATAACAGGTTATTTTTCTGTGACTGTATAAACATTCTTTTAATTACTAGCTTTGTAAACAAACACAAAGATGTATGAATTAAATCAGTAAATTTAAGCATCATTTATTTCTTATGCATGAAGACAAATACTTGTTTAGGTTTAGTTTTCACCTTATCTGGTTATAAGACACTGTCTGAATATAAAGAACCCTTCTCCCAACAGTAGCCAGGAATAGAACATTGTAAGACCCTCTGAGGGGCAAAAAGCTTAATTATTCAGCAATGGAGGCAATGATTATTTTTCTATCATAAATAATGTCATGTATTTTGCAGTGCTTTGAAGTAAACCTCCTTAATCTTACTACCTCACATATTAACAAACCAAAATGAAGGAGAATATGAATAGGAATGGAATGCATTTAAAATTCATTCATAGAGAAGTGCATTTTATTTCTTTAATACATTTGTGGAAGCCAGTATAAACAAGTTTTCATGATCTTTACTAACACATGGAATCTTTTTAGAGTAATATAGTGTAACTAACCAGTTTTTGCATATTTAGTGGCACAACACCAAGTGTAGCAAATGAACAGACAGTATTAAAAAAGAGGTAATTAGGAAATCTTTAACTCTAGCTCTTTGTTGAGGTTTTACAGCTCTTCTGTGTAAAGACTCACCAGAGCAAGTCTTTGGATGAATGTAACTTTGAAAAATAAGGCACTGTCTTTTTTTTGGGGGGGGTATTTTATTTTTGTTTTGTTTTAACACCAGAATTGGCTGCATCAAGTGAAGAGTATAAAATTGCTGGAATCTCTAAGGGTCCAAAGGATATTATCTGTGGCACAAAGTGTGGTGATAAAGCGCTCTTACTTTTTATCAAGATGTAATCCAAGAAGACAGTGGGGATAGACCATTGCTATTAAAACATAAAACAAAATATCACAGTGACCAACTGTTTATATGCAACTCTATTAAAGACACCAAAGATAATGGATTTTTCAGAGGTCTCTAGGTTTCCAAATTGCTCTAGATATATAATCATATTCCACAGTGGAATGAAAAAGACTCTCCTGATATCTCAATATTTCAAAACCCAGGTAATAACTTACATTTGGCAAATTTTAGCTAAAATATTACTTTTGACATTTATGTGATGCTACATTTGAACACTGTAATTTTGATTGAATTCAACTTTGTGACAACCCCAAGCAATTATCTATTTTACATCTATAGTTTTATAGATTTTACAACACACTGAAGTTTTGCTTATATATGGTTTGATCATACACACACACCCACACACCCACACACACATATATATATATCCTCCAAACTGGAATGTTTAGGAAGATATTGTATTATACTCTTTGTATTATTCAAAAATAAATTCCAAAGAGTTAACAGATTCTGCATGAAGGTCTACTTAGCGTGATTGATACTCAGAAACATGATTTCCATTTCATGGCCTTCTGAGGTATCTATGGATTTTTAGAATATGTCCACAGTATCTAGCTACTAGTGCAAAGATGAGGAAAAAAACAACACTGATTCTAATTAACCATAATATTGTGGAGTTTAGATTTTATCTTAATCAAACATTTATATAGAGCCAGACACCATTTTCAATGCTATTTATGTTGCCTTATTTTTGTAACTATGAGGTAGTTACTATTGTAATCTGTATTTTTAAAATAATGAAACTGAAGCACAGAGATTTAAAATAAATTTATAAAATCACACAGGAACTTGTGAAAGCTGCTTTAGTTGCCAGCATGTGGTCTTCATAGTCTCTGCTTTCTGCTGCATGCTGCCTTAGTGAAGGAAGAATGGTGTGTGGCAGTCAGTTGATATAACTGGTATCCCCATCATCCATTATCCTGATTATTGAATCCCTATTCCATGTAGGAAAACTATTCCATGTGATTTATGTGAAAGTGATCACATCAGCCAGCTATACCATAGAGCTAGACAACTAGGCTTTGTCTAGTTTCTTACAGATATACCCTGAGAAAGAAAAGATCTCCCATTTTGAAGACAAATACTTGTAAGTGTCAGGGAGTGGATTTCTACCAATTTCCCTGGCCTTATGAAGGAGTCCACTACAGAACAGAAAGAAAGAACAATATTGAAAGACAAGTAGAACTGATGGAAAGACAGGAGAAAATATGAGCCAAAATAACATATTTTCAATCTTTAGATCCAGCTGTACCTACAGTGAAACAGATACCATGCTTCTGTTTCATGAACAAAGGTTAGGTATATAGCTAGGATATCCAGCTATTCTAGGGACAAGAGTGCCCTGCTTTGGTGCTGCCTAGAACAATTTACCCCACCTGGGAAAAAGGATAAGGGTGGGCAGTCTATTTTGGTGTTGCCCAACCCTTAATCCTATCCTGAGCAACTGCTACACCTGGAGAAGGAAGGAATGCCTTACCAGTCTGGGAATTCCCCAAGCCCAGGCATAATAGGATTTGGAAAGTGACCTAGAATAACCTAAGGCTAATTATTATATCATTAGCTTAAATCTCCATTGTGGTTCACTTCCCTATCTGGGCTTTCAGAGAAGGAGCTCACATACACAGATGCAATCTTGAGAATATTTGTTAATCATTTGGTAACATCCCACAAAAATGCCTTTCCCTGGATCAAGCCAATAAAAGGAAACAACCCAAGAATTCCCAGAGAAAATCAGTCTGTCAGTGAGTCAGTGAGTCAGTCTGTCAGTCTGTATGTCTGTCTCTCTCCACTTGCGGAGATAGACCTGTTTCATTTTACAATAAAAAGCTGCTCATGTGAAACTGCTTCCTGCTTATGGTCACTCTGTCACACTGGTCCTGCTTGTGATTTCTTTCCAAGAAAGGAGGCAGAGAACTAGGATAACAGTCCACCAAGAGGCTGGACTTGACACTCTGGTGTGTCTGGTCATTCTTCAGCCAAGAGAATATCAAGAACCGAGAGCAGACTGCCACCCTGACACAATGAATTCCCAATTTAGCTTAGGCTTAAAGGAGGACTTAAAATCATCAAACTCTCCTTTTACAGATGAAGAAGCAAACTAAGAAAGGTCAACTTTAGCTCCACTTTCAGCTCCTTGAAGGTAGGGGTTATGTCCTTGATGTTGTTTGCACAGGAAGGCACACAAAAATATTTGTTGATGAAGGAAGGAAAGGTGGGGCTCAAAGCTAGTAATTATTACAGCATGGTAACAGGCAAAGTAGGGCCCTGACCTCCGGACCAGGCATTGATTGTTTGATTATTAACATACGTTTATACTTGACTAAAATTTATATTGAATATTTTATTATCACCATCATATTTTGTAAAATATTGAAAGATAATATAAATATAATGAAAGTAAGACATATTAAGGGAAAGCTTTAATGACTTTTGGCAAAAGCATGCATCCATGTACCTGATACCTCTATTGTGATACAGAATATTCCCTCACCACAGAAACTTCTTGCATCTGTGCCCAGTGGAGTCATCTATTCTGAATTCTATCATGGGTTAGTTTGGCCTCTCTAAAATTTTATACAAATGGAATCACACACACAATATAAACTCTTGTGTCTGCTGTCTTTCTACCTAAACACAGAGAAAGAAAGTGAGACAAGGAGAATAAATAATTAGTGGCTAATTATTATTAGCTGAAGGTCATCCAGACAGTAGATGTCAGAGCTCAGGTCCAAACTTAGCAGCTTGGTTCCATAGTCCATGCTCCCAAGCAATATGTTTAATGCCCACTTACTTGAATTTCCAAGCATTTAAATTTAATAACTAAATGTATTATCAAAGGTTTAGGATTTGAATTTTATTGTAGATTATGTTTATTATTACAAAAAGTACCTAATATTAAATCAAAGCTATTTCCTCATGTTACTTTAGCATATTTTACACATACAAAGGTAAAGAGTACCAAGGCAATCATCTAGAAATTTAAACAATAAAAAAATTGCTTTGATTGAATTATCTTACTGTTTTAGAAATGGTTTCTAACAGTGTTTATAATTAGTTTCTAAATATTCTATTTCACCCTGTATATGTAGACCTGGCTTTAATTCGTGCAAAGTGCTAAAAATAAAGAGTTAAATTTTATGTTAAAAAGATAAATGTATATCTAAATATAATTAACAATGACGTTAATAGGATCATTAATTTAATTGGTTCTGACTGAAGTACTGATATAATGAAATTATTAAAATCAACATTTCAGATTCAACAACATAATATTATTGTAGCAAGTTTTTAAAAAACACTTCTCTTAATCAGTTGATGCTATAAGGATTAAAAATACTATTTCCAGAGGTATTTCTTATCAAATTATTGGAATGAAATTACTTAGTGAAAATTTGGCACAATGATGCCATAAAATATCATCTGAGAATGAATTGCTGCAAACTCCTCATGAGTTCCCAAATGGAAAAACATTCTTTAATGAAATTTAAAGCCTCTCATTAAGAGCTCAGAAGAAAATTATTGACATGCTGTGGGACTTTCCAGGGTGAATAGAAAATTATCTGTTTTTCTTTAACATCATATAAAAAAGACATATATAATAAAACAGCTGTGAATGGGGATAATAATTAATGCACAAAGCTGCTTTTTAGGGGATTAATTATTTCTCTCAGTATATCTCAGGCCCTTTAACTGCTCCTATTATGGTCATTATTAATTATATAATAGGCTCATTTTGATAATATTTTCCAGCCATAAACATAAAAAATAGATCCTACCCAAGAGCAATCTGGGTTTCTGTCACCGCCTCCTGAACCTGCCCTCCCATTTTCTCTTTTTTTGACCCTTGTGAGCTAAGATAGCTTTTAAATTGGTAAAGTAATGAGGTTTATATTAGACACATATAAATCAATTGGCAGAGATAGATTTTGTTTTTATCTTAGCAGTATTACAGAGAAGAATGTGATTTGTACCTCATTCAAAGATTTATCTAAACCACAAGTTCTCAAAGGGAGAGATATCACATTCAAAGGGGCACAGACAATTCTTTGGAGGCCAACATAACTAAGACATTACAATGGTTTGTGGCTTTAAAAAGGACCACAGTATATAAACAGACACAAAATACAATATATTTGTGGTATTAAAATTTTATGGTGGATGCTGGACAATTAGGGGGGAAAAGTCTAAAAAGGCTACTTGGGGTGGGTGGTAATACCTGAAATGGTTGTGAAAAACTGACAATACTGTATCAGATATAGCAGTGTTGATTCAATAATTGGTGATATGTAAGTATTTTTTTTGTGAATATAGTCACAGAAATGATGTTAGTTTTTAAAGTTACTGGACTATGGACAAATTAAATGCATATATGCAAATACCTCCTTAATTTTCAATAATACACCACTCCTTACATTTGAGTGAATATACATGAAATTATTTTATTAGAATTTACTTATGAGGCAATTTCTGTTTGTTTTACTATTTGTTTTTTGATACAGAATTATCACAATAAATTTTAGTTTTAGTTTTATAAAGAGATACTGTGGAACAGGACTGAGAACCCAGATATAAAACCATCCTCATACGGTCATCTGATCTTTGACAAAGTATACAAAAACATACACTGGGGAAAAGAATCCCTATTCATAAATGGTGCAAGGAAAATTGGATAGCCACATGTAGAAGACTGAAACTAGATTCACACCTCTCACCTCTCACAAAAATCAACTCACGATGGATAACAGACTTAAACCTAAGACATGAAACCATAAGAATGCTAGAAGAAAATGTTGGAAAAATTCTTATGGACATCAGCCTAGGCAAAGAATTTATGAAGAAGACCTCCAAAGCAATCACAGCAGCAACAAAAATAAATAAATGAGACCTGATCAAATTAAAAAGCTTCTGCACAGCCAAGGAAACTATCACTAGAGTGAACAGACAACCTACAGAATGGGAGAAAATATTTGCATGCTACTCATCTGATAAAGGGCTGTTAACCAGAATCTATACAGAACTTAGGAAAATCAACAAGAAAAAATCAAACAACCTCATTAAAAAGTGGGCAAAAGACATGAACAGAAACTTTTCAAAAGAAGACAGAATAATGGCCAGCAAACATATAAAATGTTGCTCAACTTCTCTGATCATCAGGGAAATGCAAATCAAAACCACAATGAGATATCACTTAACTCCAGTGAGATTGGCTCATATCAAAAAGTCCCAAAACAACAAATGTTGGCGGGGATGCAGACAGATAGGAACACTCATACACTGCTGGTGGGACTGCAAATTAGTACAACTCTATGGAAAGTAATATGGAGATACCTCAGAGAACTAAAAGTAGAACTACCATTCGATCCAGCAATCCCATTACTGGGTATTTACCCAAAGGAAAAAAAAGACATTCTATAATAAAGACATATGCACATGAATGTTTATAGCAGCACAATTCACAATTGCAAAGATGTGGAAACAATCCAGGTGCCCATCAATACACGAGTGGATTAATAAAATGTGGTATATGTGTACAACAGAGTATTACTCAGCAATAAAAAACAACGGTGAATTAATGCATCTGGTATTATCCTGGATAGAGCTAGAGCCCATTCTTCAAAGCAAAGTATAACAAGAATGGAAAAACAAGCACCAGTGGTATTCATCACCAAATTGGTACTAACTGATCAATACTTATGTCACACATGGAAATAGTATTCATCAAGGGTCAGGCAGGTGGCAGGGGTAGAGGGGATAGGAAAACTCTCACCTAATGGGTGTGGGGCACACAGTTTGGGGGATGTCCACGATTGTGGCTTTGACTTGGGCAGTGCATGGGCAATATATATAACCAAAGTGATGTACCCCCATAATATTCTGGAATTAAAAAAAAAGAGATATTATCAATTCTTGGCTATTAGAAGGAGGTCAAATCTGGTCACACCTCTCTCAAATCCCAAGAAGGAAGTGTCAAAGAAAACTTGCAGAGTTAAACCGGCCAGGAAGATTTTATTCAAGACTATTGCAATAGGGAAGAGAGGTTGAACTCAACTCTCCTAAAATCCAGACTGGGAGATAGTGTCCCTATTTTCTTAACGATTACTTTTCAAAGGGATGGCTCCCACATCCTTGAGAATGACACTCTGGCAGGAGGCTGGGAAAAGATTTACATCTAATGAGGCAGAGAAAGAATTTATAAAACTGAGTTTTCTAAAGTAAATGCCCTATGAAAAGGGAGGTGGGGGCTTATAAACTGTAACAAAGCTGTCGAAATCTCGGTCAAACCGAGGGGAACAATAAGCTCCTCTTAGCCAGAAGAAGACTGTTAATAATCAGGATTCATTATATAATTAAATCCTGTATTCCATTCTTGGATGGAGTTATATTATCAGGAGAAGAAAGGTTACAGTTAAACCTGTTTTTGGTTATCACTCTTTCCTTGTGTTTGTTGGTTAACTTATTCCAATCTACTATAATAATATGGTAAAATAAGTTTGAAGATTTTTCCATTTTTGTTTTTTGTCCTTTGTCTTGTTTGTTTACTTGTTTCATTCCCCATTTTTCCTAAACGTCCTAATTGACTTCCAAACTCTGCTTTAGGGCCTTATAATGAATAATTTTTCCTCTGCTGTGTAAAATTTTAGATTTTAGATTCCTCTTTCTTTGTTTGTTTGTTTTACTTCATTTTGGCTTTGCGATGATGACTTCTATAAGTCTAAAATTTGTCAAGAACCTAGTGAAATGGCATTTTGCAACATAAAATCATGAGAGAGAGTATAGTGCTACTAAAAATGTTTCATGAAGAAAAAAGTCAAATAAGCTAAAATATCAGACTATATTAGAATGCAGTAATAAAGATGAACATGACCATACAAAATGTACTAGAAGTCCTTCAGTTAAAAAAGAAGAAACAAATTGTTGAAAAGTTATCAAAGGGCCATTTACTTGGATTTTTATGCAAGCTTAAGGTAGAAAAATGAAAAGGACCCTTGTTATTCACACATGGCTTAGCTCAGATAACAAGGGGACAATGGGAGCATGATTGCAGGTAGTTGATTACTACACATGCCTCTTGTGTTTACAGTTGATTACAGATACTTTTTCCTTCTTACATTATAAATACCGTAGTATTCTACATTTCTACTGAAAAAGTTTGGATTGAATATTCTGGGTTATCTTTTTTTTAAGTAATGATAGAGAAAACTAAATTTTCTTTGTTTTGCAAAAAAAATCACTTGGGACTATGCAAACAAAACAGAATTGCAAACTGTATACCTATTTACAAACAAACTATATGATTTTATAAGATCTAGATTTATAGTAATTTTACTTTGAAACAAGTGAATGGGTCCCAGCGTGGAATAAACTAGTATGAAAAATTCATGTTTGTACAGGACAACTGGTGAGTGTAGTAATTCGAGATTGTTTGAATATTGATCAAATGAAATTAAAAATATTCTCATATTTATTTTACACATATTTCTGATTTTCAGATAATTATATTTAGCTTGGAAATTACCCTGACCATAATCTCATTTTGATTCAAAGGTGGTCAAGGGAAATTTCAATGCCTTATTTATTAAATACCTATTTAATTGTTTCCTTCATGGCAGACACTTGTTTCTTTCCATAGGAGTTTAAAAGGTTAACTGAAGGTTAAAGATGAGGGGGATATATCCTAATAAATTTCTCCATTTGCAGAGTGATGAATTCAAGCGAGAGGAACATAATGTTGTCTCCTAGGGAGGCCCAGTCAGAGTCTAGAGTATGTTGCAAAATAAAATAGTCCCCCCTTATCCGTGGGGGATACATTTCAGGACCCCTGTGGGGTGCCTGAAACCGCAAAAGTATTGAATGCTATATATACTATGTTTTTTCCTATACATACCTGTGATAAAGTTTAATTTATAAATTAGGCACAATAAAATATCAACAATAACTGATAGAACAATTATAATACTACTCCATAATAAAAGTTATGTAAGTTATGTGAATGTGATCTCTCTCAAAATGTCTTGTTGTACTGTACTCACCTATTTTCGGGTGGCAGTTGACTAGGGATAACTGAAACCATGGAAAGTGAAAGAACAAATAAGGGGAGATTATTTATTTAAATATTCCTCTGAGTAAGCCATCAATCCATACAACGTCTACCTCAGTGAGGTATCAGGGGACTGTCGATCTTTTTTCTTTTATGTAAGGTCTTCAGCTTAGCCTTACCACCTACCACTTTTTTTAAAAACAAACAAACAAAAACACCACTGCACTCCCTTACCATCCAGGTCTTGGTTCCCCCTCAGTGGACCAGATGTAGAAATGATGGGAGTGTTTGGGTATTTTTCTGGTCCCTCAGAACAATAGCAATAAATGCCTCTATATGATAAATCATCTTTTTTTTTTTTGGTTAATTTTAACTATTTCATCTGATTCTTTGAAGGAGCAGAGTGCTTGTTTCTCTTCTCCTCCTCACCAAAGATTGCTAAGACTTCTGTTTTCTTGGTGTGGGTTAGGACATGGAGCTAGTGAGAGTGTGAGCAAAGTGGGCTAAGTAAGCAGAAAGGATGCTGGGGACATGGCCTTTAAGGACTCTCCCTGGTGGATTGCGTTGAGTGGATTCAAAGTGAGGGTACTTTTCCCTCCCAGTTTAGTGAGTAGAGAGGGCTAGAGCGTGCCTCTCCAGGCAACTTCTAGCTACACGGGGGAGTCTTTTCTCAGGATTATCACCATATTTTAGGTCAGACACGGGAGTGGGTGGATTTTCTGGTGGTTTCAGTGTGGATCTGTTGCTTGTTTCTTATCTTTCAATGACAAGAATCACAATCCCCACATCGTTCCTCTCTCTTATATTTTCCTGTCACATTCCATGAAACGTGTCATTTCATCTTGACCCTGGATATCCTGAAGTCATGGGAGTCACTGGGCTGTCACTTCACGTGTTTCCATTAACCCTTTCCCACCTGTTCCACTGGCCCAGTGAGAGGGGTGAAGTTGGAAGGAGAGTCAGACTCTTGGCGGTGAAGTTTGGCTCATTGCTGGGGATTCGAGCATGGATCCGGGAGAGAGTTCTGAGGGTGGTAGCGTGGATCAAAACCACCACCCTCCATATCCCTTGCCTTTTTAGGCAGAGTCCCCACCATTTTAAGTCTGTAAAATCTCTTAGTTAAGGTTCCCCTTAAGAATATAAATGATTCTTGCTAACTGTAAGACTTTTGAAGAAACAGATGTTCAAAATCTGCCCTTTGTCAGAATAGGTTGAAGCCAGGAAACAGAGAGAATAGATTTTTCTTCCATCCTTAACCACATCAAAGTTTTTGGGTCCTATCCGAGATGAATGCTTGAACAGGTTCTGATGTCTCTCTAAAGAAAGGGGGAAAAAGAGTGCTAATGCACCGTAATTCCAGCAGCTTCTTGATTTGAAAACATTTTAAATAGACTATCTTAGTGTCAAAATTTCTTCTCAATGAACAAAATTGAAATTTTATAGGAATATCTGCAGCCACATATGACCAGAAGAAACACACTCTTATAATATCTTCTTTCTGTTCTTTCCAAAAGTGTCCAAAGTCACATGCATGATTGCTAGAATCATAGGGTGATATTTGTGAAACAGTGCCTATGTTTTTCCCAGTCCATTTATAAAGCCTAGTAGAAATCTATAAAATAAACCAATTAGTAACAACCCCTTTGGTTTCTTGAGCTTGTCTCTTGTGTCTTTGTGTTTACGAGGAATGTTTGCACATTTCAAATTGCTGGACTGAAACCTTCTACCACGTGCTGTTCCACCCTATACATATTTCCTTTCCTTTCTTAAAGTCTACATTTTCCCACTGATCATTACACCAAACCTTAATCCCCACCTAGGGAAATCTTTATTCCCATCTGCGGTGCTTTAGAGTTATACAATTTACATTCGCTGTGCCCACATATTATCAGACTGGGTTCTTTGAACATTCGGGTTGGTTCCACTCTTGCTCAGCCCACATCCCAATCATAGAGTGTGAAATAAATAATACTTTTCTTTGTGGTGTCACATTCAACATTTTGAAGACTAGAAATGACTGTTGAAAGCATTGAGACTTTCTTCTCTTGTACAGAACATAAACTGAAAACAAGGAAAATGGAAAATGGCTGGGTATTGCTGCCTTACTGCTGACACAATAGGAGCTCATCAAATTATGAATTTATGATAGATAAGCTTAAAGAGGGAAATCATTTTGCTGAACTGTAGTTTAATGGAAATGGCTCAGAGCCATTTTGCGGGGGTCTAATCCTAATGCAGGGGTGTTTAATCCTACTGCTATGTAGGGCTCATAGGCTTCAGCTAGCACACCAAGGCATTTACCAGCCAGTATCAAAGAGGGGTTCCTCATGTGGGTGTGGTCCAGTGCTGTGCCAAGGTTTGTGGTGGGAGATATTGGTCCTGAGTACCTGCAACAAGGCTGTACATTTTCTCTAGAGAATTTATGAACCAAAATAAAATCAACTGAAAATTGGTTGGCTTTATAATATCAGCTTATGCTGGCAATTTTAAACAAAGTTAGTAAAAAATACTTCTCAGTAAAAAAATATACTGGTCTGAGTTTCAACAATATATGTAGCTTATGTTGAGGACACATATGTGTGTTGCAAATTAGCACATTTTTTATTACTTATAACTTAATAAATATTATATTCTATATATATTCTACAAGGAGGTTGATCTGGAAACCAATTATACAGTTAACACTCAAATCATACACATTCACTTTTTAAAGAGTATACACACATTTTTAAGGATAAATTAATCAATATTTGAGTTTGTTTTGGCTCACTTAAGGCTTGGTTTTGTCTCCAACCCCTGTTGTGATTCATTTTCATGTTTTTAAACATTGGGCTTGAAATAAAGAATAATAACACAGTGATTATAAAGATAAAGAAAGAGAATTTCCATTATTTCAATTCTGTCTTTTTATGTGATCACTTAGAATTTGTGTTTAAAATTTAAAATCATGAATCATATTGTGGATTACAGAGTGTTGATGCAAAAACCAAACTCTGCACAATATTAGAGAGGTTTATTCTAAGCCAATATAAGTACTTGTGTCCTGGGGAAAACACAAACCCAAGAAGCATTGAGTAAGTGGTCCCAAGGTGGTCAGATCACAGTTTGGTTTTATACATTTCAGGGAGGCAGGAGTTACAGGCAGAAACATAAATCAATACAGGGAAGGTAGACATTGGTTCAGCCCCAAAAAGCAAGATATCTTGAAGCTGGGGCTTACAGGTTATAGGTGGATTCACAGATTCTTCAATTTGCAATTATTTAAAGGAGTAAGGCTTTGTCTAAAACTCGGGGTCAGCAGAAAGGAATGTTTAACTTAAGGATACTATATCAGGGTCACCTTGTGAGAGCAAGCCACAATATACTGGGTAAAAATGACCTCTTTAGCAAGCTCGATGGCCTGCAGGTTTGACTTAACCCTTGCCTTACATGACCTTATGTTCTGTTTATAATTTAGCATGTCATTGCCACAGAGAGACTGTTTTGTGATCTCTATTTTGACATTAATGCTGGTCAGTTGTCTCTAAACCCCAAACGGGAGGGGGTATAATGAAGCCTGTGTCACCACCTATCATGGCCAGGAACTCAGTTTTTAAGGTTTCTCTGAGGTCCTCTTGGCCAAAGGGGGTCTGTTCAGTGGGAGACTAAATGGTTCTACTGGTTATGCTACCTCACCTACAGAGATCAGAATTTTGATCATAATTAAACATTATCTTGTTACTTAAATCTTTTTTTTTTTAATTTTCCTGAATCAAAATTTCTTTCACTCAGCACCGTTACTGCTCAATCTGGTCTAATTAAATTTCTTGGCACTATTTTGTTAAAAGTGTTGAGTTCAACTTAGAACATTTCTTGAATATACTATATGGTTTTCTTGCCAAATTCTGCCCCAGATTGCAGAAAGACCAAAAAGACACTCTTCAGTATATGTTCACAACATTGAAAAGGGTGGAAATTTGTGAGCTATTATGAAAAGAAATAACTCACGTCTACATAACCAGGCATACCTGAGAGTCCAATGGATGGGGCAGAATGTTTCTTTACATTTCCAGCTGAGTTCCTGCTAAGTCTGCCTTGGGTAAACATCAGAAATTCTCACTTATCTGAATTTTTTCCTGACTTATAAACTTCTAAATCCTCAGGTGTTCTTGTTTCTTTTTTTGTTTTTGTGTTTTTATTTTTGTTTTAATGTCTCTAGGTACCCTTTGGGATTTAAATGCTCAGATACTTTCTAGTTACATGTACATTTATAGAGTCGCAGAAAAGGGATCTTTAACTCCTTCAGCTTTCTGTTTTCAACAATTCGCAATTGGACTCCCTCTGCCCTACAAATTCAGTGTAATGTGATATTTGTCATTGTGTATATCATGCTTCCTGACCTCTCTGAGACCAACTGGCATCATTCCCCTTGGACCTTCACTCTATATTCATACTTTCCCTTTCTAGTTATTTTGAGCAATCAATCCTTTTTTTTTTACTTTTTTTTCACCCACTTCTATACATTCTGGCATGGCAAGATGTGTATCTATCTATCTATGCATCTATCCATACAACTTATACATATTGTGTATGTTTGTGTCTAGTTGTCCACGATCTGGCCTTAGGGTGGACTCCCATTCACATTGAAACCCCATTCTAGGAAAGAGAAATTTCCACCAGTATATATATTTATAGCAATCTTTGTTTCTTTTGTTCTTCCTTCTCCTCCTCCTTCTTTAACATCATTATGTTTATTGAACATATATTAAATATAAGATTTTATGAAATTAAATATAAATAATAAATATAAATAAATATGTTTGTACTTATTTAAGTATAGAACCTTGTTCTTAGCTAAGTTGAAGGCTTCATAAGGGCAGGGAGTATGTCTGTCTTATTCACTGCTTTATCCCCAAAACTTTACTCAGTGCCTGCCTTATAGCAGGTTCTCAATACTTAATGAATTAATGAGTAAATAATTGAATGAATGAATGCCTCTGAGGTCTTCCAAATATCTACACTGTTTAAATAAGATGAAAATAACTACAAGGTATTTCTGGTGTATGTAACAGTTTAAGCTCATAACTCTTAGTGTCTATCCCACTGTTTTTTAGAGAATGGGATATTTTACTTTGAAATCATATGTGATTATACTGTGGGTAGTCTTCTATGTCAGTAAATCTAAGGGAAAGAGAACTATCACTTGTTTTGAGCTTGTTATATTTAAGGGAGTATTGAGGACATTTAATATCCATTATTTAGTTTAATTTTCATTATAACCTTAGGCCACTACTATTTCCTTATTATAAATGATAGAACTGAGACCGAACATATAAATTAAGAAATGCCCATGCTTTTTCTTCAGCAATTTTAAACAACGTTTTATTTTGGGACCCTACTATTATATGTACAGGCTATACACAGAAAACAATGATGAAGTCCAAGAGGTGAAGTGCAGATGATAAAATGAAACTCAGCCATGCTTCAGCCAAAGCAGCTGATACACAATTTGAACTTCCAAGTGAAAATTCATTTGAAGGAAAGGATAGCTAGCTTAAAAATATGTACATGATTTTACCATGGAATTTTATCTCTCCATATCCATGCTCAACACTACAGACTCAATTGCCAATCACTCAATTATTCTTGGATGAATTCTCTGTCTCCAAGGTAATCCTATTCATGCCCCAAGACTTTGAAAAAGAAAAACAAGAGGAGTATAAAGGTCTGTGTGTGTCACAGGCCCTGGTTGCTCCAATAATTATCCCTGGACTTCAAGAAACACACAGGGAAATCACTAATGTTCTTTGAATGCTGGTTTAGTTATTCACTTCTTTTCTATATTAGTAACAAAATCAACAAAGGAACCGGGAAAAAAAGATCCTGATTGAGGATGATTTCTTAACTCATAATCATTTGAATAAAAGTCTTCCTAAGTGAAGAATTTTACTGCTGTGTATTTCTAAAATAAAGTTGTACAGGCACATTTGTGCCATTCATTTCCATACAATTTTTAAAGTTATTACCTATTTGGAATATTATACAATTTTTTCATGTACAACATAAAAATTTATGATGGATACCATTTAACTGTGTATCTAAAAGTATGCATTACAATAAAGTATGATTTGTGATGGGAATAAGCATTGCATCTTCATTTTTAATTACCTTTCTCTTGTAGATGAACTCTGGAAAATATCGAAGTAAAATATATCCCATCACAGAAGAATACATTGGGATGACTTGTATACTACATTAAACATTCCCCATATTAATAATCAGAGTTATTCCTCTACTAAATAACCACAGAGGTTTGAAGTCAGTATTTTTTGTGGAGATGGTTGTTGAATTACACAGTCTCACTCATTATTTAGTGATACAGTGTTCCACAATACAGAAATATTTGTGGGGTTTAAAATATGCCCATTGAGTTCTGAGAGATTCCTTTATGTTTTTTCTATTGTCTTAGATGACAATTATGTTCATATTTCCTAGGACACTAAATGATTCATAACTCTGCTATCATAAGATATTTTATTTTGTGTCATAAAATGTGGAGTGGTATGAAATAAAACTAAGCAGGATAGTCATCTTATGAAAATGAACCTTTCCATTTTAGTTGGGAGTTACAACTTTTTGCGTTGTGTGCAATGTCAGCAACTTTTCAAAGCAATAAAGTTCAGGAAATATGGAGAGAACACAATACACAGAAAAGAGAAGAATGTTGAATATACTTGCTCATTTTATTTTGTAGTGTGTTTACAACCTATGGAAGAACTCAGAGACAGGTTGTGTAAATATAATCATAAGCTGTAGTAGAACAAGTGTAGTCCTGTCATTGTCATTGGTCATTGCCAATTCACAAGGCCCTGAAACATGACTCAACATGCTGCCATCTGCCAGCTGATGTCAGTAGTCATCCTCTCAGAGAGTGCTTTTTTCACTCCCTTTTTCGGATGCCCAGTATCTCCCCAGCATAATGAGGCTTTATGGTATGCTCAGAAGAGTAATGAAGCATGCCATATTTCATATGTATGTCAAACTCAATTCTTGGTAGTGGAGAAGGTGGAAATTAAAATCACACCAAACTCTTGATTCCTTAGATGCAAGGGCCAGTCGCCAGAGGCTCCATTTATGATTGCAGATTCAAAGGAACAAACATAGGGCTCCAAGTCAGCTAGCTCTGTATACAGGTTGGATACCATTTTGATGAAAGAGAATTTCATTTTATCAACAGAAGACAGAATTTTAAACATTGGTAAAGGCAGACAAACTTCATGAGTAAATTTTTGCCTAGAGCACTGGGGGATTTTTTGGATGCCCTTGGGTAATTTAAGGATGGTGACTTGTGAGGGTCCCCAGGTCACTGAAGAATATTGGAGCAAACCAATATCCCCCAGATGACCTTTTCCTTAAATACAATCTAACAATTACAAAATCAGATAAAAATCCAAATCAAGCACTGTGCTTAATGTTTGTATGACTTTGTGTATTTTCTAAACATAAAAATGACATTCATTTGAGCATTTTAAATTATTTAAAACCATTGAATAGGGAATAAGAGTTGGATATTTTCATAATATAACCCAGAATTGATCAATTATTATGTGATACATGGATGTCAAAAAGAATATACTTATTTAGAATATGGTATCTTTTAATTCTTTAACACACATGAAATTTGAAAGTAGGTTAGAAAGAAGAGTAACAGTTCCCTCTTTATTTTTCCCATCTTCCTTCAATAACATCCCATTCATTCAATTCATATTTAGTATTTCTCATTATTACTTTCATGCTTCAAATTCTTATCAGTATTTTGCAGGATCTATTGACTTATTGCAACAAAATATGGCAATTTATCTTATTAGCATTACTCTGCCCATCTCTATTTTTATTTCACACAATGTAGAATAGTTACATTGTTTTCAAATCCTCAGTTGACTTTTAACTAAAGTATCTATCTTAGACAATTTTAAACATTATCTATTGACTCATCTCCTTTTAAAATGAGAATACAAGCATTTGTGTTCTTTATGTCTTGAACTTATGTGAGCTTTAAGTTTACTTTTACTTTGTCAAGGTTGAAAACAATTTTATTATCTTTTGTAGGTGCAATTAAGTCTCATATGCATTGTCTGTTTATTAATACCAGATATTATATATTCAACACATACATCTCACTTTCGACTATGATGGAATGAGAATAAGTTAGACTTTCCACTGTAAACAAATTTAAAAAATGTAAGGCAACAATTATTGTAAATTGGATAGTAAACAACACACAACTGCACATTCTGAAAGTGTGGAAATTTATGAGAAGAACCTAATCATCAGTCTACCACCAGAAAATTTCCTAAGGATGGCTCAGCAAGTTGGTCTCCATGCAGAACCACAATGATTGAATTAAGATAATGAGTGAGAGATCAGGATTTATAAGTGCTCAAGCCACTGAATTCTGTAGATAATGTCATTGAATAGGAGGGAGACTTTCACAGGGGATCCCAGAAATATGTGTGAGGTTTCCTCACCAGTCTAAGGCCAAAGACCAGGTCTCAAATACACAGTGAAAGACTCTACAAGACTTACCACACAACTGTGACTATAAAGTTGAGAATGAAACAGAGACACAAGAGGTCAAACAGTGCCAGGAGACATTGGTACTGAAACTTAGCCAACCTGAAAAAAATCTTATTATCACTTCCTTAACATCTTCTGCATCCAGAAAGAACATGGTTATAAGGAAGTGCCATGACATACAGGAAAGTCTACACTACCTCTTCCCTAATACAGCTAAAATCAAGCCCTGACAAGTTCTGCAGGAAAATCACACGAAGAGGAACTTGATAAATGCTTTCCAAAGATCATTTGCAACAAGTGTTAATAAAGCCTACATAAGGACTCGGTGATCATCCAGGAATTAAACTCCTCACTGGAAGAAAATAAACAAACTTCATAGGAACATAGAAGAATCTAGAGTCTCTATAATGTCTCATCAAAAATGTTCAGTAGAAAATAATTTTTAAAAATCAATATGCAAAGAAACTCCATACTATATGACTGGTAGTCAGTAAAATAAGCAATCGATAGATATTAAACCAGTTATGTCTTGTTTGTTAGATATAGCAGAGAATTTAAAGCAGACACTATATTTAGTTCAAAGATGTAAAGCAGGTTTCAAATTATTTTCAAAGTACTAAAACAAAAGTAGACAAAAATAAGGTGATGAGTGCACATAGATGAAATTTCATCAGAGAAATGGGATCTATTAAAAAATAAAAATTCTAGAACTTGAATTTACAATAACTGAGGTAAAAATTTTCCTGTGCCTGACAACACAGTAGGGATGACAAAAGAGTCAGTGAACTTAATGACCAAACAGTAGAAATTATACTATTGGAATAACAGAGATAAATTTAATTGAGAGAAAAATACACATAATAGCTCACAACTGAGATACACAATAAAACAGTCTAACATACGTGTAACAAAAGTTCCAGAAGGAGAAGAATATGTGAATGGAAGAGAATATTTTTGAAGAAACAATGGAGAATAATTTCCCAAATGTAATAGAAATGAATAAATTTGCATATCCAACTAAATTCAGCAGAAAATCAAAGAAAATATGAAAGCATTCAGAGAAAAAAGAAATATTATATATAGGGGCACAATAATACAAATTTCCACCTATTCATCAGAAATAATAGAGGCCTTAATTCATCCTATTTTACGGCTGAGTAGTACTCCATGTTATACGTATACCACACTTTATTAATCCACACATGAATTGATGGGCACTTGGGTTGATTCCACATCTTTGCAATTGTGCATTGTGCAGCAATAAACATTCGAGTGCAGGTGTCTTTTTGATAAAAATACTTCTTTTCCGAAGCCTGAAGAAAATAGAATATCTTAAAAAGTTGTAAAGATGAAAGGAAAATAAAACAAAACTAGATTTTGTCCACACAGAGTTATATATCCACCAAAAATATTCTTTAAAGCAAGGTAAAATAAAAATGTTTTCAGATGAATGAAAACTGAGAGATTTGGTTGCCTGATGACCTAAATTACAAGAAATACTAAAGGATATTTTTCATGCTGAAGGATGTTAACACCAAACAGAAACATGGATCCACTGAAAGTAAAAAAGAGTGCCAATAAAGGTAACTAAGTGGGTATGTACAAAGGACTGTGCTTGTGTGTGTGTGTGCGACATTCTTAGGATATAATGGATGAAAATGAAATTATTAAAAGTGCAAAATGGCATTTGCAATGCATATAGAAATACATGATATGACAACAATGCATAGAATTATGCATTTATGTAAATGTGACAGTAGATATAGCAAATTATATTAATGCAGCATCATTTCATTTGAGATATCAGAAGTGGGAGGTTGGAACAAAAAAATTGGTAGATGTGAAGGGTGAAGCAAGAAGTGCAAAGGGTAAGTTGTGAAGAGCAAAGTTCAGGTAGTACAATGCTGACTGCAAATATCCTTTCATCAGTTAATAATGCACATTTCTACCCTAAATAACCACTAAGAATATCAAAAGAGGTATAATTAACAAATACATGTAGAAAATAAATAGTAAATTTAAAAAATATTTGAATGTCAGCAACCAACCATGTTGGAGTAACTAGTACTCAACTCTCCCCCCTTCTCTAAAAAACTAAGAAACAGGACAAAATTGATTTTTAATCTGGAGTGTTCTTATGTTTGGATATAATTTTCTTGCGTATAAAATGAAAGAATTATTCTTGAACAGCAATTCTCAAGTGCAATTACACGAACTGGCTATGTTATCTGGATTATCTGAAGAATTTGTTTTGTTGTCACTTTTGAAATACGTATTTCTAGCCTCCCAAAGACTTACTGAAGAAAAACTTTTAGAGACCAGAATATTCTAATGTGCAAACAGGAATCAAAACTACAAAACTAAATGACCTTCAGTCTCTCTTAAATCTCCTACATTCTGACTCACTGAATAACAATGAATTTTAAACTTACATATTTGCAGTTTTACTTCCAGTAATAATACATCTTTAAGGATTTTTCTAGTACTTACGAACATGCCATTACAGCATCATTTAAATAGACTTGCTTATGAATTTAGATGTTTAATGACCTTTTCAATGAAATGTTTCATCTTAATACCCCTTCACTATAAATGTCTCATTAAAGGGAGAATACTCCCAAGAGCTTATAGAAGTCCTGAAATTACAGTATCAGGACTAAATAATAAATTGTAGCAATTGGAGAGATACTACAAAATAAATCTTCAGAAACCTAATATTTAGTAGCTTAGTTTTCCCAAAAACCAAATAATATGGTTGCCAATGTAAACACAAATAATTACAGTCCTAGTAATAATTTTGAAATTATGGACTGTTACATAATGAATGATGGCCAAAGATACTATGCATTTATCATTTCTTTACTTTTATTTTCCAAAGCATTTGAACATCATACCTGCCAGTGGGATATTACCTAAGAGCTCATTATCTGTTCCAAAAATTGATTTTCAATTAATTTGCATCTCAACTTATCTCCTTAGCCAATATATCTCCAGGAAACAATACTCACTTGAGAACATTAATTCATGAGATATGATTCGATGACATTTAATGGGCTCAAACTGACACTTACTTCACTTCCTCTGGACACGTTAATTATACATTTGGTTTCTTTAAATAAATATAACTAAATATAACTCTTAAGACTGTCTCACACATCCCTGGAAACCATGTCAAGACTACTGATGATACTGAGAGACGTGAAATCCCTAACTGTGTATTTGCTAGGGATGTGATCTGTTATTTCTTCCCCCCAACTAGGAATCTTTGTAAATATTACCTAGTGTTACATTTTCTCAAATATGAATTTTTTAACCTGTAAATGAGTTTAAACAATAAAGTCTGTTCAGGTGAAACATACATGGGAGAAAAATTACATATGCCAAATTACTCTGCTTTTATCTCTCATCTCTATTGCCGTGCACCTCCTCCCACAGGTAACACAAATGAATCAACATAGTGAGCACACACATAGATACAACTGGAGCACAAAATGCACCTAGCACCGTGTAAAGAAAAGTTATATAGTCTGCATATTTTCATTGTCACACAATGTAATGACAATGAGCATGCCTCTATGATTAGCATGTCACTAGTCATAGTGACAATCTATGGATGGCATATCCATAAGCCATTGCCAATGGCAGTCTCTGGATAACCTGCCTTTTTTCACATCTGTTTCTTGTATAAGGAGCTGGATTGACAGAGCTCTGGAATTTGTTTTAGCCGTGGTCTTTTCTCAACAGTTGTTCAAATTGGTTTTGCAAGAAAGGGGTTCCAATTAAGACTTATACTGTGATCTTCCTTTTATATATTTTCCTGCATGTAACAAACTACTACAGAATTAAATACGTTTTCTCCTTTTAACTTAATAATAATTTGTTTCAAATAGGTAAAACTTAAGTTTAAAAAATCTATGTTAGAAAATGTAGACTAAATAAACAAATAATTTAACTTTTAAGAGCTAGTATTACCAATTAATGAGATTTTAATGATTTGATGGCAATAGATTTGAGGACTATAGATTCTAAACCTGAGTAAATAAAACCCTTTTGAAACCTTCTGTGATTTTTATCATGTATTTTCCTTTTATATTAGTTCTAAACTCCAGAACAAATCGTTATTTTTGTTTTAAATGATCAACTATAATTTAAGAATAAAAAGGAAAAATGTAGTTTATATTTGCCCCATATTTTCCATTTTCATAGATCTTCTTTCTTTGCGTGAATCTTAGTTTCCAACAGCTACCATTTCCTTTCTCCCTAAAGATCTTCTTTTAACAATTTTTAGGACAAGCCTCTCAGCAATAAGTTTTCTTAGTTCTGTTTGTTTGAAAAAATCATTAGGTTTACTTTCCTTTGGAATGATATTTTTAATGGGTAGAGACTTAAAATTGCAGAAATTTATTTTAACACTTTAAAGATGTCATATCCTTTTGTCTGCCTTACGTTCTGTATCGGAGTGAATGTTTGCATCTCACTGAAATTCCTATTTTGAAACCCTACCCTTCCATGTGATGACATTTGGAGATTGGGGCTTTGGAAGGTAATTAGGTTTAAATAAGGTCATAAGAGTGGTGCCTTCATGTTGGTATTAGCGCCCTTAAAAGGGGAGGAAAGGAGCCCAGAGCACACGCCTGTGCTCGCTCACGTGCGCGCTCTCGCTCTCTCCCTCCCCTTTCTCCCCCTTTCTCCCTTCTCCTCACTCTTTTCTCTCTCTTTCTCTCCTCTTTCTTTCTCTTTTTCCTCTTTCTCTCACTTTCTTTTTCGCTCTCTCGAGTTCTCTGTCTTTTGTAAGGATAAAGAAGTAAGGCAACCGTTTGCAGACCAGAAATTGGGCCTTTGCCAGACACCAAACATGGCAGCCCCTTAAACTTGGACTTTCCAGCCTCCGAAGTGTGAGTAACAAACGTCTGTTGTTGACGCCGCCCGATCTATAGTATTTTGTGATGGTAGCCCACACTAAGGCGGTGATTGGCATTGAGAAGTGAGGTGTTACTGTAATAAATACCCAAAAACCTGGAAGCACCTTGGTAATGGGCTGTGGCAGAAAGAATTCTGAAGCTGAGCTAGAAAAATATGAGAATGTTGGGACAGTTTTTAAAGGTGATTCTGGTGAGGATTCTGAAAGAAATGACGAAAGCTATAGAGAACACTCCCATCCTCTTATTAAATATACAAATAATTATGAATGAAATGTTGTTAAAAATGTGGCCATTTTGGTGAAGTCTCAAAGAGAAATGAGGAGCACCTTATTGTAAACTAGAGAAAAGGTGATCCTCGTTATAAAGCGACAAAGAATTTGGCTGAATTGTGATCGTATCATAGTGTATTGTGGAGGGTAGAGCTTGAAAGTGATGAAACTGGATATTTAGCAAAGGATATTTTTAAGCAAAATGTTGAAGGAGTGGCTTGGTTCCCTGATTGCTTGTGGTAAAATGTGAAAAGAGGGAAATTAATTAAAGAAGGAATTATTAAGCAAAAAGGAACCAGAATTTAAAGATTTGGAAAATTCTCAGCCTGTTCATGTTACAAACCATGAGAAAGTGTGCTCCAAAGAGAATAGCAAGGGTATGGCTAACTCACCATTTGATAGATTAGCAGATTAGTATAGATGTGAGCCATGGACCTAATCAGTCGATCTCAACAGAGGCCAGAAATAAATAGAGACGGATTATATCAGCAAGCACAATGACAGTTTGAACTAAAGAGGACAGAGAAAGCATGATGAAATGAAGCAAGGCTGTTAGACTTCTTAGATCATACAAGAGTAGACTATAGAGCTATCAGGCTATGAACCTGAGCTATTCTTTAAGACAAAAGGAGAATGATCCCCATTCAGAGATCAGGACTTCTTCCTTCCTTCCCAAGGGGAGGGAGAGGATTGCTTCATTTTCAACAGGCTGGACATCAGCTGTCTGAAGCAGGGCAGGGCCACCCTACAGAGCCTTGAGGGTTGCGACCTCTGCCCAGGAGAGCTTTGATGGTTGTGAGGGAGGGTGCCACTCTCCAGAACCTGGGGGAGCATGAGCCCTGACACAGTTGGTTCAGAAAGCAGAGCAAAGAACCTTAAGATCCCGTGGAATATGCCCTGCCAAGTTTTGGACTTGCTTGGATCCTGTTACTACTTTCTTCCTTATGACTTCTCTCTCCAGAATGGGAATGTCTATATTGTGCATGTTTCATCATTATATTTTGGAAGCACAGCTTATCTTGTTTCACAAGTTCACAAGTGGAAAGGAATTTTGCCTCAGGATGAATCCTACCTTGAGTCTCACCCATTTAATTTATATGATATTTATATTAGACTTTGTACTTTATGCTTTAGAGTAAATACTGGAATGAGTTAAGACTTTGGGACTCTTGGGATAGAATGAATGTATTTAGCTTGTGAAAAGGATGTGAATTTTGCAAAACCGGGGGTGGATTTTTAGGGACTGAATGTGTTTCCTCAAAATTCTTGTTGAAACTCTTACCTGCAATGTGACGGTATTTGGAAGTGGGGCCTTTAGGAAGTAATTAGGATTAGATTAGGTCATGACAGTGGGTCCCAGATGTGGCTGATTGTTGTTATTTATGCAAATTCAACTCCAACATTTCCCTTACAGTTTCCTTTAAAAATTGGTCCTCAAACCTTTGTTAATATTTCCTCCTGATAAGATTTTGAAAATATACATACTGTTGCTTTTTAAAATTAGTCTCTTTCCATTATTTCCAGACCAATTTGAAGTTCAGAGGGGATCTGTATCTTACTCTGGAAAGTGGTCTATAAGTAAAAGTGATATGTATCTACATATATTTACCTTACTATTCTCCACTTTGACCAAAGAAGGCTATTTTTTAACTTTTTTAAACCTTTTAATTTTTAAAATTTACTTATGTTTTAAATTGACAGATAAAATTGTATGTATTTATCATACATTTATCATGTACAATACGATATTTTAAAGTGTATAGACATTGTGCAATGGTTAAATCAGGCTAATTAACATACACATATCTCATTATCCTTTTTAGTGAGAACACTTACTATCCACTCTTTTTGCACTTCCAGAGAATACAGTGTATCAACATTAACTATAGTCACCATGCTGTATAATAGATGGCTTGAACTTAGTTCTCCTAACTAATTTTGTATCTTTTGACTCACATCTTCCCCAGTGCCCCTTACCCCCACCCTCTCAACTATCCCAGCCTCTGGTAACCAACATTCTACCCTTTATTTCTATTTCTATGGGGTCAACATTTTTAGATTTCACATATGAGTGAGATCATGTGGTATTTGTTGTTCTGTGCCTGGTTTATTTCATTTCACTAGAATTACTATATGATCTAGCAATTCCACTACTGAGTATATAGTTGACCCTTGAACAATGTGGGAGTTAGGGATGCTGACTCTCTGCATAGTCAAAAGTCTGTGTATAACTTTTAACTCCCTCAAAACTTTACTAATATCCTACAACTGACGGGAAGCCTTACTGATAACATAAACAGTCAATTAGCACTTATTTTGTATATGTATTACATATTGCATTCTTACAATAGAGTAAGCTAGAGGAAAGAAAATGTTAAGAAAATCATAAGGAAGAAAAAATATATTTACTGTTCATTAAGTGGAAGTGGATCATCATAAAGGTCTTCATCCTCATCATTTCATGTTAAGTAGGCTGAGGAGGAGGAGGAAGAGGAGGTTGGTCTTGCTGTTTGAGGAGTAGCAGAGGTGGAAGAGGTAGAAGAGATACCAGGGGAGTCAGGTGAGGCAGTCATACTGGGTGTAACTTTTATTGAAAAAAATCCATGCATAAGTATTAATAGATCTACACAGTTCAAACCTGTGTTGTTCAAGGGTCAACTGTATATCCAAAGGAAATGAAATCAGTATGTTGAAGAGGTATCAGTACTGTCATGTTTATTGCAACACTACTCACAATAGCCAATATATGGAATCAACCTATGTGTCCATCAAGGGATGAATGGATAAATAAAATGTGGTATATACACACAATGGAATACTATTCAGCCATTAAAAAGAGTGAGATTCTGTCACTTGTGACAGCATGGATGAACCTAGAGGGCATTATGTTAAGTGAAATGAGCCAAAAAAGTCTATTTGCTCCAAACTCTCTGAGTGACTATGTGGAGCAGACCCCTTCCAATGACCTCCAGTTGATATATAACATAATTGAGAAGTGAATTTTGTTGTGATAGCACCTCAGAGTTTAGGATTATCAGTGATTACAACATAGCTTACCTTATCCTAAAAAATATAACCTCACATATTCATAAGTTTACTAGTTTATTTTTATTAATAGGATATAGAGTATTTTAATAATTGGAAATATAAAATAAGATATGATTGACTGTATTTAGAATAAATATTTCATAACATGATACACTAAAGTAGGTTTTGATTAACATTTATTAATAGGTACTGAATCTAAAAAAATCCATGCGAATTTTATTTTTTGTGTTTTATACAGTGTAACTTGAAAAAAATTGTTGGTCTCAGAGAACATTACAGTTGCATTTAGAAGAACTACTATCATTTACTGGGTCAGAGACTGGCTAGCTGTTCTCTAAATTTGTCATATTGTTTTAGATACACATATCATAGCTTTTTTGCAATTAGGTGTGATTATATGTCTGACTTTTGAAATCTACTTTCAGGCTAAGTTCCAAAAAAAAACTTCTCTTCCTCTCCATTTGACAGCTATTTTTTTTTCTTTTTTATCTAAAGTTATATGATAAGTCAAATGTCAAAGAAGGTAGAGTCTCCATCAATATGGGTTCCGGAATAACTCTATTGAGCAAAACTCCTCCCACAATAAACTTTATGTGACAGTGTTAAGCTACACTTCTCAGTGTTAATGAACTAGTTCACTTAAGACACTGAGATGTCAGAGTTTATCTGTTATGGTACTGAAGTTACACTAACTAATTCTTTAGCCCCATACAGCTCCAGCTATTCTCAGTTCAATTCAGGCGAACACAGACCAAGTTTCATCCCTAAAAGAAAAATGCATTGTGCAGACAAAGACAGAATGCTCAAAATGTAAAAGTGCTCCAGGTAATTATTGAGGCGGTTTCCCCAAAACTGATGCTTCACAATAGGTATCTATTTGTTTGTCATGTTTTCACATCTCAGAGCAAGGCACGATGTCTTTGTTTCTCAACAAGGCATTCATGATCTGTCTGATGCACATGCCTTTGCTTTGGGTGCTCTTCTTATTCCACCTGCCTAGTCTTGCATATTCAGGACTCTGCTTCAGTGCTCTCTACTCAAAAAAGGTGTTCTAATCACCCTGCCAGAAGTTACACTCCATCACTTTATTACTCAACTTAGTAATTTCGTTGTTCCCATTAGTTATCACACTTATAGTTATTATATTTATTCTTTTTAAGTTTATTTCTGATTTCTAAGTAGAAAGTAAACTACCCCAGGGAAATAATCAAGTTTTCCTGGTTTATTAACGGAATTCAAGTGCCTAGCTTTGGAAGACAAGCATAAAGATCATTTTTAAATAGTGTAAAAAATGGTATTGGCACAAGAACAGACACGTAGACCAATGGAACAGGACTGAGAACCCAAATACAAAACCAACCTCATACAGTCACCTGATCTTTGACAAATTCCAGAAAAACGTACAATGGGGAAAAGATTCCCTATTCAACAAATGGTGCTGGGAAAACTGGATGGCCATATGTAGAAGACTGAAAGTGGACCCACACCTCTCACCTCTCACAAAAATCAATTCACAATGGATAACAGATCTAAACCTAAGACATGAAACCATAAGAATTCTCGAAGAAAATGTTGGAAAAATTCTTATGGACATTGGCCTAGGCAAAGAATTTATGAAGAAGGCCCCCAAAGCAATCACAGCAGCAACCAAAATAAATACATGGGACCTGATCAAATTGAAAAGCTTCTGCACAGCCAAGGAAACTATCACTAGAGTGAACAGACAACCTACAGAATGGGAGAAAATATTTGCATGCTACACCTCTGATAAAGGGCTGATAACAAGAATCTATACAGAACTGAGGAAAATAAACAAGAAAAAATCAAACAACCCTATTAAAAAATGGGCAAAGGGCATGAACAGAAACTTTTCAAAAGAAGACAGAATAATGGCCAGCAAACATATAAAAAAGTGCTCAACTTCTCTGATCATCAGGGAAATGCAAATCAAAACCACAATGAGATATCACTTAACTCCAGTGAGATTGGCTCATATCAAAAAATCCCCAAATAACAAATATTGGCGGGGATGTGGACAGATAGGAACACTCATACACTGCTGGTGGGACTGCAAATTAGTACAACCTCTATGGAAAAGAATATGGAGATACCTCAAAGAATTAAAAGTAGAATTACCATTTGACCCAGCAATCCCACTACTGGGTATTTATCCAAAAGAAAAAAAGACATTTTATAATAAAGACATCTGCTCACGAATGTTCATAGCAGCACAATTCACAATTGCAAAGTTGTGGAAAGAACTCAGGTGCCCATCAATACACGAGTGGATCAATAAAAGGTGGTATATGTATACCATGGAGTATTACTCAGCAATAAGGAACAACAGTGAACTAACTCATCTGGTATTATCCTGGTTGGAGCTAGAACCCATTCTTCGAAGCGAAGTGTCACAGGATTGGAAAAACAAGCACCACTGGTACTCACCATCAAACTGGTACTAACTGATCAACACTTACATCACACAGGGCAATAACATTCATCTGAGGGCGGGCGGGCGGGAGGGGGCTGGAAGGGATGGGAAAAACTCTCACTGAATGGATGTGGGGAGCACAGTTTGGGGGATGACCATGATTGTGGCTCTGACACGGGCAGAACAGGGGCAATGTGTATGGCCAAAGTGTTGTACCCCCATGATATTCTGAAATTAAAAAAATAAATTAAAAAAAAAGACAAACAAATAAAGAGTGTAAAAAATGGATTGTTCAGTAATGCAGCGTGAAGGTAAATGCAAGAGGTGGTGGTGCAGGGCTGAAGGGAGTCTATTGCAGATGAGAAATAAATGAGTGTTTAGTACTGCCTTATATAAGTATCAACAAACAAGATACATTTAAATAATCCCTATATTGCCTGAAATCAATTAGGAATCAAAGTATTGGTGGGGGTCATCCATGGCTTAATCCCTGAGTAATCAGAGAAAAAAAGGCAGCATCTAGTGATTTGAGAAATAGAAGAAATGTGTTATTTTTTTCCTTTCTCCCATTATATTGGTCTTGTTATCACAGAAATATATATATGTTTTTTAATGCTGTTTCTTAAGAATGGAATCCTAAAGCTGTGTGTAGGCTAGAATACAGTTTTTGGTGTTTCTCCCAGAAGAAGCAGTAAAGTGATCAGAGTAGGAAAATTGTGTATCTAGATTAAGAAAGTTATTTATACTAGCAACTCTGGGAGCAACAAAGTTAGCAAAGAGGTTTCAGTTCAAGAGATATTTGTCAGCTTAGAGCAGACCAGTTCATAGCAGTAGAAACAAAAGGATAGCCTGAGTAAGAAATCATAAAACAGAAAATAAGTCCCAATGAATTAAAGTATTGACATCATATAAATTTTCTTCTCTGAATACAAAGTCTTAAACCAGAAATTGACAGCAAAGAGAGATTTGGAAAATCCCCAAATATTGGAAATTAAACAACACTCTTTTGATAACTTATGTTAAGTAAAAAATGGCAAGAGAATTTATAAAATATTTAAATTAATTAAAATGAAAAATATCAACAATAAATGCTTATATTAGAGAAGAATAAGTCTGAAGACAATGACCTAAACTTATAATTTAAGATGCTAAAAAAATAAGTGCAATTTAAATTTAATTTATTTATTAAAAATAATAGTGAGGAAAAGTTAATGAAATCATAAATGAGCAAAAATTAGAAAATATAAAATTAAAAGTTGGTTCTTTGAGAAGACCAATGAAACAGTTAAAACTGATAATTACTTACACAAAAGAGTACCTACTATACGACCCATTCAGATGAAATTCTAGAAGTTGAGAATAAGTCTAAATGGAATATTGTTCACTTGGTTTGCATAAAGAAATTATTTGAGGAGTTCATCATAAGAAATTTTCTGGGGTGATGAACATGTTCTATACCTTGATTATGTAGGCATGACATGAGTATACTTTTCCAAAAATCATCTCATTATAGACTGAGAAAGAGCTTCTTGATATGTAAATTATACATAGATAATATTTATTTATTTAAATAAAGGAATTCTATAGATATATTTGAGATTCATTGATGTATTAAGATTGACCGGTATTTAGAAATTGTGTACTTGCTCAAGCAGAAGTGTATATTAGAATGCCTTACGTCCAAATTTATGATCTATAAATCACATCCAAATTTAAATTCTATAAATCTATTACCTTTCTCATGTAAGACTGTATTGCTGTTTTTTGGTAATGGTAGTTATATTAATGATAAACATGATCATCATTATTATATAGATGACTAGATTCTATAAAATATCATATGGCATATTTCATTGGCTTAAACGTCCTACTTTGGCCTTTAATTCAAAGTCCATCTGGAAAATCACAGCTCACTGTTTTCTACTGGAAAATGCAAATTATGGACAAAGAAAAGGTGGTAAATCATTTATTTTCAAAGTTTACTTACATATGCTTTTCTACATCACCTACTTTCATTTCCAAACATTCATTCTCACCTCAAGATTTTCCTCATACACAACCACAGAATCTGTGAGGCTATGTATTTAAGGGGTCAGAAAAATCTTCAATATTTTCTTAGATTTTTAAGTCTTTCTTATCATTCTTCCTTTTGTATTAATATAATTTGTATAAATTTTTTAAGTCCTTTCATTTGTGTTCTAGCCATAGCATGTCTTTATATACTTGAATCAGGATGAATTCAGATACTAAGTATATTTATTAAACCAAACAAAACAAAATGTAAAAAGGTATTTTAAGTTAAAATGAGGTTTGTATTTATGTTTTATCATTATACATTTTAGATACCAGTCTTTTTGGTCAGAATATTTTCTTACAATATGTGTCTTGCCTTTTTATTTTCTTAATAGTCTCTTACTATTGATATTTACCTACTTGATAATATTGCATAATTTCCATTATTTTTCTCAGCTGAATTTCTGTTCAGTTCCCCAGTGACCTTTCCACCTAAAAAATATCTAGACTCTTTAATGTCTTCCAAGTCATCATGATAAACCTCTTTACTAAAGAAAGCATTCACATCTATGAAGCTGAAGTTACAGGTACTTTTACTAGATAGAAATTTACTTAACAATTATTCAACTTTTATTCTACTTTCTGGTCAAATATTTCCACATTAGTGTTTTCAAAAGTAGAAGGAGTAATTTTGTTTCCAATTCATCCTTAATATTCAGCCCCACATAGTAACCATATATATTATACATTTTTGTAAACAACCATAACATTCAATTAATCACTAATTTTTCTGAATCTCAGATTCATAAACTCATTTAGAGTCCCAAATTTTCACAATTGCAACACAATGAACAATCATGCATAATGATGTTTTGGTCAATAATGGAGTGCATATACAAGAGTGGTTTTATAAGATTATAATGGAACTGCAATATTCCTGTCTCACAAATGCATACCATTGTGTTACAATTGTCTACAGTATTCAGTACAGTAACATGCTGCCCGGGATTTGTAGCCTAGAAGCAGTATAGCCTACGTTTGTGGTAGGCTATACCAACTAGGGTTGTGTAAGCATACTCCATGAAGTTCTTGCAGTGACAAAATCGCCTAACGATGCCGTTTCTCAGAACATATCCCTGTCATTAAGCTATGCTATGACTGTATTTTGACTCCATGCTATCATTCTCCCTATTAAGATCATTTCAGACCATGTATAATACAGATTCTTCTAACAATCCACTTGAAGATTAAAATAGAATTATATTCCTAATAATAATTCATAATCCTCTCACCCTTTGTCCTGATATTGGTGAAAGTTTAACTCATACTCAAAAGTGCCTTTCTAACTATTTATAAAAATTCAAGGGTGGGGCATATATTTTGGGTAAGTTTCTATCATTAGGAGTCCACCTGTGTTTTGCTTTATTCCCCCTTCCCCTTTATGCCCTCCATTGCCAAGGCCTCCAGTGAGATTAAATTTTATGATTCTACTTTATTATTATTAAGTATGTTTTTCTTTGTGTTCAAGATCATAGACATAAGACCATGAACACCCCTTCTTATTGCTTCCTATGTCCTTAATGTCAATTCCTGACATTTGCTGTCACCTTCTGCTGCTGAAGCTACCTAACACTGGGAGCCAACACTACCAAATCCCTCTTCCTTTAAAATACAGTTTCATTCCAATGCAGTGTCATTCTTGTGTCTCATTCTTTGTTTTTGGATTGCTATATGTATGCATGTGTGTATGTATTTATTGCAGTCAGCATCTTAAAATTTCACACACAGACTCCTGCCTGCAGTAGTCAGATTATCAATATAAGCAAAATTTACACTTCATCCAGAAACCCTGCTTCATTTATTTTAAATTAGAATTGATCTGTTTTAAAAAATCTTTCCTGTCTATTTATGGGACATCTTCTAAGGGTTTATGTCCAAATCTTAGTACTAGAACAATTTCTTTCTCTTTCATTCTATAGGTTTGCTTTTCTTCCCATGGATTTAATTATAAAAGTACAACTCTTGATCGGGTGTCTCTTAAACAAGAGGAAATTTCTTACTTAGCCAAAAGAAACTTGTTTTAGAAGGAACAATTTGTACATCCACAGAGACAGGGCCTAGTGCAGCCCTTTGCTAATGCCAGTACTCCTATCCTCCAACCCTACAGGGGGCAAATGAATGTGTTTACAATAAATGAATCTGGAGAAAGAATATCCAGAATGTCTTTGCTCTGATGATGTGCTACCAATAATTCTTGATATCAGTAACTCTAAAAAATTACAACTTTGAATCAGACTACAGAGTCCACAGAGCTGAAACATTGTCATTCAGAAAGAAAACAACATAAATAAGTGATTTATCTAAGCATTTGGTGCAATTTTTACCTTTAATTAAACAATTGGGAGTGGGTGTGAGTGGTAAAATCAACTAAATTCTGACTTAACGCTGAGCCAATTGTCTAAAACAGACTTAGGAGACAAATAGTTAAGATTTTAAACACTTAACGATTTTAAGGGAACTGCATATTCCTGTTCTTCAGTTCTTACTGACACATTTCTCCAATCTCTCTTTGAACTGAGGGCCACTTTACTCTTCTCAATGACAGTGATGTGATTTCTTGTGAGATTACAAATTTAGATGCTAACCTTCTGAGTGTTGATGTATGTATGTGTCAAACAATTTTTCAAACAGCTCTGTAAAGAAAAAATATTTTTTTACATTTATCTTTTCTTTGTGTTGGGAGCATTACAATACTTCTAGCTCTTTTGAAATATACAATCAATTACTGTTAATTTAAAACAACTTATAATAACTGGCAAAATTATTCTACAAACACCAATGTGTAAATGGATATTTAGATGTATTTAAGAGAATTATCTCATTATTGATGAATCTAAATTCTAGAACCTGGTAAGCAAAGAAGTAGAAAAACATGTTACCCTTCACTCTGTTTATATTAGAATAGATTCTAGCAACTACACACACAAAACACACATACATACGCATACACAGTCATGCAGGTAAGCAAAACAATGAGAATGCCAGTACCAAATCAGCTTTGTTAGGGCTAAACCACTTATATGAGACAGTGTTTTTCATTTGAACTTACCAAAATATTTTAATAAAATGTGTTTCAAAAATGTGTTCTCGCACATAGAAACACCTCCAACTTGATTGCCAATGAGTCATTTAATTGGTTTTCTAAACTTAACTTTACCTTCTTTACTAAAAGGAGAGGAGAAGAATGGGATTGGAGTAAGTAGGTCTGTATATTTCATCTTTATTATACACATTCTGGAAAAATCAGACCTTTAATTCATTGTAATCTAACTTAATACAGGCAATCCCTGGGTTATGGACAGCGCGACTTAACCAAGTTCTGTACTGATGGGCTCCCAAGGCTCCCCATAAGGATAATTTATAATTAAATAATTAAATTAATAATTCAGGAACTAGTTTCTTCCATGCATGTAAACAAACTCACAAGCCGTAAGCGGTTCGTTGGCGCAGCATATTTGTGCTTGTGGCTAGTCTCATTTTTTATAAGGTCACTTAAGCACAGCATCACTTTTGTCTTAACTTTTTTGTTGGATTTTGTGAGTCTGTGTTTACCCTTATGACCGTGCCTCCAAAGGGAAAGTCCGCTGCAAGTCCAGGTGAGCCTGCAGCGAAGAGAAAGGTGGTTACAATGGAAATGAAAGTAGAAATAATTAAGCATTCGGAGAAAGGCCAGATGCCATCATTCGCTGGGAAAGAATTAGACTTCAGTGGCTCGACTCTCTGAACAATTATAAAGGACAAAGTGAGAATAATGGAACATGGGAAAGGCAGTGCTCCAATGAAAGCATCAATTATTACTAAGCAGTGTAGTGAATTAATTATTGAAATGGAAAGGTTATTATTGATTTTGTTAGAAGAACAAAATCAGCATAAGATTCCTATTAACCTAGCGTTGATAAAACATTAGGTGAGTGTTAACTTTTAATATTCTTTTTTTGAAATTTCTCTATCTCTTTTCTAAACTTTTGTATGAGTTGGGTTTTTTTGTTTGTTTGAATTAAAAGAAAGAGCACAATAGTTTCTGTAACTTATTATTACAGTACAGGGGTATTATTATTATTACAGTATTATACTGTATTATTATTACCACACATGAGCCATGAATACTATTGTTATTATTATTATTACCATATATAGGCTTTTCATCAGGGATTCGAGTCAGATAAAAATCGGACCTAAAGACTTTCTCAGGAATGTATCCCGTCTGTAACCTGGGGACTGCCTGTACTATAATTCAAGTTGATGGGACTAAAGCAATATATACATGCCATTATTTGAATGCAGGAAACTTTCATATGATGTACATTTTCACAATGAGAAAATATCTGAATTAAACACACAATAACCTGCTTGCAAAGCTATGTGAGTACTTCAGACACTACAAAGCTAAAAGCTCTTGTTACCATTTCTACCACATTTAATTTTTCTTTCTTTCTCTGTCTTACTAATTGACATTCCTATATAAAAACATCTCAGATCAGACCCTTGAAGATTAACCTTTCAATCTTTCTGAACTTGCCACTGCAATATCCCATCTGTTTTTGTTATGTCTGTTTCATCTCCATGGTGATTATTTCTTGGAGCTGATACCTGTCATTTGGATTGCTATTGTTCTCTTCAAATCCCGTCTTATGCCTGTAGGTCAATCTCCATCCTGTGACAGAGTGATCATTCCAAAATGCAAATTGGTTAATATCACTCACTGGATTTTTAATGCAGCAACAGCTCTGAAAACCAAAAAAATTATTCCAAATCATTAAAATCTTATCCATTATCTACCTCTTTAGCCTTACCCCTTTCAATTCCCCTTGTCTTTGTATCTTATCCTGCAGCTACACTCAATCCTTTCAAATTACTCAAAGGAGTTATATTTTCCCTTTTGTCTCTCACTCTTCTGATGATATTCAGCCGTTTTCCTGGAACAATGCTACTAAGACGTGGTCTAAACCAGTTTGCTACCAATCCATCTATGATGCTATAAGGAGCTTGCATCAGAATATGAATCAGCTATGTACCTAATCCTACAATTCAGGTGAGATGGCACTTATATGCATATGTATATATATCTGCAAACTCTCTCACGGGCATATAAATATATGCACACATATTTTATATGTATACTTATTTATAAATGTACATATTTTAAATATATATTATATGTATGGGCATGCATATTTACATATATGTATGTGTGTGTGTATATATGGAGAGAGAGAGAGAAACAGAGAGAGAAAGAGAGAGAAACTTTCTGAATGAAGGAAGCAATGCATTGATTTTGATTACAATGAAAAATTCCTTCTTCAGGTAGGGAACTCCAGCTTAAATTGAGAAAATCAGATAAAGTTGGCATCTTCCCAATCAGGCATCCATGTTACGCCTATTGGTACAATGTCTGTGTGACTATTCTTCCTGTTTCTTTCTTTCCTTCTTCATTTCCTTCTCATTCTTCTTCTTCTTCTTTTACAAACTTCCATTTTATGCCTGTTACCCCAGTACAAACAGTGTACCCTTCACTACAAAAAATTGGCTGAGTTTAGACAATTACATGACGTATTATGTATAATACTATATTAAAGCAGTGTAACCAACAGGTTCTCATTGGACCTTAAAAACCAGGAGATTTTTGTGTATTGTTTGTGTGTAGTTCCTAACATCTGATGCTCCCTATACAATAGTTTTTAATAAACATTGAATAAATATAGGTTCCATGAATGTAACACTTGGATTCATTTTTTAATTTTTCATCAGAGGAAAAGTTCCCCCATAAGAAAGTAAGACAGGGTTGGCAATTTAACTATGCCTAAGAATAAAAAACTATAGTTTAAGAATAAAACTATGTACAAGGTAATGTTATGTCATGAAGAAGTGCTAGTAAACAGATTCTTGGGGGGAAAATGCCCGGTTTTCTAGTGTTTGCCAATTCTTGTTATGTAATTATCTCTATCATGGCCAATATCAAGCTACTAATGTGATGTCACTGAACTCAGTTTTGGGAAAAGATGTACATATTTTATTCACCAGTTCTAGTTCACCAGTGGCTTATCTTATGTGGTTTTATAGCATTATTTCTTAAAAAATGATTCTTATAACTTCTATATATTGGTGCATGTTGAAGATAAGCAAACTCTACCATATATAAACTTTATGACATTGACTAAATTTATTTTTATCATTTACTTTTTTTGTTTACTTCAGTTTACTCTCAAGATTGATACTTCTTTCCACTTAGGATACATTTTGCTTTATAAACTTGTTTCACAAACCAAATTAAAAAAATGTGTAAAATCATTAAATGCTTTATCATGGATGAATTAGTTTATCTACTATCCTAAAATATATTTGCTTTACTTGGATTTTTTTCTATTTGAATTAAAGCATTTGTAATCTGTTAAAGAATTTTGGGTGTCTTCAATAGGTTATAAATACTATGAGTGTAGATGAATTGGACACTGGAATAAAAAGAAGAAAGTTACAAACAGCTTGACACACAGAGGCACACTGCAGACTTTTTGTTTTGTTCATCACCTGCTGGGCAAAGACAATGTGTATTTTGCAGTCACTAACCCTAGAAACTTTTTTATCTTAGTAAGTTCTCAGCTCTGTGTCTTCCATCCTTGGCTATTGCAGATGCTAAGGACAAAAATCCAACTCAAATTAGCTGAAAAAAGAAGAAAATTATTGATTCTGTTAGGCCTTGTTCCATGTCAGGATGGTGGTAGCTTAATTCTGGAGGCCGCTAGGTGTGGAGTAGAATAATCATCATTCATCTCCCTTAAAACTAGGAAGTTTTCCTGGCATATTATATTCTCCCTTTCACTAGTCAACTTTTAACTTTACTCCTTTTCTCTGCTGCATTATTTTATATGCTTTACTAATTTAATTAATGATATTTTACATTATTTACATAAATATACTTTCTTGGTGATTGAAATGTATTTGTCTATCTCTGGTTATTTAAGCTATTTGAAAGCAAAATGTAATCTAGAGTTTAGTTTCGTTAATTAAGTCCTTGCCAATAGTTCATGACATATTTTGAGTAAATATTTTAAGTAGACAAAAGAAAAAAAAAGATTTCATTGATTGTAGGGAGGTGCATTCAGTTTATCAATTTTAACAGATCTGTCTACTGAGTCAGCTGATGAAACAGTGCTTTCTTTCAATTTGATCTCTCATTTGGTGTTTTACCTAAAAGCCTCCTATGATTCTAGGTCTCAGGCATCAAAATGATTTTGATTAAAATGAAGCTTTCTTAATGGGTATCAATGTCATGCTCAGTCTCACATTGGCTGTAACAATGAACATACCAGTTCTTCTCTGTGTGAACTTAAGCAATCATTTAACTGATCTAAACCTCAGTTTCCTCATTGTGAAGTGGGAACATTAGGACCTACTTCAGAGTTGCTATAAAAATGAAATGAAATTCTGTACATAAATGAGTTAGAATAGGTTTATACATGCTATGGTCTTAATAAAAGATAGCCATCATTACTGTCAAGAAGATCTTCAAAAAGGGTAATATATAACTATCAAATAAAGACTGATAGATCTAAATGAAAAAAAGAAGCCTTGTTTTTCATTGTAAAGTGGTAAATTGCAGGACAGTAAGTTTTCTCTGGGGAAGAAAAATGGCCTATTATCATGGAGGGATACACGGGGGAATTCTACAGTGCTGCTAATACTCTCATGCCTTTACTGTCAGGTTTTATGGGTGCTTAATTTGTAATTATTTGTTAACCTACAAACATAAGTGCCATGATGTGTACATGAATATGTATACATGAAGACATGAATATTTTAAAGTGATTTCTATATATATGTGTATAAAAATCATATATGTATTCCTCTTAGTGATTGGATTTAACATCGTAATAAATAAGCTATTTTTACAAATGATGTGATACCATTAGTTTAAAAGATATTTTCTTAAAAATAGTTGATGTATATTTGACAATCACATAAGTACAAAAAAAAAAAACCTATTAAGGGATTTGTGGAAATTACAGGCAATGATAATAAGCAGTCTCAATTATTCACAAATTAGCCAGAAAACATAAATGCATCAGGTAAAGGATAAATGTCAATGATACAGTAATAGAGTTTTGCTGATACACAAATAAAAGAATAAGTAGTCCATTAAATTAAATAAAGTAAATGTGAAAATTCAAAAGTAAAAATGGTTAGCATGCAGCAGCCAGACAATGATAGAGAAAAAGGAGTCATTTTTTAAATTAAATGGAACATCATCTCAGTGGCATTTACTACTTGACAGAGCTATTGCTTACCCTTTTAAGCTTCAGTGACCTAACACTGGCAATGAGGAGTTCAAGTGGCTATCTAATTGTCTAACTTAGTTAGCCAATAGTTTCTCACGAAGGACTGTGTTTGCCAAAATAACCTATGTAATTTTTAGTTTATATGCTGTAATCCATTGTTTTGCTCTCTTTAGGTAGTTAAACTTAATTTTAGATGACATAAGAGTTAAATTATATTAGTAATTATAGTACAACTGATAAAACCCCCGGCACTTGATCCTACAGATATTTGTACTTATCTTTTATTCACTGCACTGTTTGCAAAATGATTTAGTATTGCCTTAGGCCAGAATTGATACAATGAAAGCTCTGAATTTCGGATATCTATGAATGCCCTTTAGGGAACTCAAAAGCTGTCTTCAATCTTTGTCCTAAGATCATAGTAAAACACACTGATGAAGGAAATGGATTCTTTTTTCCTGTGAGTTCAAATATGAGTGTTTTTCAAATAAATAATTAGAGATGGATACTGGAGAAAGAAAGAAAAGAGAAAAATAATCATGAAGGGGAGGAAAAGGAAGAGAAAGAAAACAAAGAAGGAAGAGGAATTTGAGAAAGAGAAGGAAAAACATAAATAGATGAAGCAGGTGAACCAGAAGCAAAAACAGTAAAAGAAGGGGGGAGGGGGAGGAGGAAGAGAAGAAATTTTGAAATTTATTAAAACTAGTCAAAAGATTAATTTATGAGACAATGTGATTTTTCTAACTAAATTAACCCATATAAATGGCCACTTAAAAATGGTATTTAAACTATCTATTTTCAAGTGGAATGAGTGCTTCCAAATGAAGATAAAATCACAAAAATTCTATTTGTGGTAAATGAGTAATTTATTCGTATAATTGCCCGATTCATCTCTTTATTTTAATGCTTATTTTTATTCATTGATTTTTACTTGCTAATTACAATACATTATACCACTCAAAGTGTAGCAAAATTTGTATTTCTGCAAACATATTCAAAAATCCCTAAATAATTATGATTTCAATTCTATACATTTTACTAGCTATCAATCACTAGAATCCAAGTTTATCCTACAGATGCTTAAACAATGTTGTGCACACAATATTAGCTCAATTAATATTTGTCAAATAAATACATGAATAAATAAATAAATGGAAGGGAGGAAGAAAATAAGAAATGAATATGACCTCTACGTCTTTTACCTATGGAATATAATGTACTTAGTATGTATTATTTTGGTAGATATCACATCAACTATGTAATGTTATTGTTATTTTTATGCATATTGATTTTAGCAGCTTTAAAAGATAAGCTTCAATATCTCAAAATGAAGACAGAACAAATTAGAATTATACAATCTGAATTTCATCTAATACAAACATTTTTATAATGTGAAATGACTTAGAACAGGGGTGAGGAACCTGCAGCCTTAAGGCCACATGTGGCCTTCTAGGTCCTTAAGGGCAGCCTTTTGACTGAATCCAAATTTTACAGAATAAATACTTTTATTTTTATTAACATATTTTTGTTCTTCTTTTATTTTATTTATTTTATTTTTAAAATGAATGTATTTAAAATACCAAAGAATAAAATAAGTTTCAACAAAATAAACCTTCCAGATTGGCACAATTATTATAGAACATTAGTAAGCCATGAGAGCTAAATTGACAGCTACTATTCATGATTTAGTTCTGACTTCTCTCATGTGACTGGTTCTCCTACCATATGAGGCTGGTGTATGGGGGTCGAGTACCCCAGTCTGTTATCAGCTTTGGACAATGGTGCACTGTGTTTCTGCTTGAAGTGGAATTTGTGAATAGTTGCACAGCTCAACAGTATTTTTAAATTCTCTTTGCTTAACAGCCCATCATGTCAAAGAAGACCAAGGGAACACTGAAGGAAGAAAACAGATTTTTTAATGAGGATTGGGAATTGCAATATTATCTTGTTTCTGCTAAAGATAAGATGATTTGCTTGCTTTGTGAGACGGCAATGTCAACATTAAAGAAATTCAATGCTCATCGGCATTACAAGACTCATAAAGACCACAAATATTTTAAATTAGAGGGAGAGGCACAAAAGGTTTCATTGCAGAAATTAAAAGCTGAAAAGGAAAAGCAAAGAATTTTTTCAAGCAGCAATAAGACCTGGAAATAATGCCACTGAAGCAACTTATAAAGTAGCTTTGGGAAGTACTTGGGAAAAGAGGGAAGCTGTTCAGTGATGTAGGAATTGTGAAAGAATGTATTGCCAAAGTTGTGGGATGCTTAGACCCCAAAAATGTTTCAAAGTACAAACAACTGCCTCTTTCAAGGAGAACCTTAACTGATAGGCAGCATGAATTAGCCGTCAACTTAACGGAACAACTTCATGCAGTACTTAAAAAGGAAAATTTATATTATTCAATCACTTTGGATGAATCAACTGATACTACTGACTCAGCACAGTTTTTATACTTCATTCAGGTAATAACTGAAGATTTTCTTTGCTACAAAGAGTTGCTTGCTTTGGGCACTCTTGCAAACAGAACACAGGGAACAGGTATCTTCAACAACTTTCAAGATAAATGTTGTGAAGTTGGATTGAATTTGGTAAATTTAGTGAGTGTATGTACAAATGGTGCACTTTCCATGACAGGAAAACATGGAGGGTTTATTGCACAGATAAAAAAAGTATTAACAGATCCAGATGCTCTCACTTCTGTTCATTGTATCTTGCATCAGCAAAATCTCTGTGCTAAAGGTACTATTTCAAGTGACACTTTGCAACAAATTATAAGTATTGTTAACTATATCCCTGCAAATGCAATATGGCATCGTCAGTTTCGTAACATGCTAAAGTTGAAGGGTGAGGTATTCAGTGTGGATTTGCCATGTCATTCTAAAGTGTGTTGGCTATTGCAGGGACAGGTGTCAGCCAAAATTGCAGCCCTGTGAGAACATATAGTTAAATTTTATGAAGAACAGAATCAGCACTGTAAATTATTGAAAGAAGATTTCTACAGGAATAGCAGCATTTCTCTGTGATATCATGTCAAATCAAAACAACTTGAATATTTCTTTGCAAGGTAAAACTAAGTCTACATATGATATGTGACCAAAAATCCAAGCATTTTGACAAAAGCTATCTTTTTTCAAAAACTTCTTCAAAAGGAAATTTTGGATGAACATTTTCTCCAGTTAGCAAAGGTCGCTGATGAGCAGGATGATATATGTGAATCATTTGAAGAATACCCAGCTGTTATTGACCTATTAATTGGAGAATACAAGGAAAGGTTCACTGACTTGGAGAATCAGGACATCACACTCAAATTAGCATTTCAGCCTTACCCAGTTGATATCACCAAGGCACCTAAAGTGTAACGGCAAAAACCAGAGTCACGCCGTCCAAGGAAACACCGAGAGGTACACGAGGATGCAGAGAGGTCAGGTTTATTAACTGTTAACGCTGGCGGGCTCAGAGGAGTTTTTTTCCAAAATCTGAGCACCCCGGTCAGGGGAACTTGTCTTTTATAATTTAAAACAAGGGGGAAGGGTACAGAGCAGTGCATACAGATAAGAGAGTTGCAGGGAGGGAGCTGGTGCAGGAACATAAGCTGGGTCACTAATTATCTTTCTGGCAACAGCTGTGGCCTTCAAGCATTTCTGTGACTAGGAGGGTAACAAGCAGTCTTACAGAAGCAGATTAAGCAATCTAACATAAACAGGGCTATAGCTTCTCCTTTCAAGATAAAAGGTTTTCAGTGAGTTTTATTATTTTCCATCTCAAAAGAACTACAGATGGAATTGATGGAGCCCTCAGTAGATGACATTTTAGAGTCATTGTCTGATGCTAAGCAAGATCCAATTGAAATATGGAGAAATGCAGTAGAATATCCACACCTTTGGCAACATGCCCAAAAAATGCTTTCTTGCTTTTCAACCACTTATTGCTGTGATCTACATTCTCCTACCTAACCCAAATCAAGATGCCCTTAAGGTCACAAATCACTGATACCCATCTAGAGGATCACCTGAAACCACGGACCTCCATTCTGCAACCAAATATTAAAATGCTTTCTAACAAAAAGCAGACACAACAGTCATTAAATTAAATCGTTAGTTAACTTAAAAATTAAAAAATAGTTTTCTTTTTAAAATTATTAAGTACACAATAGTTATATTTTTACAAAATTGTGTATATTTTTAAGTATATCTATTTGAAGTTTTTTGAATGTGGCCTTATTTGATTACAGCTAAATTAATGTAGCCTCCCAACATGAAATGTTTCCCCACTCCTGACTTAGAATCTGTTATCTCAAGTTCTCGTCATTGTTGATTAATTTTAAGTGATGAATGAGTAGAAAAAAATGTAGATTTTGAAACATTCAGTTACTAAATTAAAATGTTGTATATCCTGTACAAAGTCACAAATTAGTGGACTATGAAAAATTACATAAACTATTTCCATGGACACAACAATGTCCCTGAAAGCTGAGTCTTTTCCCTACTTGTAAAATGTAAAATTATAGTTTAGTTCAGTATTTTTTTGAGAAAAAAGGCATTTTTATATACTGTTTTATTTTTCCCACAACAGACTACTTAATTTCTTTCTTCTTTCATCCACTGGTGGGCACTTAAGTTGACCCCATATGTTGGCTATTGTGAATTATGCTATGATAAATATGGGAGTGCAGTTATATCTTTGATATAGTGATTTCCTTTCTTTTCAATATATACCCAGCAGCGGATTACTAGATCATATGGTAGTTCTATTTTTAGCTTTTTGAGGAAACTCATATTGTTTTCTATAGTGCCTGTACTAATTTAATTTCCAGCCAACCATCTACAAAGATTCCCCTTTCTCCACATCCTCGTCAACATCCATTATTTCCCATCTTTTTGATAAAAGCCATTTTAACTGGGGGAGATGATATGTCATTGTGGGTTTGATTTGCATTTTTCTGATGCTTAGTAACACTGAGCATTTTTTCATATGCCTGTTGGCCATTTGTATGTCTTCTTTTGAGAAATGTCTTGTCAAGTCTTTTGCCTTTTCTTTAATAGAACTATTATTATCTCTTTTTTTTTTTTGCTGCTGACTTGTTTGAGCCCCTTATGTATTCTAGTTGTTACTCTCTTGTCAGATGAATACTTTGAATGTATTTTCTCCCACTGTGTGGGTTGTGTCTTCACTTTGTTAATTGCTTTGGTCTGCTGAAGGTTTTTATCTTGATATAATCCCATCTGTCCAATTTTGCATTCATTACCTGTGCTCTTGAGGGTCTTACACAAAAATTCTTTGCCTTTGATGTCCAACCAATGTCCTGGAGATTTTCCCCAATGTTTTCTTCTAGTAATTTAATAGTTTCAGGTCTTAGATTTAAATCTTTAATACATTCTGATTTGATTTTTGTATATGGTAAGAGAAAGGGATCCAGTTTTATTTTCTGAAAATGGATACCCTGTTTTCCCAGCACCATTTATGGGACAGACTGTCCTTTCTCCATTGTATGTTCTTGGTGCCTTTGTTGAAATGAGTTGACTATAAATATGTGCATTTACTTACTATTTACTTACTATTCTGTTCCATTGGTCTGTGTCTGGTGTTATGTCAGTTCCATGCTTCTTTGTAGTATATTTTGAAGTCAGGTAGCGTGATGCCTCTAGCTTTGTTCATTTTGCTCAGGATTGCTTTGGCTATTGTGGATCTTTTGTGGCTACGTATACATTTTCAGTATTTTTTTTTTCTGTGAAGAATGTCATTGGTAATTTTATAGGAATTACATTGAAACTATGAATTGCTTTGGGTCGTATTGTTATTTTAACAGTATTAATTCTTCCAATAATGAGCATGAAATATCTTTTCATTTTGGGGTCCTCTTCAATTTCTCTCATCAGTGTTTTGTGGTTTTCCTTGTATAGATTTTTCACTTCTTTGGTTAAACTGATTCCTAGATAGTTTATATTCTTTGTAACTATTGTAAGTAAGATTGCTTTCTTAATGTCTTTTTCAGATTGTTAACTGCTGGTGAATATATGTGCTACTGATTTTTGTGTGTTGATTTTGTATCCTACAGCTTTACTGAATTCATTTATCTGTTTGTCTGTTAATAATGCTAATTTTACTTCTTTCATTCCAAGTATACACCCTTTATTTCTTTCTTTTGCCTAATGCTCTGGCCAGGACTTCCAGAACTATGTGGAATGAAAGTAGTGAAAGTGGGCATCCTTATCTTGTGCTAGATCCTAGAGGAAAGGCTGTCAATTATTCCATGTTCAGTATGATGTTAGCTGTGGGTTTGTTACCTATGGCCTTTATTATTTTATATGTTCCTCCTATACCCAGTTTGTTGAGGTTTTGTATCATAAAGAGATGTTGATTTTATCAAATGCTTTTTCAGCATCCACTGAAATGATCATGTGGTTTTTGTTCTTGGTTTTGTTAACTTCATGTATCACGTTTATTGATTTGCGTATGTTGAACCATCCTGTCATCACTGGGATGAAAACCACTGGATCATGGTAAATGATGTTTTTATGTTTTTAATGTGTCATTAAATTTGGAATACTAGTTGAGGATTTTTGTACCTATGTCATCAGTGATATTGGCTTGTAGGATTTTTTTGGGGGGTTGAGGTTTTTTTGTGTGTTTGTGTCTCTGTCTGGTTTTGATATTAGGGTAATGTGGCCTCATAGAATAAATTTGGAAGTATTCCCTCCCCTTTAATTTTTTGACGAGTTTGAGTAGACTTGGTATTTCTTTTTTAAACGTTAGATAGAATTTAGCAGCGGAGTCATCAGGTCTAGGGTTTTCCTTGAGGGAAGACTTTTTACTATGGCTTTGATCTCATTACTCGTTATTGGTTTTTTGAAATTTTCCATTTTTTCTTGGTTCAATCTTGGTGAGTATTATGTGTCCAGAAATTTATCCATTTCTTCTAGGTTTTATACTTTGTTGGTGTATAGTTGTTCATAATAGTCTCAAATGAGTCTTTGTATTTCTGTGGCCTCAGTTGGTATGTCTCCTTTTTCTTTTCTGATTTTATTTATTTGAGTCTTCTCTCTTTTTTTTCTTAGGTAGTCTAGCTAAAGGTTTGTCAATTTTACCTTTTCAAACAATCAACTTTTTCTTTCACAGATCTGGAGTTTCTTTCAGACTCAATTTTATTTATTTCTGCTCTGATCTTTTATTTTCTTTTCTTCTACTAATTTTGGGTTTCATTTGTTCTTGTTTAGTAGTTTCCTTAGCTGAATCTTTAGATTATTTATTTGAAGTCTTTCTACTTTTTTGATGTAAGTATTTATTGCTATAAATTTCCCTCTTTGTACAGCTTTTACTGTATCCCATAGATTTTGGTATGCTGTATTTCCATTTTCATTTGTTGCAAGAAATTTTAAAAATTTTCTTCTTAATTTCTTCATTGACCCATTGGTCTTCAAGGAGCATATTGTTTAATTTCCATGTGTTTGTGTAGTTTCCAATATTCCTCTTGTTTTTGATTTCTAGTTTTTATTTCATTGTGATCAGAAAAGATACTTGATAAGACTTCTACTTTTTAAAATTTGTTGTGACTTGTTTTGTGGCCTACGATACGGTCTATTCTGGAGAATATTCATGTACTTATGAAAAATTGTATATTTTGCAGCAGTTGGGTGAAATGTCCTGTGATTGTCAGGCATATTTTATCTAGTATATAGTTTAACTCAACAGTTTTCTTGTTAATTTTCTGTTTGGATGATCTTTTCATGACTGAGAGGGGGATATTATAGTCCCCTATTATTATGGTATCACGGTCTGTCCCTTTAGATCTATTAATGTTTGCTTTATATATGTTGGAGCTCTTGTGTTGGATGCATAGATATTTATAATGGTTATATCCTCCTGCAGAATTGACCCATTTATCATTATATAGTGTCCTTTTATCTCTTTTTATAGTTTTTGACTTATAGTCTATTTCATCTGATATACATATGGCTACTCCTACTCTTTTTTGGCTTCTGGTTACATGGAATATCTTTTTCCAAACCTTTGCTTTTAATCTGTGTGTGTTTATACCCAATGTGGGTCTCTTGAAGGTAGCATATAGTTTGGTCTTGTTTCTTTATCCATTTAGACACTCTTTCTTTTATAATAATTTGAGAACTGCGTTCACTTATATTCGGTGTTATTATTAAGTAAGTACTTACTACTGCCATTTTATTGCTAGGTTTTCTGGTTGTTTTGGAAATCCTCTCTTCCTTTCTTCCCTTCTTACTGTTTTTTTTTTTTTTTGGTTTTTTTTGTTTTTTTTTTTTAGTTTAAGTGATTTTCTTTGGTAGTATGTTTTAATTTGTTGCTTTTTATTTAGTTTTTTTTTGTGGTGGTGGTTACCATGAGGCTTAGAAAAATCATCTTTATATACATAACAAGTTATTTTAAAGAGATGACAATTGATCTTACATCACAAAAAAAGAATAGGAACAAAGAAAGAAGAAAATTAAGAAAAATTCTACACTTCATCTCCTCCACATTTTGACTTTTGATTTTTTCAATTCACATATGTTTATGTTGCCTACCTCTTAACAGGTTGCTGTAGCTGTTATTGTTTTTGATAGGTTTGTCTTTTTGACTTTAGACTAGAGTTATGAATGGATTGCATACTACAATTACAGTATTAGAATATTAATAATTTGAGTTGCCTGTGTACTTACTTTTACCAGTAAGTTTCATACCTTCAAATGTTTTCTTTTTGCATATTAGCGTATTTTTATTTCTGATAAAAGAACTCCCTTTAGCATTTTTTGTAAAATGTGTCTGGTGATGGCAAATTATCTCAGCTTTTGTTTATCTAGGAAACACGGTGTTTCTCCTTCACAATTAAAGAATAGCTTTATTGGTTACAATATTCTTAGAGAGCAGTTTTGTTTTTCTTTCAAAACTTAGAAAATGTCATCACTTTCTTTCCTGTACTGTATGGGTTCCATTGAGAAGTCTGTTACCAGATGAATTGGAGCTCCGTTATATGTTATTTGCTCCTTTTCTCTTGCATGTTTTAAGATTTCCTCTTTTTCCTTGAATTTTGGGAGTATGATTATTGTATGCCTTGGGGTATGCTCATTTGGGTCAAATCTGTTTGCTGTTCTCTGACCTTCCTGTACTGGATATTTATATCTTTCTCAAGTTTTGGAAATTTATCTGCTATTATTTCTTTGAATAGGCTTTCTGCGCCTTGCTCTTGTTCGACGTCCACTTGAACAGCAATAATTCTTAATTCTTTCCTCTGCTTTATCTGTTCTGCTGTTCAAAGACTTTAATGAAATTTTGAGAACAGTGACTCTATTTTTTTGGTTCTAAGATTTCTGTTTAATTTTTTTTCATTATTTCAATCTCTTTGTTAAATTTGTCTGATAAATTTATGAATTGCTTTTCTCTGTTATTTTGGAGATCACTGAGGTTCCTTAAAACTGCTATTTTGAATTCTTGGTCAGAGACTTCACACATCACCCTGTCTTTGGGGTCAGTCATTGTTACTTGCTTTGTCTGTTTGAGGAGGTCATGGTTTCCTGTTTGCTATTGTATCTTGTGAATGTATGTATCTATTTTTGCATTAAAGTGTTATTTATTCCATTCTTCTCTACCCAGCTTGTTTTTGTTTTTCTTGGATATGTCTGATCAAAGATTCTTTATAATTTACCTGTTGAATATCTTTTTTTCCCAACTTGGTCGCTACCTCTTTTTTGGCACTAGATGGCACCTTAAGCCCAGGTTTGCCTAGTCTCTAGTAAAATTTTGGAACATTGCCCATTTAGAATGGAGGAGGTCCTAAAGGGGATATTCCTGCAGTGTGGGAAGGCTGGCAGGAGGTTTTTGTCCAAGAGACCTGTGGAACATACTTCCTACATCATGGTACTTACTGTTGAACAGCCGCTATGATTTGGTGTCTCCTTTGGCTGAGTTACAAAGCACAGTTTCCAGGGCTGGAGATGGTAATCCCATCACCTCTCTTTATTTCTGGCTATCCTCAGGGATATTTCTCCCTGAATGCACTCATGATAATTCTCATGATTTGAGGCAGAAACAAGTCTTCTGCCAGGAAACCCAAGATAATGGGGAAGCTGAGTGTCCACTTTGATATCACTTTTTTCACTGTAGAAACCTTGAGTCGGGGGAAATTTTTCCACACATTTGGTGCTGGGCAGATTAAGGGTAGAGTCAACATGCATGTGGATATACTATTCTCTTACCATCTGCTCAGAGTTTTTTCACTTCTCTCTGGCCCTGGAAAGTGTCTCCTCTTATTTGATTTCTAAAATATTGCTGGCAACAATCTTGGTGCTATATATTTGTTTTGGGTTTCTGTCAGGGAAGTGAAGTCAGGTTGCTTCTATACCACCATTTTGAAACCAAACAGGTTTCTATTTTCTTTTTGCATGCCTTCTTTATCTATACATCTGCCAGTTAACCATAAATCAATTTTTGCTGAAACCTATTCAAAAAACGTGGACGTGATTTGTTTGAAACCATACTTGCTCTCAGAACACATTGCTGATGGTCTGAGTTTTTCAGTGTGGAATAATAGCTCAGGGGAAATAGAAGTTAAGAAGGATAATCAGCCCCACAGGAGAATGAGTGGCTCCTAGTGTAATATATAATCACGAGTTTTTCAACTTGGGAGTCCTTCCCTGTCCTTATTAAGTTTGGCCTATTGGAGTAGTGTCTTGGGAGTAAGTCTTAAACATTTTTTTAAATCTGCTCTCTCTGTGGTTAATTAAGTCAATTCTCTTGTCAGGGAAAATATTAAGTTGTCTAAGTATGATTGTAGATCGAAGCTACAGTCTAGGCTATTTCTATTAGCAATCAAGTTGATATTTTGATCAAAAAATGATGCCTGTCATTATTTTTCAATTGTTTTAAACTTAGAGGGAGAAAGTGGAATCCTCTTCACCCAAATTAGAAAGTGAACACTCATGACACTGAAGAGGAAAATAGAAAGAACTATGCTACAGGGCTAAACAAAGTAGACGTGATTTATATGAGAAAAGGTAAATCTAAGTGGGAAAACAGTACCACATTTTCCATGAAATAATACTCCAAACAGGCATGAAATTGTCATAATAAGCTAAAAAGAATGAGATCAGTTAAAGAGGTTTTTAATCTCCTTTAGAGGAACACTAATACAATTTGTTAATAGAAATATGACAAGAATACATTGGAGACTATGGAAAATGATTAACTATGGGAGTGGGGCTAAGGGAAGAAAGGGTGAAAGTTCATTTTCTCAATACACATTTTTATTCAGTTTTCTTTGGAGTCATGCAAATGTATTGTATGGTAAAAGTAACACTAAATTTAAATGAAGGAAAAAAAACTAAAACACATCAAACACATCAAAGTGGTTCTATATTGACATGACTTAAACAACACTATTTGTAGGCAAGCTTATTTAATTTCGTTACACTTACATATTTATATCTGCGTGCCTTTATTTATACTTTTAATTTTTTCATCCTCCCTACGCCTTTAAAGCATTTCTTGGAATTCTTGATTGCTTTTTCAGAAAACAACTCAACTTAATTATTTCCGTAATGGTGATGCTTTTTATTATTTCTTACAATACTTGAAATCAATTTGTATTTTACTTTTTGTAATAAAGATTTTCCATACATAACTTATTTTTCCTAAAATAAATTGTAATTAACAGTATTTTTTTCTGCTTTTGGATATTCCAAAAATTTAAATGTAGGGATTGTTTAATATATGCAGGGGAGCAGACCAGAGAAATATAAGGGGCAATCAATTGGCATTGACTTTGAAACTACAGAGAACCTGAGATCCAAGGAATATCAGATCCAACATCTTTTGGCTTTGTTTCTTCTTTCTGCATTTTTCACAAGTTTCTCAGAGCAGTGTTTGTATAATTACTTTTCAATGTTTTATGTATGCCTCAATCTCATGTTTTCTTACAAAAGATTTTTCCATCAAAGATACCATTACAAAATACCCCTTGAAAGCACTGTAGGAATGTTACCTATATTTTGAATACTATTTAGAAAGCTTACTCAGGCGTTGAAACACTTTCCTCCCATGTTTTAGGTAATTTGGTAAGATTTTCTACTTTCCACCTTTTTAAGTTTATTCACTTTTCTCTTTTACAAGAACCAAGATCAGTTTCAAACCTCCAGTGACTACAGTACTCTTAATATCTGTTGATCAAGAGGCACACACAGTGGATAGAGATGGTGTGGTAGGGATACTCTGGGTATTGTTTCATCAAAATTTAGGAGAAGTTATTGATCAACTGTGTAGAAACATGTTTAGTAAGCTTACTGACAGCCAGGTACACCTCCTTTAAAAATAGATATTATTTTTCTCTTCCTAATGTATTTTTCTTCAATTTTGTGTATGCGTTTTTTCAAAAAGGAAAACCTTGTCATAGGAGCAATTTTGCACTTAACAGATATTACCAACTAGAGGCACTTTGTGTAGTGGTTACTGCCAGTGTTAAGTTTTTGTTTTGGGCTGAATTTGATAACTTCTACATTTTAATGACTAAGTCAGATGCTATATTTTAATGGTTCTTTCTGAGTCTTATGTTTGTGATGAATAGTAGAATTAAACATATTCATGATTTGTATTGAAGTCTGATGGGAGCAATGTATTATTATGTTTCCTATTCACTGTTCCTAAAGCAAGCCTTGGGCTTATGTATTTCTCTGAATAGACAATGACAATTATCTTGTTTGCTGTGGTTATGATATGGCTTACTACAGGTATGGGAGCATGTACTCACACACACACACAACATACACACACAGAAAAGCATACCAACTTTACTTACATTAAATAAAATAGACTATTTCTACATCTTGGAAATATTGTCTTGTTCTCAAAAACGTTATATGGTTATTATGGTTATTCTGGTTCCTTCTTTAAGCAGTGATTTTGTTTATTTTATGAGAATATAATGTTGAAAACACATGCTATCTTTAAATCTCACTATTGTACAAATGTATTATATTTGTTAAAAACTAATTGCATATAATAGCTAGACTTACCAATTTTGTAGATGTGACTGAGACATATAACTAAGGAGGTTTAATAAATAAGAAAAAGACAGATTAAAGCAATGAGAGATTATCTGCGTTGTGAGTAGTCTAGTCTGCCCTGGCTACTAAGATTTTTTAAATAAATTTGTTTTGTACTATCCATTATATATACTTATGCACACAATATTCAAAGAAGCATTTACTGATTGTATCTGCAATGTTTTCATTGAAGTCTCCTCTGTGTTTTGATTAGTGACTTGAGTTTGGATTTTAAAATTTTGTTTTGGTAATTCTGTGATTATTTAATATATACACTTTCACCTTTATGGGCTCTGCTCCGTATTTTGTCTACTGTGCTGTAGATAGAAAAGTTCAAAACTGTTAGAGCAACTTCAAGACACATCTTGTTAAAATATTGTTTAAAAATCGTTCAAATTAAAGATAAATACTATTTTCCTGGTTTTATACATACTAGAAAACATTACTACATAAAATGTACTATATAAATGCCCAGTATACAAGGTGTGGTGAGAGATCACATGAGGATGCTGAGAATCATGAAGCCTGAAGAATACCAAGTAATAAAAACCAAGACACTTTTTAATCAAATTGTCATAAATCAAGGACAAAAAAAAAAAAACTATTAAAGGCAGCAAGAGAAAAGTGACTCATCACATACAGGAGAGACTTTATAAGATTATCAGTGGATTTTACAGCAGAAATGTTGAAAGCCAGGAAAGAACTCTTATTATATTATTAATGGCATGAAGGAGTCAAGAATTCTGGAGTGTTGTAAACTATTTAAATTAAATTTAAGCTCTCTAAATTCTCACCTCAATGAATGATCTGAAACTCAGGGACAGTCTATGCCTTTATTGAAAGAATCTCTTGTGTCTTTGCTCACAGGCCTACAGCAGCCAAAAAGTAAACTGGAGTTGGTTGAATTATATTATCAATTCATTTCACATCCTTTCTATTCTTTAATGTGAAACTTGGAACATTAATAGGTATAAAGAGAGACCCTTATCAATAAAACTTGAGAGTTTTTAGAGGATAGAAATTTCCCTAAAAATGAATATATCTGAAGGTTCTCAAGGAACCTACTTTATTCTATGAAGCAGTTTTTTCATCTTATTTGATAACATCATTTCTCTCTTGCTTGAATATAATTTACTTCCTTGCCATCAAATTGAAGAATTTTTCTTGCAGTAGAAAGTCAATAATGTCCTATAACCCTCTGCCATCATAACCATACCACTATAGAAACTCCCCTTTTATGGAGAATCAATATCTTATTAGGATGTTTACTCATAGTGTCTACTGATAGCAATGCTTCTAAAATGTATTTTACCAACAATCACAGTTAAATTAATTTAATTTTTACTCAAATCTTTATACTTTCAGCATTCTTAAATATATTATTAATGTGGGTGTGTTTAGGCCCATGGCACCACTCTATACCAACCCAAAGCTACTGCTTTTGGTGATTTTGTAACATGTCAACTTAGCTAGGTTGTACTATATCACCCATCCTTTTGTGTGTCAAGATAGAGCAATGTACAAGAGGTATTCTGTTCATGCTTTGTTGTGCAAAAGTGAAATAGTCATAGTGGACAGAGGAGTCAGACATTAGCTCACACACAATGTCTCTTTTCTGCTAAATGATTCTTTTGTGTGTGTGTGTGAAGAAGCCTGTTATAGTTTCAACATAAATTTATATAAGGAATATTTTTAGATATTCCCAAAATGACCTCTGGCTAATTGCACCAGTCGTCACACACTGAATAAGGTAGAACATTCAAAATTTCCTGTGGATGTTAGACACTGACTTGGAGCAAACTATTTCCATAGTATCTAAAGTACCATTAGGGCTCAATGGTAAGAGTGAGGACTTGATTGAGGAGCTCAGGTGATGAAATTTTTTATGTTTGTTTCATTTTGTTTATCTTAATTTCTTCTGCACTTTGTGTGAAGTTTTTGATCTTACATTTGATTGATCTTTTTCTCCATTTTGATATAAGGAAAATAATTCAAGTATTTTTTTTTGTTTTTACTTATCTGAGGACATATTTTAACATTACAATTCTATAATAGGGATATAATAGGGATAATATGCTGACATAGTGCCTGTGTATAAAATGCAGGACCCTTGATTAGTTCTCAATCACAAAAGCCAACACATTGATTTTAGCCTGTCAATGAAATTCCTGAATGTAGGAAATGCTAGGTGCAATAGATGACTTAGGAAGACACATATTTGGCAGACTATGAACATAAATCTCATGTTATATAGGAGCCTGCTATGTTGTGTAGTTTTGGGAATGTTGTGGCTTAAGTAATGTGGCGTTACTCCTTTAAAGAAAAGAACACATTGATGAAGTTTATCTTGCCTAATACTAAGAAAAAGACATAATATAATAGATCTCTTTGAATTATGAAGGCAAAAGTTGTCATATTTCTGTTTTTATTCATTTCTTATATGTTCCCAAACCTATCAGCTTTACATAGGGCTCTGAAAAAGAGAAGGTGTTATCCAGGTAAACTAAGGAGACAATAGTCTACAGTTAAGTCTTTATGACTACCCAATGCATTAAACTGCCTGTGAAATTCTTTATAGACTATAGCAAGTCACAATAGGAAAATCAGAGTCAAGGCCTCTGGATTTTTGGAGCAAAGGTATTTCCCTTTAAAAATGAAAAAAAAAAACCAAAACCCTCCTTCTTAAAAGAGCTCTTGCTATTACTTTGTGAGAAAGACTGAAAAACTGGCCATGGTTTTCAGGAAATTAGAGGACTTTACCTGCCTATCAGAAATTTAGTATTCTCTGATATGATCGGCCGTATAAATCACATGTGCCCAGTAGCACTCCATTGTCTAGCGAAGAGTTATTCAAAAGACCTAAACAAATTTGGAAAGTTCAATTGCATTTCAAGAACAATTTTCTCACCTTCCAACTTATCACTTCCAACAGGACCTCCCAATCCTGTCAATCTGCTGCTGCTTCTTTAACCTACATCTAAGATTTTATGTGAGTTTTTTGGACAATTAATAGATCAAAAAAATTTCCAAAACATTGTTTATCTTTATTATCATGACATTAGATTCTGGCATAATGGGTTCCCAGATGACTATGGAGAAGGAAAACTTCATAGTGAGTAGAACTTCAACCATTATATTGCCTTTCCCACTATGCCTGAAAGGAGAAATACTAGAAAAATAGATCTACTCCAATTTACAGGAGGGAGCAAAGGCTTTTTTTCCTGAAAGTTTAGAAGTGTATTTGTCCACTTTAAGGCTCATTAGTGATGTCCAGTCTGGAGGAGGATTTTTATAACTGAGGTAAATAAATACAACAAAGCACTCATGGATATCAGTCAGTCACCAAGGGCTTCTGCAATTGTCTCATGAGGTGGATGTTGTGGCAGTGCTCCTGGTTATATATTTAACCATGAGTTCAAAAACATGAATATGGTCTTCTACTCACCAAGGCTAACTTGGTTACAAACCTTGCTAAGTACCCAGTTTTCCAGCAGCAACCATCAACCCTTAGCCACCTGCTGTTTGAAACCAGTACCAACTGTTTCAACAAAAAGGTAATAATTATTATTAATCTGAAATTTGCAATTTTCTCTTACTAATGCAATGACATTTCCTTCAAAAACCTAAATGTAGGAAATGCTAGGTTCACTAGATGACACATATTTGGCAGACTATGAACTTAAATCTCATGTAATAAGATCAAAAAAAGATCCCAATTTCTTGAAGGTCTGTGGTGAAGTGTGGGAGAGGATATTATTCCCACTCGATATTTTATGTAAAATTTTATTGCTGGGACCCAAATCATTTCTGCTTGGACTACAAAATTTTATAGCTTTTTGCTTGCTTGTTTGTTGGTGTTATATAGAAACAGCTGCTGCAACTGTTTATTTCAGCCTACTTTCCTCCTAGGAACCAATTTTTATGCCTATGAGGGTTGGTGGATAAAGGAAGATTAGAATTATAGCCACCAGGTTATATTCATAATCATTATCCCATTTTAAAAACTGTGGATCATTTCTTGAATAATTGTATTGTTCAGGATGTATTATCTTTTAGAAAAATTTTTGTCTCTTGTACTTTCCAATTCTCTATACAAACAGATTTGTTTATATCTGTATAATCTATTCAATTTACCCCAAACTTTAATGAATTTTTCCAGATGTATAAGGAGTTCAGATAAGGCTCCAGCTGGTACCCCTATATGTACAAGATTAGATGTACTTATACCAAAGAGAAAAGCAGCAGTAAATCCAATATTTTCCTATTGTATTCTATAAAAAATGAATTTTCAATTCTCAAGAAGTATGTCACATTAATTTATTGAACACACATTTATTGATCTAGACTCTGAGGCTATGCTCACAGATGGACCAAATATATAATTCTGTGTATAATGAAAAATAAGAAATTTTCAAAAATAAAGGCAGAGAAATAAAAAGTGAGATCCAATGCAGTTATTGTCTTTTCTCTCAAAACATCTATTCAAATTTTCTTCTCCTATGACTTCCTTCCCTTTCCTGTGGAGGGCAGAAAGCTGTAACAGAAATTTCTCCAATTCATTTTCAGTCGATGATCCAAATGTGATTTAGGTTCTACATCAGATGCAATCACATTAAGACTTGAAATTTGAACTAAGATAAATAGGATATGGGCATATATTTTATCAATATGGATTATAGCAAATGTAGCATGGTTCTAGAGCCAAAATCTGTCTCTGCGGCTAGCTGATTTAGCAGAAATAGCTTCTTGATAGCAGATGTGGCATGGCACAGCAACTATAATGGCAGCTTCCTGATTTTGCATATGACATTTCCCGATTGCAGAACAGTGATGCTTTTTGTCAAACAGTAACTGAAGCTAATTTAGCAGTTCAGAACTGAGGTAATTCTATGAGGTAAACAACTGTTCTAATTTGAAAACTGGGTAAAACCTTGTTAAGTGCCAACATTCTGGGCCAGACTCAGGAATCATTACTTCTCTTTATCTCAGTTTTCTTTTCTGTAAAGTGGGCTAATGATGGTACCTCTTTTGTAGAGTTGCTGCGGGGACTAAATGAATATGTACACACACACACACAAGTGCTTGTCATATAGCATATACTCTACAAATATTAATTGTGTTGTTGCTGCTGCTGCTGCTGTTGCTTTGGGGAAGCTTTCTTTCAGTGCATATGAGTGATATTGATAAGAATACATACATGATTGAGTGGCAGTAAATAGCCAACATAGGTAGTCAAATGCAGTTTTATGACACCTGGAGCTCTGTTCCCACCACATCCTTTTCTCTCTCCTTAAATTCACCAGGAGCATCATAAACTAAATCATGTGGTTTGAATCTATCACCAATATTAAGTACCCAAGAGGGAGACTGATATCTTTAGAGGAAGATGAGTTCACCCATAAAGAGAATTGCCATAATACAGAGATAAATGTTGAAAGAGATCACCACACAAAGTAGAAATATTGGAACAACCATACTGAGAGTATCTTGAAAAAGCACAATAATTAACTGCAGAGAAATAATTAAAGGTATTGATGATATGACATAGGAATGAAGTTTCATAAAATAGAACCAAGTGGAAATATGAGTTGCATGGAAGAATTAATTAAAACAAGTACACAGATCATAAACCAAACAGTAGAACAGATACATTAGAAAAACAAATTATTGAGCTGAAGAATTATAATGAAGAACTCATAAAATACCTTAGACAGTTTTAATAAATAAATCATTTTAAGAAAAATGTGCTAAAATACATGGAAATTATAAATATTAAAATCTGGATAATAGGAGTTTCAGAAGGAAAAAAGTGAATGGAAGGGAGAAAATATTAGTGATGGCATATTTCATATAATCAAAGAATGATAAAAGAACACATATTAAAAGGATTCATAGCGTGCTAAATGGGGTACAAAAAAATCCATATCTACACTTTGAGAAATTTGCAATAACTATGAAACAGAAATCACACTGAGGGAGAAAATTCTTTTTAAAAATGCTAGCTGAAAAAAGAATAATAATGAAGCAAAATTTACAAAATATTAAGACTACACTCTCCATTTAAATTGTCATTTAATGAAAAACACAATAAAGACATTATTAGTTAAGTTCTCTTACGCTTTTTACCAAAACAGCCTACTTGATAGGAATTTTGGGGGAAGTTTGAAAATTAAAAGAACAATGTAGATGATGCTGGAGAACATAGGTAATTAAACATAATCAAAGAGCCAAACAAATGTAAAGAAAAACATATATCTGCAAAAGCCAATATAAAATTGTAGTGTCATGAAACATTTTACCTTTGTAGATAAGATGCTTTTAATTCCTAATGTGCCTAAAGGCTGGAAGTCAAGCAGTGTTTTTTTTTCCAGAAAGAATTTGTAAATATAGGCCTATACCCATAATGATGTGGGGTTTGAGGTTAGTTAATGGTAAAGCCCATCAAAACCAAAACAGGAACATTAACTTTCAATAGTAAATTGTCAAACTTGGAAAATGAGCCAAGTGAGAGACAAGAGAAACAACAAATGAGTTTATATGCAAAAAAATCCTGAAGACAAATACAAATTGGAAAACTACATCAATGTACACATTCTATTAACTCATTAGAGGATTAAAATTATCTCAATAAATGAAAAAATCCTCATAATCCTATCCCATTCATAATAATTTCTCTTTATGTTCTTCACCTACTAAATGGCAATTACCAATATCTTACAGGAAACACCATCCTAAGTCTGAACCATTGTAACCATTTCTTTAAATTGGAAATTAGACCAGTTCTTGATATTTAATGCTAAAAGTTGTTTTTAAAAATAGTTGAGAGTTTTTCAGTCAATAGTAAAGGAAAATAATTTATAGTGACAACAAAATGTTAAAAAAGTATTATTTATTCACTGACATAAACATATTTGTTACTTAGTACATGTTTCAATGACATAAATTTCAGCTTTCATAATATTCCCTGCAGCAAATAATTCAAAAATGCTTTAGGATTTTATGTAATTGCTGGAAAAAAACCTCTTTATGTTGTTGTTTCACTTTTAGCTTGTATAATTTTTGGCAATTAAGATCCTGTTCAACATCTGTGATTTACATAATCAATTCTAGTACCATTTCTCAGATATGGTTATGCTATTTATATTAGTGCATAACTGTCTGCTTTTCCAATGGGAGTTCAAAAAAATGTGCAGACAGGAGAATAATACAAAATATTTATGTCTAAATACAGAAATTATAGTCCATTATCATAGTCTTTTGTCCTGTGGTTTAGCTTTTTTTAGGAAAAATGCATATTACAACATGTTAATCATTCTTGCTGTTGGGAATTCTAGAAATTAGTTGCTTGAATCTTAACTATTTTTTTCTATTTTATTTTAATCACTTAGATATATTATACTTAAAGTAGTAACAAATATGCATGTCAGACAGAAACTTTTCTTTTCTGTGGTATAGTAGCAATATTATCTTATTTTACAATTGCAAATAAAATTTAAAATTCTAATATATGAGTTCGTAGGTTCAATGAAACTATTTTAAAGAAGGTAGGAACAGAAAAATCTGTATATCTCTGACTCACACATGGATTTGATTCAAACACATATTTTTAAGATGGCTGATTCATGCTCAGAATTTTTTTCTCCTGAACTAGTGCTGGAAATGCAGTTACCCCAAAAAATCAATATACCATATTATGGAACCTGCATAATGTATTTCTTGAATAGACTCAAAGAAAAATATGATTAATTGGTTGGGTGCAGTGGCTAATGCCTGTAATCCTAGCACTTTGGGACGCCAAGGTGGGATGATTGCTTGAGCCCAGGAGTTTAAGGTTACAGTGAGTTATGATGATGATGCTGCACTCTAGCCTGGGCAACAGAGGAGACCTTGTCTCAAAAAAAAAAAAAAAGATGAATTACTTAAATTAAAATATTTTATGTAAATTAAATTAAAATGTTTGTGTTAATTAAATTAAAATATTTTTAAATGTTTCTGATTAAAACAGAAAGGTTTGCAATGACTAATAAAACATTTTTAATTTTATCCTATATGTTGTTTTTATTTTTTGAGAGAAAGCAGTTTGAGGATAAATATTTAGGTGGAAGCTAGTTAAAAATTGCCATGAAGCTGATTAGATCATTCAAGAATTTTAGAGATTGATGATACTTATTTGATATGCCTAATTTTACTTAATAATTTTCATATAATTGAAAAATATTTCATAGTTTAGGATGTAGAATATGATTTAGATGTTTGTTGGGTTATTAGTGAAATAAATTTAGATTTAAAAACCAAGTGTTTTCCTTTAAGTAATTGGGGGAAAATAGGAAAAAACTGGATGAAAATCTGAAAAGAATAAATAAAATATTTGTATACTTAATATAGAAAAATATCCCAAAATTAAATTAGCTGACTCAGGGATAAAAAAGAAAAGGGGAAACTTTTTTCCCTCCATTATTTATAACTTTCCTTCCATTTTATTTATTTACGAATGATAATAACTTTAAAAATAAAATTCAAAAATGAAAAGACATTATCACCCTCTCCACCTTGCTTTAGGACTATTATCAGAGATAATCATTTTTAAAGTTTTCAATTTTTGGTTATTTTATGATTAATTGCATAGCTTTGAATCATACATATTTTTTCTTCTAGTTTTTGATGGTAAAATTCTTTAAAAATAATACTAACTTATCACTAAAAATTGTGAAGAATGAAATAAATTTTCCACTTTGGCATTCAACTCCTGATTTGTGTGAATTTTGTTATTATTACACTGCCAAGTTTTACAACATTGACCCTCTTTTTCATGTATAATTAAGTCTTTTACACTTTTACTCTAGTCTAATACTATAAACATAACTTCCCCCAGGAATATTTATACAATTATAATAATGTAGTTAATATAGGACAGCAAATATTGTGTATAATCCAACAAAAAACAGATGTAAGTCTATGCTTCAAATATCTGTTGCTCAGTGCAGAGTTTCCCATTCATCCAGTCCAATGAATTTGCTTTTAATTTCCTTTCTTTTATCCTTTAGGTCATGTTCACTTCCCATCCCTTCTGCTTTCAATTTTATTCTTTGTAATAGAACTTTATATTTTGCTGTAGTAACTTTTTGAATATTTTGTTTTTTGATATAGGTTGCTTAGATTGTTAATGTTCTTATTCTTGGACTATCAAAAATATTCTAATTTACTTTATGTGATGACAACTTTCCAGTTTATGGAATTATGAGTTCAAACGTGTTATTTTATTATAATTTGGGAGGTGTTGATTTATTATTTCTATTTTCCAGTGTTCTTGATAAGAATGATGATTTAGTCTAATTTTCTTCATTTTTTGGTTCAGTTGATATCAAATGCTTTACATTTTATTCTCACAAGAATCCAATTGCCCTCCATATACAAAATAAATTCTAGGTATATTTAAGGCTTCTATATGAAAAACTTAAAATAAATTAGAAAATGTATACAAAGAAAATTAATTAATTTTAGGTAATTTTTAAAAAAGCACTAAGAAGTAGAAATAATAAAGAAAGAGTAAAGAGTAACAAGAGACATACAAATGGCCAAGCAGTATAGGAAAAGATGTGCAACACCATTAATCATCAGGGAAATGGACATCAATAACCACAATGAGATATCACTTCACACTTGTTAATATTAAAAAAATACAGCAAAACATTAGTGTTGGTGAGGATGTGGAGAATGGGAACCCTTGCACACTGTTGGTGGGAATATAAAATGGTATAGCCGCTATTGAAAACCATAGTTTCTCAAAAAATGAAAGACAGAGCTACCATACTATGGAACAATTCCACTTCCGAGTATACATCCAAAAGAATAGAAATCAGAATCTAAGAGAGATGTCTGCGTTCCTGTGTTCATTGAAGCATTATTCACAGTGGCCAAAATATGAAATCAACCTAAGTGTTATCAATGCATGAATGTATAAGAAAATGTGGTATATATGTGGAATTTTATTCTGTCTTAAAAAAGAAGGAAATTCTGTCATTCAGGATTTCTCATTCATGAGAAAATGGAAGAACTTTTTGAAGTACATTATCCCAAGTGAAATAAGCCAGTCACAGAAAGACAAGTACTGCGTGATTCCACTTCTATGTGGTATATCTAAAATAATCAAACTCATAGAAACAGAGAGTAGAATGGCAGTTGCAGGGGCTATGGGGAGGGGGAAATGGGGAATTGTTCTTTAATGGGTATAAGGTATCTATAGCTAAAAATACTGTATTGTGCAGTTAAAATTTTGTTAAGAGGATTGATCTCATATTGTGTCTTTATCATGATGATTTTTAAAAAGATAGTGAAATAATGGGGAAAAAAAGAGCTGGTCTCTTTCTTTACCTCTGAGCAGTGAGGGAAAGTTCTTAAGCCATTTAGGGACGCTTGTGGGGTGAGGGTGTCCCTGGTAGTACAGGCACTTGGCAGAGTGCCCGTAGCTATTAAACAGTGTATCTTGTTTACATCCTTCAAATTACACATTGTTTCTCTCTCTTTTTCTCACGCACACATGCACACACACCCTGAGCTTTCAGAAGACTTTCTGTAGTTTGTAAATTTTGTTTGTGTCCTTGCCCGTTTCTTCTTGCAAGGTATTCATCCTTATTGATTGGTAAACTATATATATTAAAGGCTTCCTGGTCTTTTAAAGAAGAAAAAGAGAGAGAGAGAGAAAGTGACAAGTTAATATTCCTTAAAATAAATAAATAAATAAAATAAAAAGGCCAGTGTGAAATTGTATGTTTATATATATGAAAATTAACAATGAATTGGTATTCAGCTATATAAAAGAAATACCTTTTTATTTAAAAATACTTAAATGGTAAAAAGACTTACAGATCAATAGAGGACTAGTCAAAGTATGTGACTAAAGAAGTCACATGTGTTGACAGTAAACGTGCATAAACCACTCATCCAACTTGGTATTTTATGACAAGAAAGTAAAAGCAATACCAATTCAACTTACATACCATAATCATTGTAGAAAAAAAGTATAATAATACCAAGCATTGTCCAGAATATGGGATAAATTGGATCTTTCTTGCATTGCTGGTGGTAGGATTAATTAGTAAAAGCAATTTGGAAAATGTTTTTTAAATACTTATAAAATTGGAAAATGAACCTATTTTATCAGCCATCACTTTTATTTCTAGAGGAAGAATACTTACATTAGCACCAATAATTTAAATATAATGATATATTTTCCAGCATCCTATCTGCTGTCTGTTAATATTATTATGATTAGTTGGCTTCTTGTCTTTTTTGAGACTTGGCCATATTTGCTACTGGTATCTCTAGTTGGTCTGTTTTCCTACATGATTACCCATGGAACAAAATTATTGAAGATTATTATTTCATTTCCCACATCAGTAAATCATTGCTGAGAAAACAATAATGAACTATTTTATATTAAAATATCATTTATATTGTTAACATATATTAAAATATTAAAAACATTTTATGTACCATTAATACAAAACAACCTCTGTATTCTTAATTCAATTTTAATTCAACATTGCATTTATTCTCAAATTATAATCATAGATGACATGTACTATATCCTCCCCACTGGGTTTCACAAAGATATACCACAGATTTCAAAATGCGTTAGCATAGCTTTACTAAGCAAATTTGATATGGTTCACTTAGACTTATTCAAGTCACTGTTATGAGGCTTAAATTATAAATAATACTAACAAACTTCATAGTTATCACTCCTGTGATAACTTTAGTACCCCTGCTATAGGGTGACACCAGTTAAAGAATTTTCAATCTTTAACAACCTGCGAATAAAAGAATAAATAATTTCATAGCTGACTCTCTGAAAACAAATATATTTTACATTCACACCTATTTTTTTCAGCTCATGAGAAAATAAGTTTGTAGTTTATATTGTCCTGCGGAACTAACCTGAAACTTGCCTTTACGTCCATTTACACTTTTTAATGTAAACAAATTGTGCAAAAATGCATGTTTATTTAGGTAGGAATGAATATTTTGGTTACAGCTTTGCCCAAAATCTCTTCAAGCTATTTCTGTGTGAGAAATGTAACTGTGTTTGACAATATTCTAATTTCTTAAACTATTACATTCTAGTCATATTTGATTATATTTGTACCTCAAAAGAAGTTAAATTTATTGACTATTTACCTTGTCTGGTTGGACTAGTAATATTTTTATTTACCTTGTCTGGTTGGACTAGTAATATTTTTTTTGTATTGGGGAACATTTTATAATAACATTATATCCACAAATATCCATTTGTGATACCTGTCAAGGTTCATCTGTAAAATGACCTAGACTTCAGATGTAAGACCCTTGATTGTCTTCTGTTTCTGCCATCATTGCTTCACTTACTGCTTGGTCTAATTTTGAAATTTACAATTTCTTAGAAAATTTCTCATTTCATTTATACTGCTTTTATAAGTGCATTGGCATAAGTTGAATAGCATTCTGTATTATAAAATTTGTAATCTCAAGGTGGCTATAATTTTGTCATTACTGAAGCTCTTTATGAGCTATCTTATATTGATTATGAAATTTCATTTATTTTTATGCATTTCAAAGAAATGCCTTTTAATATTGACTATCATATATATTAGCATGTTTCTTAGGACTTTAAAATAAATATTTAATATCCTTTAGAATGGGAGGAAATATTGATATTTACCTTCCAGATCTCTGATATATCTTTTTGAGGCACTGGATGGCAGGGTAGTATATGCTATTTTGGTGTGTGTGTATTCTGACTTTTTGGTTTTTTTCAGAGAAAGTGTGGTTGGGGGGTTTCATGAGTGTGTGAAGCACTTTACTATCTCGTCACTGGGTGGGGATACTCCATTTATCCTTCATACATAGCAGGCTACTTGAAACGTTGCTCTCTTTCTTCCACCCCAACTCACATATTTATTTTTGTGCTGCTGTCAGGAGCAAGGAGGGTAGGGATCAAAATATGCAGGGTGTGATTCTCTTGGAATCATATTGCACATGCTTTAGTACCCCTGCTCTTAAGACCTTTTCTCTTTCCTGTATCCACACCTACTTATGAAAAGAACTATTGATGCCTCTGGCACACACTACTAGTTATCAATCCAATATCCATTTCGGCTGCCTTCATTCCTAATAGAAACTATAAAAACACTAATTTAGTTTGGAGAGGCAATGTGTAAAGCTAAACAAAGGAAATGAAAACTATATTTCAAAGACAGAGATTGCCATAGGGCAAATTTTTGGTCAAAGAGCTGCACAAAAATAGAAAGCCTGTTTTTATTATTATTATTATTTTTTTTTTTAAGAGTTTCTTTCTATTGGCTGGGCTGGAGTGCAGTGGTGTCATCATAGCTCACTGCAACCTCAAACTCCCAGGCTCAAGTGATCCTCCCACGTCAGTCTCCTGAGTAGCTGGGACTACAGGCACGTGCCACCATGCTCAGCTAATTTTTTTTATTTTTGGTAGAGACGGGGTCTCACTATGTTGCTCAGTATTGTCTTGAACTCCTAGCCTCAAGCGATTCTCCCACCTCAGCCTCCCAGAGTGCTATGATTACAGGCATGGGCCACCACACTGGCCAGAGAGCCTGTTTAAAACAGGGTCACCTGACACAGGCTTCTTCCCTTTCCTATGTCCACTTCCTTTTTCTAACTGCCTATGACATGATCTGATTCCTGGAAGTAGAGTTATCTTCCTGAGCCTATAAAACGAAGACGCAACACTAATGACAGTGGAACAGAAAAATATGAGCTGCCTGCCACGTAATGAAAACATGGAATCCTGGGGCTACTGCATCAGCCTTATTTCTGAAAGTCTTGTCTTGCAAGAAAAATAAAATTTTTAAGTTATTGTTGTGCAAGTTTTCTATGAGCCTCAGCCAAACGGAATCCTACAATTTCATAAATAATTTTTCTTTCATTATTTAAAAGTTTTCTTAAGGTTTAATTCACACAAGTTAAAATGCATATGGTCAAAATGTGCAATTTGATATTTGTTACATATTTGTTGCTACAATTGAGATAATGAATATATCCGTCACTCTCAAAAGTTTGCTCAACTTTTTATTCCCACCTATTCCTTCATGATCCCCATTCAAAGACAACCAATGATATTTTTATGTCATGTATTTTAGTGTAGAATTTCATATAAATGCTTTCCAAAAGAATTGTACAATGTTACATTCTCGTGAGCTGCGTATAAGCGGTTGAATTACACCACATTCTAGCTAAGACTTGGTATGGTGAGTTTGTTAATTTTAGACATTTTAATCAGAGTGTAGTGGCATATCATTGTGGTTTTAATTTGTGTTTTTCTAATAAATAATGGTACTGAGCATAGTTTCATATCGTTACACTTTTTTGTTGAAGTACCAGTTGAAACATTTTGGCTATTTTCTAATTGGCATGTTTGTTTTCTTATTAGTGAATATTGAGACTCTTTATATATTCTGGATTAAAATCCTTTATTAGGTGTAAACTTTGCAAATATTTTCTTCCAGTCTGTGGCATATCTTTTCATTTTCTTAACAGTGTCTTTTGAAAAGTAATAGGTTTTAATTTAGATTAAGTCCAAATTACCACTTTTTTCTTTTATGAATCATGTATTTGATGCTGTATCAAGATATTATTGCCTAAATCACAGTCACAAAGATTTCGCCTACAATTTCTCCCACTTTTTTAGTTTTGATTTTACATTTGGTGTACAATTCATTTCAATTTAATTTTTCTATGTGGTGTGCAGTATAGACCAAAATTTGTTTTTCAATATATGGAAATCTAATTTCCCTAATTTATTTATTGGTAAGACTGTCCTTTCTCCATTGAATTTACTTTGCTCCACTGCAAATGATCAGTTGACTATATATACGTAAGTCTATTTCTGTAGTCTCTATACTGTTGTATTGATTGCTAGGATTTTAGTTGAGATTGTGTGAATCTATAAATCAGTTTGGGAAAAACTTTCCTACATACCTCTGCACTGTGAACTCTAGTTCACTTCACCCGTTTGGACTTCCAGCTCCAATTCCCTTAATTTAAAGGGACCACAAGACTCTGTTTGGATTTCTCCCCCCTGCTCCATGGGATAGAAACTTTCTCTGAACAGTAAGCCAGGACAGCTCTAGAACTCATCTACTCTGTTTTTCCTCTCCCAGTGAATACTATTTTGTCTTCTGATGTCCATTGTCTTGAGAACATTTGTTTTATGTTAATATATTTTATCCATCTTACCGTTAAGTTGGAAGGGTAAATTTAGATCCTAATCCTCTATCAGGGGTCCCCAACCTATGGTGAGTTATATAATTCTTTCATTATATGTTGCCATGTAATAATAATAGAAATAAAGTGCACAATAAGTGTAATGTGCTTGAATCTTCCTGAAACCACCCCTGCCCTGGTCCATGGAAAAATTATCTTCCATGAAAACAATCCCATGTGCCAAAAAGGTTGGAGACTGCTGCTCTATATGGAACAATCATAAATAGCATTCATTCAAGCATTTAAACTGCACTTTTATTTTTCAGTAATGTTCCATATGTTTTCTCTATTTCTGGGATTCCCCAAAATTTCTTGTTCACCAAGTATTAGATTTGTAGCTTTCTACAAAATCTATATATATTTTAAACATTTTTTCTAAATTTTAATTTGAGTAGGCAAGGGGGAGCTAAAGTTTGTGCTCAGCTTATCAACTTGAAGTAATATATTTTTATGCAAAATAAATAATTCAAGGTAAGAATTCAACTATAGACTTTTAGGATGTCAGAGCTCAAGGAATTAATATTAAAAATATATTTTACAACATTCTTCTTTTATGACTTTATTATGATTTATTCTTGTCATTTGATTAAGAACTCAGCAATGTGAATGATGTATGTTGCAAAATCAAAATTAGCAAAAAATAATGGTGAAGATATTTTAATTTTAGATCCATATTTGTTACTATTTATCTATGTGATATTGAGTGGTTCAGTTAAGCACTCTGGATCTATGTTTCTGCTTATGAGAGAGAAATGGTCACTAAATTTCTGTCCAGTTCTAAGTCAGTAATTTTCTAGTGGGCAGTGATTAACAATCATTTCATGGGTGAGGTCTACATGGCTTTCTATTCTCCAACTCTAAGACACTTTCCTACATAAACATAAAGATCTGTTGTTTTAAATGAGAGCTAGGGCACGTTTAGAGTTTATTCACACCAGATTTATAATTTTTTTCATTTTTTTCTGACTTATCTGATCCATTACTTTTCCTTTTCAAGCTCTCACTGCTTTCAAAGGACTTATTATTTAATTTTGCTCTGTATGAATTGAACTCAACATATTACATCTCTAAGGAGATACTTGAAGTCTTATTTCTGATTGTAGCGTAAAAGATTGATCTCTTGTTAAAGGGATTTCAAATATTGGTTGGAAAAAAGGTACTTTGGGATTAGAGGAGTTTCCCTGAGGCCAATAAAACCATGTCATGTAGATCAGAATTTACTTTACTTACATGCAGAATGACTCTTTCCCATTGGGAATGCAGAAGCCAGGGCTCACATTATAGTGATATACTATTATAAGACTTTATAGTCTCATGAATATTGTTAATTTGGGACTCTATAACTCAATAGATATTTAGAAAACCTAGACAAATCTAGATGATATAAAAAATAACACTTCAGAAAACAGAAAAACAGACATGTTAAAAATAAACTTAATCAACAGGAAGAATGACAAAAATGGAAGCAGCAGGAAGTAACCAGTAAGACAAAAAATGAAATTACACTCTGACATTTACAGAGCTTGGAAGTCATCACATGCATCCCTACAACAAGTAAGAACTAGACAAACTGAAAATTAGTGGCTTCTTTGAGTTCATCAGAAAACTGAATTTGCAGGGATAACTGCCAGCTAAAAATATAAAGACACCTTCACATCCTGAGAGAAACACCCTAGATCTGCTTACCAGCATATGAAGTTGCTAGAGCCCTAAATAGGTAGGAACATTAAAATAGTCACTTTGATGACTGTTAAAGCTAAGTGTGGATTAATATGAGCATGAGAAACTCCTGGGGGGCCTCTAGTCTTGACGGGGGCGTATACTTCCCTTTGTTTTATTTCTACAAATCCCATCAGTTGCTCATGCTGAGGATATAAGAGAGATCCCCTCTTGACTCTGGTAGGTGGAAGAGAAAGGTAATCATTGTGAAATAGACCACGAGATTTTTCCATCACAAAAGCTAAAACTCCAAGGAAAGCACTTTTCTAATGTTTTATGACAGTTAGAGGAAGGCCATTCCTCCCACCCCAGTCCTTACTGTTTTTCCTATAACTAACTAAAGGGAAAATGGTAGTAAATAGGGGTAAAAACTTCAAAGAAATTAATGATAAATATGGTACCCAAGAGTAGAAGTCAGTGGGGAAAACAAAACAAACAAAAGAAAATTATACCACTGGAGAAATATTTGTGAAGGCCACAATCCTGAGACACAGGACCGTTTACACACTGATTTAATTGGGAGATTATGGCGTGATCTTTCTCTATGTATCTTTCACCACACCAACAGGGTGCCAGTTTAATAATAGTTGATTACAGATGAAAGAGCTGTAAAACTTAGACTATTTCTGAGTAGTACTTATGGAAGTCCAAAACCAAGAGAAAAAACAAAAACAAGGACATTAGAGGAAATTGATGACTATGACACCTACAGTTACAGCAAACATTAACACAGCCCAATTCCTAGCACAAAACTTCACACTAAAACTTTTAACTCAGATCCTGTAACCAGATCCATCATATTCAGCTTTAAACAAAACATTAAAAGACATGCTAAAAGATGAGAAAACACATAATCTGAAGAGACAAAGGAAGCATTGGAACCAAGCTCAGGTATGGCAGAAATTTTGGAACTATTAGACTGAAAATTTTAAATACCTAAAATTAATGTATTAAATGCTCTTATGAAAAAACATTGACAATATTTGAGAACAAAAGGGTAATGTGAGAAGAAAGATGGAAACTCTAAGTAAGAATCAAAGGAAATGCTAGAAATCAAAAACACTATCTAATGAAGAACGTTGTTGACAACCTAAGCATAAGACTCCACATAGCTGAAGAAAGAACTAGTAAGCTTAAAGGTAGATCAATAGAAACTTCTAAAACTGAAATTCAAAAGATAAATAAATGACTAAAATAAAACATTCAAGAACTGTGAGACAATACAATGGTGTCACAATACAGAGGAGAAAAAACAGAAAAGAAATATTTGAAGTAATAACATGCATCAAACTACAGATTCAGGCAGCTGAGAGAATACCAAACAGAGTAAATGCCAAAGCATAAAACATAACAAAAGTAAACAAACAAAAAATCCCAAAAGATACACAACTAGGCATATTATTAAATGTTATATTCAAACTACAGAAAAACAAACACAAAGATAGAAAGAAGCCAAATTTAAGAAAAAAACACCTTAAATATAGAAGGATAAGAATAAGAATAACAATAGCTTCCTCATCAAGAGCCTTGCAAGGAAAAAAGAGAAGTCGAAGCATTTAGAGTGCTGAAAGAAAAAAATATCAACCTAGAATTTTCATCCAACAAACTTACCCTACAAAGTCAAGGAGAAATAATCTTTCTCAAACAAGCAAAAACTGAAAATTTATCTCCAGCAGACCTACCCCACAAGAAATGTTAGTAGAAATTCTTCAGGCAGAAGGAAAATGACATAAGTTGGAAATTGTATTTATAAAGACCATTGGAGAAGGTATAAATGAAGGTAAAAATAAAATCTTTTATTTTTCTTATTCATATTTGATCTAAAATATAATTTTTTATTTAAAGCAATAATAGAACCACTGTATTGGGTAATTATAGCATATAGGTAAGTAAAACAAATGCAGCAATATCACAAGTGATGCGAGAAAGAAATTAAGAATATTATGGTGAAAAGAACTTGCACCACATGCAATATAATGTTATTTGAAGGTGGATGTAGTTTAGATAATAATGTTTATTATAAACTCAAGGGCAGCACCAAAAAGTATTCAAAGGAAAGTGTAATAGGTATGAAAAGAGACGATATAGAATAAAATAGTATAAAAAGATCAATTCAAATCAGAGAAGAAAGAGAGGGAAGAAACAGAACAAATGCAACATATGGAAAATATAAACATGGCCAGTATTAGGCTAACAATAGCAAAGATGTTTTTTAAATGAATGGTCTAAACACACCAAATGAAAGACAGAGGTTGTTAGAATCAATGAAAAATAATATCCAATTATGTATTTCTTACAAGAAGGCCACTTTAGATATAAAGACTCAGATAAGTTAAAAGTAAAGCTATGAGAAAATATATATTATGCTAAAATTATATGAAATAAAGCTGGAGTAGATATATTAATCCTGGGCAAATCAGACTTTAGAAGATGGAAGATGATAAGTGATAAAAGCAGCATTACATAATGATAAAGAGCTCTCAATTCTCTAAAAAGATATCACAATTCTAAACATTTATATATCACCACAGCTTCAAATTACATGAGGCAAAATTGACAGGAGAAGTAGACAAATACACTGTTATATTTGGAGAATTCCATATTTTCCTATCCCTAATAGTTAGACCAAGTAGGCAGAAAATCACTAAGGTTATAGATGACCAGAACAGACTATCAATCAACATTCCCTAATTTACATTTATAGAAAAAAATCAATACAATTAATAAACCTCTAGCCAGACTAACAAGGAATAAGAGAGAAGATACATATTAACAATAATAGAAATGACAGAGGGGCTATCACTACTGATCTCATGAACATTAAAAGAGTAATAAAGGAATACTATGAATAATTCCATGCCTGCAAATTTTATAGCTTAGATAAAATGGAACAATGAATTTTTGAAAGATGCAATCTATTAAAACTCACACAGCAGAAATAGATAACCAGAATAGATCTTGAGAAGTCCAGCTCCTCATGAAACAAAAAAACAAACAAAACACATGTGATCTTTCAGATTTGACTATAAGCAATTACAAAAGCTTTACCTGGCAGGCTTCACAGTTGAAATCTGCCCTCCCCACACCAGACTTGGAGCACAGTCAGTGCATTGCAATTCTGAAGGGATTTGCAGTCAAAGACTCTAGGCCTCCCTGGCTGGAAATGCATTCTTAGCCCAGACTTCTCCATGTAGGAGCCTTTTTCTCTGGGATTTTGGCTGAGACCTTTGTCAGGTGCCTCTGTTGAGATCTCCTGGAGGTGGGAAGTGGGTTTGCAGACACTTTTACTACTCTGACTCAGTACTTGGCAATTTTCCACTCTTAGCCCTTTCTCTACTCCCTCCTCCAAGCCTTGGTGTCCATAGAACTACAGGAGCTTTTTGTTCTTGTCTCCCTTTTTTCTTGTTTGTAAACAATGAATAATTTTTTATTGTTTTCCTTAGTTTTTTTTTTTTGAATTTCCAAATATTATGGGGGTACAAATGTTTTTGGTTACATGGATCACTTTTGTAATGCTTAAGTCAGGGTTGTAAGTGTGCCCATCAACCAGATGGTGTTCACTATACCTGCTTGACTGTTGGAGTATATGATGCTAATGATTTGTGTACACTGACTTTGTAATCTGAGTTTTTGCTGAATTTATTTATCAATTGTAGGAGTCTCTTGGCAGAATCTTTGGGGTTTGCTAGATATAAGATCATATCATCAGCAAAGAGCGATAGCTTGACCTCTTTTTTCCCCATTTGGATACCCTTGATTTCCTTCTCTTGCCTGATTGCTCTGGCTAGGACTTCCAGCACTATGTGAAATAGAAGTGGTGACAGTGGGCAACCTGTCTGGTTCCAGTTCTAAGTGGGAATGCTTTTAATTTTTCCCTGTTCAGTATGATGTTGGCTGTGGGTTTGTTTTACATGGCTTTTATAATTTTGAGGTATGTTCCACTTATGCTGATATTGGTAAGAGTTCTTATCATAAAAGTGTGTTGAATTTTGTCAAATGCTTTTTCTGTGTCTATTGAGAGGATCATGTGGTCTTTGTTTTTGCTTTTATTTATGTGGTGAATCACATTTATAGATTTGCATTTGTTGAACCATATGCTTGCATCTCTGTGTGAAGCCCACTTGGTCTTGGTAGATTATTTTTTTGATGTGCAGCTGAACTTGATTTGCCAGAATTTTATTGAGAATTTCTGCATCTATATTCATAAGGGACATTGGTCTGTAGTTTTCTTTTTTTGTTGTGTCCTTTCCTGGCTTTGGTGTCAAGGTGATATTGGCTTTGTAGAATGAGTTGTGGAGGAATCCTTTCTTTTTGATATTATGAAATAATTTCTGAACTGTGGTTACCAGTTCTTCCTTGTAGGTCTGGTGAAATTTGGCTGTGAAACTATCTTATTTTTTTTTAGGAGATCTTTGACAAAGTAGACAAAAACAGACACTGGGGAAAAGAATCCCTATTCAATAAATGGTGCTGGGAAAATGGATAGCCTCATGTAGAAGACTGAAACAGGATCCATACCTCTCACCACTCACAAAAATTAATTCATGATGGGTAATAGACTTAAGTCTAAGGCATGAAGCTTTAAGAATTCTAGAAGAAAATGTTGGAAAAACCCTTATAGATATTGGCCTAGAAAAAGTATTTATGAAAAAGACTCCAAAGGCAATCACAGCCACAAGAAAAACAAATAAATGGAACCTCATTTGATTAAAAAGCTTCTGCACAGCAAAAGAAACAATCAATAGGCTGAATAGACAACCTTCAGAATGGGAGAAAATATGTGCATGCTATACATCTGATAAAGGACTAATAACCAGAATCTACATAGAACTCAAGCAAATCAGCAAGTAAAAATCAAACAACCCCATTAAAAAGTGGGAAAAAGACACGAACGGAAGCTTTTCAAAAGAAGATAGACTAATGGACAATGAGCATATGAAACAATGCTCAACGTCTCTAATCACCAGGGAAATGCAAACCATAACCACAATGAGATATCACCTAACTCTAATGAGAGTGGCTTTTATCAAAAAGTCCAAAGACAACAGATGCTGGCATTGACACAGAGAGGAATGAACACTTATACTCTCTTGGTAAGACTGCAAACTAGTACAACCTCTATGGAAAGTAGTATCGAGATACCCCAAAGAACTAAAAGTAAACCTACCATTTGATTCAACAGTCCCACTATTGGGTATTTAACCAAAGGAAAAAGAGTCATTTTCTCAAAAAGACACTTGCATTTGAATATTTATTGCACACAATTCACAACTGAAAAGATGTGGCATCAACCCAATTGCCCATCAATACACGAGTGGATTAATAAAATGTGGTATATGTACTACTGAGCCATAAAAAAAATGGTGAACTGATACCTTTTGTAACAATCTGGATGGAACTGGAGACCATTCTTCTAAGTGAAGTATTGCAAGAATGGAAAAACAAACACCACATGTACTCACTATTAAATTGGAACTAATTGATCAACACTCATCTGCACATATGAAAGTAAAACCTAATGGAAATCAAGCAGGTGAGGGGGTGGTGGGGATGGGTAAATTCACACACACTACACTGCACACTGCACACATGGGTACAACACACACTATTTGGATGGTGGGCACACTTATAACTTTGACTCAAAGTGTACAAAAGCAATTCATATAACCAAAACCTTTCTACCCCCATAATATTCTGAAATTTAAAAATATTACTAATGCAATATGACAAAAAATAGATAAAAGGTATATTATTTGTACAGAAAGAAATGTAGAAATAATTTTTTTTTGGTATGCCATATAATCAAAGAATCTATAAGAAAAGCCCTGTACTAATAAGTGAGTACAGCAGATTTGCAGGATACAAGTTCAATATGCAGAAGTCTATTGCCTTCCTATATTCAGCTGATGGACAATTGGAATTTGAAATCACAAAAGCAGTGTCACTTACAATAGCACAAAATACGTAGTATTTAGGAAGCAATCTAACAAAACTTGCATATGATTGATGTATAGGAATCTATAACAATCTGATAAGAAAAATCAAGTAAATGATGAGATATTTCATGGTCATGAATTGGAATACCTCAATATTGTTAGGATACCAATTGTTTCTAACTTGATTTGTAGATTAAACACAATCCCAATCATTACTCCAGCCAGCTATTTTGCAGCTATTAACAAAATGACTGAAGAAATTATATGGACAGTCAAAAAAACTAGAATAGCCAACACAATACTGAAGACGAAGAACAAAGTTGGGGGATTCACAATGCCTGATTTCAAGACTAAATGTGAAGCTACAGTAATCAAGACAGCATAACATTAGAAAAAGAATAGACATGTAGATCAGAGAAACTAAATAGAGAACCCAAAACAGACTATACAACTAGAGTTAATTAATTTTTGAAAAATGCACTAAGGGAATTCAATAAAGAATAACCTTTTAAGAAATGGTGCTTGATAAATTGGATGTACCTATCCAAAAAAATTAACATAGACAAAACCATACAATTTATACAAAAATTACTTGAAAATAGGTCATATCTCTATATGCAAGATGCAAAACTATAAACTTCTATAATAAAAAATAGGATAAAAAAATCTATGTAAATTAAGTTTTAGTGATGAGATTTTAGATACTACACAAATAGTACAATGAAGGAAATAATTTATAAATTGAGCTTTATTAAAATTAAAATTGTCTTTTCAGGAAAGATTCCGTTAAGAGAATAAAGCCATAGTCTGGGAGAAAATATTTTCTAAATTTTGTATGTAGTAAGAGACTTATCTCCAAAGATACAAAAAAATTTAAAACACATCAATGAGAAAACAAATGACCCAATTCAAAATGGGCAAAGGATCAAAACACTCACCAAAGAATATACACGGATGGCAAAAAAAGATGTTTAACATCATTTTTTCATTTGGGAAGTGCAAACTAAAACAACTATGCAACACCACCTATTAGAATGTTTAAAATCAAAACAAGTGGCAATACTAATTAATGAAGAGGATGTGAAGCAGCAATAACTTTCATTCATTGTTGGTGGGAATGCAAAATGGTATTACTACTTTGGAAGACAGTTTGGCAGTTTCTTACAAATTTAGTCTTACCATATTATGGTATAATGACACTCCTAGGTATTTACCCAACTGTTTTAAAATTTTATGTCCACATAAAAACCTGCACAGAAGTATTTATATATACTGTATATATAACTACCAAAAACTGGAAGCAAACTAGATGGTCTTCAACAAATGAATAGATAAACAGAATAATACAACAGAGTATTATTCAGTGATCAAAAGGAATGTTTTATCAAGCCATGCAAAGTCATGGATGAATTTTAAATGTATATTGTTACTCTGCAAAAGCTACATTCTGTATGACTCTATACGATATTTGGAAAAGGCAAAACTGTAGAAATATAAGCAGATCTGTGGCTGGCGGGAATAGGTGAAGCACAGGGAATTTAAAAAAATAAACTTTTAATTTTAGAACAGTTTCAGATATGCAGAAAAATTGTGAAGATAGTATTGAGAGTTCCCATATACTCCATACCTAATTTTCCCCACTTTGAACTTCTTATATTAACATGTGTCATTTGTTAACAATTAATGAAACAATGTTGATTCATTATTGTTTACTTAAGTCCATACATTATTAAAATATTTTTAGTTTTTAATTAATTTCTTTCTGTTCCAGGAACCCATTCAGGGTGCTTTATTATATTTAGTTTTCATGTCTCCTTAGGTTCCTCTTGGCTATGACAGTTCCTCAGGCTTTTCTTTTTTTTTTTTCCATTGGGAAATATCTTTAAAACAGAAAATGTTCGCTCAAAATAGATAAGACATAATCATCATCCTAATGACATGATATGTAAATATATTTTGTATATAATTAATGTAAATCTAAATATCTGGCTCATTTATATCATGTTTAGACCAATATGTGCTTGATTTCTTTTTTTTTATTTCAGAATATTATGGAGATACAAACACTTTGGTTACATATATTGCCCACACACTGCCCAAGTCAGAGCTACAATCGTGAACATCCCCCAGTGTGCCCCGCACTGATGAGGTGTGAGTTTTCCCATCCTCTCCACCCCTCTCCCACCTGCCTGACCCCTGATGAATATTATTTCCATGTGTACACATAAGTATTGATCAGTTAGTACCAATTTGATAGTAAGTACCAGTGGTGCTTGTTTTTCCATTCTTGTGATACTTCACTTTGACGAATGGGCTCTAGCTCCATCCAGGATAATACCAGAGGTATTAATTCACTGTTTTTTTTTTATTGTTGCATAATACTGCATGCTATACATGTACCACATTTTATTAATTCACTCGTGTATTGATGGGTACTTGGGTTGTCTCCACATCTTTGCAATTGTGAATTGTGTTCCTATAAACATTCGCGTGCAAATGTCTTTATTATATAATGTCTTTTTTTCCTTTGGGTAAACAGCCAGTAGTGGGATTGCTGGATCAAATGGTAGCTCTACTTTCAGTTCCTTGAGGTATCTCCATATCACTTTGCATAGTGGTTGTACTAATTTGCAGTCCCATCATCAGTGTATGAGTGTTCCTATCTGTCCGCATCCCTGCCAACATTTGTTGTTTTGGGACTTTTTGATATAAGCCAATCTCACTAGAGTTAAGTGCTATCTCATTGTGATTTTGATTTGCATTTCCGTGATTGATGAGAAAAGTTGAGCAATTTTTTGTATGTTTGCTGGCCATTATTCTGTCTTCTTCAGACTTTTTTTTCTTTTAATGACCTCAGCAATTTTGAGACTACTGCTTAGGTATTTTGCAGAATGCCCCTGAAGTCGAATTTGTCTCTTTTTTTCTTTTCATTTTGTTTTGTTTTGTTTTGATGATAATACTGGGGTTATGGGTTTGGGGGAGGAAGTCACGAAGCTAAAGTGTCATTTTCATCACATTATATCAAGGGCGCATACTAACAACATTATTAATGTTGATGTTGATGTTGACTTTGATCGCCTAGTTGAGGTAGTGTCAGGTTTTTCTCCTGTATAGTTACTCTCTTCCTTGTCCCTTTTCATACCATACTCTTTGAAGTAAGTGACTACCTGCACCTTATTCAGGAAGTGGGGAGTTATAGTCCATCTCCTTGAAGATGGGGTATGCACATAAATTATCTAGATTTGTCTTATCTCCTTGGTACATTTATTATTAAATCATTTATTTATCTCATTATGAGTTCTTACACATTTATTTTATATTTTGGGCTATAATCCAATACATTATCATCATCATTATCATTATTATTTTGGTCTAATTATTCTCATCTTGGACATTGGGAGCTCTTTCAGTTGACTTCTGTGTCCCTTTAATATAATCCCATGAACTTAGATTTTTTCAAGCACTTCCTCACGTTCTGGCACTACAAGTTGCTCCAGTCTCGTGTTGTGTTTTTCCTGCTCTGGTCCAATAATCAGCAATTTCACCAAGGTAAATTGGTTCCTTTTATTCGAAAATGATATTAGAAATTAAAGTCTGGATACCAGATGTTGCTCTTTGCTATTGAGTTGTTGTTGCTCCTAGGCCCCCTCAGCTGATCGTGTAAGGAGATATGTATGCATGCTAGCCTGTGCACATACACATATCTATAAATATTTCTATATAAAATCATCTGTATCTTTATTAAGCTAAATTTGAATTAATAGTTATTTCTCCATCTCTAACTCATTACCACAGAGATTACTCTATGCTCCTCACCTTGCTTTCCTCTGTATTCCCACTGCAACAGTTAGAAATCTGGCTCCCTCCATTCTCTGTCCATCACAGTATCATATTTTAGGGCAAGTGTATACAGAGTTTAAGTAAGAAGTTCTTTGAAATAGGATATTTAAGGGAGGTTCATATAGCAAAAACTTGGTGTATGGTATATAGGAACTCTCTGCATTTTCTCCTCTACTTTTCTATAAATGTACCACCACTCAAAATTTAAAAATAAAGATTAAAAAAGAATGGGCACTAATATAAATTTTGCTTTCTTCTTTCATATTAATTCAAACATATTCCAAGGTTATTATATATTCTTAGAAAGGCATTATTGGATGGAATCACAAAGTATTCTATTTGACAACTATGACACAATTCCTTAAGTCTATTTACATATTTAAAAATATTTGGTTGTTTTAAATTTGTTGGCATTATATGTAACAATCTAATGAATGTTTAGAATATATCTTTGACCATACTTTATATTTGTAAGAATATATCTTTGACCATACTTTATATTATTTTATTTAATTAAATTGCTAGAAGGGGGAGTAACAGAATAAAATATTTGGAAATTGCAAATTTTATATACATATATATATATTTAAAAGGAAATTTGGGCTTACTGCGATTTTATCTGAGGTTAATGTGAATTGAGCCCACTCCATCCTGGAAAACACTGTTTAGTATCCTTTTTAAGCATTTGCATATTTTATAGTTTATGCAATTAGATTTCTATTGTTTGATTACATTGATGAGCTTGATCATTGTTTCTACCTCTATCAGCCATATCTAGTCATATTAGTATTCACTGCATCTCTTAAAATCTTTATCAATTTCACATTCTACCATTATTACTTTAACTGAAATTGTCTATTGATTCTTTATAAGTTTTTCCAGAGCTTTATTTTCATTAATGTAGTGTTAATTTTCTCAGAGAGCTTTCATTTAAGTAAGATTTTCACATTAGTTAACAGAATTAAACATAATCTTACCAAAAACAAAGAGAAAAGAAAAAAAGGTTGAGTAATCTAATGAAAATTAGTGTGAACTTGTAGTTTATTTAATTAGATACTATTCAGAAGCATAATTCTTTATATTTGCCAAATTTTACACCTTGAAAGGGGTTTGAAATACATTATACTGAAAGAATAGCATATTTCAAGTTAGATCTCATTCTCAAACTAAACTTTGTCAATAACTATTTGGCCCCAAACAATTTATGTAGTTTAGTGGGGGGTGGGCTTCTTTCTCATTTAGAAAGAAGGGTGGGTATATTTACAGGGCCCACCCTCTAGGCTATTGGAAAGGTGAAACTAAAAAAGAAAAACACAAAACCTTTCTTTTATATAGAAAGCACTCAATAAATGATATTTGTGACATCGCTGCTGCTGATAATGACAATGATGATGACAAAGCCTAATGTTATTGCACAAGAAATATTTTTTTCCAGCTATATTGATGTATAAGTGGCAAAATTGTATAAATTTAAGATGTACAACATGATGATACACAAGAATTCTTGCACTATAGCAGTAATGTATTTAAGATAGTCACTTTCTTATTTTTACACAATACTAAAACAGGTAGAGTTTAGGTGACTTCCTGTCTCATAGCTTGTAAGCATCAGAATGAAGAAGAGAATATTGGTTTTCTCAGTTTTTGTTCAGTGCCCTTCTCCTGTACCACAGTATATCTCAGAGCAAGTATTACATTGAAGATTAGCTGTGCATTGTGTATTCACATGACCATAGCTTATTTTAGATAATTTTGATGCCGCTTGAATAATCAGACCCAGAAAGTTGATAATTCTTCATTTTTGGGTCACTGTACTATAACATAATTTCTATTCTACTTAACATTTTTGGCCGTTACCTCTGTGATGACATGGCAAATCCTTGTCAAATCCACAGATGATTTCAATCTCTGAGGGCTAGCTACCATTCCATGATAGACTGAATCAGGATGGAATGCATTTTTTAAAAGGCAGAAGCCTTGAATATGGATTGCCACAGAACATTACTAACAATATGATAATATACATATCTTACAAAATAATAATTTATATTTGTAAATAGTGAGACTGGGGTAGAGAAAGACAAGTAATTAGAATTGGGTGGTGGGCAAAAATACTTGCATGTTGGTTGACTGTATCATTATTTTAAAATGACAATATGAAGTGCTGCTAAAACACAAAGTCCAGACAATTGTTACGGGCTAGATATTTTTTAAAGTTTTGTAAAAATCTATATCAAAGGACTTGGCTTAGCTGAAGGTGATCATAGCACTTACAGGGTATATTATTGATTGTTAGGCACCTTGCCATAGTGAGAAATTGATAACATGGAATGAGTTTGGGATACTGTATGATTTCAAAACTTTGTTGAATAAACTTTATAAAATAAGCACTACATTTACAATATCACAATAAGAGCATTTTATTTTATACTAAATATTTTAAGGTATACAAATATAATTAAGTCAGAATCATTGCCCTTTAAAGTGCTTATAGTTAGGAAAGTTAAAAAAACACCAGAGGAAAAAAAAAGTCAGTGTAGCATTGCGATCAGGACCATAGACCCCGGTCTCCACAGTTTAGGTTTGAATCTGGCTCTTCTACTTACAAATTATGTTGCCAGTGGCAAGTTAGGCTTTTAGCACTTGGAGGTAACCTAAGTTCAATAGACAAAAAGGCCTGTTATATTTTTGAGAGCACCCTATTTTCTAAAATATCTGAGAGGAAATATAACAATTCAGGACCAAAACTTGTATCCCCAGATGTGTATGTGTGTCATGTGGGCTAAAAGAAGTTTCTCAGAACCCACAAAGTAGGTATTTCATAAAGTCCCTTTCAGATAGAGCAATGGGGATAATGAAGAAGACAAAACCTCCAGGAGGGCAGAGTCCAGGTCTTTGGACAACAAGAGAGCTATTCCCAAGGAGAAGGGCTTATGAAGGGAAGTCTCCTGCCTCCACCCTCACTCAATTGTCTGCCCAGAGGCATTTCAGAATTTCAGAATTGCTATAGACCAGGACTATGAAGGTAGTCCAAATGAAGGTATTTATTATAAATATATTATCCTTGTTCCATCAATATCAACTGAATATATGATTAACTATAAGAAAAGGAAGCAAATTCATGTTTTCATTTCATAGGGATCTAGATCAAAGGGGTACCATCTGGTGCTGATGAAATGATAATGGCACATACCCCAAAGTTTCTGAACTTTCAATTTGATGCAATGATGTTTGTATTGGATTAGGCTTTTGGATTGTTTCCTTTGGGGAAGAGGTTGGTATATTTTACCTATGGTGATAAGAAAAGTGGATTATCACTGGAATTAGTGCAGTTCATCCAATATTTTTCAATTTTGCTTTCTGGGTACAAGAATAGAATTCCTAGCTTCCTTAACCCTGGGTGGCACCCAAGATATGATACGTGTGTTAAGATATCAGTATTTCTTCTGGGCCAGAACATTTGATTGCTGGTTTGAGATATCTTCAGACATTTCTGTTGCTGTGGCACAATAACAAGGAACATGCAAGATTGTGGCTGCTTCATTACCCTAAAGGAACTCAATGAGTATAAACTCCTGATATATTACCAGACCTTGTACACAAAAAGTGTATCTGTTGTTTTAAGCCACTGATTCAGATTTTCGCATTCTTTTTTACTACATTGTAACCTACCCTATGCTGACAGATAACAGGCATGATAGATAGATGATAGCTAGCTAGCTAGATTTCTATTTAGATTTATCTATACTTATGTGTACATACACACATATATATTCAGATCAATGTAAATTATCTTTGTGCTTATGTGTGTATGTGTGTGTATATGTATGGAAATGTTGCTATATACATGCATATTTAAGATGAGGAAATTCTAGTATGTTTACAGCTAATCAGAATTATTTATTAGAGAGAGAACATATAATTCTTCAGAGAAAGAACATAAAACTACTAGAAATGTGTTTTGGGAAGAGAAAAGGAAAGGGATTTAAAGCACAAATGTGGCCACTGGGCTCTATAGAAGTCTGAAGAGTTTATCCACAACAACACAATGCAACCGGGAGGAAGGAGAAGAGTGATGCATTATCAACCAGGCAGCTATTGCAGAGAACACACAATTGCCTTGATAAGAACAGTGAATATAGAGATAAAGAATGGTTTAAGGAAAACTATATAGGTGGAAATTTCACAACTGTTTATAGAAACAGCTTCTATATATATTTATAGAAGTACTTGAAGGTGTCTCTGAACTTCTAGTATAGGTGACTGAGAGATTGTAACGTTACTGATTTAGGTTAAACACAAAGGGAAGACAGGTGTAGGGTGAGGAAGAGAGAAGATAAACAGTGCACATGAAAAACCTTCCACAGTATGAAATACTGCTGGCTGAATAAAGCCAAATAATCGAGTTATTCTGAAGGTAAACAAAAATTACTAACACTATTCATTATCATCAAACAGAGCCCATAAATTTCCATAATACTCTCAATTGAATGAATAAATTTCCTTCTGCATGTTTTACTTCTTTAAGCTTACTTCATAATCATAAACAAACAAATAAACATGCACAAATAAATCTAAATGTTAACTCTTTCCCCCCCCCTTGCTTTTGAACCCCTTGCCTAGAACCGTCTTTATTCTTCCTCTTGCACAAGCTGATTTTTATTCATTCATCTTTTTGTCTAATCATCAGAACAATCACATAAGAGAAGGATTGTATTTTTCATCATAATAAAAAATAAAATGAGACAGAGATTAGGTACTTTGTCCAGTTCATACAGCTAACAAAAAGCCGAGGTCAATTTCAAGCCCAAGTCTGTACAATTCTAGATCCCATAATGGTCAACAGTAAGCTTTGTTACCAAGTTGTTGTACAATACTGTACTTTCTTATTATTATTGAGCAAAGGCTCCCACTAGCATTTATTTCTTTATTCCACCTCGGTTACTGGTCACAGGTGTCTGCAAATTCTGCATCACTATGAAATGCAGCATATACTTTACTCATTAAGACACTCCATTCAGCCACTCCAAAAGGAGTACTTCAAATCATATGCCAAGGCAGCTCTTGTCTCCACAACTTCTACAGTCTTGCCCCAGCAGTTCTGTTGGAAACAGCTGCTTGTATCCATATGAAAACCGAGACTACGTAGCAAACACGTTTGATTTTGGTCATAAGATATCTTGTTTTACTGTCATAGTGAATGACAACTTTATTAACACTTGGAAAATGGGTTTTGGGTTTTTTAAGACAATGAATCTGACCATTTGTGGTCTGGGTGTTTACGTCTTCTTAACATAGCCTTATGATTAACTCTTAAAAACTAGGATTCTTTTAATCTCATCGTAACCACTAACACACATGACATTTTACACTGTAAAGTGTGGAGAACTTTCTAATGATAAATCTTATTTGAGAGCTTAGAACTCACAACAAACCTCTGAAAGGTTTTTATATAGGTAAGTAGCATACCTATTTGGAGATGAAGAACAAATTATTAATTGTATCAGGCAGAATGTATTCCCTTAAATTTCTACTGTATGTGAATTATTAGACAAAATGATCATCCTAAGAAGAGTCTCCCTTTTGAGTTAAAAGTATAATAAGTAAATTTGTTAAATTCAGTCAAATAAATAATAAATTGAAAAAGAAACCCAAAAAGCAGCTATTTGAATGGCAGGTCAAAAATTAAAACCTTTCAAATGTTGTTTTTCTATAGATATAGCTTTACTTTGCCAGTTTAATATTAATCTTCACATTATTATATTTTCATTCTCATGTTAAACATTGTAAGTTAAGCAGGCAAGTACTCAAATCTCAATTTACATTAACTTTGAAGCTGACAGAAAAATCACAGAAGAAAATAAATACATTATGTATAATTATGTTAATATAAAACAATAAATGATAAATTGAACATGAACAACAGATAGCCTAAAGAAGTATGTGACTCCACATTACTTATCTCCAAAGTAGAAACAATAAATTTTAAAAAGATAAAATTACATATGTGAGAAAATAACTGGCAGAACCATGTTTAGTTTGGTGTTTGCCAATTTAAAGAATAAGAAATGAATTAGCATATTCTCAAGATTTTATGTTGCACAAGAAGAAGGCTGAAACATTATTCTCACAAAATGAAACTACATCATGATTCACAATAAAGGATATTGAATCCCAAAGATCAATTTCTTTCACACGATTTTTCTAGGTTTTCATTCTTAGCATTAACGAAATTTATGAGAAGTTATCATTTAACTATAATTATAAATAAATTTCCTTTTTATAAACTCTCTTGATTAATAAATGATTGGCATAATATTTTCTTCAAGTTTTATTTTGCAAATAATACTGTAAGTCACATATTCTCAGTATTTTCATGAAATTTTCCAATACATTTCAAATTTGGTTTACAACTTTTAATAAAATGTTAAAAATTTTTGATTTACTATGTAAATGAACATGGAATACAATGGAGTAATTGCGATTGAAAGATTATTAAACTGCTACCATTTTGTATAATTTTATTTATTCCTCTAATTGTTATAATACTTTAAATTTTATTTAGGTTATTTTTCACTAAAACCATTGAATCTGTTCTTCTACACTTAGCAAATGTCCAGAATTAGCCTAACTGATTTTGAGAACCTTGTCATTATTATTGCTGCAGGTTTTGGTGCACTATCAGATTTGTCATACTTTTTGAAATATAAAACACAAGATAAGTACAAAAACCCTCATATATGAAGCTTAATGAATTGCCGCAAAGCAAGTACTTCAGCAACCATTACCCGGATCAAGAAATAGAATAGTACCATCACCTAGAAGACTCACTTGCCCATTCACTACCATAACCTTATCCCCTGACAAATATTAACTCTACTTTGATCCACCAAACTATAGTTTTTTCTGTTTTTATATAAATGTAACCATGCATTGTTATTTTCTGTAAATTTTAATGTACACAAGTACATCTTTTTGGTCTGCCTTCTTTTATGCACCATTACTTCTTTGATCTGTCCATGTTTATGTTTATAGTTTGGTTGCTGTTTAATAGTCAATGGTATGAAAATATTGCAATTGATTTACCAATTCTACTTTTGCTAGAAATGTGGGTTATTTCTATTTAATAGTTTTATTTATTATGAACAATGATGTTTCGAACATTTTTGTGTATATCTTTTTGTTCACATATAAATGTATTAGTTTTGGATATAATCCTGGAATTGAAATTTCTGAAACAAGGATATGTATCACTTCAACTCTAGTAGATACTGCCAACCTGAATTGAAAAGATTACATGTTACATGTTATATATACCAGTTTTTATTCCTAATAGCCATGTGGGAACTTTATTTACTCCACATCCTTTTCATCACTTGGTATTTTCAGAATGTTTGATCTTCACCTTTCTGATGGGCATGTATTGGTATTTCATCATAGTTTTAAGTTGAAATTTCATGATTACACATGAGGTTGGTCACCATTTCATATTTTATTAAAATATCATCTTAATCTCCTGTTTTTGAATTTTGCCCAGTTTTCTAAATGGCATGATTATATATTTCTTAAAGATTGTAGAGGTTCTATCAATAATCAATAAAGACTTTTTATTAAATTTATTTCTAAGTATCTTTTGTTTTTAATGTTATCCCTTAAAATTCCACTTAATACATATTTGTATGTAAAAGTGTAATTGACACAGAAACCTAACAAACTCAATTTCTAGTTGTCTTAATTTATTGATAGATATTTTTAATTTTATGTACATAATATCTGCTAATACAGTTATTTTCTTCCTTTCCAAACTTTATGTAATTTTATTGGAATGATATAATTTATGTAGGGAAGGAAAGATCGTTCACCTTGGGTAGGTATAAGGAGAGTCAATATAAGGAAAGACCTGAGTTAGTTAAAAAGAGATGCCATATGAGCTGAATCTCGGAAAAAAAGTCAAAATAAATTAGGTAAATGAGGACAGAAGTGTATTATAGGCAAACAAACAAAATAGGTAAAGTTATGGTATCAAGAATCTATGTAATATATAACGCTAAGTTGTGGGAAAACACTGACACATAAATGCAAAGTGAGGAATGACAGGGACTATTGATGTAGGCAGGGGCCACCACTCCGGAGGCACTGACTACTCTACCAAACCTGGGGATGTGAGTGCACCTTATTGTTGCTCACAGGCTATAAACATACCTACCCATGCTACAGTGGAATTCAATGTAGTTGTAGCTCCAGATCTCTGTATAGCTATATTTGAAATTCTCCCGGTGACACTTGAATACTTTGAGGGCATTCTGGGCCCATACATATGCATTTCTGCAGCAGTTGTTCCAATTGTCATGCATATATGCTCGATTTTGGACCATGATGTATAGATGAACACGTGAGCGCTCTTGTCTTTTTCTCTCATGAGAACCTAACATTTGTACTCATTGAATTCTCGGCTTGGACTTAGGTTGTGCTGTTTCATGAATTCCCTCCAGGAAATGTCTTTGCTGTGTACAAGCAGCCTGCATAGGGTGCAAAGCAGTGCCAAGAGAGTACCCCAGATCTTTAGAGAAGATGCCATCTCAGTCACCAGGGCCACCCTGTTCAGATTCAGCGACCAGGTCACTGGTTGTAGTGGGAATCAGTATATGGATCTGAAAAGCAGAGTCTGTGTCCTTCTCCTTTACTTGGAGCTCAAGAAGTGTTTACCGGTTTTTTGTGATGGATACAGCTCAGGAACAGCTAGATGGCAGAGATGCACAAGGCAGGTGCAGGGTGTGGGGGAAAGGGTGTGCAGCGTCCATGCCCTCTCTGGGCATTCAGCCCTCCCCAAGCTTCCATGTATCCAGCAATTGGAAGTTCCTTTCTTTTTTCTTTTTTAGTGTAATGTCTAATAAGCTCAAAAAAATTTAATAGCTGTGATGCTAGTGAGCAACTTTTTCTCATTTGTGATTTCTGAGAAAAATCTTCCAACAATTCACCATCAAGTATGTTTGCTGTAGTATTTTTTTAAATAGAAACCTGCTATCAGATGAAGAAAGTTTCCATCTATTTATTAAATGGCTTTCTGCATATGTTGAAATGTTTATGATTTTTGTTTTGTTAATGTGATAAATTATCTAATTACATTTTAAACTATTATAAGAACTTAGCAGGGCATAAATAAACCTAATTTGTTTGTGATATTATGTAAGCATATTACCTCTATTCAAAAGGGACTGCTTTCCTCATGTTCTATTTAAGGTTATTGCATCCATGTTCATGTAGAATTGGCCTCTAAATTTCCTTTCTTGTAATATCCTTGCCAGAATTTGGTAGCAAGACTATGACGGACTGATAAAACACATTTTCTTTTAATCAGAAATCCCTCTTTTTCTGTTCTTTCAAAGAGTTGTCATAAGATTGGCATTAGTTTTTCCTCAAATGTTTGGTTGAATTGACCTGTGAACAAATTGAGCCTGGAATTGTCTTTGTGAAAAGGTTTTTAGTTTGAATTTATTTTATTGAAAAGTTATAGGACTATTCATATTTTTTATTTTTTTGCGTGTTTTAATAGCTAAGAGTAATCATTTTTATTCACATTTTAAAATTTATTCACATAATTTTCTTTTTAATATCTTCACTTTATCTTTAATGCTTTTAGGATATATGGTGACGCCTCCTTTGTCATTAGACACTTGTGCTTTTTCTTTTTTTGATCCTGATAGATATCCCTAATTCTTTATTAACTTTTATTTCATTATTTTTAACAAGGTTACTTTAGTTTTATTTATGTATTGTTTTTATATATTTTAATTAAAGTCCTTGACTTTTAATAATCTATTTTTCTCTTCTACTTTTTATTGGTTAAAGTTCTTTTTTTATCTTATGGAGAATTACACTTACTTAGGTCAATAAGTTTAGCCTTTCTTCCTTTCTAATGTAAGCCATTGAGGCCCTAAATTTTTTTAATCATTGCTTCTTCTGTATTCTATAACTTTCATTAAATTTTATTGAAGTACAATATTTATGCAGTGAAGACCTTAAAATTCACTAATCTTTAGTATACAGATTGATAATTTTTTACAAATGTGTACCTCCATGTAAACATAACTCATTTCAAAATATAAAGTATTTCCAGAACTGCCAAAGGTTCGTTTGTACCACTTTCTAAGCAATGGGACCTTTCAGAGATAATCACTGATCTGATTTCTATCAGTATTTTTTCTTGTGCTGAAACTTCAAATGAGTGTAATACACTCTTTTAACTTCATAATTTAAATTTTCTCTTTGGGCTATAAAATCTGTGTGGATAATATGGTCATGTATCAAAGCTACATTCAACAACCCTAACTCTTTCAGCTTCCTGACCTATATATAGTTTTGTTCAAAATATATTTAGAACCCCCATAAATATATTTCAATGAAAATTTTGTTTTTGAAAATCTAAGGGAATAAAATTCCATCTAAAAATTTTAAAGTTTCCTTTAAGCTTGCTTGTTTTCTTTTTTCTTTTTCTTTTTTTAAAAAAGTATTTCTTAGAACAGAGTCACAAAAAGCATGTATTTAAGACTCTTTACAGAGCATAGCTTTATGGCAAATTCATGAAAATTTCTGAGAGGTTCGTGTTTAATTATAGCTTTCTTTTTCTAACCTCAAATTGGTCAGACTGTTATTTCTCTATATTTTTAGATTCTCTAGGTTACTAAATAGTTAACTGAATTCTTAGGTGAGAGCTGCCTCCTGTATGCAGCAGTGGATCATTTTCGTAGCAGTAACATTATCCCCTTGATAAGACATTATGTCGTCAATGGCAAAAGTAAGTGCCTTCCCTTTTAGAACAGAACCATTATTGGGTGATGCTATTGTCAAGATCAAAATAAATCTGTCAAACTTGAAGAAATCATACTTGCCACAAACCAAATTGAGGAACTTATGTGAAATAAGTTGTAAAATAGGCAATGGGGAGGGGTTTGATTTCCCCATCAAGAAGGCAATACACTTTAAATCACATTTCATTCTTAGACAAAAGTCTGAATGCCTTTCTAAGCAACACTAAAACCTTTTTTGTTATTGTGTTGGAGAGCCCTATGCATCTTATAAATCAGATATAAATTTAGTCCACAAAGGCAGACCACATACCCTTTTCACGTATCCGACGTACCTTACAAGAAGAACAAAATGCCATCAATCTTCAAAATCTGTAGTACAGTAAGGCAAAATGCTAGTGCCTCATTCCCTCACTGAGATTTTTCATCTCAAGTGCTAGGGCAGTAAAGTCTATACAGAGAGCTTTATTCAGAGTCTCTTATTCCTGTTCTTTGTCAGTACTTTATAACTTTCATTCAAAAAACTCACTACCATTCTCCTTCCTGCCTCTAGAGCTATATTCATTATCTCTGATTCCAAACTACTAGGGGAGGGACCAAAAGTCTGTGGCTAAGGCAGAGCAAACCGAACTTTTAGTGATACATCTGAGATAGATCCACCGATACACATAACTAGGGTGACCCTAAGTCCCAGTTTGCTGGAGATAGTTCTGGTGTACACCCGCTGTTCTGAAAAGTGCTATGGTTTGGATGCTGGATGTATAGCCTCCCTAGACTTACTGCAATCTACATGGTGGCACATGGCCCAGGACAATTTCTTAGTCTAACATAAAATTCATTAGTTAGGTTATTAAGTCAATATATGGACAACCATTCTCATATATAATGCAAATAATAGATTCTGGTTGAATCTCTTTTACTTTTAACAATTTCCTGTTTTAGTTGAAAGAAAAATGAAATGGGAACAATGTTTTTTCCTTGTGTTATATATGCTTCATTATTGGTTAAAAAAAGCCCTATAGACTTCAAAGAAATATATTCTTAGTGATTTTTAGCTATTTTACATATTTATATTATCAGGCATAGTAAAAAATATTAAAGTCATGAAGAATTTTGGATAACAAGTAAAATTAAATTTTAGTTTTGCAGTATTAACAGTTGATAGTTGGTAGAAAAAGGCCATTATATTCTTAAATTAATGAAGTCTTGTTTCTTATTAAAAATTCTTATATTTCAAATGTGTGTAATATATAATTCACATAACTAGTTATATATATTTGTAGTTTCAGGTTTAAAAAATTATGCTGAATTATATGTATATAAAAATATTTAAACAAAATAGAACAAAACAAAACACTACAGTTTCAAAAGTTGGATAGTTTTCCTATGGGTTTTTAATAAAATATATTGTGACCCTCAGGAAAGCTGCAGTTATACAATATCAAAATGTTGTAAGTGAAAACTGTACCATCAATATTCAATTATATTGAACTTAACATATCAACTAGGTATTTCTAAAATACATGTTTACTATCTTTAATTGTTTTGTTGAATAATATATTTTTTATCCACTACAAAGTTGTTTCAATTGCTTCTATCCACTGTCCAAATCTGAAAACCAGGAGGCCTGATGGCATGAGAGTAGGAAGTGACTGTATAAGTGACAGAGAGTCCGTGGACTTACCAAACAGGGAGATGAACTTAATTGCCCAAATCTTGCTTTTAATTAAAATCACACTGAAGTCAATGGGAATTGCCTTAACTTAGGTCGACATTAAATGCCGTGTATATTGATGTCCCCGCTTCGTTACAGTAGTTAAACATCAATCAGTCCTTGAAAGTTCAAGGGAGCATTTTTCGCTTGCTTTATACATACACTAAGCTAAAGTAACCAAAGCTGCTCTGATGGACAAGTCAGGGCATAAAAACTTACCTCCTGAATACATAAGATATTCTGATTCCCAAAATGTATTTTCCCCATGTAAAAAAAATAAATACTTTGCTCATTTTTCTCCTTATATCTCATCTGTGTGTGTGCACATTCAGCTTTTATTTATTTTATTATACATATTACTGCTTTTAAGAGTCTCCTGGAAGTTATTTTTCTTTTATACCAATTCCTTACTCCCTGGCACATTTATTCTACACTTTTGGCTGTGGCACCCTCAGCTTTAGGTTTTCCACATTGTGGTGCCTCTGAGAAGGTCCCGTTTGACATCCTTGTCCCCATCCTGTCCCTCTGGCAGCGATATTCTACTCTTACTTGTGACTCAGCACTTTTTAACCTGGACAAGGAGGCAGTGGAGGAGCCGTTCCCTGCTTTTCCTGCTTAAGCCACAGTCTTAGGTGGAGACTGCCTTCCTAGTCTCAGGGAGAGTGGTCCCCTAAGTGTTCCTGGCCCTCCTAGACTGTATTTCTGGATACAATGCACATTCCTGCCTCTCTTCCAGGAGTAGACTGTTTTCTATTTTAGCTTCATTGCTCCAGCTGCAATGGATTTTCTCCAGCACCCTAAGGACTGCAGTGTCTGTTTTCCTTCCCTTAACAAGACTAAGACTTCTTTTCCATAGGGGTAGATAGAGAAGGAGGCTCAGGGTGACTTTCCCACACCTCCCTTTTTGGCTGTTGTTCTCCCCCTCTCAGGTCTAAATCACAAAGAACACTTTCTTTAAAAGGTGAGCAATTTAGTCTAAAAATTGTAGGAATTAACTTTAGCTTTGTGTTCCAAATTAGAAACTGTGTTCAAATTTGAAGTGAAGACACCAATTAGCTATCCATCAAAGACAGTGATCAAATAGAGAATAGAGATGCTATCATTGCTGTTTAAAGAATCCAAAAATATTACTTAATTAAAATGCAATGAATTCCCAGAAACTCTATTAAGTAAAATTGTTTGAGGAATTAGCAAGTATGAATTATAGGCTAAAATATCTATGTTAACTTAATTACATGAAAAAAATTAAAAGTGTGATAGTCAATCTATAAGTTCTGTCCTTTATTGAAAACATATGTTAAATAAAATTTTTATTGTAGGTACTAGACTCTTCTTATTCAAATATAGGTTGTGCATCCAAAAGAAATCTTGCCACTGGTCTTTCTAAAATCCTATTTTGTGAGAATAAGCAAAAATATCTTTTAAAATTTTTTATTTACTAAGCATGTATTGAAAAAATATTTAGTGAGAACCTACAAGTCACATACTTTCAAGGTAGAGGGATTTAAATCAATGAGCAACAAGAACAAAAAAGCAAAATATCTAGTCATCTACCTTATTATATTCTAGTAGAAAGAAAGCAAAAACAAACATCTAATTACAGAATACGATGTCAGATATTGATAAGTACTACGAAAAAATATAAAAGCAGAGTAAGAAGAAAGTGATGAGTGGGAAAGACTTCTATTTTAGATGCAGGGATGATGCCGGGATGCTCTGAGGGTTTGGCATTTGAACAGATATAAATGAAATGAAGGAGAAGACCAGGAAATCTTTTGAAAGAAAGTCCCAGAACAGAGGATACAAATGCCCTGAGGCAGGGAGGTAAATGTGCCAGGAATAAGTTAGCGAGGCAAGGATTTTAGAAAATGAAATATTTTAGAAAATAATTGCTTCAGAAAATAAAATGTTAACTTATTTAATCTTTATAACAACTCTAAAAGGTAAAACTGTTATTTATAGGTGAGAAAACAGAAGCACTTTAGAAATTTGCCTAAGGTCACACATCTTATAAATGTCTGAACTTAGGTGGATATCTAGACAGTGTGACTGCAAGCGATTATACAATGCTATGGAAAGTTTAAACCGTGTGCATCCTTTTTTGGGTCTTTTTTGGGTTTTCTTTTCTTTTCTTTTTTTTTTTAAACCACTTACTAGTGGCTCTTTTCAGACTCTTGTTTTCTTAGAGGCTCTGGGACTAAGCACAGTACTTTTATATACTTGCAATGTACTCCATACTCTTCATAGTCTATACAGTTTCTTCACACCCCTCCAGGTACCTCTGAGACCCTTGTTACTTTCCCACAAAACAAGCATTGTTTTTCTCAACTGAAACTGCTATTTCTGAACAACTGCAACATTTTTTAATCACCTTGTGCCTTTTATTTTAACAGTTTAGTTACTTGCTTACTTTTGTTGCTTTAATTTATTAAAAAAAATGAGAGATTTTCAGACAGACATTTAAAATACATATTCAAAAATACATATTTTAATTTTGGAAAAGAGGAAGCATAAGCATTTGTACAGTTTATTATTCCTAAGATTAAAAGAAAAATAAAAGTTGCATGACACTTGTGGATAGTGTACTTCATCTAAGGTGTATGTTTTATGAACAAAGAATGGGAATTGGCAGATGGAGAAACAATTCTGAAATGGTGTGGGGTCACGAGGGAACATTGATAAGATGCTATAAAGCAACCTTTGAAAGATCATAAATGAAGAATGAAACTTCAGGCTGAAAGTCATTACTGGGTGAAACTTGGCTTAAAAGGAGAGAGGCTTAGTTCAGAAAAATCAGTGAAGTGTCATTGCCACACTCCATGCTGGCGATAATAAGGCTTTGACATACAAAGGCACAGGGAATATAGAAAAGGTAGGCTTTGAAAGCTCAGGAACTGCTACAATCTACAGGTTTCAGTTGCATTTGAATCTAGACTGTAAGAAAAAGAAAGGAACAAAAGGTAATGTTATATTTCCATCTTAGGTAAGAGAAGGTAGAAGTAAATTAAATGTCTCAACCCGACTAATTTTCCTTGCTATTGTACACTAAGTTTTAATTTGGAGATTTGGTTTCCTGACTGTACTCTTGTTACTACCAAATGTAAATATCACCTGTGCCAATCATACTCTCTACCAAAAATTAATGTGGAAATCTAGAATTCAAGTAAAAAGTAATACGTGTTTATAGAGCTACAGGGTAGTAAAAAAAAAAAAAAAAACCCACAATGTATTAGCAAAGGAATTTTTTGTTATGTTTCCCCAATGTGATATAATCAGTGACATCATTTATCCGTTGCTATATAACACATCACTGCAGTAAATACTTATTGAGCCCATGAATGATTGAGTCAGTGTGGGCCTGGCGGGTCTAGGATGTCCTTGGTTATGTACTTACAGCAGTCAGCTGAAGAGTTAGTGGAAAGATTTGATGGTTTTGCTAAGCTTGCATGGCTCTTTCACATATTTTGGGCTTTGGTTGATATAAATCAGCTGACTGACTCTGTTCCATTTGGTTTCTCATCTTCCAAGAGGTTTTTCTTATTAATATGGAAGTTTCAGGAGTGCAAGAAAGGGAGCAGAGGCACATAAGGCCTCTTAAGTCTGTTGTGAGGAAGTAATATAATGTCACTTCGGCATCATTCCCTCTGCCCATAGCAAGTCACCAGCCAGCTCAGATTCAAGGAGTGAAGAAAGAGTCTCCACTCCTTAAAGAAAAAGACCTGCAAAATCACTCTGCAAAGAGCATAGAAATAGAAAACATAGATAATTTTGACCACTCTTCCAATCTTCTGTAAGTGCTCTTACATTCTTACATATTTGTGGAGAAACGTTCCTCAGCAACTTGATGCTCTGAGATTTTTCTGAAAGAATCAAGGGCTTTTTGTCTATATCATTACAATATTAGAATCAATTTATTACAAGAAGTTTCAAGTTGCTTGCATATAATTTTACTCCTCTTCTGCTATCTCTTCAGCATACTTAAACTTGTACCCTTGGGCTTTGTCTTTGCTAGATGGTACTACCCTACAATAAAGTGTATTCATTCTACCCTAATGCATCAGTTAACTGAATTTCAGTACTAGTCAAATTCAGCCCAGGTCATCTTAAAGCTGCTTCTATTTTGACAGGAATCTGTTAGCATCAGGAAACACCAAGAAGTTAACAGCTATATTTAAAGTTTGGTTATTTTCATTTTTTTTCTCCTTACATCTTAATAAATGGAAACACATATAAAACCTCACAATTATGAATTAGAATGTCCTTCCTAGTAAATGAATTATTGATGCTGAAGTGATTAACCTTTCATTAAAATTTGATATAAAATTCTTCCCTTCATATATTTATGTTTATTACTCAAGCCCCAGAGGAAAATATATCAAACATGGGACAGCTTGGTTATTTAAAACACTTTTGCAACACAGAGACTCATAAAGTCTGAAATTTTATAATTTCTCCTGAAGTCTATTTCATGATAAAAGGGAATAGATTCCACAAATGTACATATACTTTTAAAAAAATGTATCCTATTATCTACCTTCAGGATTCATAAATGATAATTAAGGTACTGTTCTATATTTCTAACATCTAAATAGAGAGGTGTAAGTAAATCTTATATTTTGGCAGAATGTTTTACCATTTGAATCAATGTAATACATAACTTTATATATCTCCTCACCACAACTCTGTGACGTAATTGTCATGCACTCTATAAGGAACCTAGTTATTTTAGGTCATAGTAGTCTGAACATAAATATAGTGTCACAATTTCTGTAACTGAGAGAAGTTATATGTCCCTATCCAGAGGACTCTTTCAAAGCATCTGTCCTGTTTATTCCCTTAGATCCACAAGGGTTTGTGATTCTATGATCACAGCATAGCTGTCAACTAACACAGAGGCATCACCTTTTACCTTATCTTCTGCTTTGACTCTGCTTCTCTTTGATAAAATTCACCTTCCCAGGCCTCTAAAGGCCAGCAAATTCCCCAGCTAATATTTCAGTGGGCTAAAGATGTTCAGAGCTGCCTGCACATCTTGCTCTACTGTTATTGTAGGTAATGCCAGTGGGCAATGCTAGTGATATCTGATGATGTCTACTAAAGTACTACTAGGCCAACACCAAGCTGTTCTGAATTTGCTTCAGTAATATGGAAAGAATCTCTTCCCCTGTACCATAATATGTTATTTTAGTAAAAATGGACTGTGTCATTTGCTGGGATTTAGAGAGTTTTCATGTGATATCAGCTCATATAAAACAACCCAAAAAGACAAAAAGAAAATCTCCACTCTGTTCATCTCTGCTCTTCTTCATCTTAACTGCCCCCCTCCTCATTCTTAATAAGAATACGGCTGGTCTGGGAACAATCTGAACTTGGAATACTATGCTTGACTCAGAATCTGATGACTAATGATCACTATTAAATGAACAAGCTTCTAATAGGTTTGTATTTTTCTTTCCTGGGTGATTTCCTAGACTTTGCCAGTTATAAAATATAGAATATTCAAGACAATCCAAATGAGCTTTGGGAATATATTAACTTTTTACTCAAGTTTCTTGATAATAAAAATTAGTTTAAATATTATAGCAACTCTTAAGACAAAGTTCCATTAGTAATTTTTAAGCTGCTGCCTGCCACGTGTAGCAAGAGATTCCCTTTTACCTGCAAAGTGAAGAATTATGTTAAAAGTGCTCAGTTCTCACCGTTTTGAAAAGAACAGAAGCAGTAGAGAAGTAGTTAAGCAAAGTACTCTCAGAGCAAGTTATACTCTCCAGCTGTGGAATGCATTCAATAACACATCATAATACAACTGGGGATCTGAATTTTTAGTATGAATTGAATGATAAAAGACATTTATTTCATTCTCAATATGTGAAAATAAATGATAAACCTGGTGATATTCTAGGCAATGGAGACACAATAAGGGGCAAAACATATATGATGCCTGCCCTTTGTGCATACACATATTAATAATAAAGATAGACATTAATGAAATATCATGAATATGCTTAATATAAATGGAAAAATCAGGCATGATGGAGGTATGTGATAGAGATTAAGTGTAATCAGTAGAGTCGGAGAAGGTGGAAATCTAGTGATGCATTTATCCAGCACTACTTTCTCCCTACTAAGGATTTATCTTACTTCTAACTCAGATAATGGTCAAATTCTTGGATATGTGACCTGAAGTTCGTTAGTCAGAAATTCATTGAAAATTTCCAAATAAGATTAGAAGCAACCAACATACTTTTTCTCTTTTATAGTAAATCTCTAAGGCTATTAACCCAGAAAATCAGTTTTGAGGTCTCTTGAAACATGAAGAAAGATAACGTGTCCTAGGAGGGAATAAAATTGACATTAAGAGAGAAATAAGGATAGGAGGTCAGTGCAACAGGTCTTGAAAGTTCCTCTTAGAAATTATGAGCCACTGTTTTCATGAGTCAATACTTTCCCTTCTTAGGGTTCAAATTGGTTTTCTGTCACCAACAAATAACAATGTTCTACCTAATACAAAAATTGGTAACTACAAATATTACAAGTGACACCATAAAATGAGAATGGTTGTGAAAAATAGGTTAGAGCCTGTAATGTTCCTCCAATAATATGTGAATCTGTTTAAAATATATTTCTTAAAATAAAATATTTTGGCCTCAAGTCATGTGCTTATTGATAAGGATGTTTAAGGGTGCTTGATAGAAATATATCAGGGAATGTTTTTGTTAGCCTAATTCTTTAAATTTTACTAATGTGAAATGAAAGAGAAGCAAGAATCGACCTAATACAACTGATATGAATAACGACTTGGAAGATCAGGAAAGAAAACTTTTTTTCTGAGGGGGAAAACAATTTCTGATGATTGCATCAGTCCTTTCCTCATTTCCCCCAGTCAGTACGTTTAGAAGAAATTTCCACTGTCTCCTACACTGCCATCCTCACCTTCCTTTAATTCACTTATCTTCAGGGAGGAAGGAGTTACTTCCCTCTTTGATGAAATGGAAAAAAGAAACACCACAAAAAGAAAACCTTAGTCACCCTCTCGTGTAGTTCTGTTTTTGGATCTACTTCATGTCACAGATATTGGATCTACTATATGTGACAGATTTTGCCCTTACTCTACCTGATAAACCTGAGGTTCGGCATTATATAGTGATATAGCGAGGATTATAGAAGCTTTCCAAGCAATTGAGTTGCAATTTCTGGGTAATGTAATAAAAAGTGATGTTTAATGTATACAGAACACTTCGGGCTCCAGTCACTGTTTTAAGAGCTTTACCTACATTAACTTACTTAATACTCACAGAAAACCTATATGGTAAATACTATTATGATTTCTATTTTTCAGATGAGCAGACTGATGACAAATGGGTTTAATGAGTTACACAAAGACAGGGCTGATATGCGGTGGGGCTAGGATTCGCACCCAAACAGGCTGACTCAACAGTCCATGCATATAACCACTATCTTAAACCACAATCCAAAATATAAATCTATGATATAGGATCCAAAATTTCCAATTAATTATCCCTCCACTTCCCAAATTCTGAATCAATTGAAGGATAAATGTAGGAATTAACTATAAACCAAAATATCTATTTTGTTCTTGGGAAAGATGTATTGATGCATTTTGACTTGATGCAACATATGGTCTATTTATTTTTTTTTCCCCCTTGAATTGAGCTTATCTACACAGTTATGAAAAGCAGATGGACAGCTGAATGCTTTCTTGAGGGGGTATGGGAAGGGTTATTTAACCACTTGTTTGGGTTGCCATTGTTATTATACTATTATTATTATTATTATTTACTTCTGTAAGCTTTATGGATATTGTCTTTGTATTTATTATTGTGAAACATGAAGATATTAATTATACTTCTTTTTCATTGAATACTCTGGCACTCTGGGAATTTTTAATCTAAAAACTGGCATTCCTGTCTAGCATTATTGTTATTACTATTATTATTTTGGATAATTTTTAATATCTATTTTCTAAGGTCTAACATTCTAGAACTCTTAGATATTTGACATTGTCAATCTATCTTTTATGTCTATTATTTTTCTCTCATATTTTTGATATCCTTTTTCCTTTGACTTTATGCTTTGCAAGAGTTCCTAAACAATATATCTTTCTCTTAATGTACCCCTTTATTATTACTATTTTACTTTAAACAAGCATGTTTTTAATCTCTATTTGGGGATCTTTTTTGCTATAGAAACTTAGAATTTAGGCTAACTAAAATGGAAATTGGTTGCTAGGCATGGTGACTCACACTTGTAAGCCCAGCTACTTGGGAGGCTGAGGTAGGAGGATTGCTTGAGGGCAGGAGTTCAAGATTAGCCTGGGTGGCATAGTTAGACTCCATCTCTAATAAATAAATAACAGAAATTGATGACAAAGAGTGTGGTGATTTCATAACAAAATCCTAAAATTAGTGACCAGACAATGAAAGACAAAGAAAATGATAACTGAAGTCAGGAATTCTCATGTTCTTTGTTAACCTGTCAATGATTGGTAGATTTTCATGTATTATAACTTGACAAAAATATTCACATTCCTATGAGGCCTGTAGCTTTCTGGGAATCAGTTGGAACGACCCAGAATATTAATGTGTATTAATTATTCCTAGTTTCTTTTAACAAAGTATTACTAAGAAAGATGATCTCAACCAGCATTTGGACAGTTTGCAAGCTGAGAAGGAAAGATGTGAAGACTACAGACTAAAAGATAAGGTATATGCTCCTATCACATCAAATATAAAGTCGTGGAGCCAGAACAGGATAATGAAAACAAACAAACAAAAATTTGGCAGAAGGAAGAATTAAAATCACCCAGTAGTTTTTGATTCATAGCAATGATAAAATCACCTGGGCAGGGTTTGAAAATCTTGACCTGACGTAGAGTGAGTCCTTAGTGTATTAGTTTTCTATTGCTGTTGTAACAAATTTCCACAAACATGGTGGATTAGAACAATAAAATTTATTCTCTTACAGTTTTGGAGAAATGTATCAAACATTAATAATAAGAATATTGAGGTACTGAGTATAACACTGGTTCTCATGCTGTTCTCAAAGGGCTCATACCAAGGGCTCTCATTTAAAATAACAGCCCAAGTCCTGCAGCAAAGATCGTATTAAATAAATACCTTCTAACTCAAGCCTGTTATTTCAGATAGTTTTATTGTGACTACTACTAAAATAAGGGAAAAAATACAGACTTGAGGGAGTTAATAAGGTAAACATAAGAACTTTGTCCAAAAAAGAACATTGAACTTGGTTACTAGCCCATGCTACTAGAAGCCTATTTAATTTCTGAGAGAAAGTTAATGACCACAGGCCTGGTCAGAAAAAAAAATGAAAAAAGGATTCAAGTTCCCAAATATGCATCAGAAGTAGCAGGCCATGGAGAGGACCTTCTAAAGAAGCGTTCTCCAACACCCACTATGGCCATGGGGGAAAACGATGAGGAACGACCTCTAAGAGGCCATGGATTACAATGGGTAAAGGGATTCTTCTCAGAAAAGAGTAGCAGGGCCTTTTCTAGGGGTGGCAGACTGCATATCGACATCCCAAAGATGTCCACAACCTAAGAACTCCAAAACCTGTGGCTATGATTTTACCTGTATGGTAAAAGGGACTTCACAGATGTGAATAAATTAAAGATCCAGATGGGGAGACTATCCTGGGTCATCTACGTGGGCCCAATGTCTCCATAAGAAAGTCCTTATAAAAGACAGGCAGAGGGATCAGAGTCATTAGTAGGATATGTGATGATGGGAACAGGAATAAAAAAGATGTGTGGTGCCTACCAGGAGCCCAGGAACGATAAATAGCCTCTAGAAGCTGGAAAAGGCAAGGAAATAGATTTCCCCCTAACATTTCCAGAAGAAGCCAGTCTTGCTAACACCTTGACTTTAGCTTGAAAGGACTTCTGACATCCTAAACTGTAAGAGAATAAATCTGTATTGTTTTAGGACCCTAAAATTGTGAAAATATGTTACAGCAGAACAGAAAACTAAGACACAAAGAACACACTCCCCTGCCAGTTTAATGAAACTTTCAAATCTTGCTCACCTGGGTTTTATCATTGCTATGGTTCAGGAACTCCTATGCAATTTCAATTCTTCCTTTTGCCAATTGTTTGTTTGTTTTTGTTATCCTGTTCTGACACCACAATTTTATATTTGATGTGGTGAGAGCAAATACCTTGTCTTTCAGTCCATAGGTCTCAGAACAATTAGCAGTCAAATTTGGACCCAATGCAGAGGCCATGCATCACAGAAGGATGCCAGACTTTTGCTGGATAAGGTAACTTGATGCACCTCATGAAATGGGAGAGTTGTATTTGAGATGTGACAAGATTATTCCCATTCATTTCTGCATATGCCACAGATTGTATAAAGATGTCTCCCTCAGTCTGTTATTCCTTTTATCCAGGGCATAAAAATTTCCACCTAGGGACTATATTTTTATGCCCCTTTCAGGAGGCATGGGCAGCTGACAAAATTTTTACCAATGGAATATGAGCAGAAAGCAAATTCCGCTTTACTCCATCAAAGAAAATTGTCGCCTGTGATGTTTAATTTTATGTGTCAACTTGAAGGGTGTTTTTGGATGAGATTAACATTTAAATTGGTGAACTATGAGTAACCAAATTGCCCTCCACAATGTGGGTGGGACTCACCCAGTTAGTTGAAGTTTTGAATAGAACAAAAAGACTGGCCACCTCTGAGCAAGAAAGAATTCTCTAGCAGACTGCCTTTGAATTTTCTTGGTACTATCACCTCTCTGCTGCCTCTACCTCCCAGAACTTGTACTATAACTGCACCACCAGCTCTCTTGAGTCTTGAGTCTTCCAGCCAACAGTGCAGATTGGGACTTGCCAATGTCCATAATCATGTGAGTCAATTCCTACTCATAAATGTATTTCTCTATATCTAAAAATTCCATTCATTCTGTTTCTCTTGAGAACCCTTACTAAAACACTGTCCTGAACTTTCTCTCTTTCTTCTTCAAGCTGGAACACAGACACATCCACAATCCACCATAGAACATGAAAGTGAGGATAACGTTTTTGGGTTAAAGGGAACTTGGTAAAGTGGAATAGCCCCACAAATATTCATTGTTTCCTACAGAGCTGTTTTAGGATAGAACAGTAATTTATTTCCACTCCTTGTTATTTTCATTTGTAGTTAACAGTACAGTAGTCCCCTCTTATCTGCAGGGAATATGTTCTAAAACCCCCAGTGGATGCCTAAAACCGTGGATGGTACTGAACCCTATATATACTATACAAATTTTTTTGTCCTTCTTCAAAATTTCACTATAGAAGACTTGTTCTTACTATAGATCTTAACAACCTCAGCATACTATTTTTTTCTTTCTTTCTTAAGTCAAGAAGTTTTATCTTTTCAATTAAAAGAAGCACTTCATGACTTCTCTTTGGCATATCCAAATTGCCAGCATCACTACCCTTGTGTTTTGGGGCCATTACTAAGTAAAATAAAGATTACTGAAACACAAATACTGTGATACCTGGACACTCTGATAACCAAACTGGCTACTAAGTGACTAACTGGCAGGCAGCTTATAGAGCATAGATACACTGAACAAAAGAAGAATTCACATCTTGGGTTGAGATAGAGTGGGAAGGTGGGAGATTTCATTTCACTACTCAGAATGGCACACATTTTAAAACAAATACACTGTTTATTTCTGGAATTTTCCATTTAATATTTTCAGACTGCTGTGAACCACAGGTAAGAGAAATCTAGTGGCTAAGGGAGGACTACTGTAGAGCACTGCATTCTTTTTGTTACATGGGTGAATTGCAGAGTGGTGAAATCAGGGCTTCTAGTGTGCCACTGCTCAAATAGTTTATATTGTACCTGATAGGTAGTTTTTGATCCATCATCCCCATCCCACTCTCCCCACTTCATTGTTTTCAATGTCCATTAGTCCACTTTATGTGACCATATGTAGCCCTTGGTTAGCTCATATACCCATTGTATAGCATCGTCTAGCCTACTCATAAGTGAGTATATGTGATATATGTTTTTCCATTCCTGAGATACTTCACTTAGGATAATGGTCACCGGTTCCATCCAAGTTGCTGAAAAGACATTATTTCATCCTTTTTATGAATGAGTAGTACTCCATGGTATATATTAATATATACCACATTTTCTTTATCCACTCCGCATGTGGTGGGCACTTAGGTTGATTCCACATCTTTGCAATTGTGAATTGTGTTGTGGTAAACATTCAGGTGCAGGTGTCTTTTTGATAAAATGACTTATTTTCCTTTGGGTAGATACCCAGTAGTGGGATTGCTGGATCAAATGGTAGGTCTACTTTTACTTGTTTGAGAAATTGCCATACTGTTCTCTGTAGAGGCTGTACTAATTTACATTCCTACCAACAGTATATAAGTGTTCCCTTATCACTGATCTGTGCCAACCTATATTGTTTTTTGACTTTTTAATAATGGTCATTCTGACAGGGGTATGGTGATATGTCATTGTGGCTTTAATTTGCATTTCCCTGAAGGTTAGTGATATTGAGCATTTTTAATATGTTTCTTGGCCATTTGTACATCTTCTTTTCAAAAAAACCTGGTTATATCTTTTGCTTCATTTCTAATGGGGTTATTTATTTTTTATAGTTTATTTTTTTGAGTTCCTGGTAGACTCTGGATGGCAGTCCTTTGTCAGATGTGTAGTTGGCAAATATTTTCTCCCATTATGTAGGTTGTCTATTTACTCCATTGATTATTTCCTTTGCTGTGAAAAATCTTTTTAGTTTAATTACCATTTATTTATTTTTATTGTTGCTATATTTGCTTTTGTGGTCTTAGTCATAAATTATTTGCCTAGGCCAATGTCCAGAAGAATTTTTCCTACATTTTCTTATAGAATTTTTATGGTTCGAGGTCTTACATTTAAATCTTTAATCCATCTGGAGTCAATTTTTGTATACAGTGAGAGATAGGTGTCCAGTTTCATTCTTCTGCATGTGGCTCTCCAATTTTCCCAGCACCACTTATTGAATAGGGCGTTGTTTCCCCAGTGTAGGTTTTTGTCTGCTTTGTAAAAAATCAGTCGGTTGTAAGTATATGGTTTTATTCCTGGATTCCCTATTGTGTTCTATGGATCTAAGTGTCTACTATGACACCAGTACCATGCTGTTTTGGTTACTATCACCTTGTAGTATAAATTGAAGTCAGGTAGTGTGATGCCTCCAGATTTGTTCTTTGTACTTACGATTCCTTTGTCTATTTGAGCTATTTTTGATTCTGTATGAAATGTAGGATTTTTTTTTCTAATTCTGAGAAAAATGATGTTGGCATTTTGGTGGAAATTGTATTGAATCTGTAAATCACTTTGGGCATTATGGACATTTTCACAATATTGATTCGTCCAATCCATGAACATGGGCTGTTTTTCCATTTGTTTGTGTCCTCTACAATTTCTTTTATTAGTGTTTTATAGTTCTCCATGTAGAGATCTTTCACCTCATTAGTTAAATAGATTCCTGTATATTTTATTTTCTTGGAAGGTATTATAAATGGTAATGAGTTGTTGATTTGACTCTCAGCTTGATTGTTATTAGTGTATAGGAATGCTATGGACTTGTGTACATCAATTTTGTAACCTGAGACTTTGCTGAATTTATTTATCAAGTCTTTTGGAGAGTCTTTAGGGTTTTCAGATATAAGATAACATCATTGGCAAACAGGGATATTTTGACCTCCTTTTTTCCAATTTGGATGCCCTTTATTTCTTTCTCTTGCCTGATTTCTCTGGCTAAGACTTCCAGTACTATTTTGAATAGAAATGATGACAGTGGGAATTCTTGTGTTTTTCTAGTTCTTACCGGGAGTGCTTTCCACTTTTCCTCATTCAGTATGATGTAGGCTGTGGGTCTACCTTATATGGATTTTATTATTTTGAGATATGTTCTTTCTATGCCTAGTTTGTTGAGAGCTTTTATCATGAAAGGATGCTGGATTTTATTGAATGCTTTTTCTACATTTAATGAGATTATATGTTTTTTGTTTTTACTTCTGCTTAATCACATTTATTGATTTGCATATGTTGAACCATCCTTGCATCCCTGGGATGAAACCCACTTGATCATGGTGAATTATATTTTTGATGTGCTTTTGAATTCAGTTTGCTACTATTTTGTTGAGGATTTTTGCATCTATGTTCATGAGGGATATTGGTTTGCATTTTTGTTGTTTTAGCTGTTGTTATGTCCTTTCCTCACTTCGGAGTCAGTGTGGTACTGATTTCATTCAATGAGTTAGGGAGTATGCTCTCCTTCTCAATGTTATAGAACAATTTCAACAGGATAGGTGCCAGTTCTTTGTAGGTTTGGTGGAAATTATCTGTGAATCCATCTGCTCCTGGGTTTTTTTTTGTTGGGAGATTTTTTATTACCATTTCAATCTTGCTACTCATATTGGTCTGTTTGAGATATCTCTTCTTCCTGACTCAAGCTTGGAAGGGTGTCTGTTTCCAAAAATGCATCCATTTCCTCTATATTTCCTAGTTTGTTTGCATAGCGGTTTTTATAGTAGTCTCAGATGATATTTTGTATTTCTGTGGTATCTGTTGTAATATCTCCTTTTTTCGTTTCTAATTGAGCTTATTTGAATCCTTTCTCTTCTATTCCTGGTTAATCTAGTCAATGGTATATCAATTTTGGTTATCTTTTCAAAGAACAAACTTTTCATTTAGTTGATCCTTTGCATTGTTTTTCTGGTTTTAATTTCATATAGTTCTGCTGTGATCTTTGTTGTTTCTTATCTTCTGCTACCTGTGGGTTTGGTTTGTTCTTCTTTTTCTAGGTCCTTGAGGTATGACATTAGGTTGTTAATACGTTATCTTTCTGTCTTTTTGATGTAGGCATTTAGTGCTATGAACTTCTCTCTTAGCACTGTTTTTGTTATATCCCAGAGATTTTTGTACCTGTGTTGCCTTTGTTATTTAATTCTTTAAGAATTTTTATTTTCTTCCTGATTTCATCATTGACCCAAGGATTGTTCAACCATAGGTTGTTTAATTTCCATGTAAGTGTGTAGTTTTTTGAGTCCTTCTTGGAATTGATTTCTTGTTCTATTCCACTGTGATGTGAGAAGACACATGGTGTGATTTTAATTTTTTAAAAATTTGCTGAGACTTGTTTTGTGGCCTAATATATGACCTATCTTGGAAAATATTACATAAGCTGATGAGAAGAATGTATATTCTGAAGTTTTTAGGTAGAAAGTTCTGTATATGTCTGTTAGGACCATTTGTTCCAGAGTCCCATTTAAGTCCAGCTTCATGCTGATTTTCTGCCTCAATGCTCTGTCTAGTTCTGTTAGTGGAGTGTTGAAATCCCTGACTGTTATTATGTTTCTGTTTATTTCTTTCTTTAGATCTAGTGGTATTTTTTTATGAATATGGGAGCTCCTGTGTTAGGTGCCTGTATATTTGGGATTGTTATACCTTTGTGTTGAATTAATCTCTTTATCATCATATAATGACCATCTTTGTCATGTTTTACTGTTATTGCTTTCAAGTCTGTTTTATCTGATATAAGAATAACTACTCTTGCTCACTTTTAGTTTCTATTTGTTAGAAATTTTTTTCCAGGGTTTTAACTTGAATCTATGAGAATATTTACAAATTAAATGGGTTTCTTGGAGATAGCATATATTTGGGTTGTGTTTTTAAATCCATTCCAGCAATCTGTATCTTTTAAGTGGGACATTTACTGTGTCTATTCAATGTTAATGTTGATATGTGAGATACTGTTCCAGTCATAATGTTGATTGCTACCTTGTTGCTTTATTTTCTCCCTTGTGTTACTGTTTTGTAAAATCTGTGAGATTTTACTTTTGGGCATTTTTACACTGGTGGGTATTGATTGTTCTGTTCCATGTATAGAACACTTTTAAGCATTTCTTGTAGGGCAGGTCTAATGGTGACAAATTTCATTAGTGTTTGCTTTTCTGGGAAGGACTTTAATTCTCTTTTATTTATGAAGCTTAGTTTTGCAGGGTACAAAATTCTTTGCTGACAATTATTCTCTTTAAGAAGACTAAAGATAGGACCCATTCCCTTGTGGCTTGTAAGGTTTCCTCTGAGAAGCCTGCTGTTAGTCTGATGGATTTTCCTTTGTAAGTTACTTGGTGCTTTCATCTCACAGATTGTAGGATTTTCTCCTTCACTTTGACTTTGGCCAGTCAGATGTATGTGCCTTAGAGATGTCCTGTTTGCAATAAATGTTCTAGGATTTTGATGACCTTCTTTTATCTAAATCTTGAGCAAGACTGAGGAAGTTTTCCAGCATTTTTCTCTCCAGCAGGTTTTTCATGCTTTTTGCTTTTTCTTCTTCTCCCTCAGAGATACCTATAATTTTTATTTTTGGTGTCTTACATAGTCCCTTAGTCCTCAAAGATTTTGTTCATTCTTGATTCTTTTTTCTTCAGTTTGGACTGACTGTATTAATTCAAAAGCCTTGTCTTCAAGCTCTGAAATTCTTTCTTTTGCTTGGTCTAGTCTGTTTTTAAAACTTTCCAGTATATTTTGAATGTCCCAAAATGACTCTTTCATTTCCAGAATTTGTTATGCTTTTTTCTTAAAAACATCTTCTCTCTTTAATTTTTCACCCATGTCCTGAATGTGTGTGTGTGTTTGCTGGCTTTCAACTTTCTCATTGATCCCATTAAGCTTGCTTGTAATCCACATTTTGAATTCCATATCTGACATTTTGAAAATTTCCTTTTGGTTGGAATCTATTGCTGGAGAGCTAGTGTGATTTCATGTGAAACCTGTGCTTTCATGTTGCCAGAGTTCTTATACTGGTTCCTTCTCATCTGGAATCTCTTCCTACAGTATAAAATATTTGATAGATCTGCAGTACATCTGTCCTCTGTGGGAAACTCTGTTTTTCAGTGACGAGAGGGAGAGGTACACTGCCTTTCAGCTCATACCATTAGGTACATTTTCCAGTGTTTCTAGCCATTTGGATCAGTTGGAACTCAGACCCATTGGAGGGTGTTCAGGTGCCAGTGGGGGTAGACTATTTCCAAGGCCTCTGGATGATGTGCTTGGGTCTTGCTCCAGAACATTGAGCAGGCAGGAGAAGGGTGGATGTACTGTGAGCCTGTAACATTGCTGCTCTCCAGCATCTCCCCATTCCCCTGTGGATGTCACACCCCACTCCCTCCCTGGCCCAGCAGCAGTGATGAGAAGGCAGCAGCAATGAAGATGGCCCTAAGCAGATACAGTGCTCTGAGACTGGGCCATCACAATTTCACCAGCTGCTGTGCCCAGAGTTTGGAAGCCAGTGCGGCCCTGCTGTACCTTCTCTTTGGAGCAATGCCATTACACAGTCTCTAGGAAGCTCCCTGTATCAGTCCAGAGGCCTGTAGAGTTGGAGGGGCTCTCTCATAGCTTGGATTGCAATGTCCATGGGAGGAGTGTGGAGCCCCTTCCCAGTGTGCAGGCATCTCTCCCAGATGCCTCTGTTCCCACTAAATGGATCACCTTAATTCCCTCTTCTTCACTGTGAGTGCTGCCTGTTGCTTCTTTGTTGATTCCCAATGCTCTCTCTTAGACAATCCATCCAAAGGTGAATACCTCCTTGTAACATTCAATCTTCTCCATGATAGTAGCATATGCCAGCTGTTCCATCAGTCTTTCAAGTTAATATAGATTTATGGTTTTAATAATTTCATTCTTAATTCAACAATTGTTTTTCTTAATCTATTTTTATCAACAATTTTGAAATTGGTAGACAATCCTCATGACTGTTAGTGGTGTTTGGATTTTTCCTTCCTAGTGTCTTTACAGATATATATATTCATGAGAATTTGGTACCTATTTTCATTAGAAATCTAAACCATGAGAGTAAAAGCCCAAAAGATCCAAAAGGCTTATTCATTCTTTTTGGTCTATAGGGACTACATTTTGCACTAAATCATAACATGTTCTTAAAATATTCTATGATGAGTAGAGTGCTTCTGAAGTGCTAGGCTACTCTAAAAGAATATGAAGACTTTAAAGGCATATAAAGATATATAGAAAGAGCTAACAAGACACTCATTCACTTGGGCACTCCACTGAATGATCTATTGTACATTGCACTAAATGTTGTAGGAAATATGTTTTACACATTTTGTTGTTGTATATGCATAAATTTGTTTTATTTTACTTAAACATTTTTGTAATACACCTCAGAGCCTATTTAATAAATAAAGTTAGATATAAATAAATATATTAATTAAATATTTACATAATTTTAATTCTAGCTCATTACCCTCCACATTGAATGCAAAATAAAAATTTGGGGCAAAGAATTATTTTCTAGTATAAACATCAACAAATATTTGAAGATTCAGATGAAATATATATTAGATACAGGAAATTTGTTAATAAAAAACTATTTTTCCTTGTTACGTGAAAGAGTTTTAATATCAAATATTAAAAAGGATATTGCCTTTACATCAGCAGAATTGAGCTCTACTTCCAGAACAATATTATTTAACAATATTAGGAAGGTTCTAAACTTTTTACATATGTGAAAAGATTCAATTGCATATCTATAACTAGTATAAATAAGCAAAATTGTTCTATATACAAACAAATTACATTTATATTGAAAATACTGACACTACCACTCCATACATGTATTTAAGAAAGTATCAAAAATATATTACATATTTTTAAGGTTTCACTTATATTTTGATTCTTAGTCTTATCAAGCATGATAATTTAATTTTAGAATATATTTTGAAATCATATCCAGGTTTTAGTGGTTAGCAAGATAGAAGTAGGTAAACAATTGTCATGATGTCTCATTTTCCACACCATTATCTATTTTTGAAAAAGATATAATTAAATTGGCTTATAAAATATTTCTAATTTAAAACCATTTAGCATGTGTGATATAATATGTTATGAAATAGTGTATTATATTTTTTTAAAGTTTTAATAAGAGCCATAAATATACAATATTGGGATGCTTTAAAATTGCTTTTCACAAATGTTATAAGAGGAGTTGTATGTATAAATATGTGGCTAAGATGCCTAGAGAGACTTAAAAAGAAGGATAAACTTTAATTTGTACTATTTTTTCACTTACTTGGACTGATACTTTGGTATAAAAATAATTCATTAAATGATAGAAAAGAAAGGTTGTAGTTGGTTTGATAATATAAAAGAAAAAGAAAAAAATGCATATTTTTAAAAAAGTATTTAAAAAGTAATCAAAAATTTTGGCAAGTCTTTTTGATTGTATATTTAATATAACTTGTCTCTTTTAGATGTCTATTATCAGAAGTTGAAGATTTCACACAATTAATAATGGCTGCAGGGTTATGATGCTATCTTTTATTTGTAGTCCTTATAAATCAACTTGTAGACTGAAAAATACAAGAAATAGAACTTTATTTTTTGTTGCTGTTGCTGCTTTTAGTCACCCTTTTAAGGATACAATATGATGAGTTTTGAAAAAGTATACAGTTGTGTCACCACCACCACAATCAAGATATAAAACATTTCCATCACCCCAGAAAGTTTCCATGTTCCCCTCTATAGCAAGTTTCCTCCTAACTCCCCCAGTCCCTAGCAACCTCTCATTTGATTTCTGCCTTTAGAGTTGTGTCTTTCCATAAAATCACACAAATATAAAATCATAAAGTATGTAGCTTTAATGACTTCCTTCTTTCACCTAGCATAATTCTTTTGAGATTCATTTATGCTGTTGCATAAACAAATGGTATTTTTTAAGAATCATTGAGTAGTAATCCATTATATGGACGTTCCATTTATATTTTAAATCATTCAACAATTGATGGCCATTTGTTATGTTGTCAGGTTGGAGTGATTATAGGTAAAGTTTCTATAAACATTTGCATTTAGGTCTTTGTGCGGATGTATGTTTTCATTCCTTTTCAGAAAATCTTAGTAATGAGATTGACAGGTTTTATTGTCAGCATGGGTTAATAAAGCTTTTATGAAACTGCAGACTGTTTTCCAAAGTGATTGTACCATCTTATGTTCCCACAGACAATACATGAAAGCTCTAGTTGTTTTGCAGCCACACCAGTACTTGATATTATAAGTTTTTTAAATTTTAATCATTCTAATAAGTGTGTAGTCATATCTCAATGTGATTTAAATGTGTATTTCCTTAGAGACTAATGATGTTAAGAATTTATGTTTTTATGTTCTATGTACATATCTTTTCTGGTAAAGTGTCTGGTCAAATCTTCGCTCATTTTATATGAAATTGTTTATTTTATTATTCTTGAGTAATGGGAGTTTGTTGTAGATTCTGGACTCAAATACTTTGTCAGATAAGTATTTTGCAAACATTTTATCCTAGTCTTTTGGTTATCATAACAATAAATTTTAAAGAGCAGATTGTTTTAATTTTGATAAAGTCTAATACTAATTTGTCATTTGTGCTTTTAGTAGTATGTCTAAAAAGTATTTGCCTAATCCAAAGTTGTCAAAATTTTCTTATAAAATATTAATATTTTTAGAGCTTATATTTACTTCTGTAACCCAATTTGAAGTAATTTTATATAGGGTGAGAAGTGAGTTGCATTGATTCATTTATAAAAACAATCAGTTAGTGCTGCATGAGTGGGCTGTTTTCTTAAATTCCTGTTGATCTCAGAATTGGTATGTCTGCCCTAATGCTAATTAGGCAATTTCAGTTAATGTTTTTTTGTAGTAAATCTTAAAATTTGTTAGTATCTTTCAAATTTGTTTTTATAGTTTTCTAAATTTTTTTCAAAATTGTCTTATATATTACAAGTCTCTATTTTACAAACCATCATAAATTCAACCATGATCTTTTGGGGTGATTTGCCCTCCTCACTACCATGTTATAGGACTTTTTGGAATGTGTATGTAGGGATATCTGATTGTTGAATTATATATCTATCAGATTTACCACTGAGATGTCAAGTTTTTTCATGGGTCAACAAGAATTTGCCTTGCCTGGGTCATAGTACATAGACAATTAATTTATTATCCAAACTATAACACTTTATAGAATAAAAAGGGCACTATTAACACTTGTCATAAATTTGTTTAATATAGTTACTGGCTCAGCATCCATTTTTAGGTCTGACATAACTTGTTTGAAACCTGCTGTACCCTGTCACCTTTGGCTGAATTAAAACCTCATCTCCTTGTGTGGTATTTTGTGGTATAGCCCATTTGTTTCTCATCTCACAGACCCAAAAACTAACACATTCCACAGCTGCTGACCATGAAAAAAAGCTAACAGTCAACATCAGAATTATATAAATAAGTTCCCCCTTCACACCTGTTTTATTTAGACTAGCCAATCCACACCCCAGGGGAAAGCCTAAGGGATAATAAATATAGGCATAGTCCCTCAGGTCCTCTCTGTCTCTCGCTCCTCACCTGCTGGCTGAGCTCCTTGCTGCCTCCAGACTTCTCATCAGCCTCCTGTCAGCACCTCTAACCTCTCTGGGATCTGTGAGCAATAAACTTCTTCTGTTTCATACATTTTGGTTTCACACCCTCCTTTTATCTTACCCGACACACACATTTGTACCTAACTTTCCCCTTCTCAGGGTTCTACTAAAGAGTTGCTACCTTGGCTTATGGCCATTCTCAAGAGAGGGACCTCAAGACCAAATTAGAAAGAGTAGGCCAGGCACGGAGTCTCACGTCTTTAATCCTAGCACTCTGGGAGGCTGAGGCAGAAGTATCACTTGAGGTCAGGGGTTGGAGACCAGCCTGAGCAACAGTGAGACCCCGTCGCTATTAAAAACAGAAAAAATTTGCTGGGCATGGTGGTGCGCCCCTGTAGTCCCAGCTACTCAGGAGGCTGAGGCAGGAAGATGCCCTGAGTCCAGGTTTTTAAGTTGCTGTGAGCTAGGCTGATGCCACAGCACTCTAGCATGGGCAACAGAGAAAGACTCTGTCTCAAAGAAAAAATTAGAAAAAGTCTTAATACTGTTAAGTCAGGACAACAGGTGTAAATTTGGACTCGTCAAGTATAACAGTATCTGTTACACAATTCAGGTATTGTCATCATAGATAGATCTTCTTTATAAACCTCTATGCCTGGAAACACAATGTCTCTCTAATATATAGCCAATTTCAAGGACTTGTTCCTGTGAAATAAATTCAGCATCTTTCTCCCCTTCTGGTAAACTCGTACATTTTTCTCTCTCTTCTCTCTCTTTTTCTCCTTTTTGGATTAATACTTTAAATATTACAGTACTTTCTCTTCCATATCTTCTTCTGCCAAATGCTATCAATCAGGCCCAACTAAGTTTCTACTCCTTCTATGATGACATCACTAATTCCTCACAATTCAATTCATAATTTTGTGTTTGTTCTACCTATACATGTGTGGTAACCTCCACTTATTTTAAATGATCTATTTTCTAATTAATTTTATTTCTATATTTGTTTTGATTCTGTGGTAGAAGAGTACAGAAATGTGTCTAATGCTTCTTCAGCAAACCTTGCAGTATTGATCACATATTTGTTATTCAGTAAATGCCCGTTTTTTTCTATTCTAATCAGCACATCAGTAACATGGGTAGGAATTATTTACTGTTGCCAAAATGGGCTTTGAATAAATGTCTGGATAAGGTAGTTAACAAATTATCAATTTGGTAATTTTATTGCCTATGTGTGGCCAACGCCTTGTTACATGTAACAATGTGGGAAGAGAGGGCGTCTTTCCTGGCTATATTATGGTTAGAAATTCCCTTGATGAAAATGCTTGGCTGTTTTTTCAGCATTACTGGGAATAAATATTGACACCTCATAGAATTCAGATATTGAGGAAAGTTACTTCAATATATAAGAAAAATTATATAAGGTGAAATAAAGAATGGAATTTCATTATAATTAAAAAGAGGCTGTGAAGGGGTTTTTCTATTAGGTGTTTCTCTATTTGCCTATGTGTGTTTATGGATTATTCTAGGCTATTTGTCACCTCTTTCTGTTCCTTCCCAGTAGCAATATTATTCTTGGTCATTAGGTGTCTGTGAGAGAGAGTTTATGATAAACCATCCCCCCTGTTGTCAGACACAAAAACAAAATCAGTATTTTTGTTGGTCTTATATTTACCAAGGGCCAAATTTTATACTTGACATCAAATAAATGCCTAATATAGCTTCCATGTGAATTTTCTTGATGAAAGAAAACAAATGTTTTAAGTTAAGGAGGGAAGAAGAGCATTAACCACTAAACTGGTTCTAACTATTGTCCAATTGTATTAACTAGCCTTTCTAAAAAATTTTACTCATTTAGTGCTAAAGTTTAAAAATTCAATTGTTTTAAATGATTCTCAGTGGGCCATGGTTCCACTGTGTCTTTTCTTCTATAATGCTTTACTTAAAGAAATAAACATAGAACAGAGTTCAAGGGATTTTATACTGATTATCCTCATATGTAGTACCTAGAATCCACCATTCAATTTTACTGCACTTGCTTTTTTACACATCTATCCATCTACCCAATCTTCTGTCAATAAATACAGTTGTGTTGTATTTCAAAGCAAATTGTTGATAGTAATCAAATTCTCCCCTCCCTCAAATTCAGCATAGGTATTTAAAAGCAGAGTTCAACATTAATTTATAGGTTTTTAAGTAAAATTTACATGAAATGAAACGCACATATCTTATTTGTACATTATCTTATTTTTGGCAAGTACACGTAGCTGTGTTATCTGAATCCCTGTCGTAATACAGAGTATGAACAAGTATTCTCTTCAGTCTTTAGTCTTCAGCCCATCTCGCCCCAGAAACAGCCAAAATCTATTTTTTTCCACTGTAGATTAGTTTTACCTGTTTTCACATTTCATGTAATGGAATTATACTTACTGTATTCGTTTGTGTAAAACTTCTTTCACTTACTATAAAATTTTTGAGATTCATCTATATTGTTGTTATTCCAGTAGTTTTTTCTTTTTTATTCCATTGGAATGAGTAGTATTCCATTGTAAGAATACACCACAAATGAAACATACGAAAGGAACATTTTAAAATTTGTGAGATGCCTCTAAAGTATCACTTAAAGGGACTTTTATAGCTTTATGTTCTTGCATTAGAAAAAAGTTTTAAAACCCACGATCTTTATTTCATCTTGTGAAGGTAGAAATAGAAGAGCAAATTAACCCAAAATATATAGAAATAATTACAAAATTAAATATAAAAACAGAAATCATGAATAGGAGAGAGACAAAGACAATGAACAATGCTGATACTTTTTAAAATTTGGTTAACTTAATATCCCTAAATATGGCTTATCAAGAACAAAAGAGAGAACAAAAAAAACCCCACTAGTAATCAGGAAGTAAAGAAAGAATATCACCACAGACTCTACAACCACAAATACTACAGACATCAAAGAATAAGGAAATATTATGAACAACTTTATGGTAATTAATTCAACAACTTAGAGGAAATGGATAAATTCCCCAGTAAAACACAACTTATTCACAATGACACAAGTATATACAGCAATTTTAAGTAGACAAATATATATTTAATAGTTGAATCTGTATTACAAAGCATCTCCACAAACAAACACACACCCAAACCCCTCAAGACCAAGACATTTCACTGTTGAATTCTGCGAGAATTCAACCCTCTCATGGCCAATCTCCTCAGAAAATTTGAGATACATGAGCCCTATCGCAAGTTGATAGAGCCAGCACATAAAACCTTAGCTAAAAATATATTTAATCGTGAGATACTGACAAGGTTGTCCTGTCATACCACTTCATTCAATACTGTATTGGAACTATAAGCCTCTTCAATAAAGCAAATAAAATAAAAGTAATAAAGATTAGAAAGAATTAAGCTTTTGTGTAACTGAATTCAATATAGATTTGATATTAACAATGAAGTTGTAATCTAACACAGCACATAATCCATGGTGTTTTATTTGTCATATAACACAATAGTATCCAAACTTTCTCCTTTTTATTTAACTGTATAAAACTTAAGGGAAAAATATATAAAATGTGTGTTTTTAAACTGTTGGCTATCATAACTGCAAAATTTATTTTAATCAGGGCATACTTAATCCTCTCCTCTCATACAAGAACCTGTTCATTATTGATTACAGGAAACAATTATGTAAGGATATAAACAACTTCTCTTTGCTACATTCAAGTTGAGTCAATGTCAAAATACCTAATTTGGTATTCTTATAAATAATGATCTAAAAATAATTTGAATGATAAAGAATTTTATTGAATAGAGAAAACTCTCAGTAAAACACAACTTATTCATAATGACAGAAATATAAACAGCAATTCTAAGTAGATTAATATATATTTAATAAGTTGAATCTGTGTTACAGAGCATCTCTACACAAACAAAACATTCTGTAGCCCTATTCTTCATGGGTTTTTGAAGACAGTTACTTGAGTTAATTCACAGTCGACAGGATATTATGGGAACAAATGAATAACAGGCACAAGAATTGTTAAAATTTTATTTTAAAATTCATAATTTAGATGTCATGTGTTTCTATTTTACAAAATAAGATGTAAATAGGACATGCTGAATAAAGGATACATGGAGAATATTTTATACTTTTTTCATTAGTAACAACAGGGAATTTTTAGGTATCTATTTCCCATGAATGTATTTAAAATGTTTATAAATTAATTTAACTCTTCTTTAAGTAATGTCTGTAGATCATAAAAATTTTACCCTTTGTCAATCCTCACTTGAAATATCCTTAAAAAAAAACTTAAGCATAGAGACTACAAATCACATCTGAAAATAGCTGCAGTTGCTAAGAAGATAAAGATAAATAAATCTGTATATAATTTAATTTTGCATTGTAATGGCCAAGGTTTAAAGGATGCTGTGCTGCTAAATTTGCATGAATATGAAAATTAAATGTAAGTGGCATTCCTAAAAATGTGACATATAGTTGATACCATGAAGATATCTAATTCTTAGTTTTCTGCTTTGACAAAGGCAGAGAGTGTATTTTCATGTGCATTTTCTGAAATAAGCTTATATTGATCTGAAATTAAAAAGTGATCAAAGAGTTTTGTAGGTTAGAGAAATATGCCTGTAGATCAAAAGCAGACATTGGTATGTGTGGATCGAAACCATGAGCTTGATTATCTCCAGATTGTGACGCAAAAGAGGCAGGGTTTTGATTCCAATATAGTAACTGATACTAAAAGGTACCCATATGTTTTAGATGACTGCCGTGGGGTTCAATGCATGAATCTATTGTATAAAATGGTAGTTGTTCATTGATAAATTAAAGCCGCTCCCTTTAAAAAGAAACTACACACTTTTAATGGCACACACATGATGAAATAGGTGACAGAGATAAAATGTGAGCAAAGCCTACCAAATAACCACTAACTGGATATGCAATATGTAGCATATTACCAGGGCAACACACTCAGTTTCCTGATACTAACAATATCAGGCAGGGAAGAACAACTTGCTAGAGATGGATGGTGAGTTCAGAGAGAAAGAGGAAACAATTCCTCCAATAATGAACCTGAAAATTGAAGTTCAAAATGAAGAAGTAAAATAGTACTAAGCAAGAGAGTCAAAAATATTCAACCATCAGGTAATAAATCCAAATTTGATTAAATTTAAGTTATATAACCATCTCCATATAAGAATCAAATAGAAACAGTGGTCATTTCTTTGGCAATAAGATAATCTATTTTTAAATAATTTTCTGCAAGAATATGTATGAGCCCATTGCAAGAAGGAACTTGGAAGGAAATAAAGGAAGAGGGATGAATAGAAGTAAAACACAGGCTAGTATGTTTTTGTTTTTCAGCATTGCTAGCAATCTGAAATTAATAGAACCAAGTGGTTGTTTTTTATGCCCTTTATGATTCATAAATTCAATTTTTATATATTTTGTTTATAATATTTATGTAGTGTCAAATATATTCACATTATGGTAAAAATTATTAGAGAGCAAGTAAAATAGAAAAGGATGGTTCTTTTATTTCCCTAATGTTTTTTTCCATGTATAAGAAGATAAATTACTATGCCATTACAGTAGCCTTTCTCTACTCTTTTAGTCACTCAAGGATGTAAGAAGGAGAACTTGAACATGGTCAACTCACCTCCCCAGTGCTTGCCAATGGCTGGTGGGAAGAAAGGGTATTGACTGCACTGGGACACAAGTGAACATTTTGGGATGGTGGGATTGTTTTCTATGTTTTATTGGTGGTTACACTTTTACATTTGCTAAATGAATACATTTGTCATGTATACATTTTTAAATGTATATACTTTTTAAAATTCACTGAATTATACACTTAAAGTTAGTGAATTTCATTGACCATAAATTAGACTTCGAAAAAGCAGATAAGACAAATATGTAATTTCATCATCAGCTTTTCATAAATTAAAAATTTTAATACAAACAAGAGGAGGTTGGCAATATGGAGATATTATATTGTTATACTTTGTGCAAGTATAAATTAGAACCTCTCTGATGTCAACTGTAATGCCTACTAAGTTATGGATAACCTAAAATTCAACAATTTTATTTCTAGCTATGTATGCTAGTGACATGTGCAAGTAAGCATGTATAAATATGTTCACTGTAAAGTTTTTTTAACAGAAAAAGTGAAGATAACATAAATTTTCTTCAAGAAGGAAGTGAATAAGAAATTTATGCATGAAATATGTATTATACTGAAGTTGAGATTAATAGACTGTTTAACAAATATCAACTTGAAAGTAACAGTAAATGAAAATAGCTATTTTTAAAAGACATTTGAAACTCAAACATCAATGTGTAGTACACATAGACACATAATACATGTAGTAAATGTAGAAAATATATATATATGAGAATGAAACTAGACACTTATGAGAGTTCTTACATAAAGGAAGTAAAAGAAACTGAGTGGGTTGAAGCTTTATCTGTGTTAGTGATATGATTCATTATAAATAATTTTATGAAGTAAATATGATGTACCTTTAATATTAGAGTGTGCAGATATAAATATGTATTTATATATGTGTGAACTATATGATTTTATGCAATTTTCTGAATGCTTTAAATATTTTAACATTGTATTAACCTAAAGTTAAAAATAAATTGATCAGTAGATCCAGAAAATGAATTTCACTGCAGGAAGTGAGAGACCGGCTGAGTGAAAGAGTTGGGATCTTAGAGAATAGGGTAAATATGTATGCAAGGGTAAATAAAATATATTCATAACTAATTTCATTTCAGTATTGAACTGGGGAAAATTGCAGTTTCATCTATTTGATTGCGTGTGGATAGAAGTGAACATTTCCAAGGTGTTTGAAAAAAAGGAAAGGGGGGAAATCTCAGGAAGAAAAATGGAATTATTTTGGGAGGCATATCTCTGATAAGGAAACTCTTGCATGGTTCTTTTTTTTAATATTATAAAGCTGTTAATGTTTTCTCTGACAACTGCCTTGTCCCTATCTTTCTTGATTAGGAGAACATTTACAGATTTCCCCAAATCATGTCAGATATACTGTGAAAAGACTGGAGTTCGCAATATAGAATACTTTGTGTGATATTAGAAGAGATGCAGATCCAAATGCTTGATGTAGGAAGCAAATATGTTATACATGTATCCTGAGGGACACTTTTGGATTTAGAAGTATGAGATATGTCTCAGTGAAGATGAAACTTTCTTTGGGGAAGGAAGGTAGAACAACAGTAAATTGATTTCATGTAGGGGCTAGATATTAAATGGATAAATGATACCTCTTGGGTGGAATTATACAACTTAGGAGAAGATAGAAAAGATTTGTTTGAAAAATGGATGTTTTTATCAAAACTAGAATTTGTAGAATTTATAGGTTTTACTGTGAGGGCTGCCCAATAAAAAATATGGAGAAGGTTGTTAGCAAAACAAATGTCTGTGCCTGAAAGCAGAAGAGAAAGATGAAAAAAAGGCCCATAAAAAAAGAGAACTTTTAAGAAACAGTTAACATTATAATAACTTAAAAAGCTTCTCTTATAGATACAGTTGAAAAATAAATGGAAAATGGAACATAGGTGTCATATCTCACTGCTGAATAAAAATAAAAGACAGAAATGACTGCCTCTGCTGTTCTTGAAGTAGCACAAATTGCTTGACATCTGGTAAGTTCCAAAGGTGAAGTGAGGCAAGGTCTTAACAGCGCTTGGCAAAGCAACTGTGCCTCCTGGGCACAGGCACTGCGAATGTTAACACTTTCTCTTTGAAATTAGCTAAGGCAAATGTAAACACAAAGGGATAAAATCTTTTTCTTGAAGAGAGGGTCATAGGTTTTTAAAAAAATTGCAAAGCATGAATCTCCATGGGGGAGGGGTAAAAATTATCTAGGGACCCCTATGGATAGAGAAATCTAGAGACAATAGGAAATCAAGACTGAGCAGAATGTACGAACCCTCATCAGAGAGTTTACTGCTTAAAGCTGGGGTGCGTTGTTCTCAGAGACGTGGAAGCTATGTCCCTACACAGTGCACAATTTCTAGTTAGTACTAGCTTGCTAGGAACACAAGATTAATACGAATTAGGGTGTTTTGAATATGGTGTGCAGTTGATAATTTAGGCTGACTACCTCACAGTCATTCACTAATATTTCCTTTTCTCTCTCTCTCTTTCTTAACAGAACCAAGAATTCATGTGTCCATCTCTTGATGAATATGAGTTTCAAGAGGAGAGTCATTATTCTAAGCTAACCACTGTAAACCCATCCTCATTTTGTGATAGTAATTTAAGAGGACCATAAATATAAACCATACCTAGCTGATGAGATATAAGCAAGACCTACCAAAACAAACTTATGGAAACATTTTCCTCAATCTCAGAAGGAGTTGTGTGCCCCCTCCCCTCAGAATTTCCAGTGGTTTGTGCTACCTCCTTACTGAAACTGTCATACATAATTCCGCAAAGGGAACCAACTGCTACTTCTAATGGGGAAGAACACTTACATCCATTAGGTGCCTACTGTGTGTCAAATAGTTTATGTATTTCACATGCATTTTTCTCACTTAATCTCTCCATATCCTTAGGACTATCTCTAGAAACATATAAAAATATGCTTGAGAAAATTGTCCTTCATACAGAGTTTGCCAAACAGAGAAGCTTCAATTTAAGGATAAAGTAAAAATGGATATAAAGATATTTAAAATATTGATTAGGGATATGCATTGCTCCAAGTTCTATGGGAGAAAACTGTAAATTGCAATCTGCAACTTCTTTTTCTATTTTTAAGACTTAAATTAATAATCTGGGTAGTCCATGTCTTTGTTGCTGAGAGAAAAATAAAAGAAACTACAGTGCTCTCTTCAGTTATGCACACATGAAGCAAAGACCTTCTGTAGTCCCAAGAATTTTTGGAAGAACTTCAAGAAGCTGCACAAATCAAAACTGCTTTGAGGTCTGTGCTACTTACATGAAGGGGAGATAAGTTTACCTTTAATAGAAATGGGCTTTGTGAAGAGGAAAAAGGCAGAGGGAGGATTGTCAGATGAGCATTGCTCACCCATCTAGACTCCCAGCCTGGTTTTGAGTCTCTGTTGTCATTTTGATGTCTACAATCAAAATCCGGGGAGTTGTCTGGAATCTCTAATGAAACATCAAATATTTGGAATCATGCCTGCCTCCAGGTTAGGAAATATTTCCAATATTCAGTATTGTGCAGTTAAACATATTGCAACCTTTCCTAGAAAAGGGGTTTAAATACTTCTCCCACTTTGTTTTAGAATTACCTCCCCTTTTTCCATTTGTTATATTAGCTCTGTATGTTTCTGGCATATATTTGGACAAAGACTAATGGTTGTACCACCAAAGCCTTTTGTAACATTGGCTTCTTCAGAATTTAAGAGTGGGAAATAACACAATTGTCAGTTGGACACAGGAAGATTAGAAGGGAACTCCCAAATCAAAGTGAAGGTTGCAAGCTGAGTTTCTGTCTGTGGCTAACAAACTTCATTTACTCTGCTGCCTCATATAATGACACAATGGGAAGAGGCCTATGTGAACTGTGTAAAACAATATCAGTGCAACTGAAGGGTTTTCTTTAACCAAATAAAATTATATTTCTTCAAAATGTTTGACTTTCATATAGATTTGAGGCAATGTTTTGTCCACCTCTGATGAACCTTTTTTGTTACTTGCAATGATAAAATCCCCTGATTTATTGGCAGACAGTTGTGCCAATGCATCTCTCTAGATTACTTCAGGAACCTCAAAGAGCAAAAAATGGTGAAGAAAGAATATTGACATCAAGAGAATGAGGACCAAAAACTTTTTCCTTGTTGTCGTTGTGATTTTTTGTGATTCTTTTCCATTATCAGCATTAAATGAAATACTGCTTAAAGTTGAGAGTTGAGAGAACAGTTATTGAGAGAATTTTAATATGTACCTTGTGGTTTGGGCAGAAAACGTCAGAAATGGGTCACAGAATGTTTTCCCTGGATGTGAACAGAAGAGAGAACTATTCTGACATCCAGGATTGTTTTCCTGGGAGCAGCATTTTTGCTGGAGACTAGAAGTTCCCAAACTTTCACAGCTAACAGAGCCTTTTACGTGTCATGATTTTTTACATGGTTTCCCCAGGTCAAAAGGAATACTAATCAATTTCATTTATTAAGTAGGTAACTCAAACTTAGGACAGTCATTTAAAAATATTACACATAAATTATAATAAAATATTTTACTTTACTTTATAAGAAATAACAATTTCTTATAAATTGAATTGAATGTATGTACCTTTAGCTCACTGTGTAGCTTCTCAAATTTTGGAATTAGATTGGACACTACTACCACGCAAATCTTTTCCATGGTGACTTTCCCTTAGTACTTGATTTTTATCAAAGCAACTGCTGAAATCCCAGATTTACAAAGACATGATGTCATGAAAGGGAATGCAGTGTGCACTAATGTTGACCTGTGCATTATTATGGGATGACTGATGTTGAATACCACTGAGTGTTGCTGTGTTTCCCTTGAAAATGTAAAATGCCCCATGGCAATTGGGGCATTTCACTGTTGCCACCTGGGCACCTCAGCACATATTTTGGGAACTGCAAGCATAGACATTGCTATCATCAAAGTGGATACAAATCATAACAGTAGCAATGGGGTGTGTTGCTAAGTAGCTTTACAGTGATGTCAGGCTAGTGGCTGACAGTTTGGATGCTAGGAATGGAAAAAGTAGATTGAATCCCAGCCTTGTCATTACTAACTTCAGCTATTTATCTTTTTGAGTCTTAGTCTCCTCCTACATAGCATTAATATAATAAAAATAAATAGCACCTATCTCATAGATCTGTTATGGTTATTACATAAAGAATACAAGTTTTCTCATAAGTGTCTGACAGATTATGTGTGTAAGAAATCTTACTAGGTGTCATTATATTAATATTTGCTAAATCTTCCTCTAGAAATGTGACAGCCATTATCATTGTCACCAGCACTTTGCCAAAAATAGATATGCTATATGTAAATAAAAATTGAAATAATCATTTTTTAATTCTCAATTATTTATAATGAATCTGGTGATTTAGCATGTAGTTATTACTTTTAATCTTATAGGAGTAAATCAAACTATTAAATAGTAATTAATATTTTAAACTAAATTTCCTGAGTTATCTCCATTTATAAACATATATATTTTCTTATATAATAAGCTGAATCTTTATTAGAATAATTATCATAACCTGTCAAATTTTAGTATCTTCAAAACATCTAGGGGCTTGCCTCATACATAACTATACACACATACATATTTACACATTTTGTTTGATGGCTAAACCTCTTGAAATTTAACAGTCTACAGTATGATTACTGTGTGACATATATTAATTTTTTTAATAAACACATTTAATGCTTGCTATGTGCCAGGCTCTACTCTAAGTGCTTCAGTAATATTTATTTGTTTATGCCTTATAACAACCTTATAGGTTATTGAACATATTTTACTTTGTTAAGCTGAGATCAAGTAGAGTCATACCTTCCATAAGAGGAAAAGTTCTAGATCATGAAAGCTAAAACCAACAACTACTTATTTTTTACTAAATGCATTAAATACTTTAATCTTTACAACTACAGTCACATGGTCCACATACTGTCATTTTGGGCAAAGAGGAACCGCATATACAACAGTGTTCCCTTAAGATTATAATGGAGCTGAAAAATTCCTATCGCCCAGTGATGTCATAGGTGTTGTAATGTTGTAGCGCAATACGTGGCTGTGATGATGCTGATGTAAACAAACCTGTGCTTCCAGTCATAAAAGTATAGTACATACAATTATGTACAGTACATAATACTTGATAATAAATGACTGTGTTATTGGTTTACTTATTTACTATAAGTTTTTATAATTAGACTGTACTCCTTCTACTTATTTTTTAAAAAGTTAACTGTAAAACAGCCTCAGCAGGTCCTTCAGGAGATACTCGAGAAGAAGACATTGTTATAATAAGAGACGACAGCTCCATGCATGTTATTGACCTTGACCTTCCAGTAGGACAAGATGTGGAGGTGGAAGACAGTGATATAGGTGATCCTGACACTGTGTAAGCTGAGGCTAATTGTATGTTTTTGTCTTAGTTTTTAACAAAAAAGTTTAAAAAGTAAAAAATAATTTTTTAAAATAGTGAAAAGCTTCTGGAATAAGGATATAAAGAAGAATATTTTGTATAGCTGTACAATGTGTTTGTGTTTTAAGCTAAGTGTTATTACAAAAGAGTCAAAAAGTTCAAAAGATTAAAACGTTTTAAAGTAAAAAAGTCACAGTAAGGTAAGGTTAATTTATTATTAAAGAATTAAATTTTTAAAAATAAATTTGGTGTAGCCTAAATGTACAGTGTTTACAAAGTCTATAGTAGTGCATAGTAATGTCCTAGGCCTTCGGGTTCACTCACCACTCACTCACTGACTTACCCGGGGCAACTTCCAGTCCTGCAAGCTCCATTCATGGTAAGTGCCTGATACAGGTGTACCATTTTTTATCTTTTATTCTGTCTTTTTACAGTACCTTTTCTGTATTCAGATATGTTTAGATACACAAATACTTACCATGGTGTTACAATTGCCTACAGTTTTCAGTACAGTGACATGCTATACAGCTTTGTAGCCTAGGAGCAATAGGCTATCCCATACAGCCCAGGTGTGCAGTAGGCTATACCATCTGGGTTTGTGTATGCACACTCTATGATGTTCACACAACAAGGAAATCATCTAAAGATGCATGTCTCAGAATCTATCCCTGTCCCTAAACAATCCATGACTATATATTGGAAAACCGAAATAGAGATTAATTCTGTGCCCTGGCTTGTGATAAGGAAAAAATAATAATCGAGTAGTATGAGAGAGGGGGAAAAGAGAAAGAGAGAGGGAGGGAGGGAGGGAGAGGAAGGAGAAGGAGAAGAAGGAGCAGGAGGAGCAAAAAGAAGATTTGACACAGAGTATAAAAATGTGTCTAATTCCAAATATTGGAAAAAATCGAGATCACATAAAATGATAACAAAAGATAACTTCACTTAAGTTATTCAACTTAACATTTGGTCACTTCTCCTTAGCCATCGTTTAATTAAACATGGAGGTTCTTGCTAAGTTTTACCAATGTGATTGTTTATTCTTCATTTATTTCTTGCTTCAAATTATTTTATTTGTTTTGACATTCAGTAACTTTTAAGGAACTATGCTTATTAAACAAAGTGATAGCTTGATTCATATGTATTTTATTATTAAATTCTCAGATCATTTATGTGAATTATTATCCCCATTTTATATGTGAAAAATTAAGCCTCTGGTGGGTTAATTAAATAATTTTTCCAAATATTTTTTGCTTAGCCTTGTCCTGAAGCAAACAAATTCTTTAGGATACCAAAGCTCAAATTTTGCCCACTACAAGATATATAGATTCATTTCTTTTTCTGGTAAGTCTTGTGTTTTAACTTCTTAATCTACTTTGTGTCTCCATTTTAGATTTGATACCAGAAACTCACAGAAAATTACTTAATAAATGTCTAAGTATAATGGGAGCATCACTTTAAGATTTCTATAGAATATTTATATACCCAATGTTCCCTTTCTTTCTCTCTCTCTCTCGCTCACTTGCTCTTACTTGCCTATGTTCACTTTTTGTGATCCTAGGTTGATCTTCTCTACAAGTATTCAAGTAGTGCATGACAATGACAACTGGCTTATTCAGTTTGAATTGCAATTTTAAATTTGCAATAATAGTAACTATACTGGCAAGATTAATGAGCCATTTCTTTTGTTACTGTCTTATGTGACATATGCATATGTTAGTTGCTATATATACATTTACATTTCTCAAAATAAACTTTGCAAAATCACTGTTATTATCTTAATATTAAATAGGTAGGAACTGAGATTAAGAGAAGTCAATAAAATTGCCCCTGATCACACAATTATTAATGCAGCTTGGATTTGACCCCTGGCATTTGTGAATTTAATTTCCTTAAAATAATCATGTACATAGAAAAGTACTGGGCATCCTTGCTTCCTGCAATGGTGGATAAGACAATTTATAACGTGAACTAATGCCGTTCCTGAGGACAACCAAACACCTACAAATATACACGTTAGTCTTTGTAAAAATACCAAAGAGCTAACAATACAATGAAAAATTTCTGGCCATGACCTGAGGGAAAAAAGCAAGCAAGCAAGAAAGCATCCCAATAACTGAGTATTCTGAGTACATTTATCATCAAGGAAGAAAGTGGTGCAAAATGAATCTGTTTTTAGTCTAAGGAACTATACAAAGACCATGATCTGAAAAATGTTGTTATTCTGATGGACCACCCAGTATGTTAACCTTGGAACCAATGATCTTTGCTATCACTTAAGGTTCAACTGGACTAAAGCAGCCTACCATGCATTATAGCCTGTCTTTAGATGGTCTTTTAAGGCTTCAGTTAAAAAAAACTGAAATTATATTAATATGATTCAAGATTGCATTAAAATAAACAAAACATATATATCTTTGGAAGAATATATAATCACACAAAAGTCAAATAAGCAAGGATTATTAGAAGTATTTTTCCAATACAAGCCCTATATAGAGTAACAAATAACCAGGCATAAAAGGAAACAAGATACTATGATCAAGAATGAGCAGAATCCACAGACAATTGAAATAGTTCCCCATGGACTATTTGGAAATATCAAACACAGGCTACAAATACAAATTATGATTAGTATGTAGTAAGAAATAAAGGCTAAGTTTTAACACTTTGGCAAGACCTGGAAATAGTAAAACAATTAAAAAGGCATAAAATCTTAGAAAAATAAACCAATACACACAAAAGCACAATAACCAAAATTAAAATCTCAATGGATGAGCTTCATAGTAGTTTAGGCAAAGCTGAAGGTAAAATTAGTGAATTAGAAAATAGAGCACATGAAACTATCTAAACTGAAGCATAGATAGAAAAAATAAACATAGAAATGTCTATAAAGCAAATCTCAAAAATTTCACATGACTAATGGCATACAAAATATTTTTTGCTGTGCACATTGTAACTAAGTGAAAAATATTTGTCTACTTACATGATAAAAATTAACATAGAAATACCATGTGGATCAAATAAAAATCATAATAGAAATAGGAAAATATTTTGAGTTAAACATACTATTCAAAGAAGTTAAAAGAGGGTGCAGTACACAAGACATTTTTGAAAATAGCAAAACTTTACTATGAAAACCTAAAAATTTCAATTAGAAGACAGGACAGTCATAGATTATTTTAGATCAATGATCAGCCCCAGCAAACATTTTCTGTAATGAGCCAAAAAGTAAAGATTTAAAAATTTTTGGGCCAATAGTCTCTGTTGAAACAATTCAACTCTCCTGTTGTATCCTGAAAACAGCCATCAACAATACATAAACAAAAAAGTGTAACTGAATTGCAGTAAACTCTACCAAAATATGTGGTTGTAGTGGGCTGAATTATACCCAGGTGCCCAAAATTAATGATTCTTGAGCTTGACGAAGAGAATAGCTATCAATCACTATGGGAGAGATTGTAGAAGGAATAGTGTATTAGGAATTCAGTGCTTGACATGTTGACTATGAGGTGTCTATTTAACATTTAATAAAGATATTGAGAATGCCCTTTGGTAAAATATTATGCAATTCATAAGAGAGATTTAGCTGGATATACAGATTGTGAGTCATTAGTATAAAAATGTGATACAATGCTGGGAAGTATATAAAAACTAGCTTACTTTCTATTCAGTTTCCCTTTAGCAAAGAAAATAAAGAAGGCAAATTATTTGGCAAACATCCTTATAAATATAAAAACAAGAGTTTTCCTGACAAATAAACAAGTGGTATTTGCTAGTGGAAGACTCCTTGCCTTTAGAATGATTTTAAAAAGATACATTTGATCTATAATTGCTTACAATACACATTCAATCTATGAATTTATATGAGTCTTCAATGGGACAGGTAATATAAGTTGTTTACTAATCTAAATATAAATGATTTAATTACTTGACTAAAATGACCCTTTCTTTGTAAATGATCTCAGCCTCACACATGACTTAGAGACCACTTAGGCTAATTTTGTAATGAGATCAGAGCAGGTCCAGTGCAGAAATAAAGGACCAGTGGACCTGTGCTGATGGTCCTGGACCTCTCCCTACTTCAACTGTGCCTCAGGATTTATTAGTAACTCTGATACTGGGTAGCGTTTCTGATTCATGAGTCTGAGTTAATAATATGAGCCTGTGTATTATTTCTGATATAATTATGTATTATAAGATTATTACAGAGGTGAGTTTAGACAGAGAAGAGAATGAATAATTGATATCCCTAAGATATTCCAATAAAAGACACCTGATAGAAGGAGAATATGTAATAAGGATTAATATGGAATAATCAATGAGATAGGAGGAAAACCAAAAGTATAGGCTATAAGCTAGAAGCCCAGTAAAGACAGAGTGTCAGAGAGGAAACAATACTGGCTCTGTCAAATGTCACCGTTGGTATTGGAGAATAGAATAACACATAATGTGCTTAAGTGACCTTGGAAAAAGCAGTTTTGGTCCAATGGCCAGGATAAATGCTCAATTTCAGAAAGAATGGGTTTTGTCAAATGCTTTTTCTGCATCTGTTGAGAGGATCATATGATCTTTGTTTTTCTTCTATTTATGTGGTGAATTACATTTATAGATTTGTGTATGTTGAACCATCCCTACATCTCTGGGATGAAGCCCACTTGGTTGTGATGGATCATTTTTTTTTCATGAGCAGCTGAATTTGATTTGCTAGGATTTTATTGAGAATTTTTGCTTCTATGTTCATAATGGATATTGGTCTGTAGTTTTCTTTTTTGTTGAGTTCTTTCCTGGCTTTGGTATCAGGGTGATTTTGGCTTCATAAAAAGTGCTGGGGCAGATTTCTTCCTTCTCTATGTTGTGGAACAATTTCCACAGAATAGGAGCCAGTTATTCTTGGTAGGTATGACAAAATTTGGGAGTGAAACCATCTGGTCTAGGACCTTTTTTTTTAGCAAGGTTATGTATTGCTGCTTCAATTTTGGTACCTGATATCAGTCTGTTCAGGAATTCTATTTCTTCCTGATTGAGCCTAGGGAGACTGTGTGTTTCTAAGAATTTGTCCATTTCCTCCATGTTTTCAAGTTTATGTGCATAGAGATTTTTATAGTGTTCATAGATGATATTTTGTATTTCTGTGTGATCAGTTGTTATTTCTTTTTCATTCCTGATTGAGCTTATTAGAGTCCTTTCTCTTATGCTTCTGGTTAATCTAGCGAGAGGCATGTCAATTTTGTTTATCTTGTCAAAGAACCAACTTTATGTTTCATCAATCTTCCACATAGTTTTTTTGTTATCAATTTCATTAAATTCTGCTCTGATCGTGGTTGTTTCTTTTCTTCTGCTGGGTTTGGGATTGGTTTACTCAGCCTTTTCCAATTCTTTGAGATGATTCACTATATTATTGATTTGTGATCTTTCTGTCTTTTAGATGTAGGCACTTATGGTTATGAATTTTCCTCTCAGGACTGCTTAACTCTATCCCACAGATTTAGATAACTTGTGGACCCTTTATCATTTAGTTCAAAGAATCTACTGATTTCCATCATAATTTCCTCTTTGACCTGACTATCATTCAGCAGCAGGTTGTTTAGTTTCCATGACTTTATGTAGAGATGAGTGTTTCTGTTGGAGTTGATTTCTACTTTTATTCCACTGTGTTCTAAGAAGATGCATGGCAAAAGCCAGCAACCTTTTATGATAAGAATGCTTAATAAAATAGGGATAGACAGAACTTACCTCAAAATGATAAAAGCCATATACAACAAACCCACAGCCAACATTATACTGAACAGGGAAAAACTGAAAGCATTCCCACTTAGAACTGGAACCAGACAAGATTGCTCTCTATCACCACTTCTATCAACATAGTGCTGGAAGTGCTAGCCAGAGCATTCAGATAAGAGAAGGATGACAAGGACATCCAAATGGGGACAGAAGAGGTCAAACTATCACTCTTTGCTGATAATATGATCTTTTATCTAGAAAATGCCAAAGATTCTGCCAAGAGTCAACTGGAATTGATAAATAAATTCAGCAAAGTCTCAGGTTACAAAATCAATGTATGCAAATCATAGACACACACAACAGTCAAACTGAGAACCAAACCAAAGACTCAATACCTTTCACAATAGAAACAAACAAAATAAAATACCTAGGAATATATTTAACTAAGTAGATGAAAGAACTCTATAGGGAGAACTATGCAACCCTGAGCAAGGAAATAGCAGAAGATGCAAACAGATGGAAAACCATACCATGTTCATGGATCAGCAGAATCAACATTGTTAAATTGTCTATACTACCCAAAGTGATCTAAAGATTCAATGCAATCCCTACTAAAATGCCTGCATCATTTTTTGCAGATCTAGAAAAAATAATTCTATGCTTCATATGGAACCAGAGAAGACCCAGTATAACTAAAGCAGCATTAAGCAAAAAGAACAAATTGGGAGGCATCAATTTACCAGACTTCAAGCTATACTACAAGGCCATAGTAACCAAAACAGCATGGTACTGGCACAAGAACAGAGACATACACCAATGGAACAGGACTGAGAACCCTCATATAAAACCATCCTCATATAGCCATCTGATCTTTGACAAAGCAGACAAAAGCATACACTGGGGAAAAGAATTCCTACACAATAAATGGTGCTGGGAAAATTGGATAGCCAGATGTAAAAGACTGAAACAGGATCCACATCTCTCACCTCTCACAAAAATCAACTCATGAAAAACAATAGACTTAAACCTGAGGCACAAAACCATAAGAATTCTAGAAGAAAATGTTGGAAAAACTTTTATAGACATTGGCCTACACAAAAAATATATGAAAAAGACCCCAAAAGCAATCACAGCATCAACAAAAATAAATAAATGGGACCTGATCAAATTAAAAAGCTTTTGCACAGCCAAGGAAACTGTCAGTAGAGCGAACAGACAACCTACAGAATAGGAGAAAATATTTGCATGCTATATATCCTATAAAGGGCTGATAACTAGAATCTATATAGAACTCAGGAAAATCAGCAAGAAAAAATCAAACAACCCCATTAAAAAGTGGACAAAGGACATGAAGAGAAAATTTTCAAAAGAAGGTAGACTAATGGCTAAGAAACATATAAAAAAATACCTGAACATCTCGAAATGCAAATCAAAACCACAATGAGATATCACTTAACTCCAGTGAGAAGGGCTTTTATCAAAAAGTCCCAAAACAATAGATGTTGGCATGGATGCGGAGAGATAGGAACACTCATATACTGCTGTTAAGACTGCAAAGTAGTACAGCCTCTATGGAAAGTAATATGGAGATACCTCAAAGAACTAAAAGTAGAACTACCATTTGATCCAGCAATCCCACTACTGGGTATTTACCCAAAGGGAAAAAAAGACATTCTATAAAAAAGCCATCTTCTCTCAGGTGTTTACAGCAGCACAATTCACAATTTCAAAGATGTGGAATCTACCCAGGTGCCCATCAATGCATGAGTGGATTAATAAAATGTGGTATATGTATACCATGGAGTACTACTCAGCCATAAAAAATGTAGTGAACTACCTCTTGTATTATCCTGGGTGGAGCTGGAGCCCATTCTTCTAAGTGAAGTATCGCAACAAACACCACATGTACTCACCATTAAATTGGCACTAATCAATCAATACTTACATGCACATATGGAAGCAACATCCAAAGGGTATCGGGTAGGAGGGAGGGTGGAGGATGGGATGGGTAAATTCACACCTAACGATGCGGTGCATGCTGTCTGGGGGATGCGCACGCTTGTAGCTCTGACTTGGGCAGTGCAAAGGCAATTTATGTAACCAAAGCTTTTGTACCCTCCTAATACTTTGAAATTTAAAAAAAAGAAAGAATGGGAAACATTTTTTAAGACAATGGGTATAGACAACCATTTCACCTTGTTTTGCTACAAAGAGGAGCAAGAATATTAGAGAAAAGGGGTCAAAAACTTTTAAGATAGAAAAAAATGTTAAGTAAGTTTCTATGCTGTTGAAATAATCTATTAGGGAAATTTTAATACTGTAAAAAAGAGAGCAGAGAAACGTTAGAGCAATATCTGAGTAGGGAAGACAAGGAGAATCTAGGGCATAGACTGTGTAACTGGCTAATTAGATAGCTAAATAAAGACTTCATTTCCCATGAATGGCAGAAAGTTATTTTATATTTATACAGATGTTGGTATATGGATAGATTTAGTACTTAGAGTCTGTCGATATTCTTTTGTGATTGCCTTAACTTTCCAAATGAAATAAGAATGGTCATTATATAAGAGTGTGGATGAGGCAGAAAACAAGGGAGAAAAGACAGTGTGAGATAATACTTTAGGACAGTAGACGAAAAAAATAGATTAAATAAGTAGGGTTTGGTTGTCAGATAGCATAAGAACCCACTTTAGATTTTTGGTCATAAATTTAGTTATTTATGTGCATTTTCATTAGTCCCAGTCGGCAGTGCATAGTTGCAAGCTAAAAGAAATCAGGGATTGAATTAAACCATGATTGTTATTTTGCCAACGTATGAAGAAGTAAGCCAGGTGCCTCAGATTTGACTGTAGGTGCAAGGGAGTAGTAATAGTGATTGCACGTGGAACTAAAGTAGGGTAGGAGGTTGAAGAGCACCTCTTGTAGTGAAGAACCATGGGAATATGGAGTGGACAGTGGAAGTCCTGGTTGAATGAGGGAACATAGGGACCAAGGAAAGCTAGAGGTGGTGTTGGGGAATGTTATGCATGAAATTGTGATTATATAAAAGCATCACAATTATTAGTAATGACAACACCTCAGGGATGACTCTGGTGTTGAGTGGAGGAATATAAGGCACTTAATTCTGGTTGTTGTAAAGATTACACACATGTATACTGTGAGAGAAAAGAACTCATATTGGAATTAGAGATAGTGCTTTAAGAGAAGTTTAACTCATCTAGAAATTCCAGTGAATGATCAGGTGTTAATAGATGGGATGATAGATAATAGCAGTGTGTCAGATAATCTGAAGATTGGAGAACCAAAATTAGAGTTTTTAAAGATGGGCAGAGAAAAAGTGATCTGAAAGGATTAATTAGGAGCAAAGAAAATGCCTATATTCGGGCCCAGGGTCAAAAGTGTAATGGCAGAAAAAAAGCAGAAATATGCAGGAGTAAAAGGAATATTCACAGAGAAGAATGAGGATGTGGAACATTTTCCTGATAATGGACTATGAAGTCCAAAAGATACTGTGAAAGATTTTACCTGGTAGGACACGAGAAAGAAGAAGGAAATAAAGGATTTGTCACACATCAGAAATTAAAATGTCTTATAATACTATTTTTGATGATAATATGGAGCAACAGACTTTATGAAACACAACACTGCTGTTGGGAGTGTAAAGTACAACTACTTTGAATAACAGCTAGGTGCTATCTCGTCTTCTGGTAAGATTGGTTATAAACATAACTCATGTGCCAGCAATTCCATTCCTAAGTATATGCCCTAGAAATGCATACATATGCGTGCCAAGAGACAGGTAGACATATGCATAGCAGTATTGTCTATAATTACCACAGTCAAGAAAATTGCAAAGTATCTCTCAAGATTAGATATAATTAATCAGTAGTGGTGCATTAATATAATAGAATGATATATAGCAAGTGAAAAATACAGATTAGAGCTGTAAACAACTTGTATAAAATTGGCTAACAAAATATCCACTGATAGAAGCCAGACCCAAAATAATATATACCATATATGATATCCATGCATATACCATTAAATTTTAGAAAAAAAATTTATGCTCTTTAGGGATACATTGATACTTGGAAAAACTATGATGAAAAAATAAAAGTAATTGCCAGAAATGTTAGGATAATGATTACTTCTTGTAGGCAACTAGAGTATTGTAAATGAGACAGGACACATAAGTGGCTTCTGGGGTACTGCCAATATTCCATTTCTTGGCTTATTTGATAATTCCTAAGGTGTTTCTTTCATAATTTTTCATTTTACTGACAGTGTTTTATGTACTTTTCTGTGTGTGACATTTTATAATAAAATTAAGCAAATAAAATAGTTCTGAAATTGGGGTACTAGTGTTTTAATCTTAATTTAGTAGTTGCTATTAAGTGTAATTTTAGTAGTATCATTTAACAGATAGGCTCAGCTCTGCTTTTCATTTTCTCTTTTGAAATGTGTAGTCCAATCTTGAAGTCTTTTACCATCTCATCTTTTCAGTATCATCTTCTTATTGTATATAACTTACGTAACTATTCTCATTTCACCCTCCTATTTATTTAGTCATTCATTCATTCAAGAAATATGTGTTGAACATCATCTACTGCAAAACATTATATTAAGCCATGGGTGTAAAGTAATACATAAATATAGTCTGGAACTGATCATATTTTAAAAAATGTATATTTACACTCACACACAAAATACAGGAATATCCTAAGTCTAAATCTGCATCTCTTGGCTAGGTGGCTCAGGTAAGCAGAGCTCAGTTGCTGAGTACATATGCCATAAACAGAGAATCATGTCATGCTATATAACTAAATAGCCCAGGTATTTCTATTTTGTTTTTCTGGGGAGGGAAGGAGTATGACAAGAAAGAAGAAACCCAGGTATTTATTTCCAATTAATTTGAAGTTCTCAATAATATAATGTCACAGAACTAAATTGGGCGCATGTAGAATGGTATTTAGAAAGCTTTGAATGTCATTCCATTTTATAGATGAGTAAACTAAGCCGCAGTAGTGCCCAGGGGAAACAAACAAAAAACCCTAGAATATTGAACTTATTTAATCACTTTTACACATTTTAGCATGATTCATTTGCATATAAACAATGTGGTGATTGCATGATTCATAGTTATTTATTAGAGTAGGTCCAGGAGGAATTATAATAGGCAACTTTCTGCCAACTTAATTTCAAGACTGATAAGAAAGAAAAAAAAAGAAGGATTCTCCTTCAATTATTTAAATTAATGAGGTTTTACTCTATGTTTACAATTAACCTTCAAAAGAAATTTATGAATTGCCTTGCTTTAAAATACCTTTGGATTTTTATGTCCTTTGGATAAAATTACACCTTGAAATAGTTCAGAGATGAAGAACTACATTATCTCCTTTATTTCGCAGCGGGTGACTAATATTCACTGAACCAGAATGCTGATTTCTGGGAAAGTGAATGCACTTGAGATTCACTAAAGTTAAATTAAGCACTTACCATCTCCTCAGACAACTTATCTGTGTTATAGAGTATCAGTCTCCTCTCTCCCATGCCCCCTGCACTTCCTCTCTCCCTTTGTCTCCCCTTCCCTTCCCTCTTCCTTTTCCTTCTTTTCAATGAAATAAACACAGGTAATTGTCTCCTAGTGCACGTCATGTTGTTTTCAAATTACCAGTGTAAACGTAATTTCTTTTTCTCTTTCTTTTTCTTTTTTGTTTTTTCTTTGAGAGAGGGGCTTTACTTCAAAATGAAAAACTAAAAATAAACCAGAATAAATGATCAGTGCATTTTCCAGTGACGATATTTTCAAAAACAAGTAAGAGAATACATAAATAAAAGTAACTGGCAAAATAAGTTGTTTTTAATTACAGAACAAGCAATATGAGATAGATGTTTCAGGATTAAGTAATTCAACAGGACAATAGTGACAATTCTCTGTGTCAGTTTTTCTGAAATTCTCTCGGCTTTCTCTTCAAGGTCTACAGCTGACTTTTGCTACCCTTAGCAATGTGATCTCCCACGATAATGCCCAGATAATGCCCAAGGCAAAAAGGAAAAGGGAGAAACCTCTCCTTGAAAATTGTTTTCTTCTTAAAAAAAATTTCCAGGAATTCCCATTGCAAACTTCCCTTCAGGAATGTTTGGTAAGGATTATGCCTCATGCTGTGTCATAGCTGTAAAGAAAGCTGTGTGCAACCACAATGCATTTACCAAATTTCATTAAAAACTTGGAAGATGAAAAAGAAACATGCACACCAGAAAATATTAATTCATATTACCTGTCATTAAACCTATATAAATGTGGATATTACTGAGGTAAATGCCATAAATTTAACTCATGAACACCAATTTCTAAGTGTACTGCGGGGTAACAGGCAAGTTGCTAATAATCCTTTTTATATAGATGTTGGTAGTAATAATAGAAAAAGGAAACATCAGAAAATAACCCTTCCCCTCTGATTCATTTGTGCCTTTAAAATCAATGTGTTGATAACAACTGCAATAGCTTATAGTTGCTACATATTTATAAGGACTTTACATTCATCAAGTAAATAATATTTACAATAATCCAATGAGGTACAGGATATTATCCCCATTTTATAGATGAACAAACTGAGTCAAACAGGGAGTAAATAATTGTCTACGATCATGACTGCAAACATGTTGCCAAAAATAAGAAACAACCCAAGCACCTACAGAAATGCTACTTCTCAACTGGTAGCTGCATTGTGGTGTTTATATATAGGCATGTATTTAGGGATATATGGACAACAAGATCACTGTTTTTTCAATAGCAATAACAACACTGTCGGTATTGCTAGATGGTGGTGGTTATATATTTTGTGGTGTTGTAGTAGAAACAAGATTTAATAAACTTTTTGGACAATATTTATTTAAAATTTTTTAAATGCCTTATAAGGCTAACTCATTTAGTGGTCATAAAAATACACTGGGTGAGTATTATCATTATTCCTATTTCACAGATGACAGTATTATAGCACAGAAGGTGCCCAAGTGACTTGACCAAGTAAATGTGAGATTGCAATTACTCCCCAGTCATTCTGGCTACAGTCTCTATATTCTTACCCATATTATGATACAGCCTCTTTTATGCTGAACACAATTTTTGGAAGCATCACTTTTCCAGTCACTGCTTGGGAATCACCAGGTACCTTCCTTCCTTCCCCGATATTGATTGTACACTGTCACCAGCTTTGTAAGTGTGATGCTTAATATAAACTCCCAACTAAATCCTTTTTAAAAATTAATTTATTCATTTCAATAGATTTAGGGGGTACAAATAAGGCTATAGTAACCAAAACAACATGGTACTGGTATAAAAGTGGACACATATGTATGTGGAATAGAATAGAGAACCCAGAAATAAAACTGTATGCCTGCAACCAACTGATCATTGGCAAAGCAGACAAAAACACACAGTGGGGAAAGGACCTCTATTCAGCAAATGGTGCAGGGAAAATTGGAGAGCCACGTGTAGAAGAATGAAACTGGATCCCTATCTCTCACCATATACAAAAATTAACTCAAGATGGGTTAAAGCTTAATTAAATGTAAGACCTGAAACCATAAAAATTCTAGAAGAAAATCTAGGAGAAACTTTTCTGGACATTGGCTTAGGCAAAGAATTTATGACTAAGACCCCAAAAGCAAATACAACAAAAACAAAATAAATGAATGGGACTTAATTAAACTAAAAAGCTTCCACACAGCAAAAGAAATAATCGAAAGAGTAAAATAAAACCTACAGAATGGGAGAATATATTCACAAACAATCCCAAGTAATTCTTTATGTTTAAACTTTAGTCTGCTATTCCTTTCTCATAAACCAAAATATGTTTAACCCTATGAAAGCAAGTTTTAGTAAAAAATCCTGAAATGCAGGCAGGGGGATAGTATATATCTGACATTTCTTTTTCTGAGAAGCAGAATTTTAAATTCAATTGTATCTGTGATCCATCTGGTTTATTTGACAATTTATAACAATATTTTGGAGGATTATTCAATGTGTATAATTTGGATATTATAACATGTATGAGTATTGTTGATTAATGGTAGGAAAAACCACATAGCCATACAAGTTTGTACCACTATATGAAATTGTGTTTTTCATTTCCAACTGAGCACAAATGTTGCTGTTAATCATCTACTTCTCTTAGCTTATTTTGTCAATTGATTTTTCTATTTTCCATGAAGTTATTTCAAACATACTTCATTCTTGTGCATTCATAAGAAAAGCCCTTTTTTTTTATGCCCTATCCTTTAGTTCTCTAAACCTGAGATAAAGAGGAAATGTTATAATCTGTAGTGTGGGGCTGGTGTTATTGTTAAGCCATTTATGATCAGTATCTTTTCTAATAATAATGTCATTTCAGATAAATTAGTAATAGAAGTCTATGTACTCACTTTGCTTTTTAATTTTGGAGTATGGAAGATTCTAAAAGCATTCCCTTAGGTGTGTTTTTATATTCCCTAATTAAAAATTTCTCTGTGAAACACCAAATTTCAAGGATCTTAAAATTATAGCACAAAAATTATTTTTAAAAACATGATTGCTATTTTCTTCTTCTAATATCTTAGTCCACCAATAATCTTTGCCAGCCATTTCCGTAAATTCTTTCTAAATAGCTCATCTTGACTTGTAGTTGACATGATGACATTCCGCTATTCTTCCACATTCCATGAAAATGTGTTAAGTATCACTGATACTGTTAGGTATTACATACCTAAAGTGAAGCCAGAGTTTCATGTTAGTATCATGATTTTTATTTTGGAAACTCACTAGTAACTATTTTCATTCTATTCTATTCCCATGTACTTTTTTTATACCTTATTCTATAGACCAGAAGCTTATTCTAGTGAGTTATTTTAATATGTTTCAACCAGATCTATTCATCCTATTAAAGTAACCTCATGCCATAAACAAACATATTGATTTTGGCTCTAGAGGGCTTTTAGAGTGGATTTTACAATATTCTCATATCCTTTTGGTAATTAAGCCCACTTTAACTCCAGATCCATCCTTTTTAGTAGCACAGGTGCATATATGAATAGGGTCATACTTCCAGCAGGCAATAACTACGTGTTGAATTTGCAAGTCATTTTCATGATGAGCTCTTGTTTATTTCGTCTACTCTTCTTGATTCTGAGATGGTTTTATTAAACAAATAATAAAGAAAAAAGGGTACAAAAGGGTATATATGGAAGCATGTAGGATACCTCACGGGCTGAATATAAATGTGCTGCTGAGAATGCATAATATCACAAAATAATGAGATGAGAAAATTTTGCCAGTACACATTCACAGCAAATATAGAAGTCCAGGCTTGGACTGAATTAATAAACCCCATATATGACCAGACAGCAAACAATCGTCACAAACACAAAGATCTTTCTTTTTATTTGCCTTGATTTTTTCATTATATTTAAGAGGAATAGATTTGTGTCCTTTGCATAAATTGGAACAGATACGCAGTAGACAATCAGAGCATTGGGTAAGGTAGGATAGAGTTAACCATTACTACTAGGGTTTTACTCTTTGTGAATGTGCACAATATTTCCATTCAGGTACAAAAAATGGAAAATAAATAACAATGTTTAATATAAATATAAATTGATATACTATATTAGCCTAAACATTTTATTAGCATAAAATGCTGTGTCATTTTTGTGTCCCTACATATATTTATGTTGAAGGGTAAAAATAAAAAAAAATGAGTATCCTCTTTCTGTATTTAGGCTAAGTAGTGTAATGTCCTGAGAAAGTCTGGACTGAAGGGGAGAAATCACACACATATTCAGCAAACTAGAAGTTGGCTGGAACTTCTATGTATTTTTTTTAATAGAACTATAAGATTTTGGTAATGTTTTATCATGGTAAGTACATGCACTTAGTCTGGTGTGAATACAGCCACATTCTGCTTCCCACAGCATGTAAACAGCAGTTGGCTCCAGGCAAGGTCTCCTCTGAAGTTACTTGTAAGCCTGATTGGAAGAAAGAACAAAGGGATGAAGCAGAGGTGTATTCTCCTCTCAAAGATGCCTTTAGTGCATTCAGATGCTTTGGACAAAAAAGCAGCCTTGAAGTTTAACACCTAAGTCTTATTCTGAAAGACCAGAAAAGCAGAGGCCAAGTTTTAATTACTTACACCCACAATATATCTTACAGTATCTTTCTCCAAACCCAAGCCTATGTCTACCTTTCTTGTCCTCTCAATCCCTAAAATTACATAAATAAATCAATCATTATAGCATAAAGGGGTTTCTGATTAGGAAAAAAAGAAAAAAAGGGCTTATTTTGCCAGAATGACTTGATAATAGTAAAAAAGAGAATTTTCAGGAAATAGTTCCACATAACATAATCATGGCATGGCATAAATGATATGCAATAAAGAGAAAGGAATATTTTGAGAATTCTAATATTTCAGAAAATTTTAAGCAGTTGTGAATAACTGTCTCCAAGGTCATGATTTAAAAATCAAATAATAGGGGCTTGCTATTCCTTTGAAAAGCTATCTGTAATATGAGAAAGTGCTCTGCCCATCCTTCTTTTTGCCAGCATAGGCATATATGATTATTGGCAGCCTTACCAGATGTTCTGTAGAGCTTCTCTATTGGTAGACACTGACACCTACATTTGGAGCTAAAATTTGTAAAGACATCAGAATTAAAATGGCCTCATGTAGTTAAAAAATCGAGGCTGGTTAAAAAATCTAAACTTGCTCCTCCTTTTGAATGATCAAGTATATATAACAGTGGAATTACATTTCACATGATCTTCTTGAGAGCTACATTTTTGAAAAGGAGTTACCTCATTTGATGTGTATGCACAGCACCAGATTTTATTATTTAAAAATACATTAACTATTCACTTTTTACATTGGAAAAGCAGTTCAAAAACCCAAAATACCTTCTGCTTACAGATCTATCACAATTGATCACTGTTTAGTTTTATCAGTGGGTGGCTAAGTCAATCATATGGAAAACAAATATTTATAAAAATAGTACATTTGACTAAGTTGTGAAAAAATTATTTAAAATATGATGTCAATATCAGAAGAAAAATGTGCCACAGGAATAATAGTTCAAAGTTTGACAGTGATCAATGGAAAAAATCTGTCCTGACTATATATTAGATGATATTATTTTTACTTATTAAAATTTTCTGGTCTTATAAAGTTTTATAGTTAGTGTCTTTATATCATGACGGATACAAACCTGTTTAAATTGCTTTATAAATATTTCTATTTGTAAATATTTATTATTTTAATGTGTATATTCTAAGATTGTGACAGAATAAGCAGAGTCATGAAATGGATGTTCATCATTTTATTTATTTATTTTTTTAGGGTGGGGGAATGGATACTACTATATTTTAGGACATTAATTCCTGTTGTAAAAAAGTTTTCTTTGCTTAAAACAGGCATTTTTACGAGTTAAAAGGCATTTTCCTTCTGAAGAATAATAACGTGAACCAAAAAGTCTAGCTGGCATTCTGGGAATTTGAGTGTATAAAGTTGCCTAGAGAAATCATGGCTGTCTACCACATGGAAACAGAGGGAGATTGACAAAGAGGATGAGAATTAAAATATTTTAATTGACTATTTAACTTATTTTATCATCAAATTGATAAATTGTTTCTTCTTCACAATATCAATAACCTAGAGTTTATAATTTTGAATTTTGCAGCACAACATGAGAGAGAACACGTTATACCCCTTGTGTCTGTGCCTGGCCCAGGGACTCAAAATCATTTCAAGGAGTTTATTAATACACAGATGGTAAGTCATGGCCCTAGATCATGTACTTTTAAAAAATTTATAAACTTTATTGTTCAGAGCAGTCTTAAGTTTACAGAAAAATTGAGTTGAAAGTACAGAGAGTTCTCATGTATCCTCTCCCTCTCCACTCTATTTGCTATTCTGCTGTTATTAACATCCTGCATTAATGTGGTACATTTGTTACAATTGATGAACCAATATTGATGCATTGTTAATAAGTCCATTATTTGTTTTAAGGTTCATTCCTTATATTGTATAGCTTTGTGGGTTTTGACAAATGTATAATGCACCATCACAGTATCATACAGAATACTTTCACTGCTCTGAAACACCGCTGTACTTCTATTTATCCCTCCTTCTCTCCCTGAACACCTGAAACTATTGGTTTTTTAGTCTCTATAGTTTCGCCTTTTCCAGAACGGCATATAATTGGAATTATACAAACCTGTACTTTTAAGAAGTTCCCTGTGATTCTGATGTGTGAGCAAGAGCAAGTGAGGTGACTAGTAGAATAGGGTTGAAACAGAAGAGTCCTCCAGATCTAAAGCCCACTGTTGTACTAATTAGTGGAGATGTTGCTGATGGATGTAATGCCTAAGAAGACCTAATGTCAGTGGACTGAATACACTGAGAAGTCAAGAAGTAGAATGAAGTATTTGGGCTAAAAATTTAAAAGATTTAGTCAACAAACTTGGAGATTTATTCCAAATGGTGGCTATAAAAGTGTATAGACATCAAAATGGGAAGGCAAATGATTAACCATAGAAATGTAAAGTAGTATGGGTTTCTATGTAACATTATAAACATAATAAGTCTGCCAGAATATTTCTTTTAAACATATTCCAGTGCTCACAGGGTAGGGCAGAAGGTGGGAGGATGGAGTGAGGGGAGTCAAATACTAGTATACACAAATGGAATTACTAATGTAGCACTAAGGAAGTACCTAGCCTCATGGTACCTATACTGAGTTTGTTTTATTTTTACCAAAGAATATTTTTGGAGAAGTGTATTAACTATTTTTAATATTAACAAACACAAAAGCCTTAGTATATACATTGTATTTTCCTACCATAAATCTGAAATTTGAATATGTTTCCTATTTTATTTTTAATTTTATTTGGATTTTTTAAATATCAGAATAATAAGGGGGACAAATGTTTTTGTTACATGGATCACTTTTGTAATGCTTGAGTCACAGCTACAAGTGTCCCCATCACCCAAATAGTGTTCATTGGATTCACCAGGTAGTTTTTTGCCCCTTCCCTTCTCCCCCTCCCCCCTGGTTGATTTTCACTGAGTTTTACTTCCCTCTGTGCACATGTGTGCTCATTGGTTAGTTACTATTTAATAGAGAGTACATGCGGTGTTTGTTTATCCATTCTTGAGATACTTCATTTAGGATAATGGTCTCCGGTTCCACCCAAAATTTTTATTTGGATTTATATGAATTTAATGTTATAAAAGTTGATTCATTTGCTGTTCAGAAATTTTGATTGACAATATGTTTCAAAATATAAATTTCATGGGTGGTAAGGAAAAATACAAAGCTATTCATAGATAAAAGATATACTTATGAAATATACATTTTGTTGCAAAACAAAAAAGGATTACATGGAAATACTAACTTAAAGGAGAAATGATGCATGAATGTTTCACCTGTTTAAACCAATTGTGTTTAAATTGATAACTAGAAAATAAGAAGCTCCAGACAGAGCAACAAAAGCTGCGACAACTACTAGCAGTTGCTTCTCTTTTCTTTCCTCAATAAATTCCTATTTAAGCATTAATCTTTAATTTTAACTAACATGCTTAGATTTAGATTGAGAACAATCAAAATACAGACTAGGATAGTAGTATGTGAAATGAAATGATAATATATGAGAAAATCTCACCTGCTATAATTCTTATTTGTTTTTGCCCACCCCACCCCTAATTCTACCTTTTAAATATTTTCTAAATTTTTACTCATTGATATATAATATATGTACATGTATTCAGGGTCCATGTGATAATGTAATAAATTCATATAATTAGTAAAAATAAAATCAGTGTAATTGGGATATTCATACCTTAAATATTTACCTTTTCTTTATTATAGGACTATTTGAATTATTCTCTTCTACCTGTTTTGCAATATACAATAGATTATTGTAAACTATAGTCATCCTGGTCTGTCAAACACTAGGTATTATTTCTTCTATCAAACTATACATTTGTGCCATTAATCAACATCTCTTCATCCAACCTCCCTCTGTATCCATTGTGGCCTCTGGTAACCACCAATCTACTTTCTATCTTCATGAATTCTACTATGTTAGCTCCCACATTTGACTGATAATGTGCAATATTTGTCTTTCTGTGCTTGGATTATTTCACTTTACATAATAACCTCCAGTTCCATCCATGTTGCTGCAAATGACAGGATTTTATTATTTTTATGACACAATAATCTTCCATTGTGTATATATACACTACATTCTCTTTATCCATTCATCCACTGATGAACACTTAGGTTGATTCCATATTTTGAGTATTGTGAATAGTGCTACTGTAAACATGAAAGTGCAGATATCTCCTAGATATATTGATTTCTTTTCTCTTGCATATATACCCAGTAATGGAATTGCTGGATCATATCGTAGTTCTGTTTTTAGTTTGGTAAGGAAACTCCCTACAGTTTCCCATAGTGGCTGTACTGATTTACATTCCCACAAACCACGTGTGTTACCTTTTCTCCATATCCATAACAGCGTCCATTATTCCCTGTCTTTTTGATAAAAAAAACATTTTAACTGGGGTGAGGCGATATCTCATTTTGGTTTTGATTTGTATTTTTCTGGTTATTAGTGATGTTGAGCATATTTTCATATATATACTGGCCATTTGTATGTCTTCTTTTGAGATATGTCTAATCAGATCTTCTTTCCATTTTAATTGAATTATTTGACTTCCTGTCCAGAATGATGTTAACTGTGGGTTTGTTGTATATGGCCTTTATTATTTTGAGTATATTCCTTCTACTAATATAACCAGATTGTTGAGGGCTTTTCTCATGAAGTTATTTTAAATTTTATCAAATGTTTTTCAGCACCTATTGAAATGATCATATGGTTTTTGTTCTTGGTTCAGTTAATGTGCATCCCTAGAATGAATCCCACTTGATCATGGTTAATAACTTATTCAATGTGTTGGTGATTTCAATTTGGTTGCAATTTTCTGAGGATTTTTAACAAATCTATGTTCACCAACAATATTGACCTGTGGTTTTATTTTTTTGTTATGTCCTAATGTGGTTTTGTTATCAGAATAATGCTGGCCTCATAGAATGAGTTTGGAAGTATTTTCTCCTGTTTAATTTTCTTAAGAGTTTGCGTAGAGTTGGCATTAGTTGTCCCTTAAATGTTAGGTAGAATTCACAAGTGAAACCATCAAATCCTGACCTTTACTTTGGTGGGAACATTTTTATTATGGCTTTGATCCAAATACTCACTGGTTTGTTGAGGTTTTCTATTTTTTCATGGTAGGTTGTACGTGTTCAGTAATTTATCCATTTTTTTTAGGTTTTCCAATTTTTTGGCCAATACTTGTTCATAATAGTTTCTAATAATTCTTTATATTTCTGTAGTATCATTGGTTATGTCTTTTCAGTATCTGACTTTATTTATTTGTGCCTTGTCTCTTTTTTTCCTTAGTCTGGGTAAGTTTTGTTGATTATGTTTATTTTTTCAAAATATTAACTTTCATTTCATTGACCCACTGAATTTTTTGTGTGTCAATTTCATTTATTTCTGCTCCCATCATTATCATTTCTTTCCTTCTACTAATTTTAAGTTTGCTTTGTTCTTGCTTTTCTAGTCCCTTGAGGTGCATTTCAAGGTTCTTTCTCTGAAGTCATTCTACTTTTTGGTGTAGGCCTTTATTTCTATACACGCCCTCTTAGTAATGTTTTTACTGTATTCCACAAATTTTTGGTATGTTGCATTTCTATTTTCATATGTTTGAAGAAATGTTTTAATTTCCTTCTCTTTTTTATTGATTCATTGGTTATTCAGGAGCGTATTGTTTAATTTGCATGGGTTTCTGTGGTTTTTGAGCTTGCTCTTATGATTGTTTCTATTTTTATTCTATTGTAGTCAAAAAAGATGCTTGATATAATTTCTAATTTCATGAATTTGTTACGACTGTTTTGTGGCCTAATATATGGTCTATTCTGCCTCTGACCTCCCAAGTTTCTGATGAGAAATCTGTGGATAAGCTTATTGAGGACCCCTTGTATGTGAGGAGTTACTTCTCTATTATTGTTATCAAGATTTTCTCTTTGTCTTCGTCTTTCAAAAGTTTGATTATAATTTGTCTCAGTGTGAGTCTCTTTGACTTTATATTACTTGGAGTTTGTTGAACTTCTTGCATGTTTCTATTCATGTCTTTCATCAAATGTGGGGAGCATTCAGCCACTATTTTTTCGAATATTCTCTATGCTCCTTTCCTTACCTCTTCTCTTTCTGGAACTCCAAAAGGCATATGTTGGTCTGCTTAAGGATGTCCCACAGATTCTTTCACTATGTTCACTAATTTTTAAATTTAAAGTATTTATTTGATAAATAAATCTGTTCACTTTTAGTCAATCTTTTTACTTTCTATTCCACAGATGCAAAAATTTCCATTGTCTTATCTTCAAATTTACTGATTGTTTCATTTGCCTGCTCAAATCTGCCTTTGAATCACTCTATTGAATTTTTCATTAAGTTGTACTTTTCTCCTGCAGAAGTTATTTTTGATTTATTCCTTTCTATCTCTTCACTGCTATTTCCATTTTGTTCAGATATCATTTTCTTGACTTTCTCCGTATCTCCCTTTAGTTCTTTGAGCATCTTTAAGAGGATAAGGTTTTCTTTGTTTTGTTTTTAGACATCTTTATCAATTTTTTAAAATTTTTAATGTTTTAATTTTATTTCAAAATTTTAAGGGGGTACAAATGTTTTTGATTGCATGGATTGCTTTTATAATGCTTGAGTTGCAGCTATAGGTGTGCTGATCACCCAATATAGTGTTCATTGTACCCATTATGTAAGTTTTTGTCCCTCGCCTCTACCCTCCTCCCCCCTGGTTGATTTCCACTGAGTTTTACTTCCTTCTGTGCACATGTGTGCTCAGCAGTTAATTCCAGTTTAATAATGAGTACATGTGGTGTTTGTTTGTCCATTCTTGAGATAGTGCACTTAGAAGAATGGTCTCCAGTTACATCCAAATTGTTGCAAAAGGCATTAATTCATCCTTTTTTATGACTGAGTAGTACTCCATGGTATACACATACCACATTTTATTAATCCACTCATGAATTGAGGGGCACTTGGGTGGATTCCACATTTTTTGGAATTGTGAACTGTGCTGCAATAAACATTTGAATGCAGGTGTCTTTCTGATAGAAAGTCTTCTTTTCCTTTGGTTAGAAACCCAGCAGTGGAATTGCTGGATCAAAAGGTAAGTCCACTTTTAGTTCTTTGAGGAATCTCCATACAGTTTTCCATAGAGATTATACTAATTTGCAGTCCCACCAACAATATGTAAGTGTTCCTTTCTCTCTGCATTTACACCAGGATCTATTGTTTCTGGACCTTTTAATAAAAGCTACCCTAACTGGGTAAGGTGATATCTCATTGTGGTTTTAATTTGCATTTCCCTATGATTAGTGATGTTGAGCACTTTATCATGTTTATTGGCCATTTGTCTATCTTCTTTTGAAAAGCTTCTGTTCATGTCTTTTGCCCACTTTCTAATGGGGTTGTTTATTTCTTCTTGCTGATTTGCTGGAGTTCTGGGTAGACTGTGGTTATTTGCCCTCTATCAGATGTATAGCTTGTGAATATTTTCTTTCATTCTGTAGGTTGTCTATTTGATCTGTTGATTGTATCCACAGCTGTGCAGAAGCTTTTTAGTTTAATCAAATCTTGTTTATTTATTTTTGTTGTTGCTGTGATTGCCACTGGGGACTTATTCATACATTCTTTGCCTAGGCTGATATCTAGAAGAGTTTTTGCTACATTTTCCTCATGCTGAATGGGGAAAAGTTGAAAACATTCCCCCTAAGAACTGGAACGATATAAGTGTGCCACTATCACCACTTCTATTCAACATAGTGCCCGAAGTCCTAGCCAGAGCAATCAGGCAACAGGAAGAAATAAAGGGTAACCAAATCAGAAAAGATCAGGTCAAACTATCACTCTTCACTGATGACATGATCTTGTACCTATAAAACCCCAAAGACTCGCCCAAGAGACTTCTGGAATTGATAAATAAATTCAGCAAAGTCTCAGGTTACAAAATCAAAGTACATAAATCAGTAACATTTTTATATACCAATAAGAGTCAAGCTGAGATTCAAATTAAAGACTCAAAGCCTTTCCCAATTGCTACAAAGAAAATAAAATACCTAGGGATATACCTAACCAAGGAAGTGGAAGATCTCTACAAGGAGAACTACAAAACACTGAGGAAAGAAATCAAAGAGGACACAAACAAATGGAAAAACATGTCATGCTCATGGATTGGCAGAATCAGTATTGCTAAAATGTCCATAGTTTCCAAAGTGATTTACAGATTCAATGCAATCCCCACCAAAATACAAATGTCATATTTCATGGATCTAGAAAAAATAATTCTATGGTTCATTTGGAACCAAAAAAGAACCCAAATAGCCAAAGCAATCTTAAGCAAAAAGAAAAAATCTGGAGGCATCACACTGCCAGACTTCAAACTATACTGCAAGGCTATAGGAACCAAAACAGAATGGTATTGGTACAAAAATAGAGACATAGACCAATGTAATAAAATAGAGAACTCAGATATAAAACCACCTACCTACAGCCCAAGTGATCTTTGACAAAGTAGACAACAATGTATACTGGAGAAAAGAAGCCCTATTCAGTAAATGGTGCTGGGAGAATTAGAAGGCACATGCAGAAAAATGAAACAGGACCCCTACCTCTCACCACTCACAAAAATTAATTCAAGATGGATAATAGACTTAAATGTAAAACTACTATTTTGCATTGTCTGTCAGAGAGTTCATAAATCACAATCACATTAGGGTCAGTCACTTGTTCCTTGCTTTGTTTGTTTTGGAAATTCATGATTCCCTGATTGCTGTTGTTTCTTGTAGAAGTATGTACATGTCTTTACATTGAAGAATTGGCTATTTATTCCAGTTTTCTATCTCTAGTTTATTTTGTTTTGTTTTTTGGACATTTTTGCTTAGACTTTCTTTGTAATTTACCTACTGACTTTCTAACTTCTTTTTCACTAGATGATTGCCTCCTTTTCAGTAGTAGATGGCATTTTAAACCCAAGTTTGCCTTCATTCTAATAAAGAATCCTGATGGCAGAAGTCCAAGTGGGGATATCTTCGTAGAGTTGGAAGGATGGCTAGGCGTTTGTGCCAAGGGGATCTATGTAATAAACCTCCTATAGCCTGGTGCTGCTGAATAGTCATTCTGATTTGGAGTCTTCTCTGGCCAAGTTATAAAGCAGAGTTTCTAGGGCTAGGAATGGTAGTCCTGCCTGCATTGTTTGTTTTTGGCTGTCCTCAAGATATGTTTCCCTTCAAGCACTCCTGATGTCTCATGTAGGTTTAGGCAGGGACAAGTCTCTTGCAGGGAACACAAGATGCTGGAGAGGCTGGTTGTCCACCTCAAAGTCGCTTTTTCCAGTGTAGAAATAGTGAGTCAAGGGGAAATTTTACATGCACTTGGTGCTGGGAAGATTGGGGGAAGAGGTATAACAGATGTGGAAGTCTGATTTTTCACAATCTGCTGGAGGCTTTTTCACGCCTCTGTGGCCCTGAGAACTGTCTCCTCATATTTGCATTCTAGGATATTGCTGGTGATAATCTTGGTACTGTATGTTTGTTTTTGGTTTTCTGTGGAGAGGAGTGAAGCCAACTTGCTTGTATGCCACAATTTTGGAACTGGAAATTTCATTTCACCTTTTTATTAACAGCATAAATTTATTTTGAGGAATACAACATTGTATATAGTTTTGGAGGAATATTGAATCAAGTTACCTGTCTTCCCTCCTTGGGAAACTAAAAGGTTCTTGGAGACTTTCCATGATGATTTTTATCACCCTCTGGTACACGTAAAGAGAAAGCACATTCGATTAGCCCCCATACACTGATCTTGAGAGGAGAATAAAGAACATTTTTCTCAGTGCAATGAAGTAAGCACACAGTTCCTAGTATGCTATTCCTACCCTACTAAGGTGCCTAACTTTCATCTATTTTCAAAATCTGATTTATCAGCATTATCATTAATTTTCAGAGTTTTTAGTAGTCTTACTATAAAATCCATTTTGTTAAGATAGAATAATAATTTCCCTTGCTAGCAAACAAATCGTAATTGGTGTACCTCACAAACTGTCTGGCTATGTGCTGTGGTAAATGCTGCTTGAAAGCCCCCACATATTTACTGATGTACAGAATCAAAAATGTCATCTTTTGTATGTAATACTGAGAAATGAAATTCTTGGGGGAAAAAGTAGTTTTTCTTGTCTAATAGTATAACTCTTCATGATTTTAGATAGGCTAAAAGGGGAGAGGAAATAAAAGGGAATAGTTATTGTAGTTAACATTTCAAATATCAAGATTCATTTTATTATGAAATATTAATAATATATAAAGTTTCCCGATAGTAAAAATTAATAATAATAATAAAAGGAAAAGTCCATTTCCATTAAATGATAAATCTAAAACTATTTATTGTTGCATTAAGTTTGCATATAAATCATTTTTAAGGCAGTGAGCTACTTTGTGCAGTATATGCAAATAATAATCCATGATAGTAAAATTATTAACAGTCAAGGGTATAACTTTTATAAATTTATGTAAACTCTGTATTTTCTGCTATGTACCTGTCAAGCCCAGATTAATAATTTATGGATAATGTATGTTCTTAAATACCAACAATTAACAACTGTCATTATAATACCAATGATTACCAGTTAAAAAAATGAGATGCCTACTTTATCACACATATAACTTTTATCATTTAATACTACAGGAAATTATATAAAAGCACAATATTTAATATTAAATAAAGGTTTACTCTTATAACCTCATGAAACATGTGTTATGATTTAATAGAAAAAAGTTAAGTTCTTCCCTTTTTATGTCACTATTGTCCCATCTATACTTGTCCTACTATTAACATGTTCCATAATTATTTACACCATCCCTTGTGTCCTGTCTCTCCAGTGAGTTGTCCCAAAACGATTTTCCCACATTATCATTATATATTATAGTATATTTAAAATAAAAGCATGAAAGCAAGTGTAAAATCTATCAAATTAGAATAAATATCTTTAATAGTAGATTTAAAAAATCAACATAGGGATATTAAGAAAATTTTTCTTTTGGGAGAAAATGGCCAGAGAGGTCATAGCCTTGATGTTGAATAGCATTTTATTTCAGGATGAAAGGACTAGGGAAGCATTCTTTCTGGTGTATTGTAGCACCAGTGAAAGCAATAACAGGGTAAAGGAAAAGCTGATTTCTAAGTACTGCATATGGTATAAACGTATAGACAAAAATGATGGTGCTACTCTATTGTGGAAAGTTTGATCACTAGAAAAAGTAGCTTTATTTTATAATGTAAACAACAAAAACTCTAGAAAGTCATTTAATCAATGTCTTCTTCCTGGATTCCCCATGTCTCCCTCCCCACCCCACCTGGAAAATGCCAAATTCAAAATATTATTTTGACTTTTCTCATGTCCCATCGAAAACCAGAGGCATGTAAAAAAAATATCTTCTGCCCTGAAGGGAGCATGCTGAGCCATATAGTTAGAGAGATTGCCCTCTGCTTGATTCTCTTTTGAAGTGCAATCTGATAAAGCCAATCTATACACTCTGTATATTTGTCATAGCATAGCAAAAGATTTTATTTTGCTATATATCCAGATAAAGCTGAAAAAAACAATAAAATCATTCAAAGAGTAAGCCGGTAATATGGATGGGTGCTTGTGTTTGTATGTTGATGATTTAACATGTTTTTCCACTGTCAAAAAAGTTGGAACTCAGAGTAAATTTTCTGTGAGTATGCAAAATGTCAATTAAGTAATATTAACTACTACCAAAAAATTGATTCTTTACCCTAATGAATGACATCCATATAGAAAATAAATATCTTTTAGTAGAATTAACACATTAACTTCCATGTGAATTGTATTTAACTCAAGCTAGTTTTGAGTCTGGGGCCTCGTGAAATATACGTAACTCACATGTCTCTTTACCTTGAGGGCTGTGTGAACTATTTTTCAAGTTGTATATAACTCACACACAGAAAACAATGAAAAATAACTAATTTTCCATTAAATTAGAAAGCATCTTTTTGTTTTTGAAGTTTTAATTCTATTTTCTTGTAAAATATCACGGTCTCAAGGAAAATTTTTTTTTCTAGTGTGGTAGTCAATGTGTTGAACTATATGAAAGACCATATTTCAAAAGAATTTTATTCATGAATAGTTTCATCATTCTTCATTTAAATATGTTGTCAATATCCTAGTAATTCCAAGTAAATATGTGACATTGTTTTTAATAATTATTTTAATTTTATAATCAAGTCCTGATTTTCAAGCTACTCAATTATATCATTATATTTTTTGATATAATAATTATAGATTTCCTAGAGTAGAGGGGGGGTACATAAAAGCTTCTATTCACTAATTTATTCATAAAGTGTTTAGGCTTAGTCTGTGCCAAGTGCTGCCCTCGGAGTTATGGATACATGGTACACAGGATTGGCTAAATACCTATTCTCATGGCTTTTTATTCTATAACCTTATGCTCCCTTAGTCTTATGCTTCTTTTTACCCAAATAAATATGCATAGGTTTATAATTTTTTCTCAGAAAAAATGACCTACCATTTTGATATGCTTTTCTGATTTCATCTAGATTTTTTTAAATTTTATTTTCTTTAATATAAATCAATTATAGAAAATAATCTTCCAGACACTCACTGTACAATCGAGATACCTCTGCATTAAGAGTTCCTTGTAAGACATGTGTTTACATGCCTTAATATTGTTTCTAAGTTCTTTACTTTATTTCTTTTAGCTCCCTGTATTTCCATATATTCTATTTACACTATAGAATTACAAAATATTATTTACATTTGCTCCCTTTTCCTGTTTTTCTCCACCAACCAAGTAACACAACACTAGCAACAAATCTGTTACTATGATTACTACCACTACTACGAGTAACAGTAATTATTATTATCACGATAGTGATAAATTTTCTAAGCTTTTCCATTGTCATCTACAGTCTAATTAATTAACATTATGTTTACCAACCCTACAGAATGATCAAAAATTGACTGACAAAAGTATTATAGAAGCTTTATAGGCTTTACAGAAGCTGTCAAGCTCAACTGGATCTTTCCTGACTTTTTCCACTATTATCTTACTCAGAAACTCAATCCTGTTTGAGAGGGGGAGCTAGTAAGGCCACTTAAATAAGGGTTACAAAGGCTTCCATCTGTTAAGTTAACTACATTATAGCACTTTACAGGCCTTGCTTTACTGTGTTCAGGTGAGGGAGATGTCCAGCAGCTGGAGGCCAATGTGGGATTAGCTGTCCCCTAATCTAGGTGAAAGAAATATAGAGACCAGTGCCCCAAAGACATCAGTGCAGGAAAGGGAAGACAATGACAACTTAATGTGAGATCCTAAGAAATTGGATAAGCCCAAGAATTAGTGTTAGAAGGAGGAAAGGGAAAGAACAATCCTGAATGGACTAAACAGTTATGTCAAACAAGTAGATTTGTAAATCATGGTATAATTATTTTTTAAAAGTTTCAGAATTGTAGTGAGGAAACACATTGAAATTGTTAGATTAAATTATCTTGCCAGTGAACTGAAAAGAAGTGCATGACCTAAGCTAAATTTTGTTACAGAACTTTAAATAAGTTACATCGCTTTTATGAACACCCTAGTTTTGATCGTGGGTTACATACCTACCTACACACTGTTTTCACAGTTTTTCCCATGATGAATTCTGTCCTTTAAATTCTCCCTTCAATTCCTGTTCATTTAACCCCCATAGAAACTCACTGCCCTCAAACTGCATGATACACTGACTATAACACTCTGATTCTGCCTGTTCTTCTCAAAAAATACCTTGTTCTGGACCTTTGTCACCCTTCATCATAACTGCATTCACTCCATCAAAATTTACATGCCCTTTGTGCCACTATTTCTGGCTTACAAAAATGCTAACATAAATCATTCCAAACCTGCCATATAAAAAATTATAAAGGTACCTGGGTTTCTTAGCCTAGAATAGTGGTCCCCAAACTTTTTGGCACCAGGGACTGGTTTTACAGAAGACAATTTTTCCATGGACTGGGGTGGAGTGGGGAGAGGGATGGTTTCGAGATGATTCAAAGGCATTACATTTATTGTGTATTTGATTTTTATTATTATTACATTGTAATAAATAATGAAGTAATTATACCACTCACCATAATGCCAGGAGGCAGAGCTCAGGCGGTGATGCGAGCAATTGTAAATACAGATGAAGCTTTGCTTGCTCACCTGCCACTCACTTCCTACTGTGTGGCCCGGTTCCAAACAGACCATGAACTGGTACCACACAGCCCGGGGGTTGGGGACTGCAGGCCTAGAACACTTATGGCCTTTGGATATCACATAGCAGTTATTTTGAAGAAGAATTTGAAATTGCAACATTATATATGTACATTCTACTTAAAATGAAAAGGTATGTTATTAAACCTACTTCAAGACTAAGAAATGCTAGAGAGCCCATTAACACTATCTCATCCAATACTCTTGCCATTAACTACATGTAGTTATGGAGTCCCTGAACTGTGGCTACTAAGAATAAGAATCTAAATTTTTAAATTTGTTTGATACATGTTTGATTCTATGTTAAAGGATGAAACATTATGACTTTTTATTCAACAAACATAAATTTATTGTCTTGTTTACACTGTATTTTCTTCTTTAAATAGTTTCATTGTGTATGACATTATGGTTTAATTCTACTGTGAGTCTGGTACTTACAATTTTTGGGTATTATACAAAAATACAGTCGTGTGCCAAGTAATGACATTTTGGTCAAGGATGGACCACATATACACCAGTGATCCCATAAAATTAAAATGAAGCTGAAAATTTCCTTTTGTCTGGTGACATCTTGATGATCTTGTGTAGGTTTAAGGTAATAGGTGTTTTTGTGTCTTGGTTTTTAACAAAGAAGTTTAAAAGTAAAAATAAATAAATAACTTTAAAATAGAAAAAGGGTAATAGAATAAATATATAAATAAAGAAAATATTTGTATAGATTTGTAATTTGTCTTTTAAGCTGTGTTATTACAAAAGAGTCAAAAGGTTAAAAAGATGAAAAATTTTATAAAGTAAAAATGTTACAATAAGCTAAGGTTAATTTATTATTGAAGAATAGATTTTTAAAATAAATTTAGTATAGCTTAAATGTGCAGTGTTTATGAAGTCTACAGTAGTGTACAGTAAAGTCTAGGCCTTCACATCCACTTACCACTCACTAACTGACTCACCCAGAGCAACTTCCAATCCTGCAAGCTCCATTTTTGTGAAGTGCCCTATACAGATGTACCATTTTTTATATTTTATACCATATTTTACTGTTCCTTTTCTATGTTTAAATATGTTTAGATACACAAATACCGTTGTGCTACAATTGCCTACAGTATTCAGTACAGTAACATGCTGAGCATGCTTGTAGCCTAAGAACAACTATAATCTAGGTTGTATAGTAGGCTCTACAATCTAGGTTTATGTAAGTACATTCTATAATGTTTAAATGGTGAAATCAAGTAAGGATGCATTTCTCAGAATATATCTCCATTGTTAAGCAATACATGACTGTACATCTAGTCATTATCAATGGATTGATTCAGTTCAAATGTTTTTGTTTATGCGCTAATGTGTAAATCATTATGAACAACATTGTAACTTGCTTATTGGAATATTTTAGGCAAATGAGTTACATAGTTATAATATAATAAAATAGTTTTCTAGTTAAAAATGAGAAAGACACATATTGATTGTTTTTTTGTTATGGTAAGAAAAATTAACATGAGGTCTACAATCAAAAAATTTTTAAGTGCATGATACAGTGTTATTAACCATAGGCACTATGCTGTACAGCAGATCTCTAGAATTCGTTCATCTTGCATAACTGAAACTTTCAACCCAATGAACAGAAACTTCTCATTTCACTCTCCTTCTAGCCCCTAGCAAACACCATTTTACTCTCTGTTTCTATGAGTTTCACCATTTTATATACTTCATATACATGGAATTATGCAGTATTTGACCTCTTGTGAGTGATTTATTTCACTTAACATAATTGCCTGTAGGTTCATCCATGTGGTCACATATAGCAGGATTTTTTTTATTTTGATGGTTGAATAATATTCCATTGCATGTATATTACATTTTCTTTATCAATGCATTCATATATGGACATTTATTTTTTTTCCTTATCTTGGCTAAAATGCAATATGTTGCAATGAGTATGAGGGAAATATCTCTTCAATATCCTGATTTCACTTCTTCTGGATATATTCCAAGGGATGGGATTGCTGTATCATATGAGAGTTCTATTTATAACTTTTTGAGGAACCTTCCTACCGTTTTCCATAGCTGCACCATTTCACATGCCCACCAACAATATTCAATGGTTCCAATTTTTCTACATCCTCACCAATATTTATCTTTTGGTTTTTTGATAATAGCCATTATATGAGGTGTGAGGTAATATATCATTGTAGTTTTGGTTTGAATTATCATGATGATTAATGATGTTGAACAACTTTTCATATAACTTTTTATGTTTGTATGCCTGCATTGGAGAAATATCTTTTCAAGTCCTTTACCCAATTTTTAATCAGCTTATTTGGGTTTTTTGATATTGACTTGTACGAGTCCCTTAAATATTTTGGATTATTAATACCCCTAATCAGATATATAGTTTGCAAATATTTTCTCCCTGATGCAGGTAAAGTGAAATTGCTCTTTCTTTAGCTTTTTAATGTGATTGTTCTTGGTTTTGTCCTTGTCTGGAGTGCTACAACTTCTTCACTAGAATCTTTACTTCTCATAAGGTATTTTGGTCCTCATATTATTTTTAATTCTGTGGTAGAACAAAAGATGGGACTTCCTATTCTGCCAAATTATTAATGTCACTTCCACACTCATGTAGATTTTAAGTGAGGAAACACCACTGATTCAGATTATATTAAAAATGAAGAATCTGTGACTACAACATGAAAAGTCATTTAAAAAAACTTCAATGGATGTATGTTGCTCATCTATGTCATGTGCAATTTGCTAGGCTGAATAAAGTAAAATAAAACTATTAGTTTGCCTAAAGTAAATTTATAAATAATAAAATTGATAATATTGAGAAAAATTTACAAGATACATACTTAACATGAGCAGAAGTTTGCTTCAAAAGAAAAAATAATGAAAAAAGTTGTCATCTGCAATGAAAATTAAATATTTAACAAAACAAATTAAATCATATTTAACAAGATATGAGTGTGTAATGCTGGCCAGCTATCAAATGGCTTGGTCCTTACAAAAACTCTAAACTATTTTTGGATGGAGAATTAATAAAATATACTATTTAATTATTTTATGAATATATTGTTAGACAATTATACAGTGAAGACCAAAACAATTTGTCAGAAGTAAAAAATGTTCAACTAAGTTTCCAATTATCTGTGAAATATAAAATCCTTTCAATAATATCTATCATCAATTAATTCAAAATATTAAAATTTTAAGTATTTTTCTTTAGTTTCAATTAGCTATGTGGTGCTGGAGACATTGCTCAGTTACTAATTTTGGTACATATTTTCTCAAAGTACTTCCAAATTAAGAAAAAATATTGCCAATAAGAAGTCTAAAATTCTAGCTCATGTCACAAATAGCTTAGAATCTATTGCATTTGTCAAAGAAGAATCTCAAGTAAATATGGAAAAATCAGTTCTTATATGATATATGATGCTTAAATTATTTTAGGTGAAAAATCTGAATTTGTTGGAATTTTAAGACAAGCAAATGGTGGTTTCCCTATTCCTTTACTCCATTATATGATACATTTTGGAAAAACTGTTCTCAGTTTTCTGGAGCAGATCCTATACAAAATGTTGTGAATATAGTTCTTGATAGCATTCGGTAGATACATAAATACAGATGTTATAAATCATCACTAGTTTATGTAATTGTTGAAAGCAATAGAACATGATGACTTATATGACATTCTTTGTGAAACCATATTGGTTGACTTGTAGAGGACTATTACAAAGCATTACTGCAGTGTTAATGCCAATTCTAGATTTTCTTGAAAAAGAGAAATGCTTTCTAAATATTCATTAATCAGGAAAAATAATTATTTGTTATTTATATTTTTATACCACATCACATGGCATATGTACAAGCCAAGTCTGAAGTTCTAAGGAAAAGTACATGTTATTTGTCTCCTATTTAGACAACAAGAACAGGTACATTATTTATTATGTTTATTGTAAATGAAAATGTGGAACCACTTCCTAAAAAAATACTAAGAATTTTAAGACACCAACAGCAGAGCAATAACAAAGCACAGGCCTTCTAAGTGTGAGCCCTGTGCAACTTCACAGATTTGCATGCTCATGAAGCCAGACTTGCTGATCAAGTAGAAGAATTTATGTTGAAACTGATGTTTCATAAGATAAGTCAATAATAATAATTGTGTTCATTTTTCTGACATCAATCATCCTGCAGATGGTATTAATTGTAATTTACAGCATTATGTACAGTAGTGGTAAAAACTAAGAAAATTTAAATAACACTGTTAATATTGATAAAGTGGGATCTGCTTTTCAATTTATTCAATATCCCTTTAAATTCAATGTTACTAATATTGAGTTGACACAATAGTTACCAAATTTTCTTAATTTGTATAGAAGTTTTAGAACTGATATGCTTTGTTTCAAAGTCAAATCAATTAGTATGAAAAAAGATGAACCATTTTTTGGAACATGGATCGTTAAAGGAAAATTATGTTTTTTATTTTTGCTTGATTCAATTATTACAAAATTTCTAAGTATGTTTGGAATAATATGAGAATGTATATCTATTTTATTCATTGTAAATTTTATATAACCTAAAACCAAATCAAGTGTTTCTGATGAAAATTTGTGTTATTGAAATTTGTCATAGATGTAAAATATACACTAAATTTTAAAGACTTGGTATTAAAAATGAATATAAAATATCTCAGCAGTAACCTTACATCGATTACATGTTAAAATACTATTTAGAATTTATGGAGTTAAATAAACTGTAACATTAAAATTAGGTTCATCTGTTTTTTCTTACTTCTTTAGATTAGTCTTCATGAAAAGCCCACCTTATATTTCTATTTGAAAACACTGTTTTAACATTTTACTTTTTGTAGCAGTTACATAATTATTATTGATGCTATCCTATATTGTACCTTTTTCTTAAATCAAGGCTTAGAAATGATGGTCCATGGGACTAATTCTCCCAAAGTCTCTTTTTGTAAATAAAATTTTATTGGAACACAGTTGTGCCCATTTTTTATGTACTTTTAATGGCTATTTTTCTACCATAATGTTATATTTGAATCATTACAGCAGAGACCACATGGCCTACAAAACCTAAAATATTTACTTCCTAGGGCTTAACTCCTGCTCTATTTCTCTTCTGGGCATGTGGCCAATTGATACTGAGCATTGAGGATGAATACAGCACCAAAATATTGAACTGATCATCACAATATCCTGAAAGCCCAAAGAATAGATGGTTGTTCAGAAATTTTTTCAATATATTGTCATACATTACTTAGTGCTGGGAATACGTTCTGTGAAATGTATCATTAGGTGATTTCATCACTGTGTGAATGTCATAGAGTGTACTTACACAAACCTAGATTTAGCTAGGTATAGCTTACTACACATTTGGGCTATGTTTTATAGCCTATTGCTCCTAGGCTACAAACCTATACAGCATGTTACTGTTGCCAATACTGTAGGCAATGGTAACACAATATTAAGTATTTGTGAACCCAAGCATATATAAACATAGAATACAGTATAAAAGATAAATGATACAACTGTGTAGAGAAACTCCATTGTAATCCTATGGGACAACCATTGTAAATGTGGCCCACTGTTGACCAGAACATCGTTATGTGACACATAGCTGTTATGCAGGCAGTGATGGTAATGCAAATTTTCCTAATTCCACAGAATCAGAGAATGTTAAAATGGAGGGGAAATATGACTTGTAAGGAAAAGACAATGCTTTTTTATCCTCTGTATTATACATGTCTTTTTCAGAATGTCCATTTCAGAACAAGGTTCATGATAATAACAGTCTTATTTAGCCCCAGAATTTACCAATGAGACTCATGATAACAATAATTTTCCTTACATTCCAAAAAGAAACTTATCTAAAGTTCAGTTGCCCTAGGACACCAAAAGTCTTGGCTATTAGAAGAGGGGCTTTGTTACATAATTAATTGACTTACTGTGTGGCTATAAGTTCAGATAGAAGACAAATAGTAAAAACTATACTTACTTAAGTACAAACTATTTAAATATAAGAGCTAATAGCATAAAATTCTTAGAAGAAAACATGGATCATGGCCTTGAATTTGACAATGGTTTCTTAGATGTGACACAAAAATCACAACCATCAAAAGAAAAAATAAATAATTAGACTTCATCAAAATTAAAAACTAATGTTCATCAAAGGACATTGCCAAGACAGTGAATAGACAACTCATAGAATGGAAAAAATATTTGCAAATCATATATATAATAAGGTTATAGTATATATTATAATAGTATATATTCTAGTATATATAATATATAGTATTGTATATTAAATAATATATATTAATATGTTTTATATATTATTTATGTTACTTATATATAATACTATATATTAAATATATAATTAAGTGTGTATATAATGTATATATTTTTTAAAACTTACAACTCAACATCAAAAAGACAAACAACCCAATTTAAAAACTAGCAAAACATTTCAATACCTATTTCTCCAAAGAAGATAACATAAATGACCAATGTAAGTACATGAAAAGAGGCTCGATGTCATTAGTCATTAAAGAGATGCAAATCAAAACCACAATGAGACGTCACTTGGCACCCACTGGGATGACTATAATAATTTTTAGAAAGTGGAAAATAACAAATGTTGATGAAGATGTGGCAAAATTGGAAAACTGAAACCCTCGTACATTTCTGGTGAGAATGCAGAATGACTGTTGTTATGAAAAACAGTTTGGCAGCCCCTTAATAAGTTAACTTTAGAATTACATATGACAGCAATTCCACCCCTAACTGTATACCCAAAATATTTCAAACAGGTGTTCGAACAAAGACTTGTACATGAATGTTTATAACTGCATGTAAAATATTCTTGGAAGATTTAGACAGTGTTTTCCTCGGTGTCATAAAGGACAGCTTTTTTAATAGCACAGATAGAGAAAGTCTCCCTCCCAGAAACATTATAGGACAGTAAAGTCAAATTCCCCACCCTGGACATGATGCACTATTTATAGAGGCCAAAAGGTGGAAACAACTTAAAGTCTGTAAATTGATCGGTGGATAAACAAAATATGCTCTGGAGTCTCCTTTGGGATGATGACAATGTACTGGAACCAGATCAGTGGTGATTGTTGCACATCATTTTGAATGTACTAAATGCAACTGTATTGTATACTTTAAATTGTTTAAAATGATAAATTTTATGTTTATATGTATTTACCACAATGTAAATTATAACTATTTAGGATATGAACCAACATACCACTGGAAAATTTCATAATTGTTTTCAACAAAGTAGGTTCTCTTAAGGGTTGTGAAGTCCTGAGCAACCAATTGTCATTATGCTGTTAATAACATGAAGTATTTGCGAGCGGTTGGATTCAATGACCTCTAAAGATCCCATAACAATTAGACAATTTAGTAAAAATCTGATCTACTTCTCCAAATAATATTTTTTAAATGTTTCATACACTTAATTTGCTAAACCAGATGGCTATCTAATTTGGGAAATTTTAAATGATAAATGTGGGGCATATTTTTGTTAAAATGTTTATTTTTACATAACACAAAACATACATTAGTGTTATGGGCTGGCTTTTGCCAAATTCTATTTCTTAGAAATGGCACAGTTTGTTTCAGGGAAATCTACTGGGTTTGGGTGAAATAAAAGTGTGTATTCCCTAGGGAAATATCATGGTACAATTTGTTAGGTAGTTTTTGTTATATATGGAATTGGTACTTTTATTTTCTAGCTTGTGATATACACATAGAATTGTTTATAAAAGCAGCAGATAGCAACAGTTACTTCCCTGAGCTACTGTGGAGAAGGTGGGAATGAGAAGAGGAGGAAATGCTTAAGGAGTTCACAGAGAAACTATTCTGGTATCTTTATTTTTGTATATAGGTATTTATTAATACCCTAAGGTATTAGGGATTGAGGACTATGAGTTGGAGTTGTTTCTAACATGGATTGCAAATCTGGAATAAACTCTCAATAAGCATTTTTGTTAATGCTACAATAAAATGTTTCTGGTTGTTCAAAAGTGTGGATTTAGAATTCTTAAAAATTCTTGTTGTGATCAATATTATTATTTTACATTGTTATTATTAACTTTCTAGAATGTTATTTAAATAATTCTCTGCAGTATTATTATATAAAAGTATCTGCGCTAGGTAAAACCTTAAATATCATAAAGATTACATGTGTCCATTGGGACACATAATTTTTCGTGAGCATCTCATGTTTCTGCAGTCTGGATCTTCTGAGCAAGGAGCATTAATAATCTTTGTAATGGTATTTAATATTTGCAGAAATATATTCTCTTTGCTAGGGGGTGGTGTAGTGAGTAGACACATTTAATTTATCTTTGAGACGCAGAAATTTTCTATGCTTAGCAAATGCATAGAAAATATTCTTGGAAGATTTAGGCGTTGTTTCCCCTCATGTCACAGAGGGTAGCTTTTTTTATAGCACAGATAGAGAAAGTCTCACGTCTCAGAAATATTCCAGGACTGTAAAGTCTCATTCCCCACCCTGGACACGATGCTTTTATATTCCAGAGTAAGGACAAGCTCTCTCTCTCTCTTTCTCTTTCTCTCTTAGACAAGCAAGTCATAAGCATCTGTACATAAAATCAGTGTTTCCAGATTTGCAGTTCTCCACTAATGCACCCCACTGCATGTGTAGGTATCACCTAAGCCTTACCAAGTCACCCTGTAGAGACTGGTACTCAAGAAACTGACATAAAATATTGCTCTGGTTGATGTTTGTTCTGTGAGTAGTAAATGGTCTTTGTTTTTGATGCAGGGATCCTACATTTTTTACATATATATAAATATATACACACATGCACATATATGCATATACATATTTATAAAAGATAATGTATCTATCTTTTTCAGGAGCTTTGGGTGGTCTAAGTTAACCAGCTTCCGCAGGGGCAACTTCTCCCTTTTATCCAATTTGTGTCAAAGATGAGTGTTAGGCACTGTCTCATGCTCAAGCAGTTTGTTCTGACAAAGCTCTTACAAGACAGAAAGTGGGAACAGACTGGCGGCATGAGCCAAATACAGTTAAGGGGTCAGATGACAGACTGACGAGAGGGAGGGAGGGTCTCCATTTGGAGACCACTCCTAGAGTTTGGGTGATCCTTCCTCCTTTCTTATACCTGTATTCAGTCTGGGTCAGTTACCAGTTGTTTCTTTCATAAAGGAAGTTTAAGCTATTCTTGTAAGGGTAAGCTTTGTTTTAAGGTTTATGAAACCTACATCTGTGCTGAGGTGGCCTTGTCTCCTGGAAACCCCTGGGTCAGGGCTGGAAATCTCCAAGCCAGGTTACATTACATCATACTGCTCAGTGAAACATAATATAGACCCTGTAAGATGCTTAAGAGGGCCATATGGCTGTTATTAATCTTACAGCCACAATATGTCTCTTATAGTGTATTACAGTATATAAATATGTGTGTAGATGTATACATGATGCATATATGTAAACAAATATATGTACAAGTATTTATAACTGTGGCAGACTAAGTTGTTAGCCTGCAAGTAGTGTAAAATCTCAGACCCTTCAAAGCTTCTAACTTAACAATATCCAATATAGTCAGACAAAATCAAGTAAGCAACACAGTGAACAGAATGTTAGACGTGTTAAAATTTTCTGTTTCTCTCCTAGGGTGTTATATGACCATCGTCCATATATTACTTCTTTGCTGTAATATATTTCAGTAAGTAAATATATCTAATTTGTCTTTTTGGTGTACAACGGTAAGGAAAAGGAAAATAAAACCACACATGCTTTATTGTCTATTGAGTCCACTTGTTTATAAATTTAACATAGTATTTTAAAGCTTGGATAAATATGTTGGTATTTGAAATACTAGGGCTGCTTGATGACTTTTGCTCCTTAATAAATAAAGTCTATAAAGACTTTAATGTATATCAAACTTAAGAATATAAATACATATATTATGGATAAACCTATTTCTCTAGACAATGTACAGGAATATTTTAATCATTTTTGCTTTTGAAATAATTCTTTAATGATGAACCCTTTAAATTCAAAATTGGCAATGAATTATAATTAATCATGTCAAATCTGGTGGAGTTTTACAAAATGAGAAAAGAGAACCAAAGTCATTTTTAATTTAATACATTTTATAAATACAATTTAATTTGATAGAGTGTTACATTTTATATTCATTTCAGTAAATATACTTTAATTGATAATTTCCAGATCCATATCAATATTATGGAGTTTTTTATTTTTTATTTTTATGGATATATAATAGTTGTACATATTTATGAGGTACATGTGATATTTGATTCAAGCATACAATGTGTAATGATCAAATCAGGGTAATTGGGTTATCCATCACCTCAAATATTCATCATATCTTTGTATTGGGAACATTCCAAATCCACTCCTCTAGTTATTTTGAAATATACAATAAATTTTTTTAACTATAGTCACCCTTTTGTGCTGTAGAACACTAGATCTTATTCCTTCTATCTAACTGTATTTTTGTACCCAATAAATAACCCTTCTTTAACACCACTGCCCACTACCATTCCTACCCTTTGGTAACCACCATTGTACTCTCTATTTCCACAAGATCAATTTTTTTAGCTCCCACATATGAGTGAGAATGTGTGGTATTTGTCTTTCTATACCTGGCTTATTTCACTTAACATAATATCCTCTAGTCCCATCTATGTTGTGGCAAATGACAGGACAGGATCTCATTCTTTTTTATGTCTGACTAGTATTTCATTGTGTATATGTACCACGTTTTCTTTATCCATTCATTAACTGATGGACACTTAGGCTGATTCCCTATCTTGGCTATGGTGAACAGCGTGCTGCAAGAAACACGGGAGTGTAGATATTTCCTCAACATACTGATTTCCTTTCTTTTGGCTATATATCAGCAGTGGGATTGCTGGATCATATGGTAGTTCTACTTTTAGTATTTTGAGGAGATAATATCTGTTTTATGTTCTGATATATTTTCAGGTTTCCCACATTCCCTAGACCTTTGAAAACACTATGTCCATTTCACTTAATGGATAATAATAATAATAATAATAATAATAACAAAATCCTGCATAAGGCCACACTTAGAATCTTTATTTATTTAAAAGATTTTCAGGATAACTCTATACTTTTAAGAGAGACCTAGAATACTCTACTAATTATCACAATCTGATGGCATATGGATTAATGTCCCGTACCCTTTGAGGGTGCCATACCTATCATTCCTTTCCAGATATTATTTCAGTTGACAATACTTGGAGTTTTGATTATTCACATCTGACTTTCCAAGAAAATCTCAATTCTGTAGCATCTTTATCTCATAAAAAGAACAGAACATTATTCATACACAAAGGGGACCATTTTATTACTTTGGGCCAAACTAGGAAATCTAGAACAAATTTATAATAGATATAAAGAGGAAAGCCAGAGGATTTGAGAGCTGTTGATGGGCTCAAATTGCGTAGGTATGTGAGACGTTATGGAAAACGCACATGAAGAAATGCCATACTAGTGAACATATTATTACATTAGGAATTGAGTTATCTAACTATATTCTGATTTACAGAGATAATTGAGTGTAAACTATGAGTTCAAAAAGTGCTGACAATTAGGAAAACTGTTCATTGTAATTGTTTTTGATTTTTGTGCCACTATTGCCTGAATGCATGAGAGTATTTTTGCTTTTTAATTTTGCATATGTGTAGTTTAAAGGGTCTATATAAAATGTGAGCTGCAGGTAAATAAAAGTTTTAGTGACACTTTTTGGAATATTACAATTACAAATATTTTTTTTAAAAAGCCTTAAATAAAGTAGTATTACAATATCTTTAATTTACAAAAAGCTCTTATGCTTTGAATGCAAAATGGAAAAATTAGTTGCCTTGGAAACTGAAGAAGTTCATACCATTATGAATACATTATTAACCCATTATAATGCAGCTGTGATATCACATTTAGATAAAAAGGAAATTGATTTTATGGTTGTATTGTTTTTCCTATGTAGTATAATACAAAGTAATTCTTATAAAATATTATATAAATGTTATATAATACAAAGTATTTTAACATAAAATTATCATAGACTTTGAAACTCACTTGAAATTCCCTTGTTTCTCCTATTAAAAGTATTTGTTCAGGAATGCATACATTTTTATTTATTTATATTATTTATGACATTTTTACGCATTGAGCTATAATTCTTTTGTATGAAAATATTTTGTACTTCTTTTTAAAAATTATTTTTTAATTTCCCTGAAATGAATTTTTAAATTTCTCAATATATTGTATGAACACAGTTGCCACCATTACCTCCTGTCATGCCTCAATAGACAATATATTCACTTTAAATGGTAAGAATACAAATTATTGCAACCTGACTCCTTACTGGTCATCTGAATTAGTTGAGATTAATTTCAGAAATTAGTAACACAATACCTCAAATCACAGTTGCTCCAAAAAAGAAAGACGTTATTTTTCTCTCAAGTACCAGAAATCTTCACATACTCAGTCTGGAACTAATAATGGTGTTTCTTTTTGTTAGAGACCAAGTTAAATTCTTCTTCAGCCTTTCATAACATTTTTTTCAGAAAGTAACGTCTTTGACTAAGGTGATGTCTACAGCCACAAGCATAGAGTCTACATTTTAGTCAATAGGAAAGAAGACGAGAAGAGGAAAGAAACCACACTGCTTTTTTAAAAACACATTCTGAAAATTGCATACCATACTGCACTTACAAACAATTAGCTACAAGATACAAAGATGGCCACAGTGGCTTCATAGGTGATTGGGAAATGTAAAATTTATTCCAAGTGGTTGTGCATCCTGATGAAGATCAGACACTATGGATGGAGAACAAGAGATAGTATGACACAGACAGAGAGAGAGAAAGAGAGAAACAGGGAGAGAGAGCAATTGTGGGAAAATAAAGTTTCTAGAACTTTCTACCTCTTTGTTCCCTCATGTGTCCATGTGCAACTTTGCCACACTAACTCGCCAGTTCTCTAGCCAAAAATCACAACCTCAAAGTACTATCTAGTTACTTCATCTATCTGAAAATCCATTGCTTATGGATGACATGCATCTCTAACAAATCCAGATGTAGTTCCTCATGGTCCAAGTTATAGCAGGCATAAAAGTAATTCAAATTACAGTTATGAAGACAATAACATTGGGGATAGAAAAGTAGACAAATAGAAACTCAAGGAATTTAAGAAAAACCTTCACATGTATAAGGACACATGTTTGATAGAGGTGGAAATATATTTATTAGGGAAATCTGTATTTTTTTAAAAATAATGCTGGGTTTTGTATCCATGTAGAGAAATATGGAGTTGCAGTTATATACCACATAATACACAAAAACAAATCTTCAATGAATTATAAATCTAAGTATCATCATACAATGATGATATCTTAGTTAACCAAGTTTGACCAAAAGAAATTCCAGAAATTGGAGAGGATCAAAGTTTTATCACAGAGGGTATACAATGTAGACATTATACATCAATATACATGGCACATATCTAGAAGATTGTGGTTTCAGACATTTGGTAAATTCAAAACTAAGGTAAAAAATTCTTTGTCTTTCAATAAAGCATTAATTCTGATTTAACTACTTATAAAAAGATGGGCCACTCTCAACATACTTTTTGTTTTTGGCAGACAAATATGTCTCCTTACTGTTTCATTTATGCCATTATAAATGAAATGTTTACTAGGTAAAATATTTACAACACCATGATAATTCATAACTATAAAATAATATAGTTGATCTTTCGGGGACAAGATTAATCTTTAGGAGAGAATCATTATTCCCTATCGCTAAATAATCTTAGAATTATCAGCAAGTAAGTATTAATTAGATTCTTTGTCATTGTTTTTATTCCTATTTCTTTTGGTTATTTGATTTTCCAACAATAATTTGATATTACTTTGGAGTCCTTATTCAAATTTTTATTAATGCTACTCTTATTACTTCTTTTGCTACTTTGAAATTATTTTGTAATCAACAAATAGATATTATAAATAGCATTTGTATTATAGTCAGTGATTTCAAGAGATTGCACAACAGAGATATTATTTAATGATAACAACATAATGAGAGGAATTAGAAAGCCATTATTTTCTGTATTTTCTTTTTTTCTTTGAGGAAAGTTAGTGAAAACATTGTTACGATGCAACAAATGTTTTTACAATGTAGTTCATATTTCTTTACTGGTTGTAATTTACATAAAATAAAATTACCACATTCTAAGTGTACCTTTGAGTGAATTTGCATAATTGCACATATTTACAATCAAGTTTGAAATGGTCTCATCACCCAAAAAGTGTTTTCATTGTGCAGACTGCCTAGCCATTTGTGTGTATATTAGAGATATATTCATAATAATTTGTTTTCAAGCAAATACCAAGAGTCTTATAACATTTTGTTTGTTTGTTTCTTTCCGGTGAACAATTTCTCACAGTGTAAAAATCTTAGAAGGTCTTTATTGCAAGGGTTTTATACTTCCTCTTATTTTTTGTTTTTGTAGTATATTATGGATATATAGAAATATTTTTGTGTTTCTGCAGATTAGAGACACCCTGCATTAATTTTGTTAAGAACTTGGGTTTCTGGGCTAAGAACAAGTCTTAGGAAGTTAATTTATATCTATATATATAGTGAGAAAACTCCAGAGAGATTTAGTTAACTAAAAAGATATGCATATACATTACAATGAAAAATAAAAACTAGGACCACAAAGACACCAGGTCATATCTGGTCCTTGCAGACATCTATTCACGTTCCAAAATTTTAGTGTGTGAACTCAGGATTCTTTCCATCTTGTATCCAAATAGCAAAGGTTTTTCAATCATCTTTAAGGAGAGAAAGGGGTGGGAACTGCATCTTTTTAAAAAAAAAAAAAAAAAAAAAAAAAAAAAAAAAAAAAAAAAAAAAAAAAAAAAAAAAAAAAAAAAAAAAAAAAAAAAAAAAAAAAAAAAAAAAAAAAAAAAAAAATAGTGTAAGACTGCAATTTCAGAACAAAAGGAAACTCATGCTGTAAGCCCTGAAATTGCTCCAGCTCTCTGCCTGTGCTCTAGTTCCTGAATGCACAGCAAGCTCTCATTTAAGTGGAGTGTGACAATTCCACTAAGCTGAGGAGGCTGAGATCAGAATTCAGGGCTGATTAAATGGCTTCACTCAGCAGAGGAGAGGACTAGACAGGATGGTGTTACCCAGAGGGAAACTCTAGAAGTCTAAGTGGATGTCCCCTGAGCTCTTGTGGCCAAGTGCTGGGCAATACATGCTAGACCAACATTACAGGAGACTTACCAGAGAAAAGTCATGGGACTGACAACAGAATAGAAACACCAGATATCAAACAGTCCTGTGGAAATGTTGGATTTTCAGACCTGCCATAATTTACAGACATTATTACCACCCTTAGTATTCAACTGTGACAAGACAAACACTATAACTTAGCAGTAAAAACCATATCTTATGGGTATAGATAAGCTCTGACTTCAGCATTATAGAACTCATCCATGCAACAAAAAACACTTGCACCCCCTAAATCTATTGAAATAAAAAAAAAACACCATATCATAGGGCTTGGATGGATTACTCTAGACTTACCTTAAGAAAGTCTAAAAGCAAGCCCTGCAAAATCCACAAGGGAGACAAAATTGAAGGTTATGTTCTACTGTGTTAGAGGGACCTGGAAAACCACTTAGATTTTTCACAGATAGACATGTACAAACAGAACCTAAAATCAAGCTGCTCAGGCAATAATTAACATATTTTGAAAAATTAACATTCTTCAAGGCATATAACAATCGTGATGGTTTTCAATGTATCATCAACCATATCTAGCCCAAAGTAAAAACTATAAAATATGAGAAAAAAATGACACTGACCCAGGAATTAAAATAAAAATGTCAAAAGAGACCTAAGCCAGATAACCCTGATCTTCACTTTAAAAGACAAAGACTTAAAAGAAGTAATTTAGGAAGTATTTAAATTACTAATGGAAAATAAGATCAAAGGATGAAAGGAAATTATGAATAATTGAAAAATAAACTGACATAAATAGATGTCAAAAATATGTTGAGAAAAAAAAACATAAAATAATACTGTAATATTTCATATAAATGAAGTTTTGGAATTGACAATACTAATCTATTGTTAAAAATCACATCCATGGAGTCTTAGTGTTAAGGTAGGAGAAACTTATTGTAAAGGGGAAACAGGAGGCTGGCTTAAGTGATTGAAGAAAATGTCTTATAGCTCAATTACAGTAGTGTTTACTTCAGTGTATATATGAAAATATGCACTTAAAATGTTTGCATTTTTATGCATATATGCCTCAATAAAGTTAAGAGAAGTATGTTTCACCAACAATCTTCTAATTTTACATTTTGCATGCTACTTTTCCTGATGAAATGCTTTCTATCCTTAACTAAAAATGTCTGTCTAAACCTTATAACAAGACACGTCTCTAATGTTTTCAATTCTGAAAGTGGGACACACAAACTTTAAAAAAACAGCACTGCTGATTCCTAGAAAAGAATTTATATCACAGCAAGTATCTGAAAACAGTCATCATCCTTTGCTATGATCTGTTGTTTAAAATGACCTATGGTTTGTTTAGAGATTTAGAGCAGATGCTAGTATAACCGTAGTAAAATATGACTATATTAACACTTGGAAAAATGCTCTTCATCAGTAATAATTAAACACTCATGGACTTTGGTCTGTTTGCCTTAGAAGTTAGACAAACATCTCATTTATATAGTCATCATTTAAAATATGCAAAAATTTCCATATGTTCTTAATGGTTTCTGGAAGTGATAGAAAAGAAAATCCTTACTTTTATCTTAATACTTGAATTTTTAATTTGAAGAACTAAGTAACAAAGAAAAAGATCATACATGAACTAAAAAATCAATATTAAACAATCTGAGCCATACACCTCTTGAAGGAAGATTTTTTTTAATCTCCTGCCTAGATTTAAAATACATATTTGTTTGATTTCTTACTTTATTTTTCTACTATATTGAATAGTTTTTTTTCAGTTCTCTTCAGATTTTTGACTTATGGAACTCAATCCATCAAAAAACACTCTCTCCTATTGATTCCTTCTGAAGAACTTAGTGCCACTAATTTCATGACAGAAATCAATTAAAGTATAGTAATAATAATAGTAATAAGCATTTTGTCTGTGATTTTATCTGGTGATTATTATGTTATCTCTGAATTAAAGTATTGTGATCTAGCTTTTTAAAAAACACCTATTAGAAATTTCTATCTCCATGTAATATAGGCTGGTTAATATAAATCTGTTTAGAGGAAAGTAAATAACATACTAGTGGAATGTAGGATATCAATTTTTTCTAAGAACTCAGAGTAAATAAAAAAGATGACTCCTTGTAATGCTATGTAGTTTGGTTCAAGCTTTCCTTGACATATTTTTCAACATTGTCTCTCTCTGTCTCCAAGAGTATCATTGTTGCCTGCTGTCAGTGACAAGCATTGAAGCCTATAGAAATTCCTCTCCTGACACAACTTTTAACAGTTATACAAGATAAGCATCAGGTTACAGTACTCTGGGGCCTCTAATGAAATTGATTCCACCTCCCACCTCCCAGTCTATAAAGGGATCCAACAGATGATTGGCAAAGCAACATTATAGTTCCTAACTTGAGAGTTCTAAAATTGCTTTCATATACATAAATTCAACATATCATTCTGACTATTATTATGCTTGAAGAGATTGAGCTTTTATTCTATGAATCACACAAAATACCAAAGGATCAATATTTATTATTTGTATATAAACTGTAATATAAATATACAAAGGATTAATAATACATTGGCCTCAGGATTCATGTCTCTTGATTCAAGTATGTACAATCACAGTACCATTTCATCTGAACACCATAATATTTTTCTGAGCTGGACACATGACTCAGACATCTGTCTTTTTTGCTATTGCCTAAAACAATCTCTCTTCTGACTGGGGAGACTAAGGCTATTCACTGGACTTCTTGCTTTACTAAACATAATAGCAGAATTGTTGAGAGAGACAAGACGGCTAACCAGAGACATCAGCTGCCAGATCATCTCAGAAAGCAGAAAAATTTTAGATGAAAAAGAAAACAAAAAAAAAAAACATAGTTTGGGTATAATTCTGATGAAAAAGAACTGACCAGAGATTCCATGGGAAGTAGTTGTGGAGCAGAACAAAATATTGGCAGAGATCAACCCGCGAGAGGCTTGGAGCCCAGCGAAAAGGGTAGGCGGGTGTGTTTGTTTCTCCCTCCGTCACATCTCTGACTGTCAGCAGGCTCCCAAGCTGCTGGATAGGCTTCCCATGCTCATGAACATAAAAGTGGCTGCCCCCAGTGAATTAGGACCTTCTTGAGGATAAAGCACCAGACTGCCAGTCCCCTTGGGGTCACTTCCAGTCGCGAGAAGCCTGAGGTGAGACAGCGGGCACCATATTGCTTCTCCACTCACCGTGTGCCTTTGTCCTCCCCAGGGAGCTTCAGGCCCTCAGTTGTCATCTCACTCATTCCCACACAAACATTTCCCAGATTGCGGGAGCTACAGGATCTGGTGGGTCCCAGGAGATCAGTGTAAACCCCCCCCCACCAGAACCTGGACGTTCTGGGTGGGCTGTTTTCCAGAGAGAGGGACAGAGCTGACCAGAGTTCTAGCTTTCCTCCGTTTAGACTCTTTTCCTTCCCTGCCCTTCCCAACTTGTAGTTACCAAGACAGACTATTGAGCCCAGGCTTTCAGGAGTAGACGCTTACCCACTGTTGGTGCATCCACCACACTGAGGCTTACACAGAGAGTGGGACGCAAACCCTCGCTCTTAAAAACCTGCATCAGACTAAGCGGTGCTCAGAGCATGAGCACACTGCTCACCAGCCCTCTCCAGTGCTCCTTGCCTGGCTGCTCCTTCAGAGCAGGGCACACACTGATGCAAAGGGTCATCAAATCTGCTTGAGCACCCCATGGGCAACTTGGGACCAGAGCACGTCTTCTTGGCATAGTCACGGAATGACCTTTGTGGATCAAGGGACAGGCCCATGGTTCTTTGTGGGCAGAACTGAAAGGAGAGTGGAGTGTGGATCTGAACCACAGCACACTTGCGGTGCACCCTCCCCCACAGGAAGGCCATGCTCTAGGCCTGGGATGGGATCCTAGACAGGGAAGCTCCCAGCCAACAGCAACGTTACTGGGGAGTTTGGCTGGTTTGGGCTCCTGCCTGCTGGTAAAGGCCACAGGGAAACCACAGAGCAGAGGAGGGGGAAACTGCAACTGACAGCAAGATTGTGAATTTCAGACGGCCCCACCCACACAAGCACACTTTCTGGCATAGTGGGGCACTTCAGCCTCTCCCTGATGGCTATTCCCAGCCAGAAGGGAAGGCTATTCCCTTCAACCCATGCAAGACAGCTACCTTACTGGCTTTTGTGGAGCCTGAGGCAGGCTAACCTGACCCAGCCCTGTTCAGCCTCACTCCCCCACCCTCCTCTGATGTGGTGGAGAATGAGGACTAACCGAGAAGCTCCAGAGTCCTGCCCACCAACTGGGAAAATCAGGTACTTCTCCTGACAGGCTACCGCCGGTCACAGGTTCCAAAAACAACACTGCAGCTGGTTCTTTCCAGCAAGTGCCACCTACTGGCAGGAAGGTCAATTTGTACAGCTCTTTACAACATTTACTGACTCAGTCATACAGGGTGTGGTTGATTCTTACCTATCAGCATCACCTACTTTCTCAGAGATTAAACATGACATACCAATATAATTCACACTGTTAAGAAGACCACAGGGCTGGGGAAAGAGAAAGGATTTCAAAGACCTGCATCCTCCCTCATCAACAAGAGACAGTTAATCTGCCCACAGACCTAGCTCTCCACTGCCACAGGTTACAAACAAATAGCAACTAAGAAAACCACCACAATAAAGATATCTATAACAAAGGCATCCATCCAGAACTTAAACTACCATCAAAGCATGCACAAGCAAAACCAAAGGTTCTTACCCAGCATATGGCACATACACACTCCTATGAGTCAGAGGGGGAAAGAAGCCCCATCTAAACAAAAGGAAATCTCAAAATAAGAAGTGATAGCTGCTCCACATGAGAAAGAATCAGTGCAAGAACTCTAAAAGTATGAAAAATCAGAGCAAAAGGACATCCTTAAAGGCACACACCAGCTCTTTAGAAATGGATCACAACCAGAATAAAAATATTGAAATGAAAGATGAAAGAACATTCTGTTCATCCTTACTGCTTTGTTTTACCTCTTGTGCTATTGTTTTATATGAGCTCTGAGCTTTAGCTTTTGGGTGGTTTTACACTGGTGGTTGTCTTTTGTGATGTTCCATGTAAAATGCAGTTCTGATTATTTACTGCAAGGCAAGTCTGGTCTTGACAAATTCCCCCAGTGTTTGTTTTTCTGGAAAAGTATTTCTCCTTCATATATAAAACTTAGTCTTACAGGATACAAAATTCTAGGCTGGCAATTATTCTGTTTAAGATGACTGCAGATGGGGCACCAATCCCTTCTGGCTTGTAACACCTCCATTGAGAAGTCTGCAGTTAGCCTGATGGGTTTTCCTTTGCAAGTTACTTGATCATTTCGCCTCATGGATCACAGGAGTTCCTCCTTCTTGTTGACTTTGGCTAGTCTGATGACTGTATATCTTGGTGATTGGCTCTTTGCAATCTCTCAGGTGTTTCTTGAGCTTCTTGTACCTGGATGTGCAAATCTCTGGGAAGACCAGGGAAGTTTTCCTAAATTATTGCCTCAAATAGGTTTTCCAGCCCTTGTACATTTTCTTCTTCACCCTCAGGGATGCCTATGATTCTTATATTTGGCCATTTTACATAATCCCATATTTCCTGTGGGCTTTGCTCTTTCCTCTTGATTCTTTGTTTTTTATTTTTGACTGACTGAGTTAATGCAAAAGAGTTGTCTTCAAGCTCTGAAATTCTTCTGCCTGGTCTAGTCTATTCTGAAAGCTTTCCACTGTGTTTTTTATTTCCTTAAATAAATTTTTCATTTTCAAAAGTTCTATTTGGTTTTTATTCAATGTCTATCTCTTTAGTAAATTTTCATTCATTTCCTGAATTGTTTTTTTTGGTTTCATTGAGTTAATTTTCCATTTCACAAAGCCAGAAGAAGAAAAAAAATAAGTAAGATCAAAGCAGAGCTAATTGAAATGGAAAACAAAAACCAATCCAAACATCAATGAAACAAAAAGTTAGTTTTTTGAAAAGACAAATAAAGTTGATAGACCTCTTGCTGGATTAAGAAGAGAAAGGACCCAAATAAGCTAAATCAGAAATGAAAAAGGAGATATTTCAACTGACAACACAGAAATATAAAATAGCATCTGTAAATACTATGAATATCTCTCTATATGTAAACTAGAAAATGTAGAGGAATTGGACAAGTTCCTGGAAACACACAACATCCCAAGATTCAATCAGGAAGAAAGAGAACTCCTGAACAGACCAATAATAAGCAGCAATACTGAAGCAGGAATAAGAAAGTCTTCCAAAGACAAAAAAAAAAAAAAAAAAAGCCCTGGACCAGATGGATTCACAGCTGAATTTTGCCAGACCTACAAGGAAGAGCAGGTGCCCATACTGTAGAAATTATTTCATAACTTTGAGAAGGCGGGAACCTCCCCAACTCATTCTATTAAGCCAATATCACCTTGATACCAAAGCCAGGAAAGGACACAACAAAAAAGAAAACTACAGACCAATATCACATATGAACATAGATGGAAAAATCCTCAATAAAATACTAGCAAACCAAATTCAACAGTACCTCAAAAAAATAAGCCACCATGACCAAGTGGGCTTCATGCCATGGATGCAAGGATGTTTCAATATATGTAAATCAATAAATGTTATTCACCACATAAACAGAAGCAAAAGCAAAGACAATATGATAATCTCAATAGATGCAGAAAAATCATTTGACAAAATCCATCACCCTTTCAAGATAATAACCCTCAACAAACTAGGCATAGAAGGAACATATCTCAAAATTACCAAAGCCATATATGACAAACCCACAGGCAACATCATACTGAATGGGGAAAAGTTGAAAGCATTCCAATGAAGAAATGGAACAAACTGAGGTGCCCACAGTCACTACTTCTATTCAACATAGTGCTGAAAGTCCTATCCAAAGCAATCAGGCAAGAGAAAGAAATAAAGGGTATCCAATTTGGGAAAGAGGAGGTCAAACTATCACTTTTCACTGACAATACAATCTTATATCTAGAAAACTGCAAAGATTCCACAAAGAGACTCCTGGAATTGACAAATAAATTCACCAAAGTCTCAAATTACAAAATCAATGTACACAAATTGGTAGCATTCCTATACACCAATAACAGTCAAGCTGAGAGTCAAATCAAAGACTCAATACCATTCACAATAGCTATAAAGAAGATAAAATACCTAGGAATATGCACACAAAAGAGGTGAGAGTCATCAAAAAGAGCTACAAAACACTGAGGAAAGAAATTGTGGATGGCACAAACAAGTGGAAAAACATATGCTCATGGATTGGCAGAATCAACAATGTTCAAATGTCCATACTACCTAAAGTGATTTACAGATTCAATGAAATCCCCATCAAAATACCAACATAATATTTCACATATCTAGAAAAAAGAATTCTACACTTCATTTGGAACCAGAAAAGAGCCCAAGTAACCAAAGCAATCATAAGCAAAAAGAAAAAATCTGGAGGCATCACATTACCATACTTCAAACTATACTACAAGGCTATAGTAACTAAAATAGCAGAGTATTGTCACAAATTTATAGACTTCTACCAATAGAACTGAACAGAGAACTCAGATCTAAAACCATCCACATATTCCCATCTGATCTTTGATCAAAGTATACAACAATATACACTGAGGAAAAGAAGCCCTATTCAGTAAATTATGCTGGGAAAATTGGATAGCCTCATGCAGAACAATGAAACAGGGTCCATCCCTCTTACAACTCAATAAAGTTAATTCAAGATGGATAAAAGCCTTAACGTAAAGCATGAAACCATATAAATTCTAGAAGAAAATGTGGGAAAAACTATTCTAGGCAAAGAATTTATTACTAAGACCCCAAAGGAAATTACAGCAACAGCAAGAATAAATAAATGGGACTTGATTAAATTAAAAAGCTTCTGCACGGTTAAGAAAATAATCAACAAAGCAAGTAGATAACATACAGAATGGAAGAAAATATTTTCAAGCTCTATATCCAGTAAAGTGCTAATAACCAGAATCTACAAAGGACTCAAACAAATCAGCAAAAAAAAATAAGCCAAACAGCCCCATTAAAAAGTTGGCAAAAGACTTCAACAGAAGCTTTTCACAGGAAGATAGACAAATGGCAAAGAAACATATGATAAAATGCTCAATGTCACTAATGATCAGGGAAATGCAAATTAAAACCACAATGAGATATCATCATATCCCAGTTAGAATGGATTTTATGGAAAAGTAAAAAAATAAGAGATATTGGCATGGATACAGAGAGAAAGGAATGCTTATACACTGTTGTTGGGACTGAACATTAGTACAACCCCTATGGAAAACAGCGTGGAGATTCCTCAATGAAGTAAAAGTAGACGTACCATTAGATCCAGAAGTCCCAGTACTGGGTATTTGCCCAAAGAAAAAGAAGTCATTTTTATCAAAAAGACACCTGCATTCAAATGGTTATTGCAGCACAATTTACAATTGTGAAGATGTGGAATCAACCCAAGTACCCATCAACTCATGAGTGATTTAACAAAATGTGGTATATGTATACCGTGGAGTACTACTCAGCCATAAAAATGGATGAATTAATGTCTTTTGCAACAATTTGGATGGGACTGGAGACCATTATCCTAAGTGAAGTATCTCAGGAATGGGAAAGCAAACACCACATATTCTCACTAATAAGTGGGAACTAAACAATAGGCATACATGGGCAGAAAGAGAAGTAAAGCTCATTGGAAACCTAGAATGGGGTAGTATCGGGGGGGTGAGTAATAAAAACTTACCTATTGGTTGCAATAATCACCGTCATGGTGGAGGACACACTGAAATCCCTGACTTTAGTATTATAGAGTGTATCCATGTAACTAACACTTTTGTACCTCCTTAATGTTTTGAAATTTTAAAAAAATTTAAAAATCCTGAACTGAAACATGCCTCTGAAAAAGAGAATATAGTAAGATTCTTTTAGAGGGTGTAGCCCAATTTGAAGCCTTTGGTTATTCCAACTCAATCCTATTTCCTCTGTGGTACTGAGATTATCTTTTAGTGGTGAGCTGCTCAGCCCTATTGCATGATAAAAGAATGAAGAGAAAACTGTGGTAGCTAGTATTAAGAAAAGAGAAAAATACAGAAAAAGTAAAGGAAATGTTGGTGAAGACTGTAAGACAAAAGATGCATACATGAAAAGGAAGCAGAGGAAGAGATGAGAGTTCCCATTACTTCGAAGAAAATAGAAAATGAATAGGTCTGGCAGCATTCACACACACACTCTTACACACACAATCACACACTCTTAAATACACACACATTCACACATGCAAATGCCATGATTAAAACAAGTGAAATAGAAATATTTGATGAAGAATGAATAAGAAAAAAATATAGAAGCTCTTCTGTTAAGTATCTTTCTCTGCAAAAATAATAAATGAAGCACATATGTAATACATCTTTCACGATGTCATATTTTCTCTGCAGGGAGTCCTCATCTGCTAATGAAAAACTCAAACGTGAACCATTCTCATGAAATATTTCTCAACCCCAGACCCCTTTTTTACAAAGTCTCATTTGCTTTCTGCCAACACCAACAGATGTCTTCATTACGTTTGAATTTCTGACACAAGTAGAGTGCCCTAGGGTCTGTGAGACAGAGATTATAACTTAAAAATCTCTATGTCTTTTTTGCCCAGAGTAGTGCCTAAAACTCTTATAGTAGATGCTCAATAAATGGGAATTGAATTGAAAACATATATATCATTTTAATAAAATATCAGTGGCATAAACTTTTCAAGTTTGGTAGATTTTTCTCTCTCCTACTTCCTGAGGAAATTACAGTAGTATTTTCATCATATTTTAGCAAGTGCAGAGAATTACAAGACTGATCATATTTTTATATTTAATAAGTAAAAATTAATAACTAAGAGAAATATTTCATAAAATATTAAGTCAAATGTGGTAGTCAAACTATTCTTTTCATAATTTTACTCCAAGACATACTTAAAATTCTCATTTATGTATCTCTGTTACTTGACCTGACCAAAGCAAGTGATTCCACATTTATCAATCATAATTTATTTTTAACCAGGAAGCAAAGAGATACAATAAATATAGATGAAAATAAAACTATTTATAGAAATATATCACAGCATAAAGTTTTGATATACAAGAAATGCTTAAAATCAGTCTTGCAAAGACGTTTAACCCAAATAAGATATATGATCCACGTGAATATCACAAGATATTTTCTCAATTTGCCATGCAATTTTGTGGGTTTTTTACAATAAGTGTTTGCATTTGTGGTATGAAACAACACTAACTTCTCAGTATGTGATAGCATACTTCATTTGCATTTAATTTAAATTTTATAACAGTGCTAAAAATACACAATTTTTAAAAGTCAATTATTTTTACAGGGCTCAAAACAAGAGCTACTATTCTCTTTCCCACGCCTCTCTTCCCTTCAGTTTCCTCTTCAGAAAAGCAAACTTTTAAAACTTACTAATGGGATCTTTACATTGATAATTTTTTAAAGTTCTAGATGTTATCAATTTGTTTTCCATCAAATAATTTGAAGATTTAGTTTTCTTACAACAGGTGCCCCTCCATCACACCCCAACATAAATGTATGTCAACATTGTTTTCTTTCCTCATTCCCCGTTGCTGTCATATAATTTAGGTTAAATCAGTATTCCATGTTTACAAGTACTAAATTTTTTCCCCAAAATTGAAGTATGTAGCATTTTTCCTTTCTAGTGTAACATTGTTTTCCCTAGGAGTTCATAATGCTCCATTTCTTAGATTTTCTGTAAATAACAGTTTCAAACTCACATTCTAAAACAAAATTTTAGTTATACTTTCAATAATTAACGAGCATAGAGCAATTTATGTTTCATTTTTTAAAGGAATGTATCTCTCTGCACCCTTCAATCCTCCTCCCTTCATTTAAACTGAGTCTCATTAAAAACCTACTTTCCACGTTTAATGTGCTACAGCCCTTCACGTGACCAAGGGAGTTTCATTTTCTCTCTCTCTCTGAGGTCAGCCTCTCGTACCTTTCTTGCACGTCCCTCTCTGTCTTTGTTTATACCATTATTTTAGTTGACGTAGTTATTCCCAGTAAGTATTAAAATAAATATTTTGAGGGGGCCCTTCTGAAGAAGTTTTTGGTTTACTTTGACCCTCAAATGATGGTAAATTGGATACAGCTATCTAGGTTGAAAAGCGTTTTCCCTGTGAAGTAAGAATAACTTCTAGACTTCACGCTGTGGCTGACAGGTACTATGCCGTTCCTGATCCTTCTGTGTAAACTCTTTCTCTTCACAATGTACCTCAAAAGCTTTCAAAATTTGTCATTTGTCTGTGTTCAAAATAAATTGCAGTAATAATATATTGGCATGGATCTTTTGTATCTATTCTTTTTCAACTACTTCTATCTGCATACCTATGTTCTTAAGTTCTGGGAATTATTCTTGTATTAGCTCTTTGATCATTTTCTCCCTCCATTTTCTCTATTCTAGCCTTCTGAATTTTTTAATAGTAAATTCTCTAAAAATTGTCTTTTTTCAGTTTTATTTTTTAACTACATTTCTTAATGTTCTTTCTGAAAGATGTATCTTGGGACCTTCTATGCTCTCTAAATGTTATATTTTTATCCTACAGTGTACTGTTTTTCATAAAAATAGTATCTTCTATTTATCTTTCTCAATATCAGGTTATACATGGCAATTTTTTCTTTTAAAAGGTTGGAGGGAATCTGTGAGCATGGGTGGGGCTCATTGACTACAGCACTTGAGCTTAACATACTGGACAGGCACAGCCATTTCACTGCAGGAGTCCTAATAGTTGGTATAGTGGACTTCTAGGTTGCCACGGAGAGGGATTTTGTCTTGTTACTGGTAGTGGCAGGAGTGGAGGTGAGGATGGAGTGTGGGGAAAGCAGGTGAAAGACTTACTGTGTTTTTCCCGGTAGTCAAGTGAGATTGGAGCAGTTAACCATCCAGACTTTCATATAGCTCCCTGTAATTTCTACACAACATTTCCAACTTCACTTTTTCCCATACGCTTAATCCAATGTATCTCTCTTTTAAGACCTGCAAAAAGCAAAACTCTAAAGTTCCAACAGGTAGGGGAAAGAGATCTAATCATTTTATCTGTAGGCTTTAAACAATGCCCCTGCTTTTAGATATATTTATACCCCCACTTTTAAATGGATATAGTGCCCAAAATTACTGAACTCTTCCAGAGTTCCATTGTGTGATTCAGCTTATTTGTAAACTCTCTACTTTTCACTCCTATCAGGTATTTATGTTCTGGACTCTCAAGTCCACCATGCCAGTTAACACATATCCATATAAATTTTGCTTATGTAGCTCTTTTTTTATATATGTCTTATGCTTACATTTGCTCATCCACACCCTTTATTCTTGTAAGTTTATGCATCACTAAAAAATCCCCTTACTGTCATTTTATTGAGGTTTTAGAAAAGGAAAAAAATAAATTGAATGTTCAATTTTTCATGTTTACATAGAAGTCTTTCTATTGGTATAAAATATCATGAGGATCCATATTTACATTAAATAATATTTCTGATCTCACTATATCTGAAAATAGATATAATTAAACACAATGAAATAAAATATCTGAGGTGTGCAGCTTCATCTACTATATTCAAGATGTTAAATTTTGCATCAATTGGGTATATAAAATTTAATAACAAATCAGAACAAACAACTTCTTAATAATATGAAATATCATCCTACTTTATTCAGAGAATGTTCTATCACAATAATGCTTCTCTCATATTGTCCTATGCATACTTAATTAAATAGCATCTGTCCTAGAAGAATGTTTTATCTTTATATATAAGACATGGCACAGTTGCCATTCATGTACATTTTCCACATGTGTTTTAGTTTCATATTATGTGGTTTAGTTAAACTATGCATGTCCTGTTTTTCTCTATAGGACTTTATCCATTTTAGAAAACCATTTTTTGGAATATTATTTTTAGAGCATGCTGTTATTGGGAAGAACACAAAAGCAAAATTTTATAACCTGAAAAATATTGACATTTTTAGAACTTTTTAGTTAAATTTACCAAAATGAAATGACCTTCATTTTAAGTAGAAAGACAGTTTTCAGTAAAGCAAGTAGCACTTCTTTTGTCACTGAAGTGTTCTATATTTACCAGAAATGGCAAAAGGCAAAGAAATGTGTGGTGATTTGAAATTGAGAAGACAATTCAAATAAATATTAGTATCCTAAGTTAAAGCTAATCTATGTTCAAAGTTCACCTATATGGCCTCCTATTTTTGATAATAAAGCAGGAATTAAAGAACATATTACAAACGAACTCAGAAAATACTGTGTAATTAAAATAACAATGATACTTTGTTTACTTCACTTCCACAGATTTATTCTTTATGCCATTGCAAAAATACTATATTTTTTCATATCAAAAGCATAACATATTTTTGTATTTAATTGATAAAAATAGTGATGTCAACATAAAATAAATCATAAAACAAAATTAACATTTAAATAGAATATCTGAACTTCCTTCACACATCCAAATCTTTAGTTATCTACACCAATGAATCTGTTTTTAATACTGTCCATTTAAAAGCAAATAATTAGAATGAGGAGGTATAGTTTTGAGAAGATACACATACACACACACACAAACGCACATATGCACATACACACAAAATCCCAGAATCTTTACTTGACTGATTCTTTGTGAAGTAAAAGGACTTTAATGCAAAAACATTCCAAAAAACTATTCTTCAGCATGAATTGGACATCTGGGAAAAGGCATACCCTTGCAAGTGATGCATGTTTGAAGGGCATTGAATATAAAACTGTCTTTACTTTAGTAGCTTCATTAAAGTAGAATTATTGTGGCCTATTATCTTTTTCTTAGACTGTGGATAATGCATGTGTATAACACTATTGTAAACTAAACTTACTTTGGCCTTTAACAAAATGGCATCAATTTTTAGTGACATTATGTTAGGTTGGTAGTTTTTAATGGAATATTTTGTACTTAAAATTATAATTAATTAATCAATGTTTTGAGTAATGACTATCTCTAGAAGTGTTGTGAGAAATCCCGGTATATAGAGTTTGTAGTTAAAACAAGAAAGATATTTTTATTATATATTTAATAACTTTAGGCTTATTTCTAGCATGTAATGATGATATTCAAAATTATTTGCTAAAGTAAAATTGCTCATAGTTTTATGTTTTATCTAGAAATTTTATTAAAAGAAGTAAAAAATAATTATAAAGTTTCCACTTTAGAGTCTCTGTTATATATGATTTATGCTACCTATATGTTATAAATTATTGTTATAAAATATAAATATAAAACTACATATTGCAGGCCAGATGCAGTGGCTCATGCCTATAATCCCAGCACTATGAGAAGCCAAAGTCAGAGGATCACTTGAGGCCAGAAGTTTAAGAACAGCCTGGGCAAGAGCAAGACTCTGTCTCTACAAAAAAATTTTTAAAAAAATAGCCAAGTGTGGCATGCATCTTTAGTCAAAGTTACCCTGTCAATAAAATTAATATATATGTTAAAAACCTTGACATGAGTTCCACGTTCAACTATTGCTAGGTTGTTTATGACATGTCCTCCCAATGTGAACTCAAGTAGAAATGATACAAAATATTTTAAAAATTGTATTAAAGGCATCAGAGAGCTATGAAGTAAATGACATTTTAAAGTTAAGAATAAAAAAGCACCAAATATTCATATATTTTTCAATGGGCAAGTATTAATTCCAAAATTAGAGAATGAAATGTCAAAAATTTGAAAGGAGGTTTCTGCAGATTTGAGGCTGAGGAAAAATTGAAGTCCAGTGCTCATCAATTATAAGAACTTTTTCATCCCTCTATTGCTTAAACAATTTAATATTTTTTTCTTTTTTAGTTTGGACCCAGAAGGGTGAAGCCCTAAAAGTAAGCACTGAACAGAAAATGACCAAATTTTCAAAGGATTAGAGCCCTATATTAAATTATCTCAAATGCCACATAAATTAATTTCTCCTTAGCTTAACACTTGCAAAAATGAAAATAAATTATTATGGAGGAAAATATTATTATTAGAAACTAATATAGTATATACAACTTTTATTTACAGTGCTTAACATTTGATAAAATATAGCTAAAAATAGAAATAGACAGGATGTTATTGAAAGCTAGAGGGAATATGTCAAACAATAAAAATAAACTAAAATAAATCTAGATATTTGAAGACATGAGATGCCAAATTTAAAATAATTGTGATTAAATTTTACAAAAATTAAAGGATAAAAAGTAGAACTTTGGCATAACACTGTAAAATATAAAAATAAAGCAGATAAAAATCCTAAAAGTAAAAATAAAATCTCAATATATAAAATTAGAAATCAGCTGAATGACAATGGCAGTATATTAGATATAGATGAAAAGAGAAATGGTGAATTGGAAGATTGATCAAAATAAAATTTTCAGAATTAAAGCACAAAATATTTGAAATTAAAACAGTGAAGAAATAAATGGGACATTTTAAAATGATTTATCATATATACAATTTAATTCTCACAAAGAGAAAATAACATGAAGAAGCAATAGAAGAAACATATAAAGACATAATGTCTATAATTTTTCAAAAACTAATGAAAGAAATCCAACCACAGATTAAAGGATTGTTGAAAATCCAAAGCAGGATACATAGAAATGATAATTTGTCAGTGGATAAAAAATATTATGGCTGGCATCTAATGGGATGCCAATGGAAACCGAAGGCAATGGAATGGTATCATCAAGGTTCTAAAAAAATTATTAACTACCTGAATCCTATGAAGAATGTGATGCCATTTTAAAAGGAAAGACGTATTAACAAATGAAAATAAAGGCATATTGAACATTTTTCAGAAAATCAAAATTTAGAATTCATCAGCAGTATGTAACTAAAGAAAATATTTGAATTGTTCTTCTTGAAGGAAAAGGATCCCAGGTGGAAGCTCAGAGATGTACATAGAAAAAAATAAATAAAAATCAAGACCACAAGAAAAGCTAATGTGGAATATAACTAAATTAACATCGACTGAATGTAATCATAGTATTAATATTTTTTGAAATGTTAAATACAAAATGTTATATGATATGACAAAAATGGCATATAGGTGGAAAATTAAGTAGAATTGAAGCGTTCCATGTTGCTTACACTGTATAGGAATAAGTAAAATTATTCATTTGTATTGGAAATTTATGTTTCAAAGTCTTATGTAAGAATCAGCAAATTAAAACTTTAAAAATGCTTACTCAATTGAAAAGATACCAGGAAAGGAGAAATGGAGCATAAAAAAGATAGAATAAATAAAATTGAATAGTAATATGGTAAATATAAACTAAAAACTAGCTTTGGAGTAAATGTTCTAATTAACATTTGGCAACCAGACATAAGATAAATCATAGTTATACGAAATGTATAACCTCTCACAAAAATCAACTCACGATGGATAACAGATTTAAACGTAAGATGTGAAACCATAAGAATTCTAGAAGGAAACATTGGGAAAACTTATGGACATTGGCCTATGCAAATAATTTATGAAGAAGACCCCCCAAAGCAATCATAGCAGCAATAAAAATAAATAAATGGGACCTGATCAACTTAAAAAGCTTCTGCACAGCCAAGGAAACTATCACTAGAGTGAACAGACAACCTACAGAATGGGAGAAAATATTTGCATGCTACACATCTGATAAAGGGCTGATAACCAGAATCTACATAGAACTCAAGCAGATCAGCAAGAAAAAATAAAACAACCCCATTAAAAAGCGGGCAAAAACATCAACAGAAACTTTTCAAAAGAAGATAGGCTAATGTCCCAGAAACATGAAAAAATGCTCAACATCTCTAATCATCAGGGAAATGCAAATCAAAACCACAATGAGCTATCACTTAACTTCAGTGAGAATGGTTTTTAACAAAAAGTCCCAAAACAACAAATGTTGGTGTGGATGTGGAGAGATAGGAACACTCATACACTGCTGATGGGACTGCAAACTAGTACAACCTCTGTGGAAAGTAGTATGGAGATACCTCAAAGAACTAAAAGTAGAACTACCATTTGATCCAGCAATCCCACTACTGGGTATTTACCCAAAGGAAAAAAAGACATTCTAGAAAAAAGACACCTGCACTCAAATGTTTATAGCAGCGTAATTCATAATTTCAAAGGTGTGGAAACAACCCAAGGGACCATCAATATATGAGTGGATTAATAAAATGTTATATATGTATACCATGGAGTACTACTCAACCATTAAAAAATGGTGAGCTAATACCTCTTGTACTAACCTGGATGGAACTGCAGCCCATTCTTCTAAGTGAAGGATTGCAAGCATGGAAAAACAAATACCACATGTACTCACCGTTAAATTGGAACCAATGGATCAACACTTATGTGCACATGTGGAAATAACATTCATCAGCAATCAAGCAGGTGGGATGGGGTAGGAGGGGATGGGTACATTCACACCTAATGGGTACAATGCACACTATCTGGGGGATGGGCATATTTATAACATTGAATCAAATGGTACAAAAGCAATTTATGTAATCAAAAAGTTTGTACCCCCATAGTATTCTGAAATTTAAAAAGAAATTAAATGCAACACATATTGAATAAGACCAATAGTTGCCTTCGTGGAAAGAATTAATTCACTGAATGTCTGACGAGACTGGGTGTTGATCAACAAAAATAGAAAAACACAAATTACCTACATCAAGAATGAAAGGGCCCATCACAAGATGGGACATTTGACAAAGTAGATGTCCTCTCAAAAATATCAATGTCATATATGCAAAGAATGACACAGAAACTCTTTCAGATGACAAGAAACCAAAGAGATATGACAAGTGAATACCATACATGACACATAATATTATTTTGCCTATCAATGATACTATCAAAACAATTTACAAAATCTCAAAAAAATGTATGTAAATTAGATAAAATGTTTTTCAGTGTTCATGTCATTGGTACATGGGTAAATAAGTACATATGTAGATGGGACTTAGGTGTATAACTCATTCATAGGAAATACACACTGAAGGATTTAGGTGAATATGGGCATCAGATCTGCAACTTACTCTTTAACCGTTAGCCTGATTTGATAATTACACATTATATGCTTGTATCAAAACATTACATGTACCCCATAAATATGTACAACTATTATGTACTCATAACAGTTAAAAATTAAAAAAATTTTAAAGGTTTAAAAATAAAAAAAATAAATAAACACTTAGGCTTTAGGAATAGTAAATAATCTTTCCTGATATAGCTAATCCTAACTATGCATTTAGTGTTATAATAAAGCTCTTGCTTTGACAAGGAAAAAAAAGTTCAAAAAAATATGTATGTGTTTCTGTCATTATTTTGTACTGTTTATAATTTTTCTGCAAGTATAAAAGTCTGCAAAATTTTAAAAATAAAGCCCCAAATTTAAAATATTTATTTGATATGGCTATTTTAATATTCTTCAGTTCAATTGCATTAATATGTGAAGGGAATCTTATTAGTCAAAGGTATCTGGCATACAAAAATTATTCCCAGAGTTAGACATTATGAAAAACATATCATATGTCTATTGATTGATTTCTAAGTCTGTTTAATGTTGTTAGCATCAAAATTTTGGCATCAGGAAAGCAATTCTGATTATTGATTCTAATAATTGAACCAAAACAAGGTAACTGCTAAAACTTTTGTTCATATACATGCAAACACATATAGTCGCACATCACAAGTCAGAGTGACTAAATGCCTTTGAAGTGAATGTGAAATATACTTTCATTATTTCAGAATTGCCCTTCATTACTATGCGGTGATGAATAAAGCTCACATGAAAATCTATTTAACAAAGTCTGAACCAGATATTGTAATAGGAAAGTCAATCCCAGATTTTCTTTTATAAAAGTGACAATATAACTTTCAATCTCATATTATTCTCTTAGTTGACTTCTATTTGATTATATTAGGCAACCATTATTTTCTCATCCTTGATAAGATATAACTCTATTTGATTTACTTTCTGATGTTTTGACAGCAAAGGCTGGTGTATTGATTCAAGGTAAGAGATCTGAGAACAGGATTTTAAAAAGAAAATTCAGTGATGAAGTCAATTTACCACCAGGGTTTATGTACAATGGATATGGATAAAAGAGGATGTTCATAAAAGAATTGCTAAGAGAAGTAGTTACCATATCCTTTTGTTCAAAGAGGAATAACAATATAACAATCACATGTTATAAGCTTTTCCTTTGCAAAACTTTCCATTTTAAAATCTATGTTATGAATGCTAATCGAAAGAATATCTTTTGTTTTTGTAAATTAGGTTTTAAACTTATCAATTCTTGATGGACATTTTAGCTATTCCTTAGAATTCAAAATTATAATAAAATACAACAAATTAAAAATAAAAGAGATTATGCCCCAAAGTAGGTAATCTTATTACTTCTATCACAAAATATTAAAAGAAAATGATTAATGTACCTTGCAAAAAAATTTTAAATACTTTTTTCTTCTGTGGGAAACATATTGATTTATTTTAACATTTAGTGTTATATATTCAATGTGTAACTGAGTACTAGTCAAGAGAAAGTAATTTTAATTTTTATATTTTATATATTCTTATTAATAAACTCTTACTTATGCTAAAGTTAATTATTAAAATTGTTCTTTTACCTACGACACATATTCAAGGTATATGTGGCTCTTTAAACAAATATATGCCTGCGTGGTAGATGAAAAATACTTGGATAATATTGTAACTATTAGACTTATTATTAAATACACTCAATAATTAGTTATTTAACAGGATTTGTATTATATGGATGTTAGCCATGGTGGTAGTTTGTGGTAAGTACATAAATGTAAAGAGAAATTAATATTTCATTCTTGATACAACAATATGTTGAATAAAATTAACTGGACTTAGAACTAAATTTAATCCACTATCTGGGATTAAAGCTTACTCTTTTATTTGATTACATTCTTTGTCATATTTTCCCTCATTTATAGTGTAGTCATTTTGCCATGTTCTTGCTTTATTTCTATGTATAAAGCAGGATTATATATAATATGTTGATTAATATTTGTGCAGTTTGGTCATAACATGAATACTAGGTTTACAATTCATATTGTGAAATGGAAAAGTCTTTAGAAGTGATCAGCTTCAGTGTTATAAATCCCTATTCACATATGACAAAATATTACACTATGTGAAAGTTGACATATTTGGACGATTTAATAAATGGGTTAAATCTAAAGCCCATTATGTCCATTTGTTGTCAGATTCAGTTCATGGAAAAATTCCTGAGTTTTATATTACTTTGTTTGTACTTATTGTATAAGGAATGTTAAATTAATCTTGTTTTCTGTCTCTCCTCATTCTCTCTGTATATACACATCTTCATGAGATTACCAATTTAAAAATGCTTGTATGTAAGATAGATACACATCCTTGACTGAATCTAGGTTACCATATTCTAAATTGAAAAAATATAGTAATCTTATAAGAAAGAACCATAGTTTTGTAGTTAAATCGTAAAGTGCAATGTTTGGTTTGTTTTCTGAGTGTACTGATTCCTGTTATTTTCTTCTTAAAGTTGGGTCAAATCGTTTTTAAAAAAGTGATTTCTTAGAAGTTTCTTATCACTGCAATTTGACTCACTCTTTAATCTTAGGACATTTAATAGTTTCTTCAGTGAGTTCATTCCTTCAGTCAATATCTTTTGTTCATCACTTTTCCACAAACTTTACCATTCTAACTTATCTAATAATATCAGGAAACTGTTTTCTGATTTAAACTGAATAAGAGCTGAGTAGTAGGCTCTTTCAAGAGTGAGAAAAATAGCCAAGATCAGGAGCTGGATAGTATAACCGAAAGTAAACATATAACTCACAGATGGAATTTTTCAAATAGTTTGTATTTTTTTTCTTCAAGCAGTGAGTATTTATCATAATACAAACAGTTTAGTCAAGGGAGGTTTTTGTTATTGCTGTTGTTATTGAAAAGAGAAATTTAGTTTCTGTATATTAGCTAGAAAACATATCAAACTCACAAAACATAATATGTAGTCACTGAATATAATCAATTTTTAATATTACAAAGGTTATGCAGAGTGCTAAATTTTAACTTTTTGTATTATTTGACTGTTAACAAGAAAAAAAATAGATACATGTTCTAGTAAATGAGGACAAATTGAAAGCATCTTTATGTCTCTTCTCTCTGTTCAAACCCCACTAAGATAACTGTAAAATTATCTTTTAAACAGGCATTAAGCTGTTATGTTCAAAGAGAACAGGATATTATAATACAAACAAGAAAACATAACAAAGGCCAAGACTGGTTTTTAAGTTCTTAAAAAACTATGTCTGATACCAGCAATGAGTAACCTCTGAAAGCAAACAGATTTGAACTCCAGAACCCCAAAGGGATTCAAAGAGCTCTTAAATTGAGGGTGAACATGGAAATTAAAATTGAAGGATTAGATGAAAATCTGTTTAGGAAGGAGATAGAACACAAGATCCTCTATCCAACCCTTTACAGCCAGTAAATATTCCATTCCACCCTGGCAGAGGAACATAAGTCTATTGTTTGAAAAAAAAATTTGTACACAGGGACTGAGAGACAATAGAGAGTCAGAAGGGTGAAGGTTTGGGAGGGGGGTGGATGATGAGAAATTACTTAATGGGTACAATGTACATTATTCAGGCAATGGCTACATTAAAAACCCTGACTTGATCACTACACAACCTATGCATTTAACAAAATTGTACATGTACCCATAAATTTGTACAAATAAAAAGTATGTGGGGGAAAAAAGCAAAACATAAAAAAGAGAGTATTAGTAAGGTGGTAGAACTGAGGAATATGAACGTTTTGCTAAAAACAGGAAATTTAGTGTCCAAGATGAAATTTTAGACTTTCATCCAATGTTTTGCTAGAATAATCTATGGCTAGAAGATCAACATGTATTTTTCTGGGAATCTTACTAGCCCAAGATAAAAGACCTGAAACAAATTGGCTTGGGGATTTCCTGATGAAACAGTCCATATATCCTAGTCTAACTGAAGCCCGCAGTAGACAAGCATCACCCACACTCCTCAGAGAATCTAATTAATACTTAGAACCTCGTTCTCACATATTAAAAGAAAACAAAGGAACACTAGACATCTCAATTAAACTCTTAATAGATTGGAAATACAGTAACAAATTTAAAAACTGGAAGTAATGTGTGTTTTACAAAGAGATGATAACTTTAACCCCTGCTATTAATATCCTTTGAGGGATAAGAGGAGATATTGGATCTACCAAAAAGAGACATATATGTATATAAAAAGAATACTTAGAAAACAAAATATAATCTCATACCTTAAAAATATGATTTCAGAGGCAAAAACTCAATAGAAATGTTCAAAAGATAAATTTGTGGAACTATCCCAGAATGTAGAAAAATTAAGAGAAATAGATATAAAATATTTTAAAAAATAGATGAGCCAAGAGACTTAACCTAAAAATAAAGTGAGGTACAGAAAGAGAAAACAAAGAAAATTGTGAGGATGGTCTTTCAAACTAAATATTTGAGAAAATTTCCTGTAATTGAAGGAAATTCCATACTGAAAATGTTCCTTGTTTCTATGACTTACCCAGCATAATAGATGAATATATAACCACAAGCGTCATAACTGAAATTTACCCAGGAATGTGCCCTGAAAAAAAGAACATGCATGCAAGGAGTTTATTTTGGAAAGTCCTTTAAGAAACACTGGTAGGAAAGTATAGACAATGATGAGAAGAAGGCATTAAAGTACATATCTACTATTTAGCAGGTTACCTCTTTGGAAAACTAGGAAAGGGGACTGAGAGAGAGTAAGTCCTTGTCTTAGGTTTATGTCAACTGAGTAGTGAGGTAGGTGGGTTCCATATGTAACAACATTCTACTCATCATTGGTTGAGGGCTAATCCCAGAGACTTTGAAATATTAGACAACTTTGGCTTGTTATGCAACTAGACCAAGTATGACACAATGACCAGAAAAAAACCCTCAGGCACAGAGATGTAGGTGTTCACATAAGAAGTCTTAAACTTGCGTAGGAGAATGTTTAGCTGATATGGGCAGGGCATCCCAGGGTCAACAACAGAGCACAACTTTCAATACTCAGATTCACTCATGTCTCATATTAATTCCACTCCAGCTTGTAAATCATTCTTCAAGATGGTAGTTAGTCATGGTGTCTAAAATAATAATAATAAATTTAAAAATACTTAGAAGAGGAAGATTAGAGGGACAAGTGTTGATGAAATTGATGCCAGAGTCATAATTGATTTTATACATTTCTCTCCTGCACAACCCATTCTATATTTCTCTGACCCTCTGTCAGTACTTCTGCTGGTATAGTTTGCTTTCTCACTGGGGTGATCCAGACATCCAAGCCTGAAGGTTGAGTCCTGTGCCCTTGACAGGGAGTATTTGCTGCAACTGTTCATTCACAGATATAACAGAGCATGTGAATATCAAGAATCATCTCAGTAATTCTCTTAAATTTTATTTATTTATTTATTTATTTATTTATTTAATTTCAGAATATTATGGGGGTACAACACTTTGGCTATATATAGTGCTCATGCACTGCCCGTGTCAGAGCCACAATCGTAGTCATCCCCCAAACTGTGCTCCCCGCATCCATTCAGTGAGAGTTTTTCCCATCCCCTCCACCCCGCTCCCGCCTGCCCGCCCCCTGATGAATATTATTGCCCTGTGTGATGTAGGTGTTGATCACTTAGTACCAATTTGATGGTGAGTACCAGTGGTGCTTGTTTTTCCAATCCTGTGACACTTCGCTTCACAGAATGGGTTCTAGCTCCAACCAGGATAATACCAGATGTGTTAATTCACTATTGTCAGATAGGAACACTCATACACTGCTGGTGGGACTGCAAATTAGTACAACCTCTATGGAAAGTAATATGGAGATACCTCAAAGAATTAAAAGTAGAATTACCATTTGACCCAGCAATCCCACTACTGGGTATTTACCCAAAGGAAAAAAAGACATTTTATAATAAAGACATCTGCTCACGAATGTTTATAGCATCATAATTCACAATTGCAAAGATATGGAAACAACCCAGGTGCCCATCTCTTAAAGTTTTGACAAGCTTTTTCCTGTCTTAATTATTTAGTAGCAATCCTCTGCCCTCATGATGAATAGAATCAGTTACACCTGGAAGTAGGGTAACTACCTTTCTTTCCAGCTGGTTTACTACCATGAGATGTCAAGATGGCCAGAGTGCTGCTATAGCTTTAGCTTTATTGGCAATATGACCAGGTCTTTTGCTGCAAGTATTCTTCCATGGTGATTGGAGTCTCCAGACTGGTACAGGCTAAAGTTGCAGATTTATGAAGCATTCGGTGATTCACTGGAAAAGATGGTACAAACGGCCAATACTACTGACACTTTTTGCTTTCCAGATCCATGTATTTAGCTCTGAGGGATACAGATACAGTCATGCTCAAAGTCTCTTAGCTCAAAATATATATATAACATGTTGAAAGCGAGCATTCAAGTCTAAAGAATATCATTCACAAGCTGGCATCCTAACTACATCTTCAAGAGACATTCTAACATTCTGAAAAACCAGTAGCTTCCAGAAATAGATGGTATTACCAGGCAATCGCATTGTTGTGTGCTAATTCTAGCACCTTCTTTGCTATTAAATGGCCCTTGGTCCAGGGCAATGCTCTGCATGATCCCATAAAGGTATATCAGATATTTCATATACTTTTGAACAGTTTTATTTGCTGAGGCACTAGAGTCAGTAAAGTAAAAGTCATACCTTGAATAAATATTATTATAATTCTAGTAGAGATGGATTATGTTCTCTGTAGGATATAAGGAGCTTGAAGCAATTAACTTGCCACAAGTAGCTGAATTTTATCATACTGAAAATACAGCATTAGTTCTGGATGCTCACTGATTGGGTGAGTATTCACCAACGGCAGTCAGATTTAGAAGAAGAAATAACCCAGACTTAGGTTTACGTACACATTCTATCTCTGCTTCAACAGCTGCCCTTCTCAAAGGGCCATTGCACAAGGATTGGGATGACCCAAAAACAGGAGCTGGATGACCCGAGTGAGCAAGTCATTTGTCCACATTTTTGGACACTTTTCTGAGAATTGACAAGAAGCAAAAAAAATCTGCACATTGTCATTGCCTTTGATCCTCCAACCACACTCCTTCTGGTCCTCTAAACCAAGCATCTGCAGTAATTGTATTGTAAACATTAAAACCAATGTTATAATAACACTTATAATATAACTGCATTAGGTGGACTTGGGTATTAAAATGTACATGTTTATGTTTGTTGAGAAAGAGTAGCATAGAGCTAAATCTTCACATAGTAAAGACAAGATTCAATTAATAAGACCTTTGAAATATAGAGTAAAATGTTTTAAAAATACATTAAAGATTTTTTGTTCAAAATTCTAAAATATTGATAATGGTTGCCTAAAAGATGTGGAAAATTGGGAAGAGATAACTGTTTTTATTGAAATACAACTAATCACTTTAAAAATTGCATACAAAATTATGAAGAAGACCTATAAGGGATAATACAGTTTTTTCCCAAGACACTAGGAAACATAGCTCTGTATGTGCAGAAATACATGCATATCCAGACAGAAAGATAAATCAACAGATACATAGATATGGAATATTTTAAATGAGAAAGGGGAGTCTACTTTATAATTTACATGTTTTTGTATTGTGTGGTTTTCAAAATCAGTATGAATTGCTTTTGTAATTAAAAAGTAGTACAATATATTTTTAATTCTACATAAATGTCCAAACTTTAAAATATTTTAGATTGTCTACAATAGTGCAACAGAGTCAGTAATGCAGATGTACACACGAACCGTTGAGGAAAAATAAATCACAAAGCAGCCAGTTTCACCTGCTCATGCATTCAGTATTTTTTGAATCTTTAGAAACCATAATGAACTGAAGGAATGTAGTCCTTTGTTGCCACGTCTGCTGTCTTTCTTGGTTTCTTGGCAAGCATGATTGCTTTACTTTAATCATTCCTGAAACCACATTGCTTATTCTTTGTTTGAGCATACAATTTCTATTTCATGATGATTAAAAATGTTATATTGCACATACTACACATTTCATTCATTTATCCTTAGATACCTGGATGCTAGAAGTAATGACAATTCTGATGAGCTCCACCTGAAGCTGTAGAATGAGATTTGTCTCAGCAATTCTGAACTGAACTTGGTGGTCGTGAATGGTAGCTTTTTTGATAATTTTATTGAGAAGTAACAAAGCAATAATCTGAACTTAGTAAAAAAAATCATAAATCATAGTGTTTTGTTTTTTTAAAGATTTGTTGAAGCTGTCTCAGAGCTTAGCAGCATACATCACTGAACTGAGAAAATTAGTGACCAGAAAGATTAAATGGACAAAGAAACTGGGAAATGCTCTCAGCATCTTAATAGTGTTTAAGTATCACTTACAACATCACCTTCGGTGCCTGAAAGGAAACATTGATATAATTACCATCTATATTAGTTATCTCGTGCTGCATAACAAATTACTACAAACTTAGTGTCTTAAAACAACATGCATATATCATCTCACAGTTTCTGTTGTTCAGAAATTTGGACATAGATTGGTGGCTCTTCTGCTTCAGGGTCTCTCATAAGGCTTAATCAAAGTGTTGGCCAGGGCCAATATTTTATCGGAGAGTTTGACTGGAGGAAAGAACTGCTTCCAAACTCACTTACATGGATTTTGACAGGAGTTAGTTCATTTTGGGTTGTTGGATTCCTTGTTGGTGGGAGGTCACCCTCAGTTCAGTTCCACATGAGCTCCCCAGTGTGACAATGTACCTGGGAGGAAATCTGCTAGTAAAATGAAAGCCATAAGTATGTGACATAATCACAGAAATGGCATACCATCACCTTAGCCATATTCTGTTTGTTAGGAGCAAGCCTCACATCCTACAAAATTCATTTAAGACTCATTCATGTTGTTGCCTGAATCAGTAGCTCATTCTGTTTTATTGGTGAGTGATATTCCATTGTGCTGATGACTTATACAGTTCTTGCTACTGTGAATAGTCCCAGAAAACAGGACCATAATACAGGACTTGGAAATAGGTACCTCAACTCTGAGCATGAACACTGTAATAAACTCCTTGTGGGTGATATGATACAAATAATCCATATGTGAGTAAGGTTATCATCTGTTGTTGCACAGGTGAAGTAGTAGGTGAAGGCAAGGTATAGGAAAATCAAGTAACAGCTGCATACAATTGGTATAGCAGAAAATGTGACTACAAAGATTGTAGAATGGCTTGGCTGCTTCTGAAAACATTAGAGAGCTTTACAAAATTAAATGATAAGCCTAGGGTTTTGAATTCTTAGCTAAAAGAGTAATAGAGATACATAGGACTTTATGCAGACATTAAAACAATATTTTACTTTCTATATGTTCAAGGCATATGTACCTGAGTATCAGGTCCCAATTTGATTGTGGTAATTGCTGAATTGCAAATTAAGTTTAATACATAAATCTGCCACATTTCTTAAACTGAGGTTATGGCATTAGTGGGGTAAGCTGGGGTACCAAAGGCTAAGTTTCAGGACATTAATGTAGATAAGATGAATAGAAGATCTTTGAAACACAAATCGCTCATCTTTATGGGCTCCAAGCATATAAAGTAAGTCTGAGTCCTGGTGAAGAACTATAAAATCTTATCCGGAAAGAGATTGCCTATATGCCAAATGAATTGCAAGATCTTTCAAGTGTTAATAGCATCAACCTTGTAAGCATGTGAGGGAGTATATTTTAGGAATTTAGGCTGGAGAATAAGGTTGAATTTGAGTGAAATTATCTATATACATAATTAATTATATTTAGGGATTTAATGTACTAGCTCAGGCAGCTAGAAGTAGCCCTAACACTTTGCTTCAGTAAGTGATGTCTGCATTTAACACAGTGTCATATCTACATTAGTGATGTAAGATGCCAGAACTCACTCAGTCTAATGTGGAGAAAGAAATGTGGGGCTGCAAATGGTGTATTTGATTTATTATATAAAATGTACTTGCCTTTCACCCATAGGCGTTCACAAACAGAGCAAGAGGACACTCCTTTCTCCAAGGTATTGGAAAATATATTAGTGATGTGGGTACCAGCATTTTTGAAAAGCTCTTTGGATTGGGAATAATGATAGGCTATGTAACCACTGAAATGGGTACTTCTTTTCAACAGAAATAATGGCAACTGGAGTGGCAGAGGTCAGATAACTGTGCTTAAATATCAGAGAAAACATATGAAATTACTATTAATTGGTAGCATAGATGGAATGGTAATCATTGGTTTGACATTCAATGATATGTGGTTACTAATTGACCATATAATCTTTAAAATGGAAATAAATGGTAGTCTAATAAAACATTATTTTAAAATAATACTTTATTTAATTAAAGAAGAACTTGAACTGGTACAGAGATGCTTGGTATGAATTGCTCTAATAGGAAGTCATGGCCACTAAACTAGTTCCTGCATTAAACCAATAAACTGTCCCACATCAACTTAAGAAAGAATCTCTACACCTGCATATGTATACACCGTAAATTTTCTTCCAAACCTTCCACAAAGAAACCATGGCGGCTTCTCTAATAACCAAGAATTATCAATGATAAATAGCATTAAAATAGATTAAAAGTCCTGAGTATCCAAAATACTGTGTTTGTTTCATTAATCTGAGTAAATGTTTATGGAGGCCAAGTGATAAATAAAGCTTTGACCAACTTCTGTATTATAATGATTCTCACAATGGGACAATGAAATCGTAGTGTTTGAAAAGACCCTAATTAGCAACTTGCAGAATTCCTGCATTTGGCTCCCTGACAACTAAGATATACTATGGTAGAAAGAGAAAAGTTAAGAGACCTCAGAACTTTCCTTTATTAACAAAATAGCAAAATATAAACAATACTTCATTCCCAGAGGGATTGGATAAATTAGCAGGAATATATAAGATGTGAAAGATACAGGGGCGGTGGTTCTTATCAGATCTCCATTTAACTGACCTGTTTGGCTAGTGCAAAAGCACTGACCAAACATGGATTATGTTATTTAACATTTAAGCAGATGATAACTCTAAATACAGCTGTTTTTTTATGTTTTGTCCTTTGACTATATTAACTCACTCTCTAGAAAATGGTGGCAATTATATTTTTCTCCAAAACAATTAACAGGGATAAGAAGAAGCAATTTACTTTCATCAGGTAAGAACAAAAGTACACCTTCCCTGTCTTACCTCAGGCCTCCATCAAGTTTAATGCTTTCTATAGTAAAATAATTGTAAGGGAAATTAACCATCTGAATATTCTACAGAGTAGCATGCTGTTCCATGCTATTAATAATGATAATCTCAAGTGACAAGAACTAGTAAGCAGATAGTAGCTACTAATCAGATACCCTAGTAAAATATACGCATGCTAGTGGTTACAGATAAACCTAATAAAAATTCTGTATCTTGTCAGAATACTAAAGTTTCTAGAGGCCCAACAATTTTGAACATGTTGGTAGATCCTCTCTAAAGTGAGAGACACTTTGCACTGTCTATTACTAGAAAGTGGCACAATTCATCTTGGGCCTCTTCATATTTTAGAGGCAACATAAACTACATTGGGTTTTCTGTTCTGACCCTTTATCAATTAACTTACTAAGCTAAACATTTTTGAGTACAGCCCAGAGAAAAATTAGGCTTTGCAACAAGTTCAAGCTGAAGTGAAAGTCTCCAGAAAATTAGGCCTCATAAACCAGCAGATACAATGGTGCTCATAGTGCCAATAACAAATAAGAGATGTTTTATAGATCCTTTGGTTAGCCCCACTACAATAATAATAGCACATATTGTGAGGATCTTGAAACGAAGTAATGCCCTCCTCTAGTTACAACTACACTCGTGTGTTGCTTAATGATGATCATACATTATGACAAATGTATCGCGAGGCTATTTTGTAGTTGTGCAAACATCATAGAGCATACTTACACAAACTTAGATGGTACACAGCCTACTACACATCTAGTCTGTATGGTATAGCCTATTGATCCTAGGCTACAAACTTGTACAGCACATTACTATACTGAATACTGTAGGCAATTGTAACACAATGTATTTTTGTATCTAAGCATAAACACATCTAAGCACAGAAAAGGAACAGTAAAAATGCAGTATTATAATCTTGTGGAACTACTGTCATATATGTGGCTTCTTGTTGACCAAAACATCATTATGTGGCACATGACTGTATTCTCTTTTTCAAAAGCAATTCTTGATTTTTGACTGAGCCCTAAAAGAGGACTTATAACCAAACATATACCCATGCCTATGACACTTGAACTGACATTATGAATGAGTGAAATTTGATCCACTGAGCCATAAAATTGATTTACAGCATTAGTTTTCTGCTATAAAATTAGAAGAGGAAGGAATATATTTAGAAAATGTGGTATTCTCTGGGATATCTCTTAATACTTTCATGACCAAGTTTAGTCTGGTTATACAGAAACCCAATAAATCAAGGACCACTAAGAACTCAGATTCTTCAAAATGAAGGTTTGGATCATCTCATCAAGTAAAGAAACCTGACCAGTTTTGGTGCTAGCTGTGTGCAAGGTGGTGGAAGTATACCTAGTGTCAATTATAGCCAACTATGGCCAGCACAGTTATGAGAACTATAGTAGCTAGGTAGACTTTTGTTATTTGTATATTAACCAACATTTTATTTTTGTTCTTCCTCATTTAATTTTTTTAATATGTTCATCTCCCCTGAGGTGTGATGCTCAACTATACAATATAGACTTGATTGAGGGAGGTGGAGTCTGTATATCACATTGGTTTGAGTAAGATGAATGACTAATGAGAGTTTGGCTTTCTCTTCTGGGAGAAAAGATGAAATTATTTTTGTATGATAAGTACTTGCCTAAAGCTAAGTGTAATCATAAAGGGTTAAAAAAAGATAAATAATTTGTTCAATACAGCCACAATTCCTGAGTCTCATCTGATTATTGAGTGTCACACTAAGGTAAGAGGTTATCTGAATATCACAGTAATATCTGTTGATTATTAATAATAATTTTCAGTGATACAAACTCTGTTTTGTTCACTATTGTAGGTAGCACAATGCACTCCTAAATGTTTTTAAATTTTAAATTTCATTTACTCTGCTTATACAGTGTTGATATAATGGTCTCTTGATGTATTTATTTATTGTATTTATTATAAATATTTATTTATTAAAAACAATAAAACAAAAATAAAATAAAATAAATAATAATACAATTAAAATAAAAATCTATTTATTATAAATATTTTTATTTTTGAATTTCTCAATCATATATATTCTGCATTTTTTTCATAAACATAAGGGGTATATAAAATTATCAAAACCTATAAAACTTAGTAAAACTTAGCTACCAAACATATTTTATTTCAGTCTTAAGTTTTTATTTAGTATGTCCATGGAAAAATATTTCAAACATTGTTGATTATAGAGATCTACTTTAATATTAAAATTTGAAAGAGCTAATTAATATTAAGTTTTTTAATTTAAATGTATTCATTTAACTAAATTTAATAAATAATATGTTGATAGAACTGACGATGAGATGTTAGGTAAAAATCTTTACTTCTTTTAAACTTCATGATAAAACCAGTGAAGAGAGGTTTATTTGCAAGTGGATAGTGCTGAGTGTTCTCACCATGAACAAGAAAGTTCGGACTACGATATATAAATAATCTGTGGCATATTCAAAAAGTGTTTATCTCCTCTGTGCATGGCATTTTGGCTCAAAATACCATACTGCTCATGAATACTTACCATTTACACACCACGCATTATAATCAGAAATAAATGGCTGCCATGGTCCCGGATTCTATAGATGGTAGTTCATCTCTGGGTTTATATTGTAAAATGATCCAACAAATGGAGTGTGCTTGACATTTAAATCATCTAAAGATAATTCTGAAAATGTTTGGTATGAAATTTTTACAGCCTAGTAGAATTCTCAAATTTTTTTTTTTTAAGAAATGAGAGGTTTCAGAGATCAAAGCTGCAGCAGCATACATGGGAGCCAATCTATTATCAACAGGAATGTCATCACTCAGAATCACTTTATGCCTTGTCACTTTTCCTGACATTCTTGTTGAAACTAATGGTAGCAGTGAGCTGCAGAGCTGACATTTATGCTTTTGTCATGACGACTGATCCTACTAAAGTAAGCTGCCAAAAGGAAAAAAAAAAAAAAAAGGAATCAAAACGTTTTTATTTTAACTAGTTAACTAGTAAGAGAACCTAATAAATAAAGAAGTCTAGTTACAGAAATCTATTGAAAAAAATACCTACATCCTCAAGAATCATGCGATTGGAGAAATAACCAGAGCTTTGTGCCATACTGATATATTCATGGAAATCAACATTTTAAATCTTAAAATTGTTTAAATAATACATTCAGTCCCCTTGTTACAACATTTGATTTCATGTATATTTTGTAACTGCTTAAACTGCTTAAAGTGAAGTAAGGTGCATTATTCTCTCATGGAAAAAAAGCTTTATTTAGTGAATATTTTTCCTCCCATTTTTAAATAGAAAGTGTTTGTGTATTTGGACATCCCTGACATCATAGGATATATACCTTGCAAATAAGGGCCAAAATGTGTGTGTTTTGAAAGAATAAATGATAAAATCTTATATGAAAGAATATAATAACATGTGTGGTTTATTTATTGTATTCCTCTAAGTCTCATTTGTTATATCATCTTTCTAGGACTTATTTTCCACTCTTTTGAAACTCTACACTTGCAACATTTTTGCAAATGCCTCCAAGGAAGAAAGGTGCTCTATTAGATAATTAACTATAAGATCATTTATGTAATGTGGAGAAATATGAGGTAATTATGATTCTCATTACAAATACTACTCCACATATAATATATCTTCATGATTCAGAAGTATATCTGCAGGGTGAAGTCTAATTGCATATTATTGTCTTGGTTTAAATTATGGGGAAAAAAAGATTTCCCCACTCATATAAATGCTTCCTTTTATCCATATATTAAGCAAAATTTTAACTTACTACAGTACTTTTGTCAAATACTTATATTTTACCCTACACATGGCTACTTATTAATTTAAAACTGTATATCTCCAATGCTGGAAATTTTGGTGAACATTGTGTTACCTGAATGCAGCAGGTGCATTTGGTTCTGAGATTTCTTCCAAATGACCAGCTAGTCATCTTGTATAGATAAGACTCAACTTTTGGGACAGGCTTAGCCAGCTTTCCTGTTTTCTAAAAAATTACATGAGTCTTTATAGTTGACACATTATATAAAATTATTATTTTGGTTAAGAGCAGAGTTTCCGTGAGAAATATAAAGAAGTTATTTTTTTCTTTTTCATGAGTAAATAGCAGTAATATGGACAAGAGATATTTAAAGTGATTGTTTTTTAACATTACCTCTGCTAGTTTGGAATAATTTTGGATCACCATAGTTAGCATGTTATCAAGGTAATTATAATTTTAATTAAAAATACTGCTAAAGCATTAGAATAAAATGAATCAGTGACTAAACCTTATTAGCAAAATAATCCTCAATATTTTTTTAAAGTGTAATATAGTATCCTAAGATCCATATTTAAGCATAATATATTAGGAGTGTAATCATAATGGGTAATCTAACACACTGAAAATGTTTGTCATGCCATTTAGTCGAATAACATCATCAGTGTTATCTTCCAATTCAGTGCCTGAAATTGGGGAGCATAATAGGCAAGAAATCATCACTAAATGGTTATAATAAGCCAGCTACTCTGTTGGTATTTTATATACATTATCCTACTTACCGTTCATAAATATTTCATTCCAACTGTGATACTTTTCCTACTATATAATTAGGGAAAAGAGCTCAAAAAGATTTAGTAAAGTTTACAAAGTTACTATGTAGTAACCCTGATATTGATGCCTAGAATTTCTGACTCTAACACTTTATTTTTCTCCATTTTGCTAATGTGATAATCATTTGTATGCACTGGCATTAAACGCCAGAGCATGAACTTTAGACTCTATTTATTATTTTGGAGTAGGAGACTTTAATACACAGTTGCCAAATCTCAGAATTATGTGCCTCAGTTGGACAAAAATAAACCTAACAATATTGTTCACCCTATGTGTCATTGGATATAAAGGTCATAAAAAATTATATTGATAAAATATAAGGAGGGACAGCTGTTGTCATATTCAAATTTATATGCATTCTTCCTGTATCTTTGGTGTATGTGTTTGATATGCTCTTGACAGTGCTACTTATGTGCACTATGAAGTATCAAAACTGCATCTATGGAATTGCTTATCTGCAGAACCTTAGCCTCTGTGCATATTAGCTTTGAATGATGTGCTCTTTTGGGATTGATACTTAAAGACTGACCATGATGAACATGCCTCTGAAATTAAGTAGTTTATCCCATTCAGATTCCTTGGAAATATATATTTGAAAGTCATTACTTTCCCATTTGCTTAAAATTGTTGAAGAACCACTGCTCATTATGATAAATTGTCATGCAATAGGTCCCATGGAGAAAAGGAATTTCATAAAGCTATATTTCTTGGATGATCTACATTCTTTTTTCTTTTCTGACACTAAGAATTTATGTATGCTTTCCGTTTTTGAGCTTAAAGTCCCCTCTTTTGTATTTGAATTTTATGCCATTCACTATAATTGTTTTAGCTGTGAATCACCTGTTCACTGAAAAAGAATAGTGAGGGTATTATGTGCCAGTCACTCCTCTAAGCATAAAAAATACAATAGTAGGTAAAACAATCTTGATAACTGCCTTCATGAAGCTTACATTTAGAGGGGGAATACAGATAATAATAATAATTTTTAAAAAGATAAATAAAGGAGAAAAATAGGCAAGAAAAATAGGCAAGGAAGTTTCAAACTGTAGGGATCGATTGAATGAAGTATCCAATATGATAGCCACAGAGATGGACTTTAATAAAAAGGCAACTTTTTAGTAAAAACACAAAGAGGCATAATATTATATTTGTATGCACAATGTATACTTTTTATTAAAGAAATAGAAGAGATTATTGTATGCATTTTTTATCAGTTTGTCTCATAATACTTTTTTCAACCTCTACAAATCAACTCCTACTTCATTTTGCTTTTTAATCTAATGCAATCATTCTTTTATTTGAGTAATAACAGTTCAAACTCTTTAATCAATACAAGGCTTTTCAGATTTCTAATTCTTCTATCAGTTTTCTGTATTTCAAGAAATTTGTACACTGTATCTAAGCTGTTAAAAATCATTGACATAAATTTGTGTGTAATACTCCCTTTTTACACTTTTACTATCTGTAGGATCTGTAGTGATAATCTTTGTTTTTAATTTCAATAATTTGCTTATTCTCTATTTTTTTATTTTGCAAGCTTGGTAATTGTTATTCAAATAATTGATCTTTTAACAATGATACGTTTTACTGATTTTTCTGTATTTGATTATCTTTATTATTTATTATTATTTATTTTATATTTAATTTTCTCTGATTTTTCTAAGGTCTTAAGGAAGAATCTTAGATAATTATATGCTTTCTTATTATAATAATTAACAATATGATTATCATTTTAAAGACTTCCTTATGCACATCCCAAAAATATTGATAGGTTTTGTTTTCCTTATCATTCAGTTCAAAATACTTTCTAATATCACTTTTATTTTAATCTTTAATCCATTGATTATTTAAGATTATGTTAATTTACAAACATTTAGAAATTTTTTCAGATACTACTTTGCTATTGATTTTCGATATAATTCCTTTTGCTCAGAGAATAGTCTCCAATGATTTCTATAAGTTGTGTTTATTGGCTTATTTTATGACTAAGTATCTGGTCTAATATGGTGAATGTCCTCTGTGCAATTAAAAAGAAATGTTTATTTTGCTATTCTTGGGTGGAGTGTTCTGTGTATGTTAATTAGGTCAAGTTGATTTCTTTTATAGAGTTTTTATATTCTAAACATTTTATCTATCAATTTCCAAGAGAAAATTTTTGAAGTTTCTGAATACATTTTAGATTTTTCTCTTTCTTTTTCAGTTGTAGTTTCTGGCATTTTTTAAGCTCTGTTATTAAAAGCATACACATTTAATATTTTTATGATATTTTCATTGTTTAATTTACTCATTTATTGTTATGAAATGTCCCCTTATTTCCATAGTAACATTCTTTTGAACTCTACTTAAATTTATATTAATACAGCAAATCCAGATTTTATATGATTAGTGTTTGAATGATAGAATTTTTCATTTATTTGATTTAGTATATACATGAATCTTACTCTTTTGTATAGTCTTAAAATCTCTGAATTGGTGTGTTTCATCATTTATATTAAATTAATAATAATATGATTAGGATTATGCTTACCATATTAGATTTTGTTGTCTTTCTTTAAAGAATACTGACTTTTATTTTGGAAAGCCAATAATTTACTTATGGATCAGATTGACTTTCAAAGTTTGTTTTCAAACCTTTTTTCTTTCTTTGTATCAAATAAGAATATGCTTTACTGTATGGAATTTTATTCCTGCTCTCAAGGCGAGTACTTTTTGCGGTTACCTATTAAATGTTTCCCATGTTTAACTGTTTCTCTACTCTGGTGGAAACTTGAATATTTTCAGCTGTTAAAACTTTCTGGTAGGTGTCCATTTTCTGGTTATTAACACGAATAAGTAAAACATGCAAGGCTATCCTGGTTTGACCTCATGATTCATCTTTCCCTGTGATAGCATACAACTTTGTATAATTGAGACATTCCTTACTGTAACTCTACCAAGAACTTGATGTTGTGTGTTCATACTAATTTCCTTTGTTTTGTATTTGCTCTATATTCTTCTGTCTACTTGTTATTATAAAAAGCCTTCTTCCATGTTAACAAGTGTTGGTGAGGATGTGGACAAAAGGAAACCTCTTGCACACTATTGGTGGGAATGTACAGCCACCATGGGAAACAATATGGTGCTTTTTAGGAAATTAAAATAGAACTACCATATGACCTAGCAATCTTACTTCTGGGTATATATTCAAAAAAGTAAAATCCCTATCTTAATACGTATATGCAATATCATATTGACTACAGCATTATTTACAATACCCAAGATATAGAAACAACATAAGTGTCCATCAATGCATAGGGGAAAAAGAAAATGTGGCATAATATATAATGGGACATTATTCAGCTTAAAAAAAGAGAGAAAATCCTACCATTTGCAACAACATGTATGAACCTGAAGGACCTTATGCTAAGTGAAATAAGCCAGATACAGAAAGACAAATACAACATGATTTCACTTATATGTGGAATCTACAAAAGTTGACTTCATCGGAACAGAGTAACCAGAAGCTGAGGGTGGAGGAAACATAGATATGTTGGTCAAAGGATACAAACTTTCAGTTACAAGGTGAATTAGTTCTGGAGACATAATGTATCGCATGATAAGTATAGTTAATAATAATTATTGTATGAGGGAGTAGAACTCAGTGTTCTGACCATATGCACACAAAAAGGTAAATAGGAGAGGTGATGAATGTGTTAGTTAGCTTGCTTATGGTAATCACCACATGTACTCACTGTTAAATTGGAACTAATTGATAAACACTTAAGTGCATATACGGAAATAACATTCATCGAAAATCAAGCAGGTGGGGGTGGGAAGGAGGGGATGGGTAAATTCACACCTAATGGGTACAATGCACACTATCTGGAGGATGGGCACACTTATACCTTTGACTCAAACAGTACAAAAGCAATTTATGTAACCAAAATGTTTGTGCCCCTGTAATATTCTGAAATAAAAACAATGAAAAATTAAAAAATAAACTTTTAGTGAACTAAACAGACAGGAGTTTATTGTTTTATCTCAAATGACAACCTGGGTATCTGGGGACTGGAATTGGTTGCTGTCACAAATTTCTTTAATAAATCAATTTCTTTCTGTCTTTCTACTCCATCAATCTTAGCATGTTGCCCTTCTTCATTTGTGTCGTCTTGTGAATATACTGATGTCCACTACATCTATAGATTTCAATTCTGACAAAAGACAGAAAAGATGAACATAAAAACAGTAATCACACAAATAGAACCTTTTATAAAATATGATTATCAGTAAACTATTTTTTGCTCTCCCCTGCTTTTGGTTTAGAAGAATCAGTGCTGTCCCAGCCCTAAGTTACCTTACAAATAGTTTCTCAAAATTACTCATCAGCATTCCACTTACATCTCATTGGTTAAAACAAAATAGCCATGCTTTGCTGCTAGGGGCCTGGGTAAATCATTATTTGCTTTGGTGCAAGGGGCCTGAGTAAATCATTATTTAACTGGGCACATTAATGCTCCAGAAAGGATTGGAAGAAAGGGCAATGGATATTGGATAAGAATTGCCATGCTATGCTCTAATTTTTGCTAACAAATCTATGAGTATCCTAAAAATACTAAAAGTGATTTTCTTTCAGTAAAACCATTTCCTTGTCTTTTAATAAATACTTCCTTTTAACTTCATGACTCTACTCTTAATTATAGATTACAGCAGTTTGCTTAATATGTGAGACTCACCACTCTGTAATTCAGGGGATTTGTGTTGAATCTCTTAATAGAGACAAACAACACTGGCAAATTGTCCATCCTTCAGCTCAGTGTGCATGATAAATGACAGCCTATAAATTTCAGACAACAGGAATTCAAGTTGAATTCAGTCATTTAAATATTCTTGCCTGTGCCATAAGGTCTCCATTATATATTTACATATATTTTGCTAATTAAATCTGTGATATGTGTCATCACGTTACTTATTGTCTTTGAGCTATTTCTTTGAATAATGAAGAACAAGGCTAAACTTTCATTGACCTTTTCATCTATTGTGTTTGCGTTTCTCAATAAACTTTGTATATTTGTCAATAATAAGAATAGTCTTTTAACAAAATTATCCCCCAATTTTTATATAACTTTATATTCTTTGTATAATGTTTTCAGCATTATAGAAATACATATGAAACACTTCCAAATAATATGCCTGTACTATTACGCCAAAATTTCATGTATCTTAAAACCATAAACAAACAAAAATAATGAGATTTCCATATATGCTAATACCTCACACAATATATACTAATAAAGAAAATCATCAATATTAAAAAGTAAGAAAGTTTTTAAAATAGTCTTTATTCTAATATTGAATTTTTAATTGCTTTATTGTCAAGTATATAATCATTGTTTTCTCTTTGCCATGAGCTGATGAAGAGAATGTATGTAAGTATAGAAGCTGAGGTCTTCATTGGTGTTTTCCTTAATGTGTTTTCATTCTTAGTGTCCTTAGTAATTTTTCTTGAAATAACCTTTTACATTAATATAAAAATAATACAATAATATAACCTGTATATCCATGTTGTTAGACACAGATAAACTGCAATTTTTCAGAAAACTCTGAATTTTACAAGAAAATAAATAAGGATGATACTGATAATCAATGTTTAATAAAGAGCTAAAGTTGTGTTTATAGAAAGATGGATGATAGAGAAATTGACAGATATAGATATCAATACATATAGTTACAGATAGGTACAGATATATATATTTATTAAATATCTTGTGTTGCTAATATTTGTAACTTAATAAGCTGGAGTTATTTTCTTTTTTAATTTCTACATAAAAAATAGAAATTCTAATAAGTTTTTTCAACTTCTCCAATGGATTCTTTTTTACCCCTTGAGGGCACATCACTCCACTTTGGGACCACTCTTCCAGCTGGTTACCACACCTAAATTTGACATTATTTACCTTGTGTTCTCTTGGGAGATTTCATTTTTTAATCTACTTGATATACAACTGACACTTGAACAACATGGGTTTGAACTGTGGGGGTCCTCTTATGTCCAAATGCGGTGGGAAAATGCAATATTCCTGGGATATGAAACTCACATGTATGAAGGGCCAAGTTTTCACATATTCAGGTTCTGCAGGGCTGACTGCAGGACTTGAGTATGCATGGATTTTGATATACACAGAGGTCCTGGAATAATCCCCCCTGTACATCGACTGTATAATCTATCTATTTGTACATTTGGAGCAAGCAATTGTATACTACTTTAGTTCTTCTGTTGACAAATCTTTCTCCAAGGTACAATTTGATCAACACAAACCATCTCTAAGTATCTTTGGATTTTTTAAAATTCACATATTATTTAACCTTTTAATAAAATTTCACACATTTGATCCTGATTCTTCTCAAACAATAATCATTGGATCTTCACTGTCACTTATTTTATCTCTCTTGATAAACAACAGAAAACATTTTAATACTCACACCATAGTAATTAAACATTATCCATATAATTTCTTATTTGGAAACACCATTTTAAATGAATTGTTATATTTTATAGTAGATTATCCATCTTTTATCATAACTTCAGTATTTAGATCCATATTCATGAGTGACAGCCCATTGTCTGGTTTTATTCCCCAATGTTTTGAGACATGGACAATGCAGAGATAATTAAGAAATAAATGACTACCCTGAGAAAATTAATTTCAATAATGTAGTAAGGAGAAATTAAAATGTAACTAGTTGAAAATTGCAAAGTAGTTGATAAACAGAAGGAGAATGTGGAGAATGACATTCTAAGTGGTTTTACAATGAATTAGGAGAGTTTATTTTGAAAGTGTAGCAGAATAAAATAAATGGTTTTGGATTCTGTAAGCAGGAATAATTGAAGCAGAGATCATTTTAGGTAAGGTGTTAGGTCACTAAGTGTAGGGAGGTGGGAGGGAAAGATAATTAAAAGCTGTGTTCATAGACTGGAATGTGTAATTAGAAATCCTGGAAAGGGAGGGTTTTAAAAGGATAAACAGCCCATTTGAAGGCTAATTCAATGGAAAAAGAGGCAAATATTGCTACTGTTAAATTTACTTAGTAAGTAGAAGACTGTTGTTCATAGAAGGATATGTAAAAGGAGTTATTTCTCAAGACAATGACAAAGAATTACATGGAGAGGTTAATCAATATACTAGTTTATTATAGGACTCATAAAAACACATCTTAGTTTGTCCATTAGTCAGGGTTCTCCAGAGAGAACCAATAGGACACGCACACACACACACACATAGATATATAGATGGACAGAGAGATAGATATATGACAGGATGTTTATTAGGGGAATTGACTCACATGATTAAGGAGAGTGAGAAGTCCCACAACAAGCCATCTGCAAGCTGGACACCCTCAGATACTGGAAGCATGGCTCAGTTTAAGTACAAAAGCCTTAGAACCAAGGAAGCCAATGTGTAATTCTCAGTGCAAAGCCAAAGGCCTGAGACCTGTGGGGAGTGTGGGAAGATGTTGATGTAAGTCCTGTAGTCCCAAGGCTGAAAAGCCTGAATTCCTGATGTTCAAGGGCAAGAAGAGAAGAGTGTGACCCTGCTCCAGGAAAGAAAGAAAATCCTTTCTTCTGCCTTTTTTTTTTTTCTAGTAGTGCCTCCAGTCTATTGAATGGTGCCTACCCACATTGAAGATGGATCTTCCCCAGTCAGTCCACAAATTCACATACCAGTCTCCTCTAAAAACACCTTCCTGACACACCCAGAATTAATGCTTCACCAGTTCTCTAGGTATTACTTAATCCCATTGACATCTAAAATTAATCATTACAATTAAGAAAATACTTTTGTCCATTTTTGATGTTCTGTATCATACTATTTACTATAACACTTGTCAATGTCAATGTTTCAGAAAAAAGTTTCATGATTCTTTGTGAGTACAACTCTAAAAATTTATGGGCATAAGACAAATAATTGGCACTTTTTAAAATGGTCTCCCTGTCTTTATTAATAAAGACATTCTTTTTAAAGTTTTAGAAATTGTAACCTTTTAACATCTGTATAATTTAATATCTGTGCTAATTTTTTTTCAAATTGTAAATATAAAAATGACAAACTGGCCTTGTATCTAAGTGAGACAGCAATATGATCTAATAAAAAACGAAGTTCAGAGTCATACCAGAGTTTATTATTTGATCTTACAAATTATGTATATATTAAATTTCAGCTTCCTTGAATATAAACCAAGACTAATAATAATTAACAAATATATAAATTTGTGTGAACTTATAAGTTAATAAATATAAAGATATCTTGTAAATTTGAATGAGCTACAAATTTTGTTATTAAGATATAGATTTAGAAGTAAAAATACTATGCTTCTAATATCTAGTTTAGCATTTTTATATTAGTATTACTATGAAATTATAATTTCAATTATAACACTCAAAATCCTAAGGTAATATTCAGGCATCATATCTCTTTTGGCATTTTTATTTCTCTAATAGGGTTTGAAAACATTAATCTTCTGCCCCCATTTGGACACCCCTGATTCCTCTCTCTTGTCTGATTGCTCTGGCAAAGACTACCAGCACTATGTTGAATAGAAGTGGAAATAGTGGGCAACCTTGTCTGGTTCCAGTTTTAAGGCAGAATGCTTTCAACTTTTCCCCATTCAGTATGATATTGGCTGTGGGTTTATCATATATGGCTTTAATAGTTTTGAGGTATGAGCCATCTATGCCTATATTGTTAAGAATTCTTATCATAAAAGGATGCTGGATTTTGTCAAAAGCCTTTTCTACATCTATTGAAAGGATCATACAATCTTTGTTCTTGCTTTTATTTATGTGGTGAATTATATTTATAGATTTGCATATGTTGAACCATCCCTGCATCTCAGGGATGAAGCCCACCTGATCGTGATGAATTATTTTTTTGATGTACATTTGAATACGGTTTGCTAGGATTTTATTGAGAATTTTTGCATCTATATTCATAAGGGATATTGGTGTGTAGTTTTCCTTTCTTGTTGTGTCTTTTCCTGGCTTTGGTATCAAGGTGATATTGGCTTCGTGGAATGAGTTTGGGAAGGTTCCATCCTTCTCGATGTTTTCGAATAATTTCTGCAGTCTAGGCACCAGTTCTTCCTTGTAGCTTTGGTAGAATTCAGATGTGAACCCATTTGGTGCAGGACTTTTTTGTGTTGGAAGATTTTTTATTACTGCTTGGATTTTGGTGCTTGATATTGGTCTGTTTAGGAATTCTATTTCTTCCTGATTGAGCCTAGGGAGGTAGTGTGTTTCTAAGAATTTGTCAATTTCCTCCACGTTTTCGTGTTTGGGGGCATAGAGATTTTTGTAGTATTTGAAGATGATGTTTTGTATTTCCAGGATGTCAGTTGTGACCTCTCCTTTTTCATTTCTAATTGAGCTTATTAGAGTCCTTTCCTTTCTGCTTCTGATCAACCTGGCAAGTGGCCTGTCTATTTTGTTCATCTTTTCAAAGAACCAACTATTCATTTTATTAATCTTCTGTATTGTTCTTTTGTTCTCAATTTCATTTAATTTTGCTCTGATCTTGGTTATTTCTTTTCTTCTGCTGGCTTTAGGATTGGTTTGCTGTTCCTTTTGCATTTCCTGAAGATGATTCATTAGTTTACTGATTTGTGACCTTTCTGTCTTTTGGATGTGAGCATTTAAGGCAATAAGTTTTCATCTCAGGACTGCTTTTGCTGTATCCCACATATTTTGACAACTTGCATCCCCGTTATCATTTAGATCAAAGAATCTTTTGATTTCCATCTGAATCTCCTCCTTGACCCAATAGTCATTCAACAACAGATTGTTTAGAAGTCAAACTTTCACTCTTTGTGGATGATATGATATTATAACTAGAAAACCCCAAAGATTCAACCAAGAGACTACTGGAATTGATAAATATAATTGAGTAAAGTCTCAGGATACAAAATCAATGCACATAAATCAATAGCCTTCATATATGCTAATAACAATTGAGCCAAGAAACAAATTCAAGATGCAATACCTTTCACAATAGCACTAAAGAAAATAAAATATTTAGGAATATATTTAACTAAGGATGTGAAAGACCTATATAGAGAGAATTACGAAACACTGAGAAAAGAAATTGCAGAGGATGTAAACAGATGGAAAACCCTACCATGCTCTTGGATAGGTAGAATCAACATTTTTAAAATGTATTTGCTTCCTAAAGTGATTTACAGAATCAATGCAGTCCCTATCAAAATACCAACATCACTTTTTGCTGATCTAGAAAAAATAATTCTGTGCTTCATGTGGAACCAGGGAAGACCCCATCTAGCCAAAGCAATCTTAAGCAAAAAGAACAAATTGGAAGGCATCAATCTACCAGACTTAAAACTATTCTACAAGGCTATAGTAACCAAAACAGCATGGTACTGGCACAAGAACAGAGACGTAGACCAATGGAACAGGACTGAGAACCCAAACATAAAACCATCCTCATACTGATCTTTGACAAACACCACAAAAACATACACTGGGGAAAAGATTCCCTATTCAATAAATGGTGCTGGGAAAACTGGGTGGCCACTTGTAGAAGACTGAAATTAGATCCACACCTCTCACCTCTCAAAAAAATCAACCCACGATGGATAACAGACTTAAACTTAAGACATGAAACCATAAGAATTCTAGAAGAAAACATTGGAAAAACTCTTATGGACATTGGCCTAGGCAAAGAATTTATGAAGAAGACCCCAAAGCAATCACAGCAGCAACAAAAATAAATAAATGGGACCTGGTCAAATTAAAAAGCTTCTGCACAGCCAAGGAAACTATCACTAGAATGAACAGACAACCTACAGAATGGGAGAAAATATTTGCATGCTACACCTCTGATAAAGGGCTGATAACCAGAATCTATACAGAACTTAGGAAAATCAACAAGAAAAAATCAAACAACCCCATTAAAAAGTGGGCAAAGGACATGAACAGAAACTTTTCAAAAGAAGACAGAATAATGGCCAGCAAACATATAAAAAACTGCTCAACTTCTTAATCATCAGGGAAATGCAAATCAAAACCACAATGAGATATCACTTAACTCCAGTGAGAATGGCTCATATCAAAAATCCCCAAACAGCAAATGTTGGTGGGGATGTGAACAGATAGGAACACTCATACACTGCTGGTGGGACTGCAAATTAATACAACCTCTATGAAAAGTAATATAGAGATACCTCAAAGAACTAAAAGTAGAACTACTATTTGACCCAGCAATCCCACTACTGGGTATTTGCCCAGAGGAAAAAAAGACATTCTACAGTAAAGACAGCTGCACCCAAATGTTTATGGCAGCACAATTCACAATTGCAAAAATGTGGAAACAACCCAGGTGCCCATCAATACACGAGTGGATTAACAAAATATGGTATATGTATACCATGGAGTATTACTCAGCAATAAAAAACAATGGTGAATGAACACATCTGGTATTAGCCTGGATGGAGCTAGAGCCCATTCTTCAAAGCAAAGTATCACAAGAATGGAGAATCAGGCACCACTGGTACTCACCATCAAATTGGTACTAACTGATCAATACTTATGTCACACAGGGCAATAATATTCATCAGGGGGCGGGCAGACAGGAGGTGGGTGGAGGGGATGGGAAAACTCTCACTGAATGGATGCGGGAAGCACAGTTTGGGGGATGACCACAATTGTAGCTCTGACATGGGCAGTGCATGGGCAATATATATAACCAAAGTGTTGTACCCCCGTAATATTCTGAAATAAAAGGGTAAAAAACATTAATCTTTAGAGTATTCATTTTTAAATGGCTATTATTAAGAAGCTATTTAATGAATAGCTACTATATTCAAGAGACTTTGTTGGGCCATGAACTCACTAAATTGAAGAAGGATTTATTGTCAATTTTTAGAAGCATTTTAACAAGTCAATTTTTTATGATTTTATATGTAATGATAACAGTGAAAGATATGGTTTCTAGGGAAATTTATTATAAAAACCAATATCTTCTAACTCATTTCTGTTACTAAAATTCTCAGCCATGAAGAGTCACTAACCAATACTCTGTTATCTTGATGTTGAGGCCAAGAGTGGGGAACTATAGACATTAGACACTTGGAAGTGTGGCAGTGTTGGCGGGGGGTGGTGCTTGATGAGAAATTACCCAATGGTTCAATGTACATAATTTGGTGATGGATACACTAAAAGCTCAGACTTCACCACCGTGCTATATATTCATGTAACAAAATTTCACTGGTATCCCTTAAATTTATACAAAAAGAAAAAGTTGAGAGACAGTACTGTAAATAAAAGTGTCTTTTGTTTAAATTGTCACTTTATATGCCTGTGTGTGCATTTGTGTGTAAGAGAGCAGGAAATATCACAGGTTGTAAATGACAAGTTAGAAAGAATAGGGGATGAAATTGGTAGGCAATGAAATCTATACGCAGCAATGCAGTATATTACCTTAAAGCAAGAGAGAGGGACTGTTATTTACACTTGGTAAATTGACCATTTTATGAATAAGTAATATTCTTCATTATTCCTGGTAATACCCCTTGTCTACAAGCCTATTTTGTCTGATATATTGATATTCTAGCTTTCTTTTGGTTAGTGTTTGCATGAAATATATTTTCTCATAGTTATTCTTTTACATTATCTATAGCTTGATATTAAAAAAGGTTTTCTTAATCTGCCTTTGCCACTATTTGCTCTGTGATTTTGGACATGTTACTTAATCTGAACCAGAGTTTCTCCTTATTGATATGGGGATAACAAAACCTATTTCAGCCAGATGCGGTGGCTTATGCCTGTAATCCAAGGTACTCAGGAGGCTGAAGCAGGAGGATTGCTTGAGGCCAGGAGTTCCAGACCAGCAACATAGCTGGTCCTGTCTCTAAATAAAATAAAATTTTAAAAATTAGCTGGGCATTGTGGTGCAAGCCTATTGTCCCAGCTACTGGGAAGGCTAAGGTGGAGGACACCTTGAGCCCAGAAATTTAATGTTTCAGTGAGCTGTGATCATGCCACTGCATTCCAGCCTGGGTGACAGAGCAAGACCCCATCTCTTAAAAACAAAACAAAACAACAATAACAAAAAGAACCCTATTTCACTGGTTGAGAAAATTAAATAAGATCATGGGTTTACAGAAAAAAGGCTTTCTTGAGGACTGGATTTTCTTCTTTTTTTCTATTGTCTAACTTGACAATGTTTGCCTTTTAACAGTGGCATTTAATCAATTAACATTAATTTATTTATCAATATGATTGAAATTCAATATACTACTTTCCTCCTTGTTTTCCTTTCCTCTACTCCTACATAATTTTTGGTTTAATTGTTACACTTTATCCCCACCAGGGGATTAGTATTTAAATCTGTTTATTTTATTTTTCAAATATTTGCTCTAGGTTTTACATTATATCTATGTAATGTTTCATAGTCTGTCTAAAATTAATATTATCCACTTAACTTATAGTATAAAACATTCTACTACCATTTCCATCCTCACATTCTTTGTGCCATTATCATCATACATTTTGCTTCCATATGTATTATAACCCCCACATTACATTAAGATTTTTGTTGTAACCCCTCAATATATTAGTAACCATTATATTTTAGACAGTCTATTATCTTTTAAAGATTATAAGAAATAAACAGTTCTTTTTTACCGACTCTTATTCTGTTCCCAATTTTAGATTTCTTTATTTCTTTGTGTATTTCTTTTATTTCCATCTGGTATCATTTTTTCTTTGGCCTAAAAAACTTTTTTTTAAAGTCATTTTGCAGTGTACATCTGCTGGCAATGGAATCTCCCAGTTTTGTTTTCTGAAGAAAGCCCATATTCGTGTATGATTTTTGAAAGATATTTTAGTTGAATATATAATTCTGCATTCACAATTTTTACTTTCAGAATGTTAAAGAAGTTCTTCCATTGTGTTCTGGCTTCCAAAATTTCACATGAAAAGTCTGCTGTGCTCTTAGATCTATCTTTCCATATGCAAAGCTTGTTTTATTCCGTTCAACTGCTTTTAAGATTTTTTTCTTTATATTTGACTTTCAACAGCTTGAATCAGATGTAATTTTTTAAAAAATATTCTTGCTTGGCATTCTTGGGACTTTTCTATCTGTGCTGTGCTGTCTTGTATTACATTTGAGAAAAGTATGGTCATCATTTCTTTAAATAATAATTCTAAATTTTTTTCTCTTTCTTCTCTATTTGGCATTTCAAATAAATGTAATATGTTTAAACATTCCCTGGGTTTTCTGTTATCCTTTGTTCATTTCTTTATATCTTTGTTTTTAAGTTTCTATAATTGTTATTGACTTATAAATTTCTATTGATTTATTCTTTTACTTTCTCTGTGAATTTTAGTTTGTTTATAAACCTTTTAGGAATTCTTTATTTGTGATATCTTCTATATAATATCCTTTATGTGATTCTTTATATAATATATAATCTAGCATTCATATTTAACCATTCTGTTATAGTTTTTAATATCTCACTGAAATTTTCCACCTGTCTATATCTATTTCTAATTTTTTCACTAAATCCTTTAGCATGTTAATCATACCTCTGTAAGTTAAAATGCCTTTCTGATAGATCTAATATCTGGATAATGTCTGGTTTTATCTTGTAATTAATGTGGAATCTGAAGTAGCAGAGGATATTTCTCTGTGCTCTCATGTATTATATTTGCCCCTTCCTCAACCACACATTGTTATTTCTTGTTATTTGGTGTAAGACTTATTGTTGTGTGGATGCATTTTCTGTATTTCCCTCTCCAACCCAGTTTCAGGAAGGTTATGTGTGCCTGATGTTGGGGATAAGACTTCAACTATGTTCCTGTGCATCCTCCAGATAACTGGGGTAGTAAATTCGCTTTGTGTTTATAGAGCTCTTTTGTGGGACTGAGTGCCTTGCTCTTCCTCTAGTGATAACAGACTTCTAATTTATGTCAATGTGGGATCCTAGGTCTGATTAATTTGCTTCCTTTTTCACTGGGTCAGGTAGCTTTTGCTTTGAATCCTTTCATCGAAAGTGAATATTTGCTTGGGAATAGGGTTTTCTGTCCATTCATGACAAGTATCTTACTTGCTTGTTATTTGCTGAAAGGCTTGTGGTAGGACAGGGGTGTTTTCTTTCCCTCCTCCAGGAGCAGGTGGGTTTTGCCTCTACCTCTCCCTCAGCATCTCTGTATCTCTGCCAGAGATCCATAACCAGGAGTATTTTATCTTTCTCTGACAGTGACTTCTGGTTTACCACTGTCTGAGAGATGAGCCTGAAGAGTAGACACAGTTTTGCTTCAGTGTACCACCAAGGAGTGGCTGTCTCAAATTTCCTGCTTTGTCCTTAACATTATTTGTTAGTCCATTGTCAAGATGTATGAGGAAGAGTTGCTGAGCAAGTGTGGACTCCAGATGTGTCTGTCACTCCTAGATATTCCATACTGTCACTGCAGCCCATGCTCAGGCTTGCAGAATGTATAAAACTTTGGCTGTTTTCTTTTTTTACTTTTATGGCAAAGTTTGGTACCACTCTGGCAAAAGTGAAACATTTTATTTGTCCCACGTCTCCTTGGAGGGGCTTTCCACACGTTGGAATTGGTTTCAAATGGTTTCCTTGAGATCGCTATCCTTTGATTGGCTAAGAAAATATTATATTGAAGATATTTCCATTTTTTAATTTTTGTTATGGAAAGACTAGCATCCTCATGGTTTTCTACATCTTAAGTGGAAGCAAAATTTATAGCTTTGTTTGTTAAGTTTGGTGTGATTTGTATTTGTTAGTCTCATTCTCAGTAGTTATACCATATGCAGATTTGCATCCTGCAATGTGTTGCCATATAAGATCATAGTGGAGTTAATTATTCATGGAATTAATTATGTTTTTTCATCTGTATATTTTAGGTGTGTGTGTGTTTGTGTCCATATGTGTATGTTTTGAGAGAGCTACAGATAAATTTAAATAAGTAGTTACATTTTATCCATATGATTTATGATATTAGAAACTTCTTTACCCTCAGTTGATTGCAGTTCCCCTTAATCCTCAAAGTTGGAACATCACTGAGCATGATGTTCAGTTTTAATTTAAAAAATTAAACCTAGTTTTTTGTCTGGTATTCAAGGAAATAACATCTTCTAATATATAAAACTTACTGATTACGTTGGATTCCTAAGAGGAATTATATAGGTCCCTGTAGTGGTACATTTCAAAGAGATTGTTCAAGGGTAACCTGACTATAATATTTATATAACTTGCTGATTTTATAATTTGACCCTTATATGGAGAGCAAATGTTCTCTATAACTTTAGGGTTGTATATTACATTAACCTATGTCTTTTTAAAGTACCACCTAAACACAGTCCAGAATTATACTCACATAGGTCCACATCACAAGAATGCTACTTCCAGAATTTTTTCTAAGTAGAACATTGAGAATTAAAACAAAATTCCAAGTCTTACTTCAGTAATTAATTTTTTCCCTGACCTTGAAGAGGTAACTTAATCCCAATTTTCTTTTCATGTAAATATTAGGGTGCCCCACCTCTCTTTAAAAAATCATGCCAATTAAGTAGGCAATGGTTTAGATCCTTCCAGGTGTATAAACTACTCCCTGAGTGTAAATTACATTGTACTAACTACATTAAGTCACCAGTGCCTGAAATTCAGTGAATTACTGCTCTACTGCACTAAATGTCACCCTAATGACTTAAAAGAGTCAGTGTACTTTCAAAAATATTGAGTTTAAACATGAGGAGTTTTATAATGTTCTTTACAAAACTTGAAGAGAGGTATATTAACTTTATGTAGCATGTTTTCTCATACTAGTAGAAAAACAAAACTGACAAGGAGCTTGAAAACTAATTATATTATACAATACACCCACTGCTTTTAGTTTATTAGATGTACTTTAAAGGGAATAAAAAATGTGCAAGTTAAGGGTCCTATTTAAATTCATCATGCTAAATAAAATTTCTGAAGCATAAAGCAAAAAGTGTCCCAAAGCACTTGGTAGCATAATACCTGTCAAAATTCTCACTAATTAGTAAAATCTAAGTGTAGTTCTTAGCAAATATAGATATCCATACTTTCAAGTTGAATATACTTTAAGGCTTTGAAACATTACACTATATTATGATCAAATAGCATTTCCTTGAGACATTAATTTTGTACTAGAACTGTGATACATTTTTACATAAGTATACCTACATGATTAAGTATCCAATAGTATTTTGTCAATTTGATCAAAATAGTTTATTGTGTTATTAGTTATTTCCATGTGAATTAATTTCCAAATCTGTTAATATAATTAAGGATGTTATCAAACTTGAATGCAATTCAGAGTATCGTTGGTTCTTAACCTGAGTCACAATAGCAACATAGCAGCTGTTTGTTTTTCAAATGTCCTCACATTTTTATATCACATGAATACACTGTTTTGGCTTCATTTCTCTTCCCTGATATAAGGGCAACCAGAGATTATCTTTTTAACTCATTTATCTCCTCTGTTTATGGGTTCTTACTCTTGTGGCATCATCTTCCCTTCTGATTAATTGCTTCACAAACCAAAATCTCTTACCTCTTCCACAGCCCCATATTTTCAAATATCCAAAAGAAATTTACATTTTCATACATATCTGTCATAACCAGGTGTTAAAGAGAAATAAATAAATAAATCTTGACTGCTGAGTCAGTTTGCTTTCTCAGAATATCTATCAGATATTCTGTCCTCTGGTCAGATTTGACTTTTCCAAAAGTTACCTACTCTATAACCTAAGTAATATACTTTCTTAGATTATTTGGAATTTCTTATTTCTAAAAGACTCCCCCCAGGTTTCTGGCTCCCTTCAAAAAGATCAACTCTGGAAGATCTATAGGAGGACACATCATGAATACAAGAAATAGCAGAGGAAACTATGAAAGCAAAACAAAACAAAAAACACATTGAAATGTATGGAGACTTATCTTTCATTGATGTTTGAAAGCTAAGGGTAGTGGAATGGGAAAGGGGTCTCTGGCAGCAGAGGAAGAAAACTTCAGGAGAAGAAAGACAGCTTGAACTCGGCTTTGTTTTCTCCCTGCCTTTTGCAGTGCCGCCCTGTCCCTACCAGTGCTTCCAGACGCTAGTGCAGGTGTTTGCAGCAGTAACCAGAGCAAATCAGAAATGTTGCCCTCACGATATTTCTGAGTCATTAAATGACCCTAGAAAAGATTTTATTTGAGACAGATATATACATATATACACGTATACGTGTATGTGCATTTATGTATATATAGTTGACAACTGTGGAAGAAATAATAGAATTAGAAAAGTAAGTGCAATCTCTAATGAAATAATCAACTCAGACAATGGCCATTCATGGTTGAAAACATTCATTGTCACCACCTGAGCACCTGATCAACCTTAAAATCACAAGAAAAATATAGTAAATGTGTGGGCTTCCTGAAGTGAAGCACACAACACAGTCCCGTCTATGTATTTTTGTCTAAATCATTGAATCTAAAACTAGTCAATACCCTAGAGCTAACTCTTATTAATGGGAAGTGTGAGAAATATATGAGAAGTAAAAACATAATTTAATGAAGCAGAGAGACAAATTCAGACTGTGTGACTTTGAAAAGGACAAATGACCCAAATTTCTGCAAAAAGTCAAAAGCAGGAGAATTTGGGAGACGGGATTGCTGTGAATTAAATGAGATACAAGCAACATAATTGTGGGAAATTAAAGCCTCCTGGATTTCTCAGTGCTCTTGTCACAGTCTTAGCCTCCTGAGACTTTTCCCATAACCACCAGAATTAGATCTGTAGTCATTTCTCCAGTTAATTGCTTAGATCTTAAAGGATAATAAAACTTCTCTTATCTCTCTGAGAGGGCAAATTTGTTGCAGTGCCAGACATAGCACCTAGATTAAGCCCCTAAGGTGCTCCTGAAGAGACTTATTAGCAAATCCAAGGACTGGAGTAAGGAGGAAACACTTTCAGGAAGGAAAGAGGAAGGTTACCTCCATCCCCTTTAAAAGTAGACAAAAATTATTTTATTTCTTACTTTTTACCTGGCAACTCCTGTGAGTTAATTGACCTGCCCCTCATTGTGTTGCCTTGGGAGTAATATCTAGATAAGGAGAGAGGGGTTATGCTCTTAATAGTTACTGTGTGGTTTTAATAAGAAATCTCTCTCCCATCCGGCACTTTTCATGTAAGTATTTAGGATAAAATTACTATTTAAAACTGATAATAATAATAGCATATGGCCCTTCTCTATTAAAAAAGTTATATGCCATAGATGATACAGTCTGGCCTTGGATTCAATTTTTGCATTATTTTAAAATTATTACCCATATACTTTCTCTCCACCCATTGTGTGTGTGTGTGTGTGTGTGTGTGTGTATGTGTGTGTGTGAGATCTGGGATGTATGTTTGCCATTCAATTCTTTGCATGCCTAGCCCTCACCAATCTTTTTACATTTTCATAATGGCCATTTTTAAACTTGATTGTCCAGATGGACCTAAAATCACAGACTTTGTTGTTATGACTGGGCCCAAGTTTTAGCACGGGCCTAGTAAGTTTAGGAAAGGAGAAAGTGTAAAAGGGAGTTGAGATGTGGCTAAAACAGTGGTCCCCAACCTTTTTGGCACCAGGGACCACTCTCATGGAAGATAATTTTTCCATGGGACGGGGGCGGGGAATGGTTTCGGAATGATTCAAGCACATTACATTTATTGTGCAGTCAAACCTGTCTGCTAATGATAATCTGTATTTGTAGCTGCTCCCCAGCACTAGAATCACCGCCTCAGCTCCATCTCAGATCATCAGGCACTAGATTCTCATAAAGAGCGTGCAACCTAGATCCCTGCCATGCATGTGCAGTTCACAGTAGGGTCCGTGCTCCTATGAGAATCTAATGCTGCTGCTGATCTGACAGGAGGTGGAGTTTATGCAGTTACGGAAGTGATGGGGCATGGCTGTAAATACAGATGAAGCTGTGCTGGCTCGCCTGCTGCTAGCTAACCTCCTGCTATGCAGCCTGGTTTCTAACAGGCCACAGACCTGTATCGGGCCATGGCCCAGGGGTTGGGTACCACAGGGCTAAAATGTGCACCCAGATTTGAAATTAGTGTATTTTTTCACGTCAAAGGTAGAATTCTGATTTATTGATAGTGTAAAGTTATTTATTAACTACTCTTAAATGGAAGCATGTCAACGGTTTAACATATTCCTATGCATGCAAAAAATCATTATGTATATATCAGGATCATTGATAGATATTTTATGGGAATCAGGAAATTTTATGAATATATGATGACTGAATTGAAATAAATCAAAATAAGATTATAGAAAGCAGTTATTTACTTTGTGATTTTAAATCAGAAATTCAAATACAGTCAAATCCACAAATGGAAAAATGAGATGGCATTCATCTTCTTCATTAATTTTCAGATTAGAAACATAATAATTGTCCTTAGATATTTTAGAACATAGGAAAAACATAAGTAAGGAATCTACAGTCAACCAATTTTCTTCTATTCAGCTAAAGTTACCATTACATTTTAGGGTATTTTTCTCAGGATTTTTTAGTACTTTTGCATATGCATGTATATTCATATTGGATCCCATGATATTATTTTCACATAGTAAGATTAATGTTAAATATCACAGTAATTTAATATTACATATATTAAATAAATAACTCTTAAATTTACACATACTAGTCTTATTATGAATATGTCAAAATCTACTTTTGAATTTTTTAGTTTATTTATAGAATTATTTGCATCTTAAGGATGTTCGTTTGTGTGGTCATACTTATCACAATAAGTAAAGGTGCAATTTGCATTTCTGTTTATAAATCAGTAGAATAGAAATTTAGAATTAGAATTTATTCGCAATTATTTTCTACCAGCTCCAAATTCACCTTTTATACTTTGTGATGCAAAAGCTGCAACACAGCAAACTATGTTACCTATAAATCTTTGTCATTATAGGAAAACTGGAAGGTAGGAGGAAAGGAGAATGACACTCTTTCTCGTTTATATTCTTGCCAGCATCAGCCTAGCACTGGAAGTTCCCCCCACTACCAGCATTTCAACTTTGCTGCTTCTGGCAGTCCCTGAAACAGCTCAACTGAGCCTCTTTGGAAGTATCCTTTCCTCAAACACTTGAGCGCAGCTATCTAGAGCTACTCCTCTGAGCTCCTTAGGTACTAGAATATTCGGGTGACCCATTCCTCAAATATCTCAATAATAACTGCAAAGAACCTTTTATTCAATCTCCTGATTTCTGGAAACCACCTCCTTATTCCCTTTTGTTTTCCTATCCTTGGGGCGATAAATGCTGCCTTCACTTAAGATATTTGTCTGTTCTTATTCTTTTGCTTTTGCTTTTTAGTCTTCTTGCCTCTATAAACAATTCCTTGTATTAAATCTATTACTTTAGACAGCTAATATGCCTCCTGTTTTATTGACTAGTCCCTGACTGATAAAAGAGATTTAAGGTCCCAGCTAATAATTCCAAACTTAATTTTCAAAAAGCTTTTGGCAATTTATATTAATGCAATCAATCAGTGTGCATTTAGTATAGCCATAAGTTTTCAAATCAATTGGGTAAATACCTAAGAATTTAATTGCTGGCTCGTATACTAGAACTACATATAGCTTTGTAGACACTACCAAATCATTTCCAAAGGGCTGTATCTTTTCGCATTCCACCTACAATAAATAAGAGCTCCTATTTTTCCACATTTTAACCGGCAATTGGTATTTTCAGTTTTGGGGTTTAGGGGTACTATGGGAGTTTACCCATTCTATAAAATATGTAATGGTTTCATTGCTGTTTTACTTTGCACTACCCTAATAACAAATGATTTTGTGCAACTCTGATATGCTTATTTGTCATGTATATGTCTTCATTAATCAGCTATTTGTTCATGTCTGTTATCCTTTTTTATAAACTAGGTTGTTTGCTTATTATTGAGTTTTATGTATTCTTTTATATTTTGGATAAAATCTTTTATTAAATATTTATTTACAATATGTTATCTTGGTATTTTTTGATTGTCTTTTATTCTCTTTCCCATTTTTAAGACTGTAGCCAAGTGTTTCTCATTCTGACACTAGTCCATACTCAGCTTCCAGCAATTCATCAAAATTACCATTTAAATGTTTCTACCAGTTTATGGCTCTAGCAGTTTCTGCTCCAAATAAACTAATCTCAGTTGATCCAACCATCTGGATGCATCCGTTTTTCATGAATTTGGAGTGCTTGTTTGCCTTGTGATCTTAGTTCTTCTATGAAGGGTTCAAGAAAATTTGTTGATTTTCAGTTTGTCCAGACTTTGCTTGTTATACTCATGGGAATGATGACATTGACTTCTTCACAGGCTGGAGCTGAAACCAGATTTCCTGGATCGTTTTTTAGAAGCCAAGAATATTCTATACAAGAACAACTCACAAATTAAAATTTTATAAAGAGGACAGCAGAAATATTAGAAAAAAATTGCAGTAACATGTGAACACATGTACTAATTTTATAATCGCTACCTGATTGACCAATCATGCAAATCTCATTTCTATTCATGTCCACTTATCCAAACCATTAGAAATATAAGAATAAATAACAAGGCCAAAGGGAATCAGTTTTTTGTTTAATGAAATTTATTAACCTTTCTATCTAATCAAAACATCATCTGATCTTTATCTCAGGAGTTCCTTAATTAATAAAACAAATTAAAACAAAGAGCCAGACAAAAATATAAATGTTTGTACCACAATAGTGTGCTCAATCTTATGTCCAAAAAATGTGGATAATTAATTGTTGTGCTTGAAGCAATTAAAAGGATACTTGGATCAAGGGTAAAAATGTATCAAAAACAGCACCAAAAATCCCTTTTTCTAGATATGGGGTCATGTTTGCAATTATGAAAATATTTGTTTTTTTATGTTCCTCTTCTAAGGTAGTCCTAGCACATGTAAAAATCCACAAGCCTTTGAACTAATTTAGGTACCAAATCTACCAATTACCATCAATCTAAAATTAGACAAGATAATTAACACTTTGAAGATTTACTTGAAGTATTTAAGAATACTAAATAACAATGCACACCATTTAGATAGTATTATTGTGGTCAGATTTATATTAGGAAGTATATGGAATTGTTAATTTCAATTCTTGGTACATAATAAACTTTCAGAATATATGAGTTTCCTTTTCTTCCCAATGCCCAGAGGGCAATAGATCTATCTTATTTGAAAGATATGTAACATCATTGGTGTATAAATGAAAAAATTATATGTGTATGTTATTATCACATTAAATAGAAATTGACTTTGGCTTATGAATAAAAATTTTAATTGAATAATTTTAGGAGTTCACAGAGTTAACAGAAATGGTAAGGAAAAGAAAAGAAAAGAAAAGAAAAAAAGAAACAGGCCTGCAATATAACTAGAAATTGTATTATAGTTTGATATCAGAAACATATCCAAAATCTTACTACAAATGAATCCTAGGAAGATACAAATAACAAATACAGGTATAGATGATCTTTGCACACTATTACTAACATTCTGCTTTTACTGTTCTTGAAAACTGCAGTTCCCTTTGTTGCTGAGACCACCGTTAGTTAGTATGCATCTTTGTTTGGAACACCAATTCTCAAATCAAGTCTAAACTGGGAGAATCTGTATTAGTTTGCTCTGATGGCTCTAACAAATCACCAAAAGCCAGGTGACTTAAAACAACAGAAGTTTATTCTCCTACAGTTCTGAGGCCAGAAGTCTGAAATCAGTGTCACTGTGCCAATGCGTGAATAGGTCTATGCTCCTTCCAGAGGCTCTAGGTCAGAATGCAGCCCCTTGACTCTTCCAGCTGCTTGTGTTTGCTCTCTGTCTCCAAGTTCACAATGTCTCTTCCTCTTCTTTCTGAGTCAAGTCACACTCCACTTCTCTCTTAAAAGATACTTTTGATGGCATTGAAAGCCCACACAGATAATTCAGGATAATTTTGCCATCTCAGGATCGTTAACTTAATCACATCTGCAAAGTCTTTGCCACATAGGTAACATTTGCAAGTTCCAGCAATTAGGGCATGAAATTTTGGAGGAGGGCATTTTAAGCTTACCACAGTGTCTGACTGTTTGAATCCATGTTAAAAGACTTAATTACATTTATTAGAGGTATAAATGTGGTTCATATTGTGAACAACTAGAAAATAAAGCTTAATTGCTATTTACCAATTAAAGTTTGGGCTCTCAGAAAATAATTTCTATTTACCTAGATATAACAGTGCAGTTGAATGCAATTATACAATGTTAAAATTTAGACTTAGGAAAATATTGTGAAATTAAGCTCAATTTAGATGAGAAACAAAAATTGCTAAAATAGTCATTATTATATTTGAAGTTTCATTACAAACGTAATATTAGCTATTTATGCTTTACTTTTACTGAGATCAAAACAATAATATTTTTTATAACAAGCAATATATGTTAGACACAAAGAACAACTTCTTGAGACATTAAAAAATCATGTACAGATTATAGGATTTCTTTTCTAAAACTTTCAAAAAACTCACTTCTTTTCAGGAAAAAAAACCTTAGCTGGAACTATTTACTTTTAGAACTCATTGGACATCAAAAAATCCCATAATTTATATCCTGTATTAAATCTAAAAATAAATACTTAGTATATTGCAGTAAATATTGAGAATACTTATATGACTAATAAACTTTAAAATTCAAAATAAAACACCACATTACAAACAAATATTAATAGCCTCATGAATCTATTTTGTTTTATCCATTAAATCAAAACCTATATATCTCAAAAAGAGTTTCATGTGATTCTTTGACAACTATATAGAAAGGAAAGAAAAATCAGAATACACTACTTCTCCAGATTGAGGGAGAAGATAAATACTGTGATGTCAAATAGCTTTCTTTTATAAACCTCTATTAGTACATTGCATTTTTTATGACTTTGACATTAATTTTCCTCTTCTTAAATATGATACTGAAAACATGTATATATATAGATAGATATAGATATAGATATTTGGAAAGTTCCATCCAACAACTTTAGTGGAAATACAGCCTGGTTAGTTGAAGCTTCATATATATGTGAACACACATATACACACATACATATAGACACACACAAAAGAAAAAAAAAACTAGAAACTTATGAATAACAGACTAATTAGATAGTGCAAAGTCCTTAAATAGCTCATAAATTAGTATAAACTCTAAATGCCTAGTAAGAAAGCTAGGCAAACGAATTTCCCCTTAACAATTATAATCAGATGTGTGCTGGACCTGGCTTTTTCCAGCTTGAAAGAGACAATCTTTGGCACCTCTTCACGACTCCACATTCAGTGACGTCATGTGGATAGCTTGAAACTGGCCCCAACAGTAATAATAATACCGTGGAAATCAGCAAACACTACATATTTTTCCTCCAGACAGCCATAGGTTAAATATTTACTGGAAAACTACTGATTATATTGTTGTAGCTTAATTATCTATTCCATTTTAGGAGCACATCTTGAAAACATTAAGTGATCAAAGGTAGATTGTCAAAAGTTCATGAGAATAAATTTTCAGGTAAGTTTACCAAGTAATTTTACACCTGTGTGAATTAATAATTTATTTCAATTTATAAATTGCCTCTCTGTATAAAAATAGAAAATACAGATTACTTATTTATACACATTGTAAAATTGAACAGAATATAGAAGTACCTATTTCAAGAATTGGACAACTGACCGTGGAGCACTGGAATTCTTGAGAGCAGGGAAGAAGATGGGGTAAACATCACATATATATTTACTTTCTTCCTGGGGACATTATCTAATCCCCAAAACATAAAAAACAAAAATGGTTTCAAACCGAGAGCAGCAATCTCACTGAGTGGAAGAAATAGCAATCAGAGACACAGGCAAATGATGCATTTGGGATTTATGGGTCTAGGAAACAGCTAAAGGATTAGCAGACAAGGAGCTCAAGAAATGTGGATAGGCGTTCCCTTTGAGCATTGGCCCATACATGGAGCTGTGAGCTGAATAAAAATTATTCAGATTACACAGTTTGACTTCTGATTATTTGTATTGGACAAAAGATATTAAACAATGTTTTCATTCAGTTGAGACTGCATTCACTGAAATTTTGTATCCTTTGACCATCCCTTCCTACTTCTTCCTCTCCAGCCCCTGGCAGTCAAAATGAATATTGAGCTAGCAAGAAAAATGTAGTAATTTTAACGAAGCATTTATAACAAATTTTAAATCACGATTTAAATTGTTCATTATAACTTTTGTTTTTACAGTCAACACAATATTGAAAAACGATTTAGGAATGATGGAAGACTTTTCTGGTTGCTATTAAAAATCAATAAACATTTACCAATACCAAGAACGCCTCCCCTCAGTCTTTTGTTTAGTGTTGCAGACCTACAATAGTATTAATATAATTTCCAGACCTCCGCCTTTTTTATTACATAGTTGCCCCCATCTCCAATTGCCGTATTTGCTCCTCATTTTCCTCTTCCTGAATTATTTTAAAATACACACACATGTGTGTGTATAAATATAAATACATATGTATACACACACACTTACATCATTACTTTCATTGACTAAAAATTTGAATACTTACTGATTTCTCTAATTGATTTTTTTGATGAGTTTTCGGTAGATGTAGCCCAATGAAAATGAAACAAACCACGGCAAAAAAAAAAATCTCATAGTGTTTCATCAGATTGCTCAACTTCCCTAATGTTCTGTTCAGGTATCCTCAATATCAACATATTTACACTTTTTTCAGCAAGGAAGTTCACACTACTGGACTTGATCCTTCTTTAAATAAGGACATCAGTATCACTATTGGAGGAATGGAAGAGGTATTTTTATTTTTTTTTAATTGATTAGATGATTGTAATATGCAGTGGTCTTGAGAGCCATTATACTAGTGGCTTAAATGTCAGAAGAATTTATGAAGAGCAATGACACCTGGGATATATTTTGCCTGTTTCCAAAATAGTCTAAAACAAAACTTTCAATTCTAGAGATAATATTAAATTAATAGTTTATAAAACTGATGCAAGATTTTATACATGAAATAATACATTTCCAATGAGAGTCCTATTATTAATTTTATTATTAGACCAGGAACTCAAAAACATAAATAGGCTTTAACTTCAATTTTAAAACTGAGTAAAGGTCTTGACAATGGAAAATGTACTTATTCTCCATGGGCCTCCATTTCTGAGATCAATAGTTTGTAGAATGTAGAAAAAATAGAAAACCCTTCAGTTGTATGGATTTTCTCCAACATTTTTCTTTAAAAAATTCTTAATAGCTAATCTCTTTCCTTTCATATGACCACGTTATCGAGTATGAGGAATAATTTTGATGGTCCTAATACAATTCTCATAGATATTAAAACGCAGGATTTCCATGTAGTCTTAAGTAATGGCAGTTCATTAATCACACATGATACAAAAAATCATATAAAGATAGATGATAGATAGATGTAGAAATATATACACATATATAATTATATAGGAATATATTCACATGCATATTTTAAATTAATAGACTATTTTTGAGCAATTTTAGTTTTACAGAAAAATTAAGCAGATAGTACAGACAGTTCCCATACTCTTTCCCCATGCACCTTAATTCCACTATTATTAACATCTTGCTGTGATAACTTGCAGTAGGGTTCACTCTTGTGTTGTACATTCTATGGGCTTTGACAAACGTTAAATGACATATATTCACCATTACAGGATCATAGAAAATAGTTTCACTACCCTAAAAATTCCACGTACTTCACCTATTCATCCCTCCCTCCACCTAAACCCCTGGGAAAATCTAATGTTTTTACTGTCTCTATAGTTTTACCTTGTTCAGAATGCCATATAGCTGGAATCATATAGTGTGTAGACTTTTCAGATTGGCTTCTTTCACTTAACAATATGCATTTAAATTTTCTGTATGTCTTTTCATGGCTTGATAGCTTATTTTATTTTATCACTGAATAACGTTCTACTGTATGAATATACCACAGTTTTCCTAGTCACCTATTGAAGGCCATATTGGTTGCTTTCATGTTTTGGTAATTGTGAATAAAGCTGCTATAAACATCCATGTGCAGGTTTTGCGTGTACATACATTTTAAACTAATTTGGGCAAATTCAAGGAGTATGACTGATAGATCATTTGATAAGAGTGTATTTTCTATTTTTCTCCACTTAAGAAGCTAAGAAAAATAAGCTTAGAAAAATGATTAACAATGATTAAACCTAGTATCCCAGTTGTGGTTTCTAAATACCTCCCAATAAAAGGTACCAGAAGAAATAGTACATTTTTAGAGTGATGAAAAATGAGTTTGAAAAATTCTGTCCTATGAAAAAGAAAGGAGTCTAACAATGATTACTGGTGTCATGCCAAAAGGACTCAGGTATGAACTTGAAGAAATATTTTATAATAAGCAAGAATAATCTCAATGAATAACACACTAAGAAATATGTTCATTTAGATAAATTGTTAATAATGATAATAATATAAAAACATCTTTGGATCACCTTTGCAGGATATTAGGAAAAAAATTCACTTTGTCTCAATATTGGTAAAATAAAGGAAAATATTCAGGAATTTTCTTTCCTTTGCTTTTCAAACTGTACCACAGGGTAACCAAATAAGAGACAAGGTGAAGTTTCTTTATAGGAATATCCTAACTAATGAATAAAGAATTATAGAATATCAATATTTTTAAGCACCTGATGAAACAATGCATCTATAAAATAATCACAAATAGTGGCTAACATCACACAAAGAGAGATAACTTGGCATTATGGGCCATTTGATAGAACTCAACAATACCTATGGTAGTCGTGATAAAATAACTTCAATCTTATCTGATCCAGTCTCTAAACAGAAAAAATAGCAATTTTTTAAAATATAGGAGACCAAGGAAATTTTTAAATAATAACAAGGCCACCAGTAAACTCCATATTGTGAAAAATACAGGACAAATTACTTGCTTTCTTTAACAATTAAGTTGCAAGGGTAATTCTTAAAGCAATTAAGTAGAGGATTAATGGATTAGATTAATACAGACGGAAGAGTGAAATTTGTGGATTTTCCTTGGCTCTTGTTTCAAATAAATGAGCAGATACAGAAATTAGGACCAATTAGGAAAACTTGAAAACTGACATTTATTTGATGATATTAAATGATTTTGTTAAAGATTTTAATAGATTTAACAAAAGCAGTATGTTTATGTTTATGAGAAAGAATCATTATATTTTAGAGAGATATTAAATTATTTATTGACAAAATACTATGATGCCTGAGATATGCCTCAATAATCCAGGAGAAGGCGTGAGTAGAGATGAAAATAAAGTATGATTGTCTATGAGATAATCATTGCAGAAGCGAGGTGACAAGTATATGAGGTTCATTACTCTATCATCTTTGTACTATTTATATTTAATTATTTATAACAAAGATTTAAAATTGAGCTATACGTGACAATGCCTTTACCTCATTAAATAAAGTTCATTTTATACTATAAAATTGAAGTTTAAATTTCTATATGTATAAAACAAGATCAAATTATCCAAGTATGCTAAAAAGAATCAATTTGATTAATGAATTAATTAGGAAATGAATTAATTAGGAAATTGTTTTAGAGTTTATTTCCCCAAAGGTTTATACTATTTTTTATTTTAATATACATGAATGAATTAATTTTGAAATGCTTTTAGATTTTATTTTCCCAAATGTATTTCTTCAAGACTCATGTAGTTTTTCAAGATCTCTTATCACAGATTATAGAGACTACATTATATTATGTGGACATTAGGTTTTAGGTAGCATAGTATGGTCTTCTACAGAGTTTAAGTAAAATTGTATGAGGAGGTGTGGAGTTAGTTGACATCAAGAATTGGTGCCGCTCTCCTGTAGTGAGGAAGCATTTATATCTTTTCAAAAGCTCTGAAATAAAAATAAATGAGCTATATGGATATGATTTTAGAACATGTCTTCCCCCCTAAAAAAATTAAGATTTCTAGAAGTTATAAGCAAGGCTAAATAAACTATAATTAATGAGTAAGAAGAATTTAACACTACCATATTTTTCTTAATTTGTCCTTACCCATAATTTCCATTTTCTATAAAATATTTTTGATTATTTTTATTTTAATTGTTTAGTGCATATGTCTTTCCTTTTCATTAAGTAAATATTTTTATTAAGAATCAACATAGTCTTAGTATTATTTATGAGGGTACTTCAAAAAGTTCGTGCAAAAGGGAAATCAAAGGATAAAAATAAAATACATAAACTTCATTTCTCAACATAACCTCCATCAAGTTCAAGACACTTTTGTAAGTGATAATACCAGCCATTTAGTCTATTCCTAGAGAACTGAAGGTCCTGGGAATTTAACAATGTCAATGCAGTCTTTTTTAAATTATTAACTGAAGGAAAAATGGGTGCCCATTAAAGATTTTTTTAAGATTAGGGGACCAAAAAAAGGAATCAGAAGGAGCCAAGTCAGGACTGTAAGTGGAATGTCTAATGATTTCCCATGGAAACTCTCCCAGTGTTACACTTGTTTGATGAGAGGGACAAGCAGGAGCATTGTCCTGGTGGAGGACTCTCTGGTGAAGGTTTCCAGGGCATTTTTCTGCAATAGCTTTGACTAACTTTCCTGAAATACTCTCAAAATAAGCATGTGCTATCATTCTTTGGCCCTCCAGAAGGTCAACAAGTAAAATATCTTGAGCATCCCAAAGTAATGTTGCCATGAGCTTTGTTATTTTGATGAGTCTGCTTTTGCTTTGACTGGACCACTTCCACCTCTCAGTAGTCATTGCTTTGATTGTGCTTTGTCTTCAGGATCCTATTGCTAAATCTCCGTTTCACCTTCTGTCACAGTTCTTTGAAGAAATGCTCAGGATCTTTATCCCACTTATTTAATACTGAAAACTCTGCTCTTCTGCAGCTGGTCTTAGTACAACGGTTTTGGCACCCATCAAGTAGAAACTTTGCTCAACTTTAATTTTTCATTCAGAATTGTGTAAGTTGAACTAATTGAGATGCTTCTGATATTGGCTATTACTCATGCTGTTAATCATTAGTCTTCTTCAATAAGGCTCAAGCAAGATGAATTTTCTTCTTACAAATTGATGTGGATGCTCTGCCCCTGTGGGCTTCATATTGAACATCATCTCCTCCCTTCATAAAATGAGTTACCCATTTTAAACTACTGATTTTTGGGAGGCATTTTCCCAGTAAACTTTCTGTAAATCATCAATGATTTCACCATTCTTCCACCCAAGCTTCAACATAAATTTGATGTTTGTTCTTGCTTCAATTTTAGCAGAATTCATGTTGTTCTGATAGGGACTCTTTTCAAACTGATATCCTATCCTTCTAGGGCCTCAAACTTGATTCTGTTCAGACATGTTATAACAAGTTAGTATGAGTTTATTTTGGTGCAAAAGCCTTTTGCAATCCTTGCATAGTTTTTTTCAAAATACTCATGTCCGTGAATTCTTCGGAAGACCACCTATAGAGTCTGAATCTCTTTAAAGTACATACTCTCAAAATATATTTTCACAATTAAATTACCGATGCACAATTATTAAGTAAGAATAACTTCAGTCTCTCAGGTCCATTTAGAAAATACAGATTCCTATATACTTGTAAATATCTACATTTATTGTGCACTAAAAATTTGACTTCAAAGACAAAGTAGGTATATTTAATAAAAAAATCATGTATTATTATTATTATAGTTTAGAAATATGTGAAAAGAGTTAAATTCTATATAAATAGTATAATTACATTAAAAATGTAAAAGTGGCAAAATGATACATGAATAGTGTTTCACTTTAAGCCAAGTTTTCAAGTCTGTGTTTATTTATTTTTTTTCCTCTTTCTTTTTTCTTTTTTTCTTTTTTTTTATTTCAAAGGACTATGAGGGTACAAATGTTTTTGGTTATAAGGATCACCTTTGTAATGCTTGGGCCAGGGTTATAAGTGTGCCCATCACCCAGGTATTGTTCATTGTACCCGTTAGGTAGGTTTTCATCTATCCCTTCTGCCTCCCTTTCCCAGATTGGTTTCCACTGAGTTGTACCTCCCTATATGAACATGTGTGCTCATCTGTTAGTTCCAATTTCCTAGTGAGTACATGTGGTGTTTGTTTTTCCATTCTTTAGATACTTCACTTAGGATAATGGTCTCCGGTTCCATCCATATTGTTGTAAAAGGCATTAAGTCATCCTTCGTCACGGTTGAGTAGTATTCCATGGTATACATATAACACATTTGGTTAATCTACTCATGAATTGATGGGTATTTAGGTTGATTACACATCTTTGCAATTGTGAATTGTGCTGCAATAAACATTTGTGCGCAGGTGTCTTTTTGATAAAATGACTTCTTTTCCTTTGGGTAAATACCCAGTAGTGGGATTTCTGGATCCAATGGTAGATCTACATTTAGTTCTTTGAGGAATCTCCATACTGTTTTCCATAGAGGTTGTACTAATTTGCAGTCCCACCAACAGTGTATAAGCATTCCTTTCTCTCTACATCCATACCAGCATGTATCATTTTTGGACTTTTTAATAAAAGTCATTCTAACTTGGGTAAGTTGATATCTCATTGTGGTTTTAATTTGCATTTCCCTGATGATTAGTAATGTTGAACATTTTTTGTTATGTTTATTGGCCATTTGTCTGTCTTCTTTTGAAAAGCTTCTGTTCATAACTTTTGCCCTATTTTTAATGGGGGTTCTTTAATTTTTTTTGCTGATTTGCTTGAGTTCTTTGTAGATTCTGGTTATTAGCCCTTTTTGGATAAATATAAATTTATCCTATAAATGAATAGGATAGTCATTGTGAATATTTTCTCCCATTCTGTAGGTTGTCTATTCACCACTTCTTTTCAGTATAGTTCTGGAAGTCCTAGCCAGAGCAATCAGGCAAGAGAAAGAAATAAAGGGTATCCACATCAGAAAAGAGGAGATCAAACTATCACTTTTTGCTGATGATATGATCTTATACCTAGAAAACCCCAAAGTTTCCACCAAGAGATTCCTGGAATTGATAAACAATTTCAGCAAAGTCTCAGGATACAAAATCAACTTACACAAATCAGTAGCATTCCTCTACACCAATAACAGTCAAGCTGAAAGTCAAATCAAAGACTCAATACCATACACAATACTACAAAGAGAATAAAATACCTAGGAATATACTTAACCAAGGAGGTGAAAGATCTCTACAAAGAGAACTATGAAACACTGAGGAAAGAAATAGCTGATGATACAAACAAATGGAAAAACATATCATGCTCATGGATCAGTAGAATCAACATTGTTAAAATGTCCATACTTTCCAAAGTCATTTAGAGATTCAATGTAATCCCCATCAAAACACCAACATCATATTTCACAGATCTAGAAAAAATAATTCTACACTTTTTTTGGAACCAAAAAAGAGCCCGAATAGCCAAAGCATTGTTAAGCATAAGGAACAAATCTGAAGGCATCACATTACCAGACTTCAAACTATACTACAAGGTTATTGTAACCAAAACAGCATGGTATTTGCACAAAAATAGAGACATAGACCAATGAAACTGAACAGAAAACCCAGACATAAAACCATCCACATACAGCCAACTGATGTTTGTCAAAGCAGACAACAATATACAGTGGGGAAAAGAAGCCCTATTCAACAAATGGTGCTGGGAGAATTGGATAGCCACACGCAGAAGAATGAAACAGGATCCATACCTCTCACCACTCACAAAAATTAATTCGAGATGAATAAAGACATAAATGTAAGGCACAAAACCATAAGAACTCTAGAAGAAAATGTTGGAAAGACTCTTATAGATATTGGCCCAGGCAAAGAATTTTTGAAGAAGACCCCAATGGTAATCACAGCAACAACAAAAATAAACAAATGGACTTGATTCAATTAAAAAGCTTCTGCACAGCCAAGGAAATAATCAATGGTTTTGAAGTCTTTGAAGACCATTGAAATGTCTATGATTTCTATATAAAATTATATGTACTGATTGACCATGATTTAGATTCAAACTCTGACTGACTAGTAATTCTAATTCTAAAAGATGAATATACAGATGAAGGCACAGTTCTTTAGTGTTTAGAAACATACGTGAACTTGTAAAATGCTGACTTATAATACATATCACAACATATACTCCATTTAGGACTTGAATTACATAGCTTTCATTAATTATGAGACTATTTTAAAAATAATTTCTGTGCATTAAAGTTTTTAAAAGTATTGATTTGCACTATATTGCAATCTTTTAGATTTGATGTTATTAATTGTATTTTTAATTTTGAATTCTTTGTCATGTGTTTAAAATGTTTTTTCAGTCATTTTGTGTAGATGGCATGCTCTTTCCCAAATTAGGCTTTATAATTCTGTGGGCCAGCAATTAGTTTTTTTGTTAATTGTGGATGTCAACGTACCACTTATAATTAGAGTGATTATATTTCCTCATTTTTTCTGGAAAATTCTGCTTTAGGTATATTGTTCTTGAATTTTTTTTTTTATATTTGGTCCCACATTTTTTATATTTTATTTGTTAGTGTAATTTTTAGTTAAATTAATAAAGCTCAGATGGGCTTATTAGGCTTCCACTTTGTACTTTTGTTTCTTCCGTACTCTTCTTTAGTAGTAAATGAGATGCATGTTCTCTGAATAGCAGTTTAACTTTAACATGTACTTAAATCTATCTTTTGAGATGCAACATAACTAACACTCCCTTTTAAGGAAGTATTTAGTGTTGATCTGTCTGATGGCCATTTGTTGTATCAGCCATTGCATCTCATCGCTCATGTCACAGGCCAAGTCATATCATATACAAAGCCAAGCCACCAGATATAGGGATCAGAGAAATATGTTAGATTATAGGTTCAATATATATTAAGTGTTTTGGGAAAATAAGAGACTCAGTGGTATAGAGGAAACTCAGCATATAGTTTCCTGAAAATTCTTGGTATAATGATGGCTTAATTTCTTGTATGATATAAATCTACAGTAATTTATTTCATTATTTTATGAGCTTTTTCTGAATTTTTGAAATTGAACATTTCAGCAGCTATGAGCTAAAAAAAAATGCAAGCCAAATTAAAATGTAACTATTGAATTTCTGTTTTTTCCAAGAGTCAATGCTGTGTAAGTTACACAAAATGTTCATTTGACACCCAATCCAAAGGCATAATTATCTCACTGACCATATGGAAATCAGAAGAAACAAAATCGAAAAACATAAGTGTGACTCTTCTATTAGATTAAGTGACTGTTCTAGTAAATTCTAAATTTAAAAAACTAATATGAAGACCAATTATTCATGTTTGTAATTATAATATAAATACAGATGTTGGTGGAACACAGTGTCATCATATAAACAATATTTTTACTAAATTAAAAAGTCTGTGCATAGTATTGGTTGTGGTACACACTTAATTTAAAATACATCTAAACTATTATATCTAGCAATCAATGGAAGTACTTATTTTCAAAGTTCACAAATGTTTTTACATATATACATTAAAATATCAAAATCCAATATTTTTGTAATAAAATTAATGTGGAATAAACATATATTTCTGTAATAGTTTGGCAGAACAGCACATGCTTTCTTCTTTGCCTCGTATCAATTGAATTAAGAAATGGTAGAATATTTGAAGAACTTTTTTTAAACCAATCTAAGTATTCTATGATATTTTCAAATAATTTTGTAAAGAAGCACTCTAAATGTTTGTTGCATTAAAAAAATCAGTGGGGAAACAAAAATCAGGTTATTCAACAAATTAAGTGTCCAAACTATAGTTTTTGACCTGTTTATGTAATAGACTACAATTTTGATTTGAAAATTTCAGACTTGCAATCATTATGCTCCTTCAAAATTAAGGGGGGAAAATGGAAAAAAAAAGCTTCAACTTATCTTTCAGTTTATATTTGAATTCTGCAGTGGTTCTTGGGAATGTCTTGAATTGTAGAAATAATCTGTTGAGGGAATTTCTAGTTTTAGTTTGACCAATTTGTATGCTATAATGGAATAGAAAGTAATTTATAAGGCCTGTGATGTACCATCATCTCAACTGAAAGGCAATCAAAATATTTGATTAAATTTATCTTGTAAAAATGATTATCAAAGATTAATATCTACAGTAGAAGCATAAAGGCAGTATTAATAAAATAAGGTATGCTGAAATATTTACAGATTTTTAATATAAAAGAGGTTAGAATTAGCAATATCCTTTATTTGGTTGAATTTGCTTTAAGTATCCATGTGTGGAAATAGTGTTTTGTCAAATAAAATAAAACTGTCTAGTGATTAATATATTAAACTCAATAAATTAATCAATGAATTAAGGTTATAAGTTAACTTTAATAGATTAATATGGTATCCTTAAAATAAAACATTAAAGATGATGTTAGGTAATTCTTACAAAAGATAAAAATTAAGCAATACTGAAAATATACATTTCTTTGAAAAAATCAGGGATATAGTACTAGTGAAAGTTAAGAATTTGATAAAATATGTGAATAGTTCCAAGAAAAATTGCTAATTGATATTATTTATAAATGTTCAGATGATCATAATAAAATAAGATTAGTTTAGGGGTTTTGTTTTTTTTTTGGCTTTCAGTGATTGGGCATAGGCTATTTTACTTCTTAAAAATTATGTTTTAAAAATAGTTTTTGAAAAGAAGTAAAGTCTCCCAATTTAATAAAACTAATTTTTGGCCAATCAATATATTTTTAAAAAGAAAAGAAAAAAGTGTCCCATGTCAACCTCACTTATAACAAGATTTTGAATTTAACAGCTTCTTAGTAAGTAACATTGACTAATTTCTTTCTATTTCTAAAATACCAGTTTTACAGTTGTGAAATTCTCTGAGACCTCTGCATTTTATTTGTGTTTCAACTTTAGGTTTGGAAAGTTAGGATTCTATATTTAGTTAGTGCTATCCGATTAGCATTGGCTATTTGCTTGCTTTGCCTAGTGTTTAAATAATCTGACTGTACTATAGATGAGGAAACATCAAATTAGAAGTCAAAACATGCAGTTATAGTTTTTTTTAAATCCATTAACTCCCTCTCTTAAATGTTAAAATGTTATATTAAATATTTTACGTGTACCTAGATATCCAGATTCAAAAATTAAGTAAATTGAAATTAATACAAACAAAGCCTCCGATCTTAAAAAGTACTAAATGAGACAGGTTTCTTTTTTGTCATGAGGTTATTACTAGGGCTAAAAAGAAATCTCAAATAATCTTCTTAAAGAGGAGTTTTCTTGTACTCATATTATTCTAGCTCCACTGGAAATCCTTCGTCTTTAAATGTAATGGTTCTTCATTTTATTTTATTGCAACCTATTTCTGGTTCCTAAAAGTTTCTATGGTTATGTTTGTTCATTAATGCTTTTAATGTTCCTTGCTAGGTTGCTGCTTCAATTTTTACTATCTGGTTCACATCAGGATCTCACAGCTTGGAGTTTACCTTGAATCATAAAAATTTGAGATTGTGACCTAAACTCTAATGATGTAGAACACTGCATAGCTCCACAGGACACAGTGGGATTAATGGGGGTTTGTGTTGTGTACTTTTAATCAAGTGCTCTAATGAACATGTACTGACTTTTGTGGAATGGCTACAAGATAAATAGACCTGTTAGAAGGGGAAAAGATGATGTGCTGAATCACATAAATAAAATGATCAGGTGAGAGAAAGTGTTTCACATCTCTACTTATTTTTTTTATGAGAATCCCGCTGAGTAGTCTCAATGTGCTTCTAGCTAATGGCCATAAATAAGTACATACTCCATGCAGAATAATTAACTTTTATATCTTTAAGATAGTGACAGCAGAGACCTGAAACAATTCATGAATATCAAAGCATAGGGAATAGACTAGGAACATCTCTTCCAAGGTTACATATACTATATTTTACCAAAATTGAATAATAATAATAATAACAGAAATGGGATGTGGAATCAGATTTTGCCTCAATTTATCTTTTGACCCTCATCATGCCCACTTGCTTCAGATAGCTGAGGCAATCGAGGCAAAGTTGTTTTTATCCAGAAGGTATGACAGGAAGGGAATCTGTATATTGCAATGGCTCCCTAAGCACTATGTAGAGAGGGATTTTAGACTACTCAACTGGGTTTCGCTTGCAAGAACACTGTGGTGAAAGAGAAGTATCCCCAAAAAGCTGGGGTGAGGGTGATTTTGCTGTCATTGCTACCATGTATCTTCCATCCAAATACCTCAATTTTTGTCAAAATTTAATAGATCAATCTTAGTGTGTGTGTGTATATATATCTCTGAAGCCAAACTTACTGTTTTTCAATTACTTAAATTATAATTAATTTTACGTAAAAACATATACATATATGGTTTTGTAAAAACACATAAATGCAACTGTATTTATACTTTCAAAAAGTTATTTTTAATCTTTAAGATGATTTACTTCTTTCTTATTTCACCATACCCACTCTCCTTCCTCTCTTGGCCCCTCACACACATCACTCAATATCTCAACATCTACCTACTTTAACAACACAGGGTATATCTTTTGGAGTTTTATTAGTATGCTCAGATAACCCTATAGAGACAAAAACATTGTAAATAATTATGCAGGCATAAGAATATATGAGGGAAATTTGTGTTATGGTTTGTTTTCAGAAATAACACATTGTGCACACTTTGGGGCAGATTTTTTTCCTTTCACACAACATAAGATAGAGATCCCTATATAGTATATATTAAAGCTCTTCGTCATATTTTTAATGCATACTAAATTCTACATGCTTTTTTTGTACCACAAACATTAGCCATTTTTCTTTTGAAGTGCATGTACTTTGCATTTTTGCCAATTATAAGTGATCTTTGCACACTAGAAATAATGTTTCAATAACATCTGCTAAAAACGAATATTTTATTACTTTCTATATTTTGTATATTTATGCATGACATCTTTAACACCTATTCATACAAATATCTTCTAGAGTTCTCGAGTTTAAAATTTTGGTTAGGTAAGTGTCCTCTGCTTCTAGAATGTACATGTACTTTTATTGATATTTTTCAAAGGGTATATATTGGTATTTTTTAAGACTGATTCTATCTGAATTTTATTTTTAAAATACTGTGAGATGAGTGGCTCTAAAGAAAAACTCAGAAGGATACCAAGTTATGCCAGAACCATTGAATATATAATATATTTACATTTATTTGTCATACTTAACATACTTTCTTCTATATAATGAGATCTACTGGGTTATTAATCTTTTCTCTGTATCTTTGCTAGTAATATATTGACGTGATTACAGTGAGTTTATAGTATGTTCCTCTGATGAGATAGTCCTTTGTAATTGAAATACTGTAGTATCATTTTCTTGATAGTTCTTAAAAATGTGTTCTTTCAAATGAAATTTAAGATATTTTTATAAAATACAAAAAATAAAAATAACAGTAGTAATCTTGGGGATTTTAATTGCAGTTTAATTTAATGGGTAGAAATTTTCTGAAACTCATATTTTATAATATTGTCTTTCCAACCAAAGGTAAACCATTTAAGAGAGTGATCAAATAGTTATACACAGAATTGTATGTACAGTATTTGAATCCAGTATACATTTGGTATCATAATCAGGCAAATTTTTCACATGAAAAGAAAATTAGTACATAAAAATAAATCACATCCATGAATATAAATGCAAATAATCTAAAGTTTTAGCCAGTGGAAACCAATGGAGATATTTGAATTCAGTATAAATTTAATATCACAAAATTTTGCCTGGTTTTGATATTTAATTTATACTGGATTTAAATACTGTAAAATCCTCTGTATGTCTAGTTGATCACTTTCTTAAACTCTTTATACAATTATTTTCAGCATAACTTTTTATTATTGTTTTTAAATCAGTGCCATCTTGAGAGAGATATAGTGAAGTTTTTCACTGTATATAAAAATGTATTTCATAAATATATCCTTAAACATCCAATTATTTTTGCTTTATATATTGATTTCACTTACTGTTTTGTGGTTGAGGTTTATTATAATTATATTTTCATTATAGATTTTGTCTTTGTCATCACATATGCATCCTTTATATTTTTATTATTATTTTTGATTTGATCTTTCATATACTTGCCATTAATATTAATATCACCATTGTTACATTTTTGCCTTTATTTTCCTAGTATATTTTATTCTATCTTCCACAAATTTAATGCAAAAAATTGATATTGTAGTATACTCTTTGTAAAGAATGAATTACTGGGTTTAATCTTCAGAATAGGTAAATTAAGCTGAGGTAACAAACAGCTCTAGAATCTTAGCAGCTTAGAACAACAAAAATTAACTTTCCACTCACTCCTGTTATGGCTAATTCTGGTTGGGGTTTGGGATATGCACCATCTTGACTTCATGCAAGGATTTGGTTGTGGTTAGGGCAATTGTGTTTAATGAAGATATTAATTTGAAATACTCCATGTTCTCTCTCCTCTGTACGAGTTACATTTTTATACTATAATCTTTATTGTGAGAAAACGTTATTGATACAAAGCTAGCAAATGCATGAGTAATTTAAGCATTACTGATAAAGCTTTTGTTGTGCATTTGTATATTGGCCACATCTATATTGAAATAAGCTTGAGTTAAGGCAAATGTCAGAGCCAATTCAGATTTGCTTGTATAAGGACATTAGAGGATTATTTAATTTGGGATTATAGCTAATAACATTTGTGAGAATTGTGAATATAATACTTTTATACATTATATATAATGGAAATTCAGTGACCTCCAAAATAGATCTATATTTCTTACTCAATAAGAAACATTGACTAGTTTTTAACTAGTGTGCCAAGAGAATAATACCCTGTATGCTGAAGCCTTTGGCATCTTCTATTTTGAGTAATTCTTATTTTGTACCTTTTGACCTGGCCCTTTTTACTAATTACTTAAAGTCATTGATATTTTCTTATAAACTTATGCAGAATTTTCATGTTTAATGTTTTCATACATTGACTTCTATAGGAAAATTTGCTCTTCTCCAGCATACACTCTGAAATTTTTGCTGTCTGCGTTAGTGGTTAGCAACTTCAGCCTCATTTATGATCCAGGAGCCTACTGACTGTCTCTAGTTTGAGAGTGCCGTGTCTGTGTTCTGTATGTTGAACAATGAGACAAGCATTAAACAACTCAATAGGTGGCAAGTCGCCTCCTGCCTGCAGTCATATTTGAAAAAGGGTCTCCTATTGTGCAGTATCATTAAACATCCTCCAAACAAACCTAATCCTGAGGCATTTCTCTTCAAAGCATTCATGTTTCATATTTATCAAATTAAACATGCTAAAATTTGATGTTTCAAATTTTAAGTTGTTGAAAACAATAATCATGGAAGATATTTACATAAACATGTCTTCATTTACATATATAAATTAATATGAAATTATAGTTTTTTATTTATATTGGTCAATTTCAACTATTTTGATGCTTCTCTTCTAAGCATGTAGAAATTAGTTAATACTCAATATCCAATTTTTATCAATAATTAAAAGAATGATATAACTTCACCTTCTCATGAGCAATTCAAAAAGAATCAAATTTGTTTTACTGTATATGTTACTACGTTTTTCTTTAGTAGTAATGTCTGATGCATTAAAATAGACTTAAAAGCATCTCTTTATAAACCCTGTCACACATTATCATAAAAAGTAGGAGTTTGTAAAATATAAAGTAACATTTCATACAATATTATTGAAAGCATTTCTAATTTCCCATCAATATATAAATAATTTTCAATCAAAGTACATAACAATAACTTTAAGAATTATATCATTTCTCAAAATAACATAAAAACACACCAGAAATTCAATTATATCTTTTAAAATATAATGGTGTTCAGTTTCCTGAACTTCGGTAACAATGGCAAATGGAAGGTATACAGCTAGAGTTTTAATTTTGTGAAACTGTTATGAAAATATATGTTCTCCAAACATTTTAAGTATATTTGAACAAGTATTTCCTCTTTGGAAACTCAGAGACCCCATTTTCACTCTTCTATCTCTGATACATATTATAAGGGGAATGGGACCCCTCACAATCTTCCATCCACAGACTTCCTTGCCACTTGGTTAGCTCTGCCAAAGGAAGCTACTCTGAGGGCAGTAAATGCTAGAAAGAGGAATAAATAGCTCTCTTTCTGTTTAAATTCATTTTTTAGCAGTACCTCTCCAGCAGCAGCAGATAACAACTGGTTCAAGGAGATTGTTGTCAGTTCTAACATTGCTAGTTCAGAATCCCTTTCCAGTGATAGGCCATAGTGTGTGTCCCTCCTGGTCTCAGTCTTATACATATGATTTTTTTTTTCCTGTGGTTGCAGCACGGTTTGAAAAAGCCCACTCTCAGAAGTACCAGCCATCATCATGTGGTCCTTCCTACCTTAGTGTTTATAGCACCCCATGTTGTACTCCTAGAAGAGCAGGAAAAAGTGAGATGCTGGAATTTGCTAACACTTCCTTTCTCTCTTTAGAACCAAGGAGAGTAGATGTTTCCTGCTATTACTAATCTTTGAGTTACCTGATTTTTCTTTCTTCCACTTTAGTTATCTCAACACTTTGTCTACTTGTTCCCTGTGCTAAATGTCCTCTTTTTGAAATATCTAGAATCATTTCTGACTTGTTGACTGGATGCTTAGTACATCATGCAATATGTAATACAATAAAAAGACTGAATGTTTATAATACGTGATTTCTTCTGAAATTTCTTGGAGAAAATAAAACCAGGATTATAGAATGATGAGTTTGGTCAGTTGCTATGCCAATGATCATAATATGTCCGTTGATAATTTATTCATATCACATAGTTTTGTGTAAAATATTTATTTTGAGGAGTCCAGATATTTTTAAGAAAATAATTCTATAGAGGATTTAGAATTTGATTTGATTTTGTTTTCTTTAGCCAAAGTTATCCTGTGTATAATTATAAACTGAGATCTAAATTCATGTTTAATATTAAAAATTTATCAAACTTTATGTATATAAAAGTTTAATTATATCAGTGTTGAACTTTAAATATAATAAAAATAGCACATGCTAATTTTAAATATAATGTGAATAAATTTGAAAAGGCAAATATATCTGAAATGGAGCCACTTTGTACTGTAGGCCCATATTTCAGCAAGGACTACTATGAATTTTAAGGTGTATTCATTGTATATTAAAGTTTATAATGTTATAAAATTAAGAAGTTAATAAAACATGTAAGTCCCAAAACAAAAAATTTAGGGCATTCCCTTAAGATGTAGGTGTAGATAGAGAAAATAGTCCTATTTACTGAATCCAGCGAACAGAGACAAAAGGAAGAAGTAGTTGCATGTATGTCCACCCTCCTTTTCCCATAGACCAGCAATCCCCAACCTTTTTGGCACCAGTTTCATGGAAGACAATTTTTCCATGGACAGGAGGTGGAATGGGACCTGGTTTCAGGATTCAAATGCATTATATTTATTGTGCAGTCAAACCTCTCTGCTAATGATAATCTGTATTTGTAGGTGCTCCCCAGCACAAGAATCACCGCCTCAGCTCTACCTCAATTATCCGAAATTAGATTCTCACAAGGAGCGCACAACCTAGATCCCTTGCATGTGTGGTTTACAGTAGTATTTGTGATCCTATGAGAATCTAATGCCACTGCTGATCTGACAGGAAGTGAAGCTTATGCAGTGATGCAAGCAATGGAGGCTGTAAATACAGAAGAAGCTTCTCTGGCTTGCCCACTGCTCACCTCCTGCTGTGTGGCCCAGTTCCTAACAGGCCGTGTACTGGCCTAGGGGTTGGGGACTGCAGTCATAGACCCATTTTTAGGAAAAAGTGCTCTTTGGTTTAGGTTTACTCCTGTAGGATGTGATATTAATTAGCTCATTTACACTATCACTAGCTACCTCACCTCAACCTTTTATGAAGGCAGTTGTAAGTCAGGGACTTGGGGTTTCACTGAATCTTGTAACAGGAAATGTGTTTTTGTTTATTCTGGAAGGTTTTTTTCACGCTTCTTTTTCTTATTACCTGAGAGTAAGAAAGCATGTTAGCTTATAAGTGTATGGATTACTATTAACCATGTCAAATTACTTCACATGCCATTATATTCTACAAAAATAATATTCATTATATTTCAATAGATACTTAACAAATAGTCCAAATCCGATATATGGTTACTGTTACATATATTTAAATATACAGGTAAAAACTGGGTTGGTTATTTTTATCTTATTTTAGGGTAGTTTTATGAGTGGAGTGGGTCCATTGTTTTCTAAAATTAAATGAAGAGTTTTGATCCCTGTATAAAACATTTAATGTTCTGCTCTCTCCACTTGACCCTAATTCTACCACCAATACTGAGGGAAAGGAAAAAAAACAAAACTAAATAATACAGAAATGTGTACTATTCAAAATTCAGTATCAACTCTAATTTCATATTTTACCATGCTTTAAATATCTTTATCTATCTATGTATTATGAATGAGGGAGAGAGACACTTCAAAATTTCATGAAATTAGTTATGAATAATATAATGTTTCTGTTATGCCAAAGGCTGCATAAAGAAATACAAATATCATACTATTTACTTCTGAAGATTATGGAAACTTAGTGTTACTGCATTATCAGCAATATCATAATTTTGCATGTTTGAAGATTGGAATTGCATGTTTGTCTGATTTTCACAAATCAGGTATCTCCAAGACCTTATTTAAATAACAATAGTTTAAAATAATAAAATAAAAACTAATAATAAATTGATATCTAACTTGCAAAGTAGGAAGTTTCTATTATAGTAATAATATCTTAAAAAATTGATTCTTTTAAATTATTTTGGCACTTATTTTTTCTGTTATGATGATTCCCTTTCCAGACCCCATAGAAACATTGTTAATTCCTAATATATATGGGTGTTATGATGCCTGATTGGGTCTTATGAATGATCACTATGAACATTATCTACTCTTTAAAGAGGAAAATATTTAAACATAAAGATTACAGAATATTCCCTTTACTCATTGAAGTAGTTTGTATTTCACTTCCACTCAAAAGTCTATCACATCACCAAAACAATCAGACATTCATATATATATATATTTATATATATATATATATTAAAGCTAAAGGGAAAAATTCTAGAGGCATCAAGACATTTTCAGTCACAAACATTGATACAGAACAGAACATTAGGAAATTTTGATGTTACCATTAAATAAATCTTCAATCAGTGAACTCTTTGTCTTTTTTATAATACATTATTCAAAGTATCATAATCTCTTTACTGCTTTCATTCTTCATAGCTAACTTGTCCCCATGTAGTCCATTCTCATCATGAAGAAATCTATTGATCGTGGTGTTACACTATGTAGAGTTCTTATATGAAATATCTTCCTCACCAGTTCTAAGATGTACCAGAATTCCTTTATACATTATGCTTCAGTCACTTTTAGATATTGGTCAACTCCAGGAAATACTCTGTTCCAGAAAATATGGAGTCTGTTATAGGTAGTATAAATTTAACAGGAATCATTTCAGAATTTAAGACAACTTATAAAATCATTTAGGATTTGCTAAAAAAAAAAAAAGCAAATTTATAAAAATGACTGCCAACATCACACTATAAATCTCAGATGCAAGAAAGCATTTTTCTCATGGCACCATCAGTAAGCTAAGAAATAGGGATAAAAATTAGCTGAAGGAAAATGAATATCAAGAGTGATCAGGACAATATCAGACAATCTGATATACATGTAATTGGATTCCCAGAAAGAGATTAATGTGTACAGAAAATATTTGTGGAAAAATAAAGCCTAAAAATTTCCTAAACTTAACAAAAATAACCAATTTACTGAGACAAGTAGCTCATCCAAACCCAAGTGGGATAAATAGACACATAGCGGCTGTTGAAAACTTGACATGAAACAAAAACCGAAAGCATTCATAAGCAGAGAGAAAGGCCAGGAAGGTACATTCTGTACAGGAAAATGAAGATCAGAATTACCACTTCCCACAAAAAATAGTGGAGGCTTTGATTAATGAAAAGACATCTACAAAGTACTAAAAAGGAGGTAATAATTCCTGTCAGTTTAGAATGCAGTATCTTTAAAAATATTAATACTTTTTGAAAACAAGTGTGACTTTAAAAGATGTTCTGATACATAAAGGCTTGAAGAGTTTGTCACTATTGGATTTGCTCTACAAGGCTGAAGTGAATGGTACCAGATTCAAAACTCTGGACCTGAAGTTAGGAATAAAGATCAGAAGAAGTGGTAATTAAGAGGGCAAATAGAAGGTGTGTATTTTTTTAATTTCATAACTTACTTAAAAGATAATGGACAGTGCCAGCCAGAAATAATATTATCAAGTGAGGTTATAACACATGAGGAGGGAAAGATATGACAACAATCACAAAGGATGAGAAAGTCAGGTATATAAAAATATACTGCTGTACATTTACTACAGTTGTGAAGTGAAAGCACGCATCATGAATTGCAAAATGTAAAATGTCCAGTGTGAAGGGGAAGAAGAAAGCAATAAGTACAAAGGGTCAGGTGAAAATTACGAAGTGTGTAGAGGTATAATGTTGACTCTAAATAGACTGATAAGTTAAGGATTCATATTGTTAAGCCCAGAGCAACAATTAACAATAAAAATAAAAATAGGTATAACAAAAAAGAATGCACAAAAATTTAATCCAAAACTCAAAAGAATGCAGGAATGCAGAAACAAAGGAACAACAACAATGAAAAAAGAAAATACAAATGGATAACCTATGTAATAGCAATAAAAATGAGTTGTTTATCTGGAATAAATAACAATTCCAAACATGCATGCACATTAATGATAGAGCATCAAAATTCATGTGACAAAAAGTGACAGAAATAAAGAGAGAAATAGACAAATCCAAAATCATGGTAGGAGATTTACCACCACTTTCTCAGGAATTGACAGACTAAATAGACAACAAATCAATAATTATATAGAGGATCTAACACCACAATCAACCAACTTGACCTAATTGACCTTTTCAGAGTATTATACTCTACAAAACCCACATTCATTTTGACTGGATTTTATAAGAATTTCTGAAACAAGAAAATCTAATGTATAATGACAAAAATCTCATTGCCTGGCTAGAAAGGATTAACTGCAAAAGGGCACTTAAAATTTTCTGTGAATATGTAAATATTCCGTGTGTTGAATTTATGATGTGTAAAGGGTAGCTGAATGAAATTGATTGAAAAAAAGAAGCAGCTACAGGATGAATCAGGAAATCACAGCTTGAGCAGTTGTCTCAAAAACCAGGCAGCAGTACAGGGACGTTGTTGCCTCCCTCACTCCCTTGCCAACTTAACTTTGCTAAATTTATGGCACATACGAGTTTAACTAACAAGGGTAAATATAATCAACACAACAGTAGGTTCAAGTTTGCTTAAGAATTTCAGTTTTTGTCTTCCCAGGTACTACAGCAAAGGCATACTAGAAGAACTTGAGCACAACTGTACAGTATCCATCATAATTGAATGCCACTTAATTGTTCAAATGTTCAGATGCTTCAGATATGTCTCATAAGCTCTTAATCTAACTCTCATATATTATTTCAGTTTCAGCTTAAATATCACTTCCATAGAGAAATGCTAAATCAAATGACATTAATCATTTTTCCCATGGAAGAGATCTTCATAGAACTCTATGCTTCTCAATTAAAGCATTCATTTCAATTGTAATTTTATAATTAACATCAGCCTCCCCCCACCAATCTGTTAACTATATGAGGGCAGTTTCCTTTATTTATCAATGAAACCATGCATTACTGCATGTCTATGAAGGGCTTTGCTTAGATTTGTTGAATGAAAAATTATTGATTACTGATCATGGCATGGTATAAACATAAGATAGTGAGTAAAATGTAATTGCGTAGTAGTCAACATAAATCAGAATATAATGTTGTCTGAGTAAGTGTAGATTATAAATCTTTCTTATTTCAATAATCACTCTTTAATAGGCTTATGCAAAGGGTGTTGGGTCTGGTAGAGTTATAAGACTGAATTATAGATAAACTAGATCTAATAAATGGAATGTACATTCTGGAAGATTCAGTGTAGAGCTAAGAATCATATAGAGTATAGACAGATCACAAAAGCAAAACTATAGAGGCAGAAAACAGATCAGTCTGGGGTTGGGGCATACGCTTGACTTCAAAAAGGCACAAGTGGACAATTTAGGATACTAGGTATTTTTGTTAACTTGATTTTGTTGTTAATTACGTGACTGTATGCATTTTTCAAAACTCAGAATTGTACACTAAAGACAGAAAAGTTTACTGTGTGTAAATACCTTAACAAACATGACAGAAAAATAAAACAAAACAAATAAGCAAATAAAAATCTTTTGTGTTCCCTCTAATTGCCACAAGGTTTAGAATGTAGTACTCTTTTTTTTATTTTTAATTATTATGAATACATAATAGTTGTATATATTTATAGAATACATGTGGTGTTTTGATGCAGGCATACAATGTGAATTAATTAAATCAGGGCAATTGGGGTATCTAACTCCTCAAGCATTTATCATTTCTTTGTGTTAGGAATATTCCAATTCCACTTTTTTAGTTATTTTAAAGTATACTCTAATTTATTGTTGATTATAGTCACTTTGTTGTGCTATCAAATATTGTTCATTCTTTCTGATTATCTAAATATATTTTTGCACCCATTAACCATCCCTACTTTATCCCCCTCTCCCTGCTACCCTTCCCATTCTCTGGTAACCATCATTCTATTCTCCATCTCCATGAGATCAATTATTTTATTATTTGGCTCCCACATGTGAATGAGAACATATGAGATTTGTCTTTCTGTGCTCGGCTTATTTCCCTTAACATAATATTCTCCAGTTCCATCCATGTTGTTGCAAATGGCAGGATTTCATTCTTTTCTGTGGCTATTTAGTACTCCATTGTGTATATGTACCACAATTTATTTATCCATTCATCTGTTGATAGACACTTAGGTTAGGTTGATTCCAAATCTTGGCTATTGTGAATAGTGCTACAATAAATATGGGAATGCAGATATGTTTTTGATATACTGAATTCCCCTCCAGACATTTTTTTTTTATAAGTAATGGCTGATACTGTGATATAGTCTGAAGAATGCTACCATGTTACTCCTCCCCTAAAAATATAAATGTCCTAATCTTTAGAAACTATGAATGTTGACTAATCTGGAAAAAAAAAAAAGTCCAAACAAAGCAAGGTCTTTGTAGATGCAATTAAGTTAAGGACATTGAGATGTGGACATTATCCTAGATTATCTATGTGGGCTGGAAATGCAATCATATATACCCTTATGAAGGGGAGGCAGAGGGATTTGAAGATGCTGTCCTTGAAGACTGGAGTGATGCAACCATAAGCCAAGGAATACTGACAGCTACCAGAGACTAGAAGAGGCAAGAAATTTTCTCTTTCCTGGAGCATCCAATGAGAATTGGACCTGCTGACACCTTGATTTCAGCCAAAACTGATTTTAGAGTTTTGTCATGCAGAGCAGTGAGAGAATAAATTTCTGTTGTTTTAAGCCTCTAAATTTGTGGTAATTTGTTACCACAACCACAGGAAACTAATACAAACAGAGACACATTTTTTTACTAGTACTGTTCCCTTTTCCAGCCATATTAGTCTACTTTGGCGAATATTAACTGTACTTTGGTTTCTAATAGACTGTAGACTGAAATGTTTTTCCTCAGCTTTGACTTTCAGTTTATCTGTGTTCCTGTGATTTTTTTCTCTTTTTAAAGAGTTTATAGTTTGGTTTTAATCTAGTGGCATCTTTTGTCTTATAGGTGGCTTGATCATTCTGTTAACATTGTACATAGATATCGATATTATTTGGACTGATTCTCTTGTCATTATTTTGTGCTATTAGTCCTAATTTTAAAAAATTTTCTTTTGTTTTTCTTTTTCCTTGACTTCACATGAGTTAATTAAGGTTTTTCTTTTCATGTTTCTATGTTTTGCCCACTATGTAGGATGTCAAACATTCTTTTAGTGAACATCATGAGAAGTTAAAAATACATAAATTATCAAATTTTTAATTTAAAAATATTTACTTACTTTCTGTACAATAAAGATCTTAAAACATTTTATTTTTAATTTCGTTTTGATTCAGATGCTTTTGAAATTGGTATTATTTTATTATTAATAATTCAAATTAAAAAATGTTTATATATAATCAATTTATAATAATTAAGTTTTATACTTTTCTTGGTCTTTTTTCTTTTATATCAAATCTTATTACTTATATTATCATATCCTTTTGGATATCAGATATTCTTCCAGAGTGCATTCTTTAGCATTTCCTTTAATAAAGGTACATAAGTATTACTTTCTTTCATGTGTTTTGGACAGAAAACAGATGGTCCTTACTCATTAAATGGTAAAAAAAAAAAAATGCTTAAATATAAGTTGAAATTTCTTTTTTCTCTACTATACTTTTTTCCATCATTGCTGGTGACAATTAGTTTAAATGCAATTTTTTGTAAATAGTGGCTTTTGAGTCAATTTTATAATTTTCTCATTATCTATGGTGTTCTATTTTTCTACGAATATGCGTTTGTTTGCTTGTTTACTCTTTCCACTGATCAGAAATTATTATTTCCTCTAACCACCCTGATTCCAACTTTGTTTGATGTCTATTAGAATTTTAGATCCAGGCTCTATTTCCTTTTGTCTGATATAATTTGTTTCCTTTTCAATAGCTTTATTAAACACTTATATTATTAAGTTTCAGTTACATTACTGAGGACTGAACTCTGATATTTTTCTTTTGTCCAAATTCCTTTCAAAAAGGGCCTAGTAGTCACACCTACAGATGATAAAATCTCACTAAACAGGTTTTGTTAACCAAATATAGTGCAGGTTTACTTCCCAACCTGATTCTGGAATAGCATTAGCATCATCCAAAAGATAGAAGACCTTCCCCCTGGTCTTGACTCAAACATCTTAGTAGATCCTTCTCTTAAGAAAGATACTCCTGTCTGGACCTCCCAGAGTGCTCAGACCTTTTATCTTAACTTAAGCATTTTCTTTCTGGTCTTTTAGATAAAGCCTAACTCTTTCATCCAATTGTCAGCTAAAGAATCCTTAAAACCCACCTATGACTTGTAAGCCCCTCCTTCGAGATGGCCCACCTTTTTGGTCCAAGCCAATGTATGCCTTCTGTGTATTGATTTATGACTTTACCTGTAATCCCTATCTCCCTAAAATGTATAAAACCAAACTGTAACCCAACCACAGCAAGTCCACTTGCTCAAGGCTTCTTGGGTGTGGCTCCGGGTCATGGTTCTCAAATTTGGCTCAGAATAAACCTCTTTAAAATTATTTTACAGAGTTCAGCTTCTTTTCCGTTGACATTACCATCACCCCACTTGTATATTTCAAGATTGAGTCACCCTAATTTGTGTTGTCACTTGATATCTTAATTACAGATTCTTTCTGTATCAGTTCACCTCATACCTTGTCAAGTGGACTCTAAGCTTTTTCCTAAATAAGCTTAATTATTGTTACCAACCGTGATCCTTACAAGTCTGAAAATATTTTATGCTGCCAGATGAATGATAGTTTGCATGGGATTCTTCTATTAGTCAGATTAAATGCATCATCCAGAATCTATCAATCTACCAGCATGTTTTTATAGTTATTCAAGAGAGAAAATGATAAAAGGAGGGGGAATCATGGATCTGTTATCTTTACAGAATATCTATGTCCCTCAATTGTGAAGGAGCTCAGGAAATTTCACCCCAAAATATGACTCCTTTGTATAAATAATATTTTGAATTGCAGGCCCCTTGAGATCAGTAAAGTGTGTGTGTGGGGGGTTCCCTCTATCTGCATAAACTGGACTAACTGATCAAAAGATCAAAGGGGGCAATGGACTTCCCTTCCTCTCCCTGTTGTCTCAATATTTTGTAGAATGCCTCCAGACCTGGCCCAAATCATTTAAAACATAATACCTGTCTCTGGGGTTAATTTACAAGCCAATCTGTTCCCCCATCCATTCTTCCTCCCTAACAACCCTTTATCACCCTAAACAGAATTACCTATACTCCTCATTTCCTCCCCCCAAAAAGCATGTATTAAAACATGTATAAAACATGTATAAAAACATCTGAACTTCATCAGGATATTGGGTAATCACTCTGTGATTCTTCCCATGAACATGGTAAATAAACCTTTCTCTTATTAATCTGCTTAATTGTGAGTTGGTCTTTCAGCAAACTTTTAGAGGAAAGGGCAAGTTTCCCCTCACCCCTGAAATTGAGAGGAGTAATCTTTACTTCTTTTATTTTTTGAGATTCTTTGGCGTTTCCATGTTATTTAGGAGATATGCAGTGGGTTTTAGATAGTATTTAGTACTATTTTTTTAATAACACCTTATAATTTATGATTTTTTAAAAATGTGGGCAGCACCCTGGACAAACATGTAAAATATCCAGAAAATGCACTCTTTAGCACTACTGATACAATGCAAATTCAAATTCCAATGTTTACTGCATCATTATGAATGCTCTTCATTTTAATAAAGTTAACAGGAGCATTTAAATATGTACTGTTGGCATGCTGGAGTTTTGTTCTTGCCTAATTTAGCAACATAAGTGGCAAAATAGCATAATTAGAAACTTTGCAAAGAATTTTCAAATGTTTGTATAGAATCCTTTTATTAAAGAATAAACCACATGCAGAGATTACTTGTGGTGTTAGCTTTTTCCAGGTTGACTATGAAAGTCAAGTCAGCTGGTAAAGCATGCAGAAAAATAGGACACCGTTTTGCCACTTAGGTAAATTTCTAACAGAGGTTTGGGTCCTAAATATGAGCTGAAATGACATAAATTTAACATTAGCTAACATTTATTAGGTGATCATTTGGTCTACATAATTTTTTAATGTGAAACGTAAACATATGTATTCTGTCACAGAAGTTATCTTCATATATAAAATGTATGCAGCCTTAGGGAGAGATTGTTCATTTTGTTAAAACGATAGATAATTATCCATATGTATATTTGCAAATAAATTGTTGTAGACAGCTTGTAAATTGGCTTCCAGTAGTCTCGCCTTCTGATATTTATGTCCTTGTGTAATCTCTACCCCCGAGATGGACCTAGCATCTCCCTCCTAGTGTCTGTGACAAAAATGATTGACTTGGGATTAGATTACAGAAATACTGTGACTTCCATTTTGCTTTTCTCTCTCTCTCTCTCTCTGCACTCTCTCTCTCTCTCTCTCTCCATTCTTGTTTAAGGGAAGCAAACATCAATGTTGGGAATAAGTACACATGGCAACGACATGATGTCTCCTGGTAAATGGCAGGCAAGAACCTGAGGCCAGCTGATAGCCCAGAGGTTGCTTTTGGAAGTGGCACTTCCCTAAGGCAAGTGTTATGGTGACTGTACCCCTGATTTACACCTCAATTTCAGCCTTGTGAAAGATTTTGAGTTAGAGGCACCCAACTAAACTGTGCTTAGTTTACTGACCCACAGATTTGCAAGATAATAACTGTGTCTAGTTTTATTCCACAAAGTTTTGGTGTAATTTGCTGTGAGGTAATGATGATTAATAATTATCTGATGAAATATGCATTAAAATTTAATTTATTATCCTTTTGTTCTTACCAGTGTTAATTTTAGCCATTTTTATATTTGTTAAATTTATGTTTGTTCCCCCAAATTTCAAAATAGTATTATTTTTCTGGTTTCCAACTATTTATAACACATCATTATGCAATATATTCCAGCTTGTTTTTTGGAAACAAGGTCAAAAGGATTTGCTTACAGGAAAGAGTAAAATATTCCATTCTGTTTCCATTTATTTTAATCAATCCCTTGGTTAAGAATTAAAGTAAATATATCTTGGCTGTGGATTTTCTTGTTTTTATTGTGAAAATGCTGTGGGGATTTGGGGGATTATGCATTTTATTCATAGGTCGTAATTGATTCATATATAATTGGTTAGTTTCTCTTTCTACAAAATATTTATCTTAATTCAGTTTCTCAACACATCTGCTTTGATATCATTAAGAGGTGTTATAAATTTGATTATCATAAATGTATTATAAGCATCTAAAATAAAAGGATAAGAATGATTTTATGATCTACACATTGACATTGTTGTATGAAAAATAAATTCAAAACAAAAGTACTTCAATTTGATACTTTGTTTACACAAAAAATGATATTAAATACATCACAACTGTAAAGGTAAATAAAAATCTCAGAATCAGCCCCCCAGCTCCTTCTACACAAGGAAAGGTCAAGCCTGAAGGCTTAGTCACACAACACCCCTTTCCAAAGGAATAGCTATACCTACCATTATGCATCAGCCGTATTCCCACTAGAATGTAAAAGGCCTCAGGCATCTACAAAGACTGCCCCCACAGATCATTCATAAGAAAATTCTTTGCTGGCTCCCCATAAGCAAGGACATGCAAATTGTAACTTTGGGTCTACAGGCTATCTAACTCCTAAAACTAAAGTCTATTGATTCCACACTATTAATGTTGATTGCAAGTGTATCTTCCTGAGTGCAGAACAGAGACAAGATCAATCATTCTTCCACTTACCCAGGGACATGTACATAATTGGTGTTTCCTTCCCTCCCTTTTCTCTCCAAACAATTATCTTATCATATGTAAAATGTAGATTTCCTGGGCCTCACAAGAATGTAACCATTTTGCCTCCCTGCCCACCTCCCTCCTCTTTTTTCCTTCTGTATGTACTTTCCCCTTTAGATACTGAAGTTCCCAAATTACCCTTCAGAAAAACAGTTCCTTCGAACTTTGGCTTAATAAACCTGCATTGATTGAGATCTTTGCCTCAGTCACTTATTTTGGGTTGTCATAATGGCAACCACATGAAGGGAGACCTTGGAGTAGAGCTCTATTGGCTTGCAGCAATTCTGCTTTCAGTGCTAAGGTACCAGCTAGAGCAGCAGTCCCCAACCTTTTTAGCACCAGGGACCAGTTTCATGGAAGACAGTTTTTCCCAGATGGTGGGGGGGCGGGGTATGGTTTCAGGATGATTCAAGCACATTACATTTATTGTGCAGTCAAACCTCTCTGCTAATGATAGTCTGTATTTGCAGTCACTCCCTAGGGCTAGCATCAGCGCCTCAGCTCCACCTCAGATCATCAAGGAGCAGGCAATCTATATCCCTCGCCTGTGCAGTTTACAGTAGGGTTTGCACTCCTATAAGAATCTAATGCCACCCTGCTGATGTGACAGAGGCGGAGCTTATGGGGTAATGCAAGTGATGGGGAGCAACTATAAATACAGATGAAACTTCACTCATTTCCCTGACGTTCAGCTGCTGCTGTGCGGCTGGGTTCCTAACAGGCCACGGACCACTACTGATTTTTGGCCAGGGGTTTGGGGGACCACAGAGCCAGAGTCTTAATCTAACTGATTATGAAGTTTTCCAAGGCTACATGACTACTCTTTCCCAGGGTTCCTTGATATCCCAAAATTTTGGTTTGAGATCCAAGGTCTATTTTGCCGGAAAACTTCTCTAAGGAGTTTTGCTCACTTTTGATATGAAAGATGAGTTTCCTGCTTCTGCGATAATGGAGAACAAGTCTTCAGCTTGGGCCTCATCTTCAGGTAAGGAAGTGGTTTGGGGTTTTCTTTAGAATTTGATACCTAAAGATCAAATTGGCAGCTAGCTATTATTTCCCCTTATGTTTAGAGACCTTAACAGTGTATAAATTGTATGATTTTTTTCTCTGTTTTGAGTTTTGATCTGTCTTATGTTAGATTTGAACAACTCTTGGTTGAAACTGACTAAAACTTTAAATTGTGAAAAACAAGGCCTCTAAAATAGACTAAATCCCTTGCATCTCAAATAAGTTAAATTCTACCTCTAGAGACACCAGCCAGTTTAAAGAAACCAAAATATTTTACCCAAGATTTTATTATCTAGTCTCTTTTACCCTAGTTTCTGGCTAGGACTTCCAGAACTATGATGAATAGAAGTGATGACAGTGGGCACCCTTGTCTTGCTCGTAGAGGGAATGCTTTGAACATTTCCCCATTCAGTATGATTCTGGCTGTAGGTTTGTCATATATGGCTTTTATTTTTTTGAGAGATATTACTTTTATGCCTAGTTTGTTGAAGGTTTTTATCATGAAAGGGTGCTGGATTTTGTTGAATGCTTTTTCTGCATCTATTGAGATGATCATGTGATCTTTGTTTTTGCTTCTGTTTATGTGGTGAATCACATTTATTGATTTGCATATGTTGTACCATCCCCGCATCCCTGGAAAGAAACTCACTTGGTCATGGTGAATTATCTTTTTGATGTGCTGCTGAATTCTGTTTGCTAGTATTTTATTGAGGATTTTTGCATCTGTGTTCACAAGGGATATTAGTTTGTAGTTTTCTTTACTTGTTCCCTTTCCTTGTTTTGGTACCAAGTTGATATTGGCCTCACAGAATAAGTTAGGAAGGATTCCCTCCTTCTCAATGTTTTGAAATAATTTCTGTATGATGGTACCAGTTCTTCTTTGTAAGTCTGGTAGAATTCGGCTATGAATCCATAAGGTCTGGGATTTTTTTTTTGTTCAGAGAGTTTTTATTACTGCTTCAAAGTAGGTCTTCATTATTGGTCTGTTCAGGATTTCTGTTTCTTTCTGATTCAGGCTTGGGAATTTGTGTGTTTTCAGGAATTTATCCATTTCCTTTAGGTTTTCTAGTTTGTGTGTGTAGAGGTTTTCATAGTATTAATGGATAATATATTGTATTTCTGTGGTATCAGTTGTAATGTCTCCTTTTTCATTTCTGATTGAGGTTATTTGAGTCCTTTCTCTTCCATTTCTAGTTAATCTCACTAGTGGTTTATTGATTTTGTTTATCTTTTCAAAGAACCAAATTTTTGTGTCTTTGTTCTTTGCATTTTTTTTTGTTTCCCATTTTGTTCAGTTCTGCTCTGAGTTTTGTTTTTTCCTTTTTTCTGCTGGCTTTGAGTTTGGTTTCCTCGTCTTTTTCTACTTCCTTGAGATGTGACCTTAAGTTATTAATTTGTCATCTTTCTGTTTTTTTGGCATAGGCATCTAAGGGTATGAATTTTCCCTTTAGTATTGCTTTTTCTGTATCCCATAGATTTTTGAAAGCTTGTGTCCCCTTTGTCATAACTTCAAGGTATCTTTTGATTTCTATCCTAATTTTATCATCGACCCAAGGATTAGTCGGCAGCAGGTTGTTTAATTTCCCTGACCTTATTTAGATTTGAGTGTTTCTCTTGAAATTGATTTCTAGTTTTATTCCACTATGGTCTGAGAAGATACATGGTATGATTTTGGTGTTTTTTTAATTTGCTGACTTCTTTTGTGGCCTAATATATGATCAATGTTGGAAAATAACCCATGTGCTGAAGAGAATAATGTATATTTAGTAGTTTGGGGAGAATCTTCTGTAAATGTCTGTTAGGTTCATTTGTTCTAGAGTCGTGTTTTATTCCAGCATTTCTTTTTTGATTTTCTGCTTTGAAGATCTGTCCAGTTCCATCAGTAGGGTGCTGAAGTCCTTGGCAATTTAGATGCTACTGTTTATTTCTTTGCTTAGATTTAGTAGAATTTGTTTTATGAATCTTTGAGCTCCCGTGTTAGGTGAATATATATTTAGGCTTGTTATATCTTATTGAATTTCTCCCTTTACCATTATATAATGACCATCTTTGTCTCTTTTTTTTTGCCATTGTTGATTTAAACTCTAATTTTTCTGATATGACAATGGCTATACCTGCTTGCTTTTGGTTTGCATTTGTGTGGAATATTTTTTTTCCATTCCTTTACCTTCAGTCTTTGCAAGTCCTTGGAGTTAGATGTGTTTCTTGGAGACAGCATCTACTTGGCTTTTATTATTTTCATTCATTCAGTCAGTTTGTGTCTTTTTAGTTGAGAATTAAGCCCACTGACATTCAGTGTTAGTGTTGATATGTCGGATACTGTTCTGTTTATCATGTTGGATGATACACTGTTGCTTTATTTTCCATCTTATGCTATTATTTTATAATAGCTGTGAACTTTAATTTTTGGGTATTTTTACACTGCTGGGTATCTATTGTGCCATTCCATGTATAATGCACTTTTGGGTATATCCTTTGGGGCAGTCTGGTAGCGACAAATTCCCTTGGTGTTTTGGTGTCTGGAAAAGTCTTTATTTCTCCATCATTTATGAAATTTAGTTTTGTATGATAAGAAATTTTTGACTGGCAGTTTTTCTGTTTGAGATCACTAGAAACGGGGCCCCAATCCCTTCTGGCTTGTAAGGTCTTTGCTGAGAAGTCTGCTGTTAGCCTGATGGGTCTTCCTATGTACATTAGTTGTTGCTTTCATCTTGCAGTTTGTAGAATTTTCTCCTTCACTTTGACTTTGGCCATGTTGGTGACTATGTGTCTTTGAGATGTCCTGTTTGGTATGAATCTTCCCAGTGTTTGATGACCATCTTGTATCTGGATGTCTGAATCTCTGGGAATACCAGGGAAGTTTTCCTCAATAATTCCCTTGAACAGATTTTCCATTCTATTTTCTTTTTCTTCTTCTCTCTCAGGGATACCCGCAATTCATATATTGGCTCATTTTATATTGTCCCATATTTCTCTGAGTGATTGTTCATTCGTCTTTGTTCCTTTTTCTGCATCTCTGACTGACTGCAATAGTTTGACAGGCTTCTCTTCAAGCTCTGGGGTTTTTTCTTCTTTTTGGTCTAGCCTGTTGTTGAAGCTTTCTGCTGTATTTTGAAATTCCCTAGGTAACTCTTTCATTTCTTTAAGTTCTCTTATATCCTTTCTTATGTTGTCTAGCTCTCTAGCAATCTTTCATTTTTTTCATTGATATCCTGAAACATTTTATTGGCTTCTTTGAGCTGGTGTTCAACTTTCTCTTCATTCCTATTCATCCTATTTGCCATCCGTATTTTGAGTTCCATTTCTGACATTTTGACAATTTCCTTTGGGTTGGCATCTGTTGCTATAGATCTATTGTGATCCTTTGGGGGTTTTGAACTACTTTGTTTTTACATGTTTCCAGAGTTTTTTTTGCTGGTTTCTTCTCATCTGAAACCTCTTTTCTCAGCTCAGGGAAGATAGGTTTGTGGTGTACTTGTTCTTGTTTTATGGGAACTCTCCAACCTAGTGAGAAGGAGAAGTCCTTACATGATGATTTTGTGACCTACTCTGGAACACTGAACTGGCAGATGAGCAGTGAATGCTGAGAGCCTATAATGCAGCTGTGTTGTCCCATTCCCCTGTGATCGTGACCATCCAACCCGGGGCTGGATGATCTCCATGTGATGTGGTGGGTAGTGTCCAGGCTGCTGTTGGAAGCTTGGGTCAGGGGCTGGGTAAGTCCCTCTCCATGGAGGCTGGCATTGTGGGAGATTGTTCTGCCCAGGTCTCCCCATTGTGGTGGCAGTGGCAGCTGGGTGAGGCTATCTAGGCAGTGGTCATGGGTGTCAGGGCTGCGGTGATTGCTTCACCTGGGTCCAAGTGCAATGGTGGCTCGTATCAAGCAATTCCCTGGTGGAGCATTAGACTATGAGGGTAGTTCCCACCTGGTGGCTGGTGGGAGGGCCAAAGGGAAGGACGTGGGCCCCCAGAGGCAGCATGGGATCCTTAGGGGTGGAACCTTGGGGCTGTGTTGCAGCCAACACAGGAGTCTCAGGGGCAGGGCCATTAGGGTTAGCAGCAGCACAGGAACCTCAAGGGTGGGGCCAAAGAGTTGGGCCACTGGGTGGCTGGGGCTCTGCCTCTGCCCACCTCCTGCTAAGGCAGTTGTTGTGGGGCTTCTCAGGTAGTGTCTGTGGTGCCCATTCTGCTCAAATACCCTGTGAGGGGGAGGGGTGCGAGGTTCCCAGTCACAGGGCATGTTGAGAATGTCCAGTCTCCCTGCTCCCTCCCTGACCTGGCTTGGGAAATGTGGAGACTGCTGCAGCAAAGTCCAGCCCAGTGTAGTGTAGACATTCTGGACCTGAGAGCTCAGAATGGCATCAGTTGCATCTACCTGAGAATGGAAGCTACCATGTCCCTGCTATGCCCACTCTTTTGTGCAACGTCACTGTACAGATTCCAAGCAGCTCCCTGATCAGTATGAAGGTCAGCAGTGATGGTGGGGGAGCCCCTCACACATTAGGCCAGTGTCCAAGGGGGTAGCATGGATTCCTGGGGTTCTCTCCTCCTGTCCTTCCTCACATGTGTATGTCTCCCCCAAGTACCTTCTGATCTTGCTGAGTGGATAACCCCATCACCTTCTCCTTCACTTTAAGTGTCCCCCATCACTTCTCTGATTATTCACAATGTTCCCTCTAAGAAAGCCCTTCCATAAGTCGGCATCAACCTGCAACTTTTGATCCTCTCCTTGAGAACAGCACACGCAGGCTGCTTCTAGTCCCCCATCTAGCCACCTTCTCTCTGTGACATATATTAAAGTGGTCCTTTCAACAAATATTAACTAAGAGGCTGAGATCTTTAAAAGTCTAAAAATAGACATTCTCTGAGAACTGAGAAACATGTGAGGTTTCCATTACATAGTAAGACCACCTTCCAGCTCTCTGTCTGTGCTAGTAAAATAAGCCATTAAAAATCCTATTGGTCAGTGGTTAGGTGACATACTATGGGTCTTTTATTTTAGACTCCTAAATTTAAATATATATGAATAGATTCTAGAGATCTCTTATTCTAAACAATTGTGTTTTTATATTTATAGGAAAATGAACTAAAACAGATACATAGCAGTGTCACGGCTATTTCCTTGAAAAATTAAGGAATACAAATCTGACCAAAGAGATTAAATCCTTTGTATGCTGCTCCTGTGGGAATAACCACTCCTGCAAAAACAACAACAGTCCTAGTGCAGTAACTTATCCCTGTAATCCTAGCACTCTGGGAGGCCAAGGCCCAAGGATTGCTTGAAGTGAGGAGTTTGAAACCAGCCTGAGCAAGAGCAAGACCCCATCTCTGCCAAAAAATAGAAAAAATTAGCCAGACATGGTGGCATCCATTTTTAATCTTCCTCTAACTGAGGCAGCTAAACCTCTTCCAAAAGGAAAAAAAAAAAAAAAAAGCTTAGGTTGTCTCTCTAGGTGCTTTGAGATGTAAATTGCTGCCCTGTTTTCTCTAAAACCCAGGGAAGAGCTTCAGGCCAAGTAAAAGAGATAAAATCTTTAAATATTTTCATTCACAGAGGCATTTAAAATTTAATTGCTCTTTTAAATTGGTAAGTTTTACTTGCCTTATGGCTAAAATTTTAAAACCAAAACTATAAAGTCTTTGTGTGGACATGTTAATATTTTATGTTGTGTTCACAAAGATGTATATGTTAAGACATATGTTTATATATTGTCTACATGTGGTACCAAATTAACTTAAAAATATGAGTACGCATAAATTTTAAAAACTAGCACAAATGGTTTTCAAGTTCATGTGACCTTTAGTAATCTCAATACAGACAGTTTTGAAATCATTAATAAATAAAGGTAGTTTTAAAATTGCTCGTAAAATGAAATAAAAATGTCTTCCGGTCAGGCAGATTTAGACAATTTCTGCTAGATGTTTTAAGGTCATAAAAGTATTGCTTCTGTAATATTTTTGATAATTGTTTGAGTGGTTTGTGGTCTTATGTTTTAGAGCCATTAGATTTTAGGCTCTAAACAAATGACCACAATATGGCCTAGGGATATGTGGCATTCTCCCTGGACCAGCTGTGCCTCCTGGCCAGGCTGGGAAGGGTTAGACATTATCTCCACAGCTTTATCCTCAGTCCAGAACTCTACACGTGATATATAAATTTAAGACCCAGATGAGTCCTGCCCTCCATGCCCATCCTCCGGTGCCACGTGGGTACTTGAGACCCAAAGAAAGACATTATTAGGGAGGGTACTTGTGTCATTGTTTCAAAATTTTTTTCAGTAATTTAAAATCTGAAATTCATGTTATGTTAAATTAAGTAATAGATAATCATACAATGTCTGAGTCATTTTTAGGTAAATTAAAATACTAAAATAATTATTAAATGTAAGTTTAAGTTTGTATACTTTAAAAACATAAGTTGAAGTTCATATACATTGCCATCTTATTTTTATATGATATAAAAAGCTAGCTATATTTAGATTCATTAAAAAAGAATTAGAGATTGATCATATTTCAAAGTGTGAACTAAAATTAAATAAAAATCTTCCCCCCCACCAGCTGACTAAATGGACCTCCTCCTGGCCAAGAGGATATCCTAAAACTAAATTGTCTGCCACAAGGAGGAGGTCAGACATGCCTCACCATGCCCCCCTCCCTTCTTGGAGATATCCTTTGTAACTCATTAACAGGCAGAAGGCTATACAAGACAAACCTGCAGGTCCCCAATTTACACAACAAATATATGTCCGGTGACTAGTCTCCTATCTAAAACATTCCAAGCCTTTAGACAAAGCTTCATTTTTTAACCAATTACAAGTCAAGGAGCCTTTTAAACCACCTATAACCTGTAAGTCCCCACTTCGAGATGGCCCAACTTTTCGGGACAAACCAATGTATGCCTTCCGTGTATTGATTTATGACATTACCTGTAACCCCTATCTCCCTAAAATGTATAAAACCAAACTGTAGCCCAATCACAGCAAGTCCACTTCTTCAAGGCTCCTTGGGTGTGGCTCTGGGTCATGGTTCTCCGGGTCTCCGGGTCAAATTTGGCTCAGAATAAACCTCTTTAAAATTATTTTACAGAGTTCGGCTTCTTTTCCATCGACAAAAGTTACCTTAAATTCCTAAGTTTTTTTTACTAAAAATAAAGGTTGTTAAGAGTTAATATTATAATTATTGTATCTAATTAAAAACTATTAAATATGAAATAATTTTATATTCAAATTATATAAAAATATTTTATGAGTTTTTTAGTGAAAAACATTATAAAAAGACAGAAGGATGTGGTTTTAGTTAAAGAAATATAATTTTGCCCAGTTTACACATTTTAAATATTATTTTAAAGGAATACAAAGGATAGATAAAACTAAATAGATATAAAAAGTTGAAGAAAGAATGGAAATGATGAAAAATTGTAAAAGTTTGTAAGAGGTTTATAAAAAATCTAAACTTGTGATCAAATTGACTAATATGAGATAGATTCATTTATAAGCTTTTATTACATTTAGCTTTCAACATTAATGATGAACTAATACAAAGATAAAATTGGATTAAACAAGATTTTCATATACTATTAATAGAGACAGTAAAAAAAGTTTGTTCACTTTTTGAGTAAACTACAAAAAAGAGTGGAAAGAGACAGATTTTGTTTCTTTATGATGTTTTTATTAGGTGTTATGATTATTTAGAAAACTGAGTCTCCTGTCTATCAAGGAATAAAGGTTTTTGCTTTTTAAAATGTTTGAATTATCACTTTGGTTAAATGAATGACTTATTTCACAATAACCTGTAATTCTATTTTGTGATATCAAGTATTTTAAACTTTTGATATTTGACAAACTTTCCAAAATCAAAATTTTAAATTATATTAGGAACCCTAGAAGTCCAAGAGAAACATATTTGGCTTATTTGATATATAAATTTACAGGAAGCATTGTAAAATATGAAATGGTGTTTAACTTTCTTTGGGTCATATTTGTATAAATATATTATGAATATGTGTTCCAAAATTGTGTGAAATTACTAAAAATTCTGATAGGTCTTGATAGATGTTACAGTAATAATTGTGATTATTATTTTAAATTGTTGTATGCCACAAAAATAACCTTAAATTTCTTTGTCAATTCTCTCTTTAACCAAGTTATTATAAGACTTTTTGTCATCCACAATTACTGTTTTACTTTGATTCTTCTCAAAGGTGGTGTTTAACTAGCTACAGTCCAAAATTTCCTTCTTCATGGAAATTTATAGAAAGGACTCTGATAGGTGTTCTTGAATACAAGTTTGTGATACCTTTAGAGATCATACCATTTGTGCTTAAAAAACTTCCAACTTCTAGGCCTAGTGATGTGCTCATGAAGATTGCTAACTCAACCTGAAGCAGAACAAAAATTAATTACACGGGACTAAAATTGTAGAAATGAAATATATTTTTTAATGACTTTTCTGTTTGAAACATTGCTGGTTCTTTTTGTGCTTTGTTTTCCAGAAGTCAAGAAACTTTTTTTTTCTTATTTTGAGCTATTTATAGCTTTAAAAATTAGTATATTTTTATGAGCAAAATTTGAAGTAATAATTTTTCTCTCTACTTGATTTCTCCAGAATTTAGAAACTATTTTTGAGTATTCTTAACTTATGACAATATAGTTATTTGCATAAGTTGAACAAGAATCTACTTTCTTTTATAACGGGACACAAATGGAGACACTGGTTATTTTACCAAGGCTTTGAGTGGAATAGCATATTTTTATATATGCCCAGACTGCTTTGAGGGATTATGGCTGACTTTATAGGGCCTATAAAAGGCCCTTTGGAAAGACTGGCTTGGTATATCATCCTTTATAAGATTCTGATATGTGGTGGGTAAGGAATGTCACTTTCCTACAGGTTCAGGAGCCATTAAGTTATTCTGGAACCTCAAGAAAAGAGGAGTTTTCTCAATTCATACATGTATTGCAGACAGTCTGAAAAATTCTTGGCTTGGCTGGCCTCAAGAGACTTTTTAAAAAATGTCTAATCTGTGATTCCTTATGAAAAAGTTCCAACAAAGCCAACTTTTAAAAAAGCCTCCCTGGCCGATAACTATTCTTACTGCACTTTATACAAATAATCTGGCCAAGTACAATAAAGCTAAAATTTATTTTGCAAATATATTGGTCCTACTATGATTTATCCTTGTATAAATAAAAAAATTAGAGAGAGAAAAAATTATGCTTCTGAAGAAACTATAGTACACCTGTTATTAGATTCTAGCCTTGTTCAAAATGATTTTTGAGTTTTTATTATTTGCCTATAATTTGGCTTTGGTCTTTTTTTTTTTTTCTTAATTTAATTTCCTTCCTTTCTGTGGAACATGATCTCCTAAGAATGAGCCTTCCTAGAGATGTGGGACTAGATGAAACATACAACCACACACTCATGTCTCCCCATGATTTCTCCAAAATATCTTAAAGAACAGGGAGGAATGTAAAGGAAAATAAAAGTCTCAGGACCGCCCCCCACTCCCTATGCAAAAGAGAAAGTCAAGCATGGAGGCTGAGTCATTCAACACTCCCTTCAAAATGAACAGTTGTTACTATGCATCAGCCCTATCTCCATGGAAAAGTAAAAGGCCTCAGGTATCTGGGAGGACTACCCCCACAGATCATTGACAAGGAAATTCTTTGCTGGTCTCCCATAAGCAAGGACATGCAAATTGTAACTTTGGGTCTACAGGCCATCTAGCTTCTAAAACTGAAGTCTATTTGATTCCACACTAATAATGTAGATTACAAATTTATCTTCCTAGGTGCAGAACAGAAATAAGACAAGATGGTTCATTCTTCCGCCTACTCAGGGACATCTACATAATTGACATTTCCATCCCTCCCCTTTTCTCTTCAAACATTTTCCTTATCTTATGTAATATGTAGATTTCCTGGGCCTCATAAGAATGTAACCATTTTGCATTGCAAAATGCATGTCCTGTCCCCTTTAATTACTGAAGTTGCCAAATCACCCTTTGAAAAACAGTCACAGATTTGTCTATGATTTCTGTTTTTCCTGGGCGTGTCCTCAAACTTTAGCTTAATAAATTTACATTGAGACCTTTGTCTCAGTCGCTTATTTTCAGTTGTCAAACCTAATATAATCTAGTAGACTCTAAGGAATTTAAATGAGAAACAAAGCAAAAACTCAGTCTGGACAGTGGAAGTAACCATGTAAACATTTCAATTGTATTATGTTCTAATTTACTCTAGTAACTAATTGCACAAAATTTAAATGAACAGAAGATAAAAAGAATGTAAGCATTAACTAATAGAGGAGAGCATATATCCAAGTTAAACTGAGTTAGAATATGTTAGGGGAATGAGTAGGTTGGAGGACTGAAAGTTTATTTCAAGTGATTATAATGTGACATCAATCAAGACATTATTTTCTGGTGTAATGATCAGTCTTTGTGATTTAGGCTTCCAATTAAAGTGTGTAGGACCAGCATAAATCTTCGTCCATCTTTATCAGAAAATGTTGTTTTCATTTGAAGTATCTATTGAATCAGCTCATTTATCACCTGGGAGGGGAAAGATTGTTGACTTCAGCAGGGGTGAATGGTCTCAGATGTAGTGAGACACTGGTACTTTTGACTGGGAAATATCATAAGATTTCTGTGGGTTCTGTAATTGGTGTTTCCACTGATTCCTATTACATAGCAGTGGAGGTGAAAAGGTCAGAGGACATTGGCCACATAGAGGTATTAGATTAGACAATATGTTAAGAATTTATTTAGACACACAGTATATTTGATATAAATATTGTGCATGCAATTTGTAGCATTGTTAAAAGTGAGGAACTTAGCAGATATAAAAGAATACTAGTTTGATTACAAAAACATGTTCAGAATAGTTAATACTTTTTATGACTTATCAAATAATTAGATAATGCAATAAAATTTCTTTAAAAACAAGGAGCCTAAAAATAATACATTCATATCTAAACAAGAGAAAGTACCCCTTTATTTGAAAAATAGGGACTGAATATATTTATTTCAAATCATACAGTACAGAGCTTATCCATAGCTACTTACTTTTAAACTAGTCAGAATCAATCACATTTTAGTTGGGTCAATTCAACATGCATTACAAACAGTATTTTTCATTGAATTTAGTTGATAAAAGTTTTATTAGATTTTCTCTGCTTATTTATCCTATTTTCATATTCTTTAAAGTTGGAATTTTCACTGTCTTTCAAAAGACTTTGAGCATGTCAAAGGCATATATTTTTCTGTTACATTTCCTTGCTAATTTCCATGGGTGTCTGCATAAAAGACATAAAGAAGTGAAATTGAATGGAATAAAGAATACACCAGCACAATAAAACTGGGTGCACAGTTCAAAGAAATATCCTCCAGGCGAAGATGAATACAAATCCAGGGCAAAAATGACAACAAATATAGTCAAAAATGTTACTAGGGTCAATACTCATAATTCCATCTAAATAAATACATTCTTCTTTCAGACTTGAATTTTACCAAGAGCAAAGCCTTTTGAATACTACATTTAATTGTAGGAAGAAATGTGAGTAAAGAAAGGTATTTTTGATAATAAAGAAACACCAATACAGCAGGTGTTGTGTTTCCTAGCCCTCCACATAGAAGCTAAAGGCAACACAGAGTTAGCATTTCCCACCCACCACCCAACAACAGAGAGCCACTCAGACATATTACTCATAGTCTTCAACTCAGTGGCAGAGGAAGATCAAGTGTAGGCATTTCCTGAACCTCCATCCAATGGCAGAAGTCTTCTAGGATGACTGTCTCTAGGTCTTCTAAACAACGGCAGAATAGGAATTAGCCCTGGAGTCTTCTGAATCTCTAACAAGTGGCAGAGAACCATATCCTGAGATATTAATTTTCCCCAACTTGATACATAAATTTTAAGCAACTTACATCAAAAAGTCAACAAGGATTTTGGTGGATATAGAAAACATTATTCTAAAATGTATATGGAAATCTATGAGCATTACAATTGTTTATGTAATCTTTTAAAAGAAAAATATAGCAGGAAGGATCACTCTACTCAATAATAAATCATATTATAAAGCTACAATAATCAAAATATTGTGGTGTTAATGCAGGGATAAACACACAGATAAATGAAACAGAATAGAGAGCCTCAAAATAGAATCAAACAAATATGTGCAGCTAATTTTTGAACAAAGGTGCAAAAGCAATTCAATGGAAGAGTGATAGCCTTTTTCACAAATGGTGCTGGAGAAATTGAACTTCCATAAACCAAATGAATAAATAGATAAATGAGAAGAAAAGAATGTAAGTCTAATATCTTATGTAAAAATTAATTCAAAATACATTAGAAACTCATATTGAAAATGTTACACTTTAAAATTTTTAGAAAAATAGCCCAAGATTTATATGAGGAAAACTAAATAAACTCTTCTAAAAGAGATCAAGGAAGAGCTAGGTTAATAGAGAGCTATTCCGTGTTCATGAATAGGAAGATTTAATATTATTAAGATCTCTGCCTTTCTCAATTTGATCTATAGATTCAATGTAATCTAAATCTAAATTTCAGAAATTTATCATTTGGATATTGACAAACTGATTGTAAAGTTTATATAGAAATGCAAAAGACCCAGAATAGGCAACACCATATCAAAGGAGAAGGATAAAACCAGAGTACTGACATTATCCTACTTCAAGATTTGCTATAGAACCTCAATGATCAAGACAGTGTAGTGTTGGTGAAAGAAAACACAAATAGATAAGTGGCACAGAATAGAGAGCTTAAAATATAATAAACTTTTGATACACACAACTTGGATGAATCTCCACAGAATTATACTGATTGAAAAAAATTCATTATCAAAAGGTGACATGCTGCACGATTCCATTTATGTAATATTTTTATTGTGATTAAATATACACAACATAAAAATACCATTTTAAGGTTGTAGTTTTGTAGCATTCAGTACATTGCATTGTTTTGCAATTATGGACACCATCCATCACCAGAACTACTTCCTCTTCCCCAAATGAAACCGTGCACTTATTAAGCACAGACTCCTCATTCCTGCTCCCCTCCAGCCTGTGGCAACCACCATTCTATTTCCTGTCTCTATGAATTTGAATACCGTTACATAATTAGAATCACAGTATTTGTTATTTTGTGACTGGGTCCTTGAGGACTTAGCATAGTATCTTCAAGCTTCATGCATGTTGTAACATCTGTCATAATTTCATTCTTTCTTAAGGCTGAATAATAGTCTATTGTATGTATAGACCATATTTTGTTTATCCATTTATCCTTTATGTAACTGTTTTTAAATGAAAAAAAACTACAGACATGTAGAACTGATTAGTGGTTGGCAGGTGATAGGCATGAGGTAAAGGGTGCACTTATAAAAGGGCAACACCAGGTATCCTTGTAGTGATGAAATTGTTCTCTATATTTTCTGTGGTGCAGGATACACTATTGTAAAGATGTGATAAAGTTATATAGAACTAAATACAAACATACATATTCAAACGAATATGTGTAAAACTGTGGAAATCTGAACAAGATCAAAGTCAACATCCTAGTGTATATTCTGCTATAGTTTTGTAAAGTATTATTATTAAAGGAAACTGGGTAACATGTAGGTGGAAGCTCTGTGTATTTATTGTTACCCCTGCATGTGGATATTCTGGTATTTCAAAATAAAACTTCTAGTGAAAAATAAATAAATGCACAGAAGTTCATATGTCTCATGTCACTAAGTATCATGGGGGTACTTTTCCTCACAGCATCTGATAAAAGACAAATGAGAAGAATCCGAATAAGATTTAGGATCAAAATCTTTTTTAGAAAAGAAGATACTTGAGATGTGAATTAAAAGAAAAATCATTCAAGGGAAAAATGAAGGTGAGGAGATTGAGGTCTTTGCAGGCAAACGAAATAACATGAGGAAAATTGTACAGGCATAAAACTGCATCCATTGAAGGAAGTCTAAATAGCCAGTATTGGCCATAAGTGATTGAGGAAAATAGGACAAATGAATAAATGAGGAATAAGTCATCTAGATGTTTTCAGTTAAATAAAAAGGATAATTGTATTAAATTCTGAAAGCATTGATGATGTGATTGTATTTGCATCTTTAAAAAATGTGGAAGATAATTTCAAAATAGTTTAGGATGTAAACTGGAAGACCACACAAGAAGCTATTAAAATAAATTGTCATAACCTGATGCCTAGACTACAGCAATGGCAGTGGAGCTGGGGAACCAGAAATGGGGATCAGAAAAAGTAATAACGTGAAATCTAAGAGGAAGAAGGAGAGTCCTCAGAGAAAGAAGAGGAGGACCGCATATTGTCGGTCACAGCATACACTCCAAAAAGGCAGATTGCATACTCGTAGTGTCATGTGTCCTGCCGCACACAGCAAAGACTTTTTAAAAGCTCAGAGGTGAAAAAATGCAAAGGATAAAGACGAGCAGAAAGTAACAAGCCACGCTTTCCAGAGGTAAACACTGTATTTTTGCACAAATAATTTAGTTCATTTACTAATAACATAAACATTTTTTTCTCAAATATTTGGTTCCGTTTCATTCTCTAAGAGCCATAATTGGGTATCACCAGAAACAGAACTATTTGAATCTAGATGGAAGCCATTTACCATATGGTCTCTGGCTTAATACACAGATAAAAAGACCCCACCACAATTTGACCTTCCTCGACCTGAACGGGGTTAAATGACTCTCCTCTGGGTTTTAATAGGTTCCTTTTGCCTAGCTATCTTTCATAATTCACCACATTTTATTGAAAATACCTGTTTTTCCATGGAACTGACCATTTGTTTCCCCCACTTAGCTTCTGAGAGATGGAGAATAACTCAAATTTGTTTTGATATTTTCAGAGATTCATTAGTCATTCGGTGATAATCTTGAACCCAGAAGAGTTACTTAAGAATAATTTCTATAACATAATTGTAAGATATTTCTAGTATGAAAACATTTATATTTTCTGTCGCTTGTTTGTTATGTAGCACATGGAAGTATATGACAGATTAAGGACACATGACTTGACATTGTGGTTTCTTTTACAGCAAAATTAAGGTATTGAAATTTCACCTACTTTTTGAAATTTTTAGGAAACTTAGATATGCTTTACCTGGAGATTGATTAACACATATATATATTCTAAAAAATGACTGCATAATATATGTATACTATTAGGGACCCTCACTAAACAATTTAACAACTCCAAATATTGTTCAATACCTGTGAATGATTTATTTATACATAAATAAATATTGTGCTGATTTGATAGTACATCCAAAAAAATTACCTGGTAGGAATCTTATCTTTCCAGCTCATCTTAAAATATATATTTAAACCAATACAAATGCATTTTTTAAAAATTTTTTTGGTTGGTTAATTCAATAATTACTCCCCACAAATTTCTGAATTATGAGAATTCAGTGTATTGATTCCAGAAATATTCTTAAAAACTCCTTACTTTTCATTATAAGTGAGAGAAAAAAATGTTTATAGAGAGACTACAATGTGCCCCGTGATAGACGCTTTTCTTAGAGAATCACTAGAAGACAATGGAGTGCTCCCAAAAAGTTTAACTGATATTTTCCTAAATCACACAGTTATTACATTTCAAATGTAGGATTCAATTTAGGACAAAGTGATTTTAAAACTCAAGCTTTATGCTTTCCATGGCAGTTCCCACATAGAGGAAATCACAGTAATGTACAAAGAGGCAGTAAGTCCTAAGGCTAGGGAAACTTGGTCTTTGAAACCAGATGTGATTTCAAGTGCTTTGTTTGCCAGCAACTAGTGCTGTGAACTTGTGTGAATATAACTTGTTCCTTTGACTATATAATAAACATACTAAAATAATTCTAAGTGTGCTCAAAAAATTAAACTGATGAGTGTTAGGATCATAAAATAATGCTATAATAATGATGGAATCAACATATTTTAAGTTAGTTTAGTCATTATTGTCACTATCAGTGTTTCATAATATTCATAAAACTTACCTAAAACTGTTTTTATATACTGTCAAGAAAGAATTTGGAAGCGTCCTAATCTCTTAAAAAGTAGTTGGCTAGCTAAAAATATATACCAGAATGGCCATATTATCCCAGATATTTTTAATATATAGGCAGTCTTCACTTTTGCATGATGTCATATTAATTGAAATCCATGCAGATTGGAACCTTGTCCTTGTTTTGATATGGATCTACAATAACAGGGCCGCTGTGCTGACATGAAGTAGTTAATTATTAAATCCTTGCTGAACTGAATTGAATCATCAAGTTTAGAGATGGATGAAACTTTAAAAGTTATCTTGTGCATCTTACATCTTCATTTTTCCAAGAAGTATTAGATATATAATAATAAGAGTTATTTTCCCAAAGGCTCATATAATTTTTCACTTGTTTCTTCCAGGTTTCCTCTACCTAAGTTCCTCAGACCTGAATAATTTAAATTAGTTGTCTTATGTGTGATCAACTACATCTAAGCAAGAGTCAGAGATATAATTTCTGTCTTCTTCAGCTCTGTAACAGCTGGAATTTAATCGGTTAATACATATTTGGTATTTCTTTTATGTAATTTCCTTTCCAAAAGTATATGTATTAAAACCCAATAGCATTATAAAAGTAGAAATTAATTTAAGAGATAGATCAGGCAGCTTAAAGCTATAACTTTAAAAAGATTACCATTTAAAGCTGAATTTAAGTTCTCTTAAAGCATCTGTATGCTTAAATACAAAAAACAAAAAACAAGTGCAATTCACCTTTTTGAGATCTAGCTTTACTAGTAAATCTAAACTATAACATGATACAAAATTTTCTGTGTTCACTGGGGACACTGCCAGGGATAAGGAGAGGCAGTGATATAGTGAACAGTGGCTTGAAGGCCAAAAGATCTGAGTGTCAAGCATGGCTCTGTCACTTATTATTTTAGAATTTTTTAGCATGTTTATTATATAGTCAAAAGAACAAATTATATTCACCACATGAAATTAACTGGGTTAATTAACAATTAATTGGGTTAATTAACTGGGTTAACCATATGAAATTAACTGGGTTAAAAGAAAAGATGTCAAAAATGACAATTTCCTATGATTTTACATATGCATAACTCCTTTGAATTCGGTTTCTCCATTTTTAAATTGGGTGTAATATTTATTTTTTGTAAAAAGTAAGCTAAGGCAATATTAATATAATGTTTTAAATGCATAAATGACTAAACAAATAATAGCTGTTTTATTAAGTCAGGTATATCTCTGTATTTATTTTATTGTGCTTTACAAACTGCCATTTAATCCCTCTACGATTAATTGAAATGCAAATGTTGTATTTGGATCTTAGAAGTTGCGTGGTGCAAAAAAACAAAAAAAGAGGTTACAGCTTTGAAATAATGTTAAATATTCTATTAACTTTAATTGTTATTTCCTAGGAAGCGTGCAAGAGACTGTGACAAGAACATTACCATAGGCAAAGGTCTATTAGCCAACGAGACCAATAAAAATTATACCTCTTGTCAAAATTGGAAGAGCCAGTAATCATTAACAAGCCTAATAAAGAATTGCAGTATTAATTAAAAAGTTTATTTTTATTCACTTGTGAACCTTGGGCTCATTTCAGAAGTCACATGAAGGAAACAGAAACACTGCCTGTGTAATCTCCCTGCTTGCTTTATGCATAATTAAAATAGAGTTGACTCTCCTATCAAGAAATCAATTATTAAGCAGTGTAAACATTATTTTAATTTAGAAGAATCTTGTTTCTAAAAATTTGTACTGTTGCAGTTAAATTGATTTTTTACTTCTCAACAGTTTCCATGGTCATATATCCACCCCATCTCTTTTTGCCGTAGCAAGATTTTTACTTAGATAGAAGGATTTTAAAGTACATGACACAATAACTACATTTCTAGCCATACTTTTTCATTAGATTAGACTATGTGTATTCCTTGTAAATTTAACTATTTAGTTCAGACTAGTAATTTGGGACAAAATAAAAACTAGAAACTAAAAACAGAAAAATAAAACCTAAAAAATATTGTTCTGTAGGTGAAACAAACTCATTAATATAATATTTTGTAACTATCAGCCCCTGTATTATACTAAAAGGTAAAAACTGAGAAATAAGTTTGCAAACCTCTCATCTTCAAAAATATTTCATGGAAAGTAAAATTATGAAGGAACAGTAAAGATTAGCCTTAATAGAAGCTACCAATATTGTCCCAACAGCACATCATAAAGTTAGATTTATTGCTCTTGGTGTCAGTTTTAAGAAGGGTGGCTTTCCTTAAGTGCGGTCCCTGGAGTTTAGCCTGCTCAAGTGGGCAGCTTGCCGTTACTTTAAAGGCTCAATTTTCTTACCATAACCTCCCTTCCTCTATTCCAAATTCTCTGGGGAAGCTACCACACTTAATGAGTAAAGAATTATTTTTTCCTTAATCTTCCCTTACTACATTTTCCTCTTCTTGTTTCAGTTCTTAGGCTACTAGTATTTTAAATCTTTACTGATATAATTAATGGGTAATAGATTGAGAAGACACTTGAATGGGCAAGATATTATTTCCAAGGTATCTAAATTGTTATAAATATGCCTGACTCTGTAAGTTTTGTTTTTATATATATATATATGTATGTGTGTGTGTATATATGTATGTATGTGTGTATATATATAAAACTCTATGAATCTCTATATACCAGTACACCTATTTATAGAATATCTTCAGTAATATATCACTAGAAGATTATGATGGCCAAAATGTGTACCACCTTCATAATATAAATGTCTAATATTAATTGAAAGTCCACTATGCACCACACCTTACTGTTAACAGTATTCAGCTATAAAGAGGCCCTGTTAAGCCCCATTTATTGCTGAAGAAGCTGAGAGATGTATAGAATGCAATTTGCCTACTATCATCCAGTGAACGTGTATAAAGATTTGATTCCAAGCAGTTCGTTTCCACAGCTGTGCTCTGAATCTTCACCCATTTTTCTTTGTCTTACCATGTAGCACATACGTCACCATGCTGTCTCTCTATTATATTGACAGTGCTAAAGATCAACATGCTCTGCAAATTCAATCTGTTGTTGGAACAAAGAGAAAAATCATAATAATGTAAGATTTTCCTAAATAAACACCATAAACATCATTGCAATTTAAATATCTGTATATGCACACAGTAATATAAAATAATGTAACAGCTACTGTTTTAATATTGTTATATATCCCATAAAAGATTTCATCTAGCTTATTTTTTAATTATGACATAGTATGGAAAGATTAAATTTAAGTAGAGTAAAATATGGGAAATTCCCTTTAGTTGTGCAGAAAGTAACTTGCAAAATATCTTTTTCTCAAAAATTTAGACTCTTATAATAGTCCTTTTAAAAAGTATAAATTAAGTTCCCAAAACTTTAAGAATTAGTTAATTTTTATGACTCCATTCAATTTTTCTCCTGGCTGAGAATGCCAGATGTCACTTGTAAGGTGTAGAAACATTAAAGTCTATACCAATCATTGAAAACGTTAATTTTATCTGTTGATGAACATAAGCCCCCTGAAAATCCACTCTGTCTTAATACAAAGTTTTTGCAATTTCCATTTCAGAACAATAAATTACTGCAATACTCAATTTTTTCTCTAAATCACTGTTTTGATGTTAACAGCCATGACTTCAAGTTTACATATCATTGATTTCTTTGGGGGTTGACAGGATTTCACTCAGTTACTTGCAATAGAAGAATTTCATTTTGGCACATGTTCAAAGCAAAGAAAATATTTTCTACTTATTATTTTCAGTAATATCACCAAATAAAATCATACTTCATAATATAATATTAGATAGAAAAATATATACAATATATGAATCAACATGTATTTATTGCAATTTTTTGTTTGTTTGGGATATATAAAGCATTTTGAAAGGACTCCTTCAAAATATACATTGAAGTAAAACAATTAGAAAATATTTTTTCTTCCTTTCTTGTATTTCTTTTTTTTACCTTTATTATACTTTGTAGTACCTTGACTCAGGAAAGAGGCCATGATCTGGTGTTGATGATTTATTAATAAAAGAAAAGGAACTGACCACATTATCTTTCTTCACTTTGAGGAGAGTAATAAAATAACATTCGAAGCACAAGTGAGGAAGAAAACCTTGTCTCTCTATTCTGGACTGTGGGTTGAAACATCTTTTTTTGTTTGCTGGATGAAACATAACCTGCAAGCAAAGCAGGAAGATCAGTGGCACCTATGAGTTTGCTTGATGTGGTTGTTGACTGTGACCTACTCACGATGCACCCTCTTGGCCTCTACTTTTGGTCAGAAGGTAGTGCTCTTGCTTAAAAATGAAATAGAAAATTCCATGTTCTTTTGCAAGTAAATCAAGAAGCAATGTGTGCTTCACATCTTAGTATCTTTTAAAACATATTTGTATAGCATAGGATCACTAATTTTAGACAATTTTAATATTTCTTTTCCTGTAACAACACCAGATATTCAGTCAATATTTTAAAAAAAGATCTCAATGAGGTTGTGAAAGTAAATGTGAATTGAGTGCCCTGGAATTGTTCAACACTGAAGCCCAACTGTGTGAATAAATCCTTAGGGATTTTTATTTGTTTTATTACTTCGAGTAAAAGGAGTTTTTTTTTTTTTTTTTTTCTTTTTTGCCAACTTCAAACTGACACCAATCATTTGGAGATATTGGAAAGATATATATTTTATATCATGAGAACAAAAGTAAAATTATTCTAAATGTAAAATAATTTGAAGTTTAGAATCTTTTCGTTTCCTTTCAGATATAAATTCTGTTTTAATTACTCATTTCTTAAAAATATTAACTCTGATAATTGAGGAGTCCCCACCCCCAACAACCTGGTCTGTTACATGTCTAAATAATATATTTCTAAAATATGTATAGTACTGAAAACAGTGGCATAGGCGCTCTGCAATTCTGATTTGATTTTCAGTTGAGGGTTAGTCATCAACAAGAAAATGAACAATCTTGAGGATGATTACATCTTAAATTTATAGAATTAATTACAAAGTCCTAACTTTTAAATTGTCTTGGCTATGTTTTTTATTAAAGGAGAAGACCGAACCATGGCAAGGCTAATTTGTTCCAGGCTTTTTAGCTAAATCAAAAGTGAAATAAGCTGTATTAGATGTTAAGCTGAAAACGATTAATTGATCTGCTCTGTTACATCTTACTACTTTCCCATATGTTATTAACTAAAACAGATGATCTTATTCTCCCTTTCCCTGGAGCAACCTGAATTTATTGTATTAATATTAGTCAAAATAATAGGGTATTATTTGTTATAAGAGAGAAATCCAAAATCAGAATATCTGAATCTCAGTAAATCTGTTTCTTTAGGATTACTGGGGTCTTCCAGCAAATTCAGTCATATATTCCACTGTGATACTGCTAGCTGGGTTTTCCTATTCTCCATAAACCATCTGTATTATCCTTGAGGAAAAGAAGTAAAGGCTAATAAAGGCTCCTTAGCAGCAGACATATCATCTAAATAGAAAGGAAATGCCATGATCTCCATGCATATTGATGAGTAAAAATCTTTTCTGATCGAGCTTTGTGTTAATGTGTGGGAATGTAAAATAGTATAATCAGCTTTGAGCTTCTGAGAAATATTACATTTCAACACTTAAACATAAGAAAGGGCAAAAACAGAGAGCAGGTCTTCTAATACTCTCTTCAGGGTCAGAAAGAACAGAAAAAGTTTATTTCTTTGCATTTTCCATTTCGTGTCCATTCTGGCCTAAGGCTTCACTCATACAACACATTTTATCACCTGTAGCTGTCACTAGATATCATTCACAGTCCAAGTGCCATCTACTTCAATTTAAAGAAGTCTCCACGTAGAAGAATAGACCTTACAGGTTCAAATTTTTCACATCAGTTGGCAATGGTGTAGTGTTCCTCAGAAACTCTGGCCCAAGATGAAATTTTGTAAGTTAGCAGGAATATCTTATTCAATTTTAACTGTTTCTAAACCTACTACTAAGAGATAAAAGTAGATTCATATGAAAAGGCATCAGCAGATGACAGCCTACAGATATCAATATTATACACCTATGTGAATCTCCAAAGCCCAAAAGTTGCCGGCATCAACCTAATGCCATTTTATTAATATGAGTCAGGTAATAATAATAATACACTCATTAATTCAGGATCTACTTTGTTCCAAGGATTGATGTAAGTAAACTCTTTACACATTATGTCTTTTAACCTATGAAAATGGTACTCTTTTTGCGTAGATTAACAAAAAAGGAAACAGATTCAGAAAGGTTAAATCATTTGCCGAGTTAGCTAGTAATTGGCGGAAGCAAGATTTGCATAAACATCTCTGATAGTGTGTAGCTATCATTTCAGTAAGATGAACACTCAAATAATATTAACTGAAAGTGCATATTCTTCATACTTTGTTAATATACACTGTAAATTAATAGCAATCCTATGCACAATTTGGGAATGTCCACCACAGTATAAAATGTACTAAATATTTTATGCATGTGCACACTTACAAAACTTATCAATTCATAAATGAAAGATATTCATTGCAACATTTTCAATAAAGAAAAAACCCACAATTCACTACAATGGAGTTATTCAAAAGAATGATGTTTATATGTCTATACTGATGTGTAAAAATCTTTAAGACATAATATTAATTTCTTTAAAAATCAATGTCCATGAAAAGTAGTACAATGACCTTTGAGAGGCAGGAAACAAAGAAGGTGAGCCCTATGGCTGTATAAGTTAATTACTGGAGAGAGTTTCCAAGTGGTGGTGCAAGAATTGAACCCTGAGTTAAGGAGGCCAAGTTAATGGTAGAGTTCACAAGGTTGAGTACCAGAGAAGAGTTGCACAGGAGAGCCCCAGAAATCTGCAAAGGGCCCACACAAGTTAGCACATGCTGAGTAAACTAGTATAAGCACATATTGGAAGCAGCTACTGTATGGAAACTAGCTGAGATTGGAATAAAATCCATCTAAAGAGATTAAACAATACCCAGAGCTCAAATATTACTTGAATGGCATACCTTATGATGATGAGACATTTGATAGACTACACAGAAGTGTCTTATCACAGTAGTGAGGGAAATTAGCCCAAAACCCTGCTGTTGTCTGAATAAATTCAAAAGTAAGACCCAGAAGGATAAAACTCTTTCTAAGTAACTTAATAAAATCCTAAATTAAAGCTTAGAAATATTTGTGGAAATACAAATATTCATCAAACATTACAATTCAAAAATTCTAAGCCTCCAATCACAAATTAGCAGGCATTCAAAGAAACTACAAATAAAACTATGATAAGGAGAAAAATCAATCAAAACTGACCCAGAAATGACATGGATGAAAAAATTAGTAGAAAATTTATTTTAAAAGTTAATATAGCTGTATTCTACATGTTTAAGGAGCTTGAAGATACATCAGTCATTCTAAGTTTGATGCTAAGATATCATCCATACTCAAGATTCATGACTCAAGATTAAGTCATGATAAGATAAGATAAGATAAGATAAGATAAGATAAGACTCAAGATTCATGACTCACCTTCAGTCTTAAGGTATGGTATCACTGATACCTACATATAATATCATTCATACCTAGACTTAAAGACTCAAGACTCAAAGTGAACTATTAGAAATGAAAACTGCATGGTCTGAGATGAAAATTATAATGGTGGAATTGGTATTAGATTGGACATTGCAGAAAAAATAATTAGTGAACTGAACTTAATGACATAACAAGAGAATCATTCAAAAAAGGAAAAGAAAAAGACTAAAAAAGCAAAGAGCATTAGTGAGCTGTGGGACTTCAGTGGCCTGAGATTCAGGCAATGGGAGTCGAAGGAGAAGAAAGGTAGGATGGAAAAACACTTGAAGAAATAATGATAAAAAATTTCCAAATTTGATGAAAACTATAAACTTAAAGATCTAACAGGCTAAATGTTTGACTACCTAATATTGGAGCTTTAAAATTAAAGAAGCCAGACAGAAGGGCACATACTGAAGTATTTAATTTACATAAAATTTAAGAAAATGCATAGAAATGGGGGCTGGTGAAAGATATCACAAAAGGCCATGAGTATATTTTGGGGTATAATAGATAAGTTTATTATTTTGAATGTGGTTATAATTTCATGGGTGTACACACACATCAAAATCTATGAAATTCTAAATTTTAAATATGTGCAGTTTGTTGTATGTCATATTTACATTAATAAAGCTATTAAACTTTTCCGCAGAGATTATCTGGAATGAAGATAAAAAGCCTTACCTCTGTGTGGTGTGTTCGTGCGTGTGTTTATGTTATCTTTCTACTTACTCGTAGATCTCTCTCTCTCCTCTCTCTCTCTCGTTCTGTATCTATCTATCTGTCTACTGACATATACACATATGTTACATTTTCAAATAATTACTGATAAATAGAGTTTTGGAGAAAACACACAAACAAGCCATCCAGGAATAAAAAATCCAGTCTGCAAAATTGAATGCAAAAAAAAGAATTATTTTCTGAGAAAACTACTAAGGTAATCCAAATAAAACATGTGATTTCTTAGGTGTTACTATGAGCAGGTCAGAGAATATAGGGAAAGCACTTTAAATTTTTCTTACTGTCACAATACGACTATTAGATAAGTAATTTCTGAAGTTACTGAAGTAGCTGGATTGTATTAACAAGCATCCAAGGTAGCATGTTTATCATATAACAAATTGTTTCTCAACAGTAATGGTGTTGCTCACTAATGTAGTTTGGTAGAAGAAATAATCAGAAGAAACTATTGGCATATAGGGAATGCATTTCAGGGATGGTAGACATCTTGCAAAGCAAGGAACAGTCGTGCACAGCAAAGATTTAACTTGCTTCCAACAAGACCTTCAAATGACCTGCATGATTATCATGAATGTAATTTCTGTGACTAGAACCTAATTCTACTTTACATATTATTGGAAAAGTTTTATTTATTATACCTGGTTTTAATATGCCCTGTGATTTTCACGAATATATGTACTATTAAATATAGGGGAAGAATATATTTTATTTCACTAAAAATTTTCTAAGAATTATCTTCCATTTTGCAGAAACAGTATTACCGATGGCAAAGTCACTTGTGGTATTTTAGTACCTGATACAGCACAATTGTATTTCATGTGCATTTGTAGCTGTAGCATTTTAGCATTCGCACTGGGTCATTTATATATTTCTTGGTTATGTCTTGTTACAAAGTTCAAAACCTTAAGTAGCTGGAGTAAAAGTGGCAAAAGTCTAAATTTTATTACTTGGAATTTAGTTTTAAAGGTCCGCATCCAAGTGAAAAAATTAATGTCTTACTCTATTAACACATATACTTTACTACTGCTAAAATTAACCTATGAATATTAAGTAAACATTTTACAAATAAACAAGATAATAAAATATTATATATGCATATTAGTTCTGATATTCATCAGAAATTCAACTGAAACAATGCTTTTCCTCTGCTATGATTAGAAAGACTTATAATCATGATAGCGATCTCATTGTATGGTTATTTTTTTGTTGAATAAGATGATAAGAAAAGGTTGTAAGCAACATAATATGACAGAATAGTTAATTTTACTGCCTACACAATACATTATTAGTATGGTAATGGAAGGAAATTCAAATAAAATAATTTCTTCCATTCCACTGGACAACAATATGGTTTTCTGAAGAATCAATGAAATGGTGAAAATGGTGAAAATCAGCTGTGTAATGAACTGTAGTGAAGTGAATTTTCATCATAAGTAGATGAAATCACACTGTATGGTAATGGAGATTGACTACTTGAATCTGTAATATTCCCAAGAAAGAAAAAGTTGTGAAGAAAATAATTCCAACATTTATGAAAGTGATTCAGATCTGTTTTTCAGTTAGTGAAATCTTTAATGTTATTGACTGGAAATATATTTATTTTTCTGATGTCACAAGTTGTGCATTAGAAAAAAGACCAGTTTTGGTGGTCAATAGCATGGATATTTACCATCATCAAAACATATGCCAGGTATTTTAAAAATTCATTGGTTATTTATCAGCAACATTTAGACACAAAGAATTATAAAGAAAAAAAACTACATCAAATAATATCAATGTCACTAATATATTAAAAGTGATTTTGCAAATAAATTTTCTCTTGGGCTGTGAAACAAGATTAAAGAAAAGTATTACCATTTTAGCCTACAAATACAAGTAGTATGGGTTTCAAAAGGAAGTTGCTTAAAACTATTTATTCTAATAAAAAGTAGAATTTTTTGATTCATTCATTGAAAAAGTCAACATTGGAAATAGAATGTTGCTGAATTTTATATCATATTTTAGGTATATATGTAAAGTTAAATGATCATCTTTTATACTGAAGCAATAAAATTAATTTTATTAAAGTGAATAAATTTATCACAAGATTTATTGATTATATTAATTTTAAAGTTTTTCCTTGTTCTCCAAAAGTTTTCAGTTTCCATCTTTCCAGCTTTTAGAAAAAGGTTTAAAGTTACTTATTTAAAGTATATTGCTCATGGTATTGGTACAAAAATAGAGACATAGGCCAATGGAACAGACTAGAGAACCCAGATATAAAACCATCTACCTACAGCCAACTGATCTTTGAAAAATGAGACAACAACGCATGCTGGTGAAATGAAGCCCTATTCAATAAATGGTGTTCAAAAAACTAGATAGCCACATGCAGAATGTGAAATGAAACAAGACCCCTATCTCTCACTACCCACAAAAATTAATTCAAGATGGATAAAAGACTTAAATATAAGGCATGAAACCATAAGAATTCTAGAGGAAAAAGTAGGAAAATTTCTTCTGTAATAGATATCGGCCTAGGCAAAGAACTTATGACTAAGACCCCAGTGGCAGTCACAGCAACAACAAAAATAAACAAATGGGATTTGATTACACTAAAAACCTCCTGCACAGCTAAGGAAATAATCAACAGAGTGAAGAGACAACCTACAGAATGGGAGAAAATGTTTGCAAGCTATATTTAATACATTGGAAAAAGGGCTAATATCTAGAATTTACAAAGAACGCAAGCAAATCATCAAGAAAAAAATCAAACCACCCCATTAAAAAGTGGGCAAATGACATGAACAGAAGATTTTCAAAAGAAGATAGACAAATGGCCAATAAATATATGAAAAAATGCTCAATGTCACTAATCATCAGGGAAATGCAAATTAAATACACAATGAGATATCACCTTACCCCTGTTAGAATGGCTTTTATTAAAAAGTCCAAAAACAGCAAATGCTGGCATGGATGCAGAGAGAAAGAAATGCTTATACACTGGCGGTGGGACTGCGGATTAGTACAACCTCTATGGAAAACAGTATGGAGATTCCTTAAAGAACTAAAAGTAGACCTACTGTTCAATCCAGCAATCCACTACTGGATATCTACCCAAAGTAAAATAGTCATTTTATCAAAAAGACACCTGTACTCAAATATTTATTGCAGCACAATTCACAATTGTAAAGATGTGGAATCAACCCAAGTGCCCATTAGTTCATCAGTGAATTAACAAAATGTGGTATATGTATACTGTGGAGTACTATTCAGCCATAAAAAAGAATTAATGCCTTATGCAACAATTTGGATGGAACTGGAGACAATTATCCTAAGTGAGGTATCCCAAGAATGGAAAAACTAACACCACACGTACTTGCTATTAAATTGGAACTGATAAGCACACATGTGTACAGAGGAATGTAAAACTTGGTGGAAATCAAGCCAGGGTGGCCGGGGGGCGGGGTAAAGCCTACCTAACGGGTACAATGAACATTATTTGTGTGATGGGCATACTTATAGTCATGACTCAAGCATTATAAAAGTGATCCATGTAACCAAAAACATTTGTACTCCCTTAATACTTTGAAATTTTAAAAAAATTTTAAAATATACTGCTCTTTTTGATACTATTATATATGTAATTGGTGATTAAAAGATATATATAAGTTTACATGATCACATTGAGCAAATGATGCGTTTGAAGCAAATATAGGACAGACAAGCCAAAACTCAGGAAGATTTAGTTGAGCCATAGCATAGGTTAATCATTTTAATATTAATAATAAAAAGTTTTAGGTACAGTTAAAACTTCTATTCACACTTATTTAGGAATAAACAACATTGCTTTTTATTTCATTTTTAAACATATTACTTTAAAATGGTTTTAGTGCAGTGTGCAATTACAACAAAGGCAATAAAATGAGTAGCAGTTAAGGAACAGAGGAGATGTGAGTCTGATTTTATGACAGATGTAGAACAATGTTTTTCCTGCTTCTTCTCTGTTTGAGGAAGAGGCTTCCTAGATGGAAGAGTTCCTGGCTGTTTTTGAGTGGGGATTCCATCCCTGACTCTTTCTGTTGAGTGAAGCTCTAACTTGTTAATTCTGTTTAAGCAAGAATCTTCTTATATGGATGTTTTCTTGGTGCTTATTGAGGGAAGAATAAATACCTCCCAACACTTTCTGTTAAGTAGGACTCCTTATTTTTTCTTTGTAAGGGAATGTTCCTGTCTCTTTTGTGAGGGCTATTTTTTTTTAAATACTAGTCTAATCCCCTGGGTAATTCTCTCTCCACAGTGTGGCCTCCCTCCTCCTTCCCTACTATGTTTCACCACGATGGCACCAATTTGGGCCAATATCTCCAAAATGACAAAATTTGACAAAGGATAATTTTCAACTTCATGACCCTTTTGGGAAACTTGGTGCATTTCCAAACTGGCTTATCTAAGACCTCTCCTGCCCCAGCACACCCGGTTTCTCCTCTTCCCTTTCACCATCCTCAATATTTCCTTTGGCTCCCTTGAATACCTCAGTCTTTTCACCTTCAACAAATGTATCTCCTTCATCCATGTATTAGTCCCTGCCAGACTTTTTCTTTCTCACTACTACCCCTCAACTCCCTATAGTAACTCAAACTCACCCACGGGGGCTCGCTAGGAGCCCAGGGAATCCCAAGAGCAACCACCTGAGGCTGAGAAAGCTAATTGGAGACAGGCTGAGTGTTTAATCCACTCAGATGGGATTGGAGACTCTTAGTGGCTTGGTCTGTCCTCAGTACCACACCCAAATTGTAGTCTTATAGCCTTCATAAGATTGCACATCAGGGTAAAGAAGATCTTAAAGATCTCCTCCCCAAGAATGGTTGGTTATGTATCATACTGAACAGGCAACTTAAATTTGTCCCAACACACAAATGCAATCCCAGTAAAAAGGTAAACATGGGATAGAGACAAGTGCCAGCTCTTTCATATAAAACAGCAAATTTTGTATTTCTGTATGTATGCCTGACTCATAGCCAAATTTTAAAATTAAAGCTATAAGCTATTTGCATCTGTCTGTATGTTTATGTATGCATGTGTGTGTGTGTATATATACACACTCTGTGTATATATATTTTCCTAAATACCAATGCCAGTACTAAATTAGATAATAAAATCTCCTAAAGTAGCTCTATATTGATTGACTTAGAGATAAACATATCAAAATTAAATAGTTCCCAAATTCCAAAAAATTAAGAAAATTAAATTTCTAACACTTTCAAAAGAACTAACACATTTTAAAAATTCAAGTTCTCAAATTTAGACAGAAATAGTTTAATATTTTAATTTAATTTAAATAAATCTATGTGTTCTGATTTATTGGTGTCTTTTTTAAAATAAATTCATGGGATACAGGTATAATTTTGTTACCTGAAGAGATTATTTAGTGGTGAAGTTAAGGCTTTTAGGGTATCCATCACCTGAATAATGCACATTGTACCCATTAAATAATTTCTCATCATCCACCCCTCCCACCCCCCTATACTCTGAGTCTCTATTTTCCATCATTCCACATGCTACCTCCATATGAACACTTTGTTTAGTTACCACCTATAAGTGAGAACATGCGGCATTTGTCATTCTGTATCTGAGTTGTTTCACATAAGATAATGGCCACCACTATCCATCTTTCTGGGAAAGACATGATTTAATTATTTTTTATGAATGAATAATATTCCCTTGTATATACATACCACATTTTCTTTGTCCAATCATTCATTGATGGACACATAGCTTGATTTCATATCTTTGCTATTGTGAATAGTGCTGTGATAAACATATGAGTGAGGTGTCCTTTTTTTCCCCTTTTTTTCTTTTATTTCAGAGTATTATGGGGGTATAACACTTTGGTTATATATATTGCCTATGCACTTCCCAAGTCAGAGCTACAATCGTGGACATCCCCAAAACTGCACCCTGCACCCATTCAGTGAAAGTTTTCCCATCCCCTCCACCTCTCTACCACCTGCCTGACCCCTGATGAATATTATTTCCATGTGTGACATAAATATTGATCAGTTAGTACCAATTTGATGGTGAGCACCGGGGTGCTTCTTTTTCCATTCTTGTGATACATCGCTTCGAAGAATGGGCTCTAGCTCCATCCAGGATAATTCCAGATGTGTTAATTCACCATTGATTTTTATTGCTGAGTAATACTCCGTGGTATACACATACCACATTTTATTAATCCACTTGTGTATTGATGGGCACCTGGGTTGTTTCCACATCTTTGCAATTGTGAATTGTGCTGCTATAAACATTCAAGTGCAGATGTCTTTATTATGGAATGTCTTTTTTTCCTTTGGGTAAATACCCAGTAGTGGGATTGCTGGATCAAATGGTAGTTCTACTTTTAGTTCTCTGAGGCATATCCATACTACTTTCCACAGGGGTTGTACTAATTTGCAGTCCCACCAGCAATGTATGAGTGTTCCTATCTCTCCATGTCTCTGCCAACATTTGTTGTTTTGAGACTTTTTGACATAAGCCAATCTCACTTGAGTTAAGTAATATCTCCTTGTGGGTTTGGTTTGAATTTTCCTGATGATTAGAGAAGTTGAGCAATTTTTTATATGTTTGCTGGCCATTATTCTGTCTCCTTCTGAAAAGCTTCAGTTCATATCCTTTGCCCACTTTTTAATGGGGTTGTTTGATTTTTTCTTGTTGATTTTCCTAAGTTCTGTATAGATTATGGTTATCAGTCCTTTATCAGATGTGTAGCATGCAAATATTTTCTCCCATTCTGTAGGTTGTCTGTTCACTAGGCATAGATAGCTCATACCCCAAAATTATTAAAGCCATATATGATAAACCCACAGCCAATATCATACTGAATGGGGAAAAATTGAAAGCATTCCCTCTTAAAACTGGAACCAGACAAGGTTGCCCACTATCTCCGCTTCTATTCAACATAGTATTGGAAGTCCTTGCCAGAGCAATCAGACAAGAGAGAAGAATCAGGGGTGTCCAAATGGGGCCAGAAGAGATCAAACTTTCACTCTTCATGGACAATATGATACTATATCTAGAAAACCCCAAAGATTCAACCAAGAGACAAGTGGAATTGATAAATGAATTCAGCAAAGTCTCAGGATACAAAATCAGTGTACACAAATCAATAGCCTTCATATATGCCAATAACAATCAAGCCAAGAAACAAATCAAAGATGCAATACCTTCCACAATAACACCAAAGAAAATTAAATATTTAGGAACATGTCTAACTAAGGAGGTCAAAGACCTATATAGAGAGAATTACAAAGCACTGAGAAAAGAAATGCAGAGGATGTAAACAGATGGAAAACCCTACCATGCTCTTGGATCAGTAGAATCAACACTGTTAAAATGTCTTTGCTACCTAAAGTGATTTACAGAATTAATGCAGTACCTATCAAAATACCAACATCTTTTTTTGCAGATCTAGAAAAAATAATTCTATACTTCATGTGGAACCAGAGAAGACCCTGTCTAGCCAAAGCAATCTTAAGCAAAAAGAACAAATTGGGAGGCATCAATCTTTCAGACTTCAAACTATACTACAAGGCAATAGTAACCAAAACATCATGGTACCAACACAAGAACAGAGACATAAACCAATGGAACAGGACTGAGAACCCAGATATAAAACCATCCTCATACTGTCATCTGATTTTTGACACATACCACAAAAACATACAGTGGGGAAAAGAATCCCTACTCAATAAATGGTGCTGGGAAAACTGGATGGCCACATGTAGAAGCCCAAAACTAGATCCACACCTCTCACGTCTCACAAAAATCAACTCATGATGGATAACAGACTTAAACCTAACACGTGAAACCATTAGAATTCTAGAGGAAAATGTTGGAGAAACTCTTATAGACATTGGCCCAGGCAAAGAATTTATGAAGCAGACCCCCAAAGCAATCACAGCAGCCACAAAAATAAATACATGGGACCTGATCAGGTGTCCTTTTGATATAATAATTTCTTTTCCTTTTGGTAGATACCCAGTAGTGGGATTGCTGGATTGAATGGTAGTTCAATTTTTTAATGTTTTGAGAAATCTCTATACTATTTCCCATAGAGGTAATGCTAATTTATATTCCCACCAAAAGTATATAAGTTTTCCCTTTTCTCTGCATCCTCATCAACATCTGTTGTTTTGTCTTTTTAATAATAGCCATTCTGACTGGTATAAGATGATATCTCATTTTGATTTTAATTTGCATTTCTCTGGTTTTTAGTGATGTTGAACATTTTTTTCACGTGCTTTTTGGCCATTTGATTGTCTTCTTTTGAGAAATGGCTGTACATGTCCTTTGCCCACATGTTAATGGGGTTATTTTGTTGTTGTTGTTTATGTTGAGTTATTTGATTTCCTATTAAATTCTGGCTATCAGTCACCTTTTGGATAGAAAGTTTGCAAATATTTTCTACCATTCTGCAGGTTGTCTGTTCACTCTGTTGACTATATCTTCTGCTGTGCAGAAGGTTTTTAGTTTAATTAAGTCCTGTTTATCTATTTTTGGTTTGCTTGCCTGTGCTTTTGTGGTCTTAGTCTTGAATTCTTTGCCTAGACCAATGTCCAGAACAATTTTCCCTAGATTTTTCTCTAGCATTGTTATAGTTTCAGGTCTTCTGTTAAGTCTTTAATCCTTCTTAAGATGATTTTCATATATGGTCAGAGACAGGGATCCAGTTTCATTCTTCTCATATGGCAATCCAGTTTTTGCAACGTAAAAAGAGTCTCCTTTTTTCAGTGTACATTCTTGTTGATTTTGTCAGAAAACAGTTGTCTGTAAGTATGTGGATTTATTTCTGGAGTCTCTATTGTGTTCCATTGGTCTATGTGTCTACATTTATGACAGTACCATGCTGTTTTGATTACTATATCCTTGTAGTATAATTTGAAGTCTGGTGTTGTTATGCCTCCTGCTTTGTTCTTTTTGCTTAGGATTGCTTTGGGCTATAGGATTATATGGGCTCTTTTTGGTTTTGTATGAATTTTAGGATTGTTTTTGTCTAATTCTGTGACAAATGACACTGGTATCTTGATAGGGGTTGCCTTGAAACTGTAGATAGCTTTGGGCCATATGGTCATTTTAATGATATTAATTCTGATCTATGAGCATGGAACGTTTTTCCATTTATTTGTGTCATCTGGGATTTTTTTTGTCAGTGTTTTATAGTTTTCCTTGTAGAGATCTTTCACATCTTTGAGTAAACATATTTCCAGGTATTTTATTTATTTATTTATTTTGCAGCTATCATAAATGAGATTGCCTTCTTGATTTAGTTCTCAGCTAGATCATTGTTGGTGTACAGAAACACTACTAATTTTTGTACATTAATTTTGTATCATGGAGTCTTTACTGAATTCATTTATCAAATCTAAGAGGGTTTTTTGGTGGAGTCTTGGAGTTTTCTTGACATAGGTCATATATCATCAATGAACAGGGATAATTTGACTTTTTCTTTTCCAATTTGGATGCCTTTTATTTCTTTCTCTTGCCTGATTGCTTTGGCTAGGACTTCCAGTACTATGTTAAATAGGAATGGTGAAAGTGGGCATTCTTGCCTTGTTCCAATTCATAGGGGGAATGCTTTCATCTCTTCCCCATTCAGTACGATGTTGACTGTGGGTTTGTTGTATATCCAGATCATTTATAAATAAGAGAAAACACTGAAGCATGATTAACAACAACAGTACAATGACATCAGTCATAATTTTAGTTGATTTTTTTAAAATGTTAACTTAGTGGCAATTGTGCATCTTTAATTTTAAAATCCAATATATTATGTCAAGTGATCTTCAACTGGTGATTCACGTCACTTATCTATAAAGTTTTATTAATGTGCACATGCTTAGGACCTTTTCCTCATTGGGTACTAGATTTTTTTTCAGCTTTCTAAATCTCATGGTTATAAATATGTTCTTACTATCATATCCATGTTCTCTCATTAGCTTCAAGTTTTCCTTTATAAAAGGGTCACTTCCAATATTGCTGCTGAACTTATTAAAATCAGTATTCCCTACATGGGGAATTCTACTGACACTTTCATGTGACTGTGGAATCCATTTCACTAATAAATTCATCCAAAACATAGAAAGAATTATTTTTTATCCCAAAACTACATTGTTTTTATCATCCCTGGAATAATAGAGAGAACTAATAGACTATTAAAGTTAAAACTTGACAAACTGTTAGAAAAACTTAATTTCCAATGGCCTAAGGTTTTACCTTTAGCCCTAATTGACCTCCAGACCTCTCCTGTGGGGTCACAGTAACAGTCCCCAAATAAAACAGTAAGGAACCAACCCATAAAAATCCCCTATGCTGTTTAGATTCTCAAAGATTCTAATCTGGTTAATTCAGACATTCTAAAATCCTGCAAGAGATTTTTAAATTATACCTATACTTATCTTCAACGGGTCAAGACTGTTTTTCCTTTAGTTCTCCCATTTAAATCACTCCACAATGTAGAACTTGGGAAATCACTTCTCTGGAAGTGACATCGTCAGAAAACTAATCTTAATCCATGAAAAGGGTGTTTACATTATCTTCCTTACAACCAACACCACTGCCAAGCCCCAGGTAGTCTGACCTTAAATTAATGTGTATTAACTAAAAAAGTATAAAGGTGACCCTTTGTGGAAGTATATTTCAATAGAGAAACTTAAACTACAGCTTTCTCAAAAGCTCCCAGAAGCAGACAATGCCACAAGGTAAACAGCTTTCCCCAAAACTTTGGGTCAAAGAGATGACATCAGAAGAATAAAAATGCCACCTGAGACATCAGAACCATACCCCTTAGGATTCCCTTTTTTTACTTCTTATTCTTACCATATTCATTGTCCTTCTTTGTTGCATTCTCCTTTTTCTTCATCCTCTACAATATAACCCTTGCTTTTCACATAATCTCCCACATTTCTACTACAACCTTGGATAATGAACCTTAGTTTGTACCATCTCCTCTTCCCCCAAGATAATTTCTCCTGAATGTTCCCTGATCCCTGCATGTATTCCAGAATCTATGACATTTCTTCACTCACTTATAGAACAATCTCATAACCCTACTTCTAATTGCTTATTATGTACTCTCTTTTCTTTAGAAATCTTTAGTTTCCTCTGAATTCCTATGCCTATTTCAAATTTAACAGCATCTGTCTTAGTGTGTTTTGTGCTGCTCTAACAGAATACTTGAGACAAGGTCATTTATAATGAACAGAAATTTATTGGCTCATGGTTCTGGAAGCTGTGAAGTCTAGGGGACAGCATCTTGTGAGGGCTTTCTTGATGCCTCATAGCATGGCAGAGGGCATCACATGGGTGGAGGGCAAAGAGAGGGTGAGAGGGTGAGCAAGAGGGGGTGAACCTACTCCTGTGAAAAGACAATGGTATTAGTTCACTCATAAGGGTAGAGCCCTCATGATCTAAAGGTCGTAGCTCCCAATACTGTCACAATGGCAATTAAACTTCAACATGAGTTTTGGAGGGAACAAACATTTAAATCATAGCAGAATCATCATGTTAATTGTCAAGGGTCTTTTAGCTTTTCTCTCCACATTTCAAAAAAGAAACCTCCTTCAGACTTTTTAATACTTAGTAATTTTCAAAAAGAACAGTCAATACTTATACTGTAACATAACCAAGGGCTTAAGGATTTATAGCCACACCAATTTTGCCAGCAATACAAATATCTACACTGTTATTATGGAATATAATAGTACATGTTCCTTGTCTTGTTATATGCATCTAATAGATCCATATGATCCTAAGAATAATTTTACCTGATACACTTGAGACTGTCTGTGCTGTAAAAAATAACCTGAGAACTTCCCTCTTCCCAGCTGGATAAGACATCTCCACCAGAAGGGCTCATATAAACTCCAAATTAAAAATCTATGGGACAATTTTTCCATGAACCCTGGATAGCCCCTAATAAGATATTTTGTTTATGGAAAGATAAGATATTTTGTTTGTGGAAACCATGCACATTGGTATATACTCGTAAATTGAACTGGATCTTATTATCTAGCTAATTATATTAGCCTTTGTCAAATCTTTAACCAAGACTGCCTTTTTTTCCTAATCTTAACTAGTCTCTTGCCTTGATTTAATATTTCCAGGTAGTAGATGGTCCAATGTCTTCCAAAATTTATCACCAAAAATTTGTCCTTTTGGGGCTGAGTTTGACACCAAAGGTTTAGGTGTCAAACTCAGCCCCAAAAGGATACCATGACCTTCTTTTCTCATCATGTTCTCAAGAAGACTTAAGGGGTTAAGAGATGGGAAATAAACCTAAATGACTTCACTGCCACAGTAAATAATGTGTAGTGCAGCTGCCATTATCAGCCACTCAACGAGTTCACCAGAACTCCTACATTTTCCATGCTCTATTCTCAGCATAAGTAAGACTGGACAATCTTACCTAAACCAGCAATGTCTTTGCTGGAGAACTACAGGAACATCAGTAATTGGTCCTCTAAAATATTCTAGCATTGAATATAATTCTGACTCGGGAGGAAACATCCATGCAGTGGTTAAAGGCAACTATTGTGCATATGTTCCCTGAAACCTCTCTGATGACTATATGATAACCAAAAATATTCAGACCACAAACAAGGAAATTTATCAGATTGCCTCATTCTACCATCTAAGGAAGTTTTAGGCCCAATGTCTTAGAATTCTCTCAACTGTCTCCTTTCCAAACTAAAGAATTTGCTCTACTTTTTTACTCATTATTTCATCATTATTCTTTTTATTATATTCTGAGGCATACCTCTCTTCAAATGCCTGATCACCAAGACCCTCCAATAGTTGTCAGTTTGACAGTATGCTCAGGAGATGATACAGTTATTCCTTTAAAGCCAACAAGAATGTAAGGGCTCACCCAACCCTGAAAACTACTTTGAGCACCTCAACTTCACAATGACTCTTATTCCATCGCTAACACTGTTTAAGGATTAACTTTGTCTGTCTTAAACGACACAGGGGACTAACCAAGTGCTCACAGGCGCCCATCACTTGCTACTGATTTGTCTTGATCAAACTTTAGTCAGGCTTCTCTCCTCCCACCGTCCCCTCAATTTTGGGTCCCTCACCAAGTTTAAGCAAACACTAAGGAACATCCCACCAGCTCATTACAAGATTGCTGATCACAAAGAGAATCACCGCCTGTGAAACTACCTGGATAATGCTGTGTGCTTCCCTTGGTCTGCTTGACTGATCTTTCCTCAAAGTTCCCACTAGCTCTACTTACCTTCCCTCCGAAACAAAAGCCCATTTTATCTCTTTTATTTTGAGACATCTGCAGATCCTCAAGTCAGAGCATTCTCTCTGTTGCAGTAGCCTTTTCAAAGAAAGTCTCTCCTAACCTAAGTCCAGATTTGTCTTTACTTGACAATATTACAGATATTTAAAACACTGACAAATCTCTAGAGACTTCTGATGCATTTTGTAAAGTGTTCAACCTCCAGAACATTTACATTGATACATTTCCATGGAAAAATTACTCTTTGATTTGAAAATTTTTCCCAAGCAGCTCTCATAATCTTATTAAGAAATATGAAGCATATTAAAGAAATTTAATTGTTTATAGCATTCCCTTATTATGTGAAAGAATAAATCTTTGCAATTTTTAGGGCCCTGTAGCAAATCTGAACAGTAATTTCAGATATAAGAGACATTCAGAATTATTTATTTATTGCTTATGTATTCAAATGTAAGATCTGATTATAAAAGACAACATTAATAAAATTTCAGTTGATTTGATCACATGATTAAATAAAATCATGGGTACCTTGACTAATTTTTTAACTATTTAATCAAAGTTACAGTATATAAGTTTGAAGTAAACATAGAAAAGGGCAATAATCAACAACATTGTCAAAAATCTCAACTCTTTTAAAGTGAGAAAAAAATTTTTTGCTTGGTTATTATTTTGTGTTGGTTTGGTGTGATGATCACTAACATTATAAAGGCAGCACAAATCAAAATACCTTTATATATACTTTATACATACTTTGCCAAGAAATAGAAACAAAGGCAAAAATAAAGAAACAGGAAAAGAGGCAGGGTGAGAAAAACAGAAAGAGAGGGAGAAAGAGAGAGGGAGAGAGAGGGAGGGAGGAAGAGGGAGGTAGGGTGAGAGAGAGAAAGAAAACTGAATGTCTGGTACCTCTTGAGAATCATTTGGGAGCAAAGAACAGTTGTTCCTAGCTCTAAACATCCCATGAGGAGTGATTTGGAGTAAATCCTCCAAAATTCTGGGAAAAAAAATATATATACACAAAATTTCTATATATTATATTTTTTATAATTCATATTTTATATATGCTATAATACATATATACCATTTATAACATAAATGTTTATAATAGATAAATATATATAAAATTACAGAAATCACACCTGTCAAAGATTTTATTAAGTAAATCAGTAAGATGATAAAAGTGATTCAAAGGAGACGTTGAGGACTGAGAGATATTTAGACACGTGAATACTGAAATAAATGCCCTGATCGGTAATATTAACTCATTAATATTTTATGGGACAATAAATTTGTAACCTATGCGGTTATCTCTTCTATTGCACAAACATTTGTAAGCTTAACCTGGAAGTTTAGAATATTTTACCACTTAATACATATCAAAAATGCATTATCCTTGATAATTAATTCTTGGGTGACTCTCCTAAACAATGACATGAAAAGGATATGCAGATATTCCCATATTTCCCCTCCTAATTTCATCAGTATTTCATAATATCACTTGCTCATAAATTAGAGCCTGCAACGTTTTCTGCCAGTTTAACTTGTTATCACATCCTGCTACTAAAGATTCCACACTTTGGGAGTCACCCCCTGTTCAGGGTATTTATAAGCAAGTTCTGTACTGAGATTCAGATGATCAAATAAATCCTTCTCTTTCTGCATGATCTCTGCCTCTTGTTACATGGATACTCTATAAATCTGGTTGTTGCGGCTGGTTTGCCTCTCTGCTCTACCTTTTTTTCTGGGATTTTTCACCTTCTTTTATTGAAGATCTTATTCCTGTGCTGATAATCTGTTTTTTGGTTTTGTTTTATTTCTTTCATATTGTCTTTGCTCTTGATATCTATTTGTTTTGTCATTTTGTTCCTGTAAGAGAGATTGGGGAGTTGCAAACATATAGCACCATCATTATCTTTCCTGCTTAATTGCCTTAATGTATTTCACATATTAAAGGTTCTCATGAGAGATTGTTTTGAAATAAATAATTTCCTCTTCCTCACCTTAAATACGGGGAAAACATTTTTGAACCCTCAAAGGGGATGATTAGGCACTATAAGAAATTATATACTAGTAACATGCTTTCACATATATTAATCATTTATGAAAAAAATCTTTATTAAATATTAATATATATTGATAAATGCTCTTGAAAAAGTCAGTATGATTTTTCACAGATTTTCATTGGCAAGTAGGCAAAATTGAATGAAACCGAAACAACTGACAGGTCCAGAATAACCATGTTTATTGAGGAAATCTCATAAATTACAGAGTAACTGGGAGTGCTGGTCATAAGGAATGATAGTAACATTTTCTGTTTGTTTACTCCTTTAAAACTCTGTCCCAGATAGACCTAGAAAAAATACTATTGACATAAATCTTTAAAATAAGAATAATTGTTTGTACTTACGATGTTGAAAGTAATCTTTTACATTAAGCTTGTAAACTCTATTGAATATTATGCATTATCTTTTTATATTTATATGTAGTTTTAGCATTATATTTTAGCAACACTTTCTATTTTGTATAGCTGACTTTTAATGCCATATTCTTTCTGTAAAAATTTGCTAACCCAATCACTTAAATATATCAGCACTTTAAAACAACTTAAAAAAACTAATTTTAAAAGTGTGAAAATAAAGAATATTCTATGATAACAGAGATTTTCTAAGTAGATAAGACATATTTTATGGCTAATTAGCAATTTCACAATCTTCCATATGCTATAAAATAAATATTTATGAATATCATTAAACAAATTTTCTTTCCCCTTACAAAAAGGTTTCTATATTGCTAAGTTTGATTCAGGGCCAAGTGCTACTTCATGAAATAAATCAAATTTAATGTAAACTAAATAGTTATAAAATTATCTTATTGGATTGTACTTCATTAATTAAATGAAATGTTACATTTACTCATACTTCTGGAGCCTTTCCTAGTAATCGCCACATGAAAATCTCTAAATGGTATTGAACTTTCTGTTATTCCCACTTTGAATGTTTGCGCTGCTTCAGTGGAGTGATGTTAGATTTCTATCTGTGAAATGAATGCTATTTATAGCTTTACATGCAATACTTGCTTTCTTGTTTTTATATGTACTCTTTAGACATATTTCTCTGTTTTTACATTTTAAATTTATAAATTATTAAAACATTGGATAAGAAAAATATTGGTAAAGCTCCTGTTTCTCTTAAGACATTCCTAACTCACAGGAATAATTAACACTATTATTTTCAGTAGATTATTTTCCTATGTCCTAATGAAATTCTCAGTGTCTTAAGCAATTTGCCACACATTTAGTTTGACCAAATACTTCATGGTTTCTGGTGAAGAGCTCTTCAAAATATTTGTTATTTGACTGCTATATGTTTTGTGATGGATTAATCACAAATATTTTATAAAAGAAGAGATATATTTAGTTAAATATGTTTTGTTCTATGCCCAAGATACTGTCACTTAGAAATAATATGTAACCACCACTATACAAACAATAATTTTTGCAAATGGCCTGATGAAATGGTGTGTCCAAATACAATATGCAGGCCAACTAAGATCTGTGTAGCTCCATGGGAGTAGTTTGTAAAAACTGCATTATTGATGTGCAATAACTCTATAGGTTTTCTTTTCTTTTGCACATGTCAAAGGGGCAGCAGTTTAGCCTACATATTTATATGTAATTATGTCTCCAACACCATTATTCCTCTTTCCAAATTGTCAAAGTCTGTTGGTCTATAGAGAAAAACATAACTTTTGATGATAAAATACATATCTTTTGTTACATACCTAAAATATTTTGCTAACAATGAGTATAATTTGAAGTCCTTTTAAAGTAAATTATACAGACTACTAATTTCTTTTCAGAAGTGGCTACTAGACATATTTGAGAAGTTAGCACACACAGCACACAATAAAGAAAACATATATGGAATAGCACATGGTACATGAAATAAATAAAATATTTTTATTTATTATTTTCTGTTTATGAGAGGCAGCAATTTTTCTTATAGTATTTGTGTCATTATTATCTGATAAAGGCTGATATTTTTGTAAAAATATTCCCTTATTCAATTTCTTATCATTTCTAAAATTGGAGGGGGTAGTATAAATATAAGTAATATAAATATAAGTGATTTAACTAGAGAGTTATATATAGCACTACTTCTGATACTAAAGAAAAGTATAATAATATTCACTGAGGACTAACAATGTATGAGACATTGTTCTTAATACTTACATTTTTAACACACAATTTTTACACCATACAAGTGGAATGCATGCTCCTCCTCCACAACTTACAAATGTGAAAACCGAGTTTGTAAATGTTAATTAACTCAGAAAATTGTTAGGAATGCTTTTTTAGTGGTGAAGTTTCAGTTTTATTATATTTTTAAAATGTCACATCCCTCAATCCCACAGCATTCTTGAACTCCTAAATGAGAGTAGAGCGGGGTACAGAATTGTGGGATGAAGGATATTTTTGCTCAGAATTGTAATGTCATTATTCATTTTTGTCTAGTATTTATTGTTGAAAAGTCAACTGTAAGTATAATTTTGTTTTCTGTTAGCTAGATAAATTGTAAGGTAAAGGCAATGAATGAGAGAGTATTTCAAAAGAAGAATAAGAATATATTACCCCATGTTTTAGAATTTTTCTATTTTTTCTAGGATGCTGTTGCTGCCAAAAACATATCTGTCAGTCTAATGTTCTTTCTTTCCAATATTTTTTCTTTATAAATACTATACCTATTTTTTGTTTTTAAGCCTATTTACTATATTTGTTACGTTTGGCAGTTTTACCATAACGTTTCTGGATATTCAGTTCAGTATTTAAGGTTTTCTTAAAAAAGACTTTGATATTTTTCTAGTGATGAAAAATTATTACCTATAATAGCTATGGATAAAGCTTCTCCCTTATCCTATCGGTAATCTCCTTATAGAATTCCAAGTAGACTTTACTGGAACTTCTTATTTTATTCTACGTGTGGCCTAACTGTTTGCTTTGTTTGCTTGTATGGTTACTAAATATTTCTTATTACTACATTTTAGGTTATTTTCTTCTATCAATATATTAATATTTATTTGATCTTAATGTCCATTATGGAATATCAATTTTAGAAGAAAAAATACAAATATTGTACATAAAAATGATAAAATAAACGTCTGAGAACATGCTAATCCAAGAAAGAGAAATTTACCAAACTGTGGTATCTAAATATGAGCCCTCTCTCTACCCTATCCCTGGCCTGTGAGTCTTCAACTTAAACCTGTGCTAAATTTTCTGTTGATTATTCTCTTATTCTTCTTTTGAAATATTTTCTCATTCATTCATATGTCCATAAAATGTATATTGTTTCTCATTTGTTATTCAATCAGAATGGATCAATTTTGTTAGTTTGTATTAAAAATTCCCATTTCCTTTTTGATATAATCTGCTTGTTTATCCATTACTTTAACATTCCGCATTTACTATTCCATATACCCCTTTATTAGCTTAGAAACTGTATTTTTGTTTGTTTGTTTTGTTCTTGCAGTGACAAATAAAATACAGCACACATCTCTTACATAATAAAATCTACCAACACATTCATCCTCACAAACAACGAAAGAAGCTTAGAGCATATTAACTCTATTCACCTCCATCCCAAATGATTTTGCTCTTTTTGACATGTAATTTAAGTTATTGTATATAATGTGTTTGAACCCAAAGGATAATATTATTATTGTTTTTTAAAACTAATATTCACTTAGATTTTCCATTTTTATCCTATTTACTGTTCTTCATTTATTTTTGCATTTCTAATCTTTCATTTCCAAACATGTTCTTTCTGCTTAAACTTGTAAGCCCTTTTAGAACAGGCTTTAGCTTGGGTCTGCTGGTGGCATATTCTTTCTTTTAGGTTGTTAGAAAATGTTTTTGGCTCACTTGAATTCTTGATGTAGATTGTCAATTATGTACTTAGCAATTTGAAGGTAGTCCACTGTCTTCTGGCTTCTTTTGAAATTTGTTTAAATTTTGATTTTGAAATATAATCTCTCCTTTTTTCACTCTAGCACCATTTATAATTTATTTTCTTTTTCTTTGAATATCTACAGTTTCATTATGATGTGTCCATTTGTGATTTCCTTTATGATTATCATATTTATGATAATTGGAGCTTCTTGAAACTATGAATTAATGAGTGACTGTTAAATGTTTTGGAAAATTCCTAGCCATTAAATATTCAAATATTTCTTTTACCTTGTTCCCTCTTTCACTTCTGGCTCAGTATCCAATGAAATGTTTGTTAGACTGTACCCACTACGTCTCTTTCCTCATGGTCTGAATGTTCCATTGTTGCCTCTCTATTTCTCATTCTGTATCACTTGCTTCACAACTATCCTCCAGGCAATTAATTCTCTCTTCAGCTGTGTTTAATATGTTAAATCCTTTTATTGAATAGTTAATTATTATTTCTGTGTTTATTAGTTTTTATAATTTTCTTGGCTTTTTTGGGTCCAAATCTGATTTTTCATTTCTGGAATAAATCTTCATGCAAGTTCTCAAATAATTTCTAAAATTAGTTTAAGTGAAATATTTAGCACTTACTCCAATGTAGGCATTTACATTATGACACCTAGACTATTGTAAAACTATGCTCAATATTTCAACAAAATGATAGCTAAGTCTGAAATATTAAGCATGTAATTGGAAATTTAAAAAAATATTGTGATGAATCAGATTTAGACCAAAAAGGGCCAAAAAACATATACAAACTGACAACACAGGACTTATAATTAAGTCATCAATTCCCCCTTTAGGGAAAGACTTGGTTCTCTAGCTATCGGCAGACACACTGCAGCTGTCAGTTTCTTTGAGGATTACCTCAGCTTGCCCTACCAGGGCTGCCTGTATCTACTGACTGATTTTGGTACGGGTTAAAAGACTGGTCATTTCTGCCCAGCAAGGTCATCTGTGATGAGCCACTCCTAAGCTTTCTAGAAGGTTAGCTGAGACTGTTTCTCAGGCCTATTATGTAGGTAAACGTCTACCTTTTTCCCAAATCTACTTCTTCCTCCTTCCACAGTTGCTGATCCCTGATTAATACCATGCATGCCATACCTCGATCTCAGCTCGTGCTTCTGGAGAAGCCAGCCTACAAAAATGTTCATGATGAAATGAGGGTCCATTGATATCAACTTTAACTGCCCTCTTGCCAACAATCTCTCACTTCTAAGTACTAATATTGTATATAATGCAAATACCAAGTTAATAAAAAAAAACCCTCAGCTCTAATACATGCCTATTTTAACATGACTCAGTAACTATTCAATTTCATTATAAAAAGTGTTATTTCCATGAACACTGTTTGTATTTAATTATGTAACACCCTCCATTCCTAATCTGCCACCCTGCTATTTAAGTGGTGTTTCTCCAGAAAGAGTATGATAATGAAACTGCCCTCATAAATTAACAAAGGGGTACCAGGAAAGAACTGTGGTAACAGCCAAGCTAAAAATAAGGCACAGGCCCAGCTAAAAATAATAATAATAATTAGCCACTGTCCCCTTGTTTGCTTCTTTATAATTGCTACTTTGGAGTCACATAGCTGGTGGTCATAAAGATTCTTAGCTTTCTCCATAGATAACATCACCTTTTGAAACTTAGGTGTAGTTTCTAAGATATCTTCCAGGTCCTGCATTCCAGTGAAATGGCTGACCCACCCAGACCAGTGGCCCATACCAACAAACTGACTCAACTGGTCTTGTGACCCCCACCCAAGAACTTGGTAAGCAAAGAAGACAATTCCTTCAACTTTATGGTTCTGCCCCAAACCCAGCCAATTAACAGACCCAATTGCCTTCACCAAACTGTCTTTAAAAACCCTGTCTGCCAAATTCTCAGGGAGATGGATTTGAGAAAATTCTCCCATCTCCCCACTGAGTGCTATGCAGAATAAACTCTTTCTCTGGTGTAAACCCTGCTGTCTCAGCGTATTGGCTTTCTCTTGGGCAGCGGTCAAATGAACCTGGTTGGGCAGCAACAATTAGGACTTAATTTTTCCATTCAAAGGAGAAATCATAGTAAAAAAGCTTGAATTTATTTCTCAGAGGTAGAAAGTGCATAAAAATTAGGGGCTTATTATTCATTAGCCCCTGAAACAATCATTGGTATGCAGGAAAAGGAAAGCAGTAGTGTTTGCTTGTCCTTATCACTGAAAGTATAATGTGAGTATATCATACATTCTAATATGCCTAAAATATACAATTATCTTTCTTTCTGAAAATTATATTATCATATACAACTTTAAGCTTCTCTTATTTTCACCTCTGATCCTCAAAAAACAAAATATATGTTATATTTGGTAATTTTAGCCAATGGCATGATGACTGTATGTCTGATTTTTTTACTCTTTTGAGCCAGTAAGATCAACTAAACAACACAGGGTGCTCAAAATGGTTTGTGAACACTGCTTGCCAACACCTGCCTCAACATTCTACCTAGGCTTAATTGTGAAAACTCATCCCAAAATCAGTGTTTGGGGATGAAGTGATGGGGATAGTGATGAGAGACATTTGTTGGTATTCATGTGTTTATAACACATTTATTTGAATCCTTCTTCTCAATACTTGTATTTAGAAGAGCAGATGATATTACCTATTCAATTCTTATTTTTTCACAATATAACAGGATATAGGTACTCTTTTCATAAATGATGCATTTGTTATAAAGTCAAAAAAAAGTGCCTAAGGGTAAAGGAACAGTTTGTATATCAAAACACCCTGGAGAGTGGTTCAGACAATGAAGATATAAGCTTTAAAATTTACATTTTAAGTTAAAAAACAAAAATGGTATTTACTTTGTAGTTGTCTAGCACAACTAGTGCTGGCACAGAATAAATATATAATTTCTCTCTCCTACAGCCTGTACCTCCCCTGTGTGTCCCCTATCATCTATGCTATGTTTATGAAAGCAACTATAGTTTAGTCTCTCAATAAATAATAAGAAAGTCAATTTACTGTAAACACCAGTAACTTTTTTCACTCCCAAAAATAAACATTTGTCACTTACCCTAATTAATATATCTGCGTTTGTTTTAAGAAATGAAATGAATTGTTCATCTTTAATGTCATGTCTCTCTGGATTTTTTATAGATCATATTATTCACAGTATTAATTATTATTTCAAAAATGTACTAAGAATTTTAGTTTGAACATAGAAATATTAACTCTTTATATTTTTAATTAAGAGTATCTTTTTCTTTAATAGATAAGTCACCTTGTTAATTCAAATAAAGTTACATAATATGTAACCAAAAAATTGCATATATTAATAAATGCAAGTTCTAGACAGAAATTAGGGAACATCATTGATATTCTAATAAGAGAGAAACATCAACACATCCTTGAGTCCTATGCATGAAACTTCAAGGGTTATAAGAATGTTAATTGAAGAACATCTGAATAAGATTATAAATGATAATTAATTATCCATCTGTTATGCATTTATATGCTATTCAATTAAAATTAAGTTACTTTAATTATGAAGTGATCTTAGCTGGCATTCAGTATAAAAGTAATGATAAATATTATAGTACTAATAACTGTAGTTATTGAGTACTTATGGGACACTTATTGGATCGTAATACCCTGTACCAAACATTTTGCACTCTCATTTTTATGTCCTCCAACTAACTGAGGTGAAATTTACTATTATTCTTATTTTTATAGAAGAGAAGACAAGATTAGCAACATTAACTAAATTTTTTAAGATCAATAATTCAAGAAAGTAGTCAGACTCCATGTTTTAGGTGGTACCAAACCCTTGGCCTAAGTAACTGATTATATGATCTGAGAAAGTTGGATAATCAAGGTTTAAAACCTCCGTGGGAAAAAAATAGTATTTGGTACAAGCTAGTATGTCTATTAATTTTTAATATTTTTGAGCTCTATTCCCTTTTAAGTTCTATTGACTTTTAAAGAATATACAAGGCATTTTGAGTAAATTATAAATCAATTCTGCTATCCTGATTTTTAAAAATCATATTATAAAATATTTCATACATGTTGTACTTATAAATCATATACGTATGAAGTAAGGAGAAATGAAATGAACACCCTTGCATAAAACTGCTTGAAAATTATAGTCTTGCTACTCTCATTGAAACCTCCTACATATTTGTCTGTCACTGCCCTCTCTCCCTACATGAAAGTAAACACTATACTGTTGATGAATATCATTAATGATTTGCATTTGACTTTCACTGAACATTAATTTATTTTAGGTTTTTCTGCTTTTGGAATTTATATATTGGGACCACAATCATAATATTCTGTAATATTTTGTGGGGGGGAATTTAATCAGCATTATGATTGTAATTGTTTTATGTGTGGACGTGGATGGATGGCTATAGATAATCTATTTTTACACCAATGTAGTTTTCCATTGCAATGAAGAATATGTCAATTCAAAATTATATAATCTTCTCTGATAAACATTCAGATTTTCCCCAATTTCTTACAAATAATATTTTTATGAACATTTAATTGCATGTTTCTTTGTGCACATGCATGAGAGATTTTACTGTGAAATACATCCATTAGTAGAAGTGCTGGGTCATTGGTATGAACAATTGCAAGTTTCATAAATACCATAATTTTCCAAAGTGGTTGTACCAATTAACACTCCCATAAGAAGCATATCTAATATTCCATATCTTTACCAAAGTGGGTCTTATCAGATTTCTATGTTTTCACAATTTAACATGTATAAATGGATAAGAATTTATGATAGTAGTTTTCAGTTTTCTAAATATGTAGTGTGTTCATTCAAGTTTCCATTTGGTGAAATAAACACTTTTTTAAAGATTTTTTTAATGCTGTACAATATATAACTCACTGGTCCCTGATATGTATTAAACATACTCTCCAAAGTCATGGCTTGTTTTTCCATTTTCTTTATTGTGTCTTTTTTTGAACAGAATTTCAAATTTTAATTTAATGAAGTCAATTATTTGATCATTTTTGAGTTAAGAAAAAATTTCTTATAATATTTCCATATTTGATACTAAAAATTTTTAAGGTTCATGTTCAAATTTAAACACTTAATCCATTTGTTATTGATTTTGTATGGATTTATATGTCATCTTTTCCCTTATGGAGTGTGTGTGTATATGTGAGAGAGCATGTGTGTGTGTGTATGTGTGTATTATAACTTACTTTTGAAAACTATCCACTGTAATTCCACTCTCTCTATGCATACTTTTGGACATTCTCTTCATTCCTCAACACTGATCTTGGTGTTGTTATGGTCTCATAAATACAATGCAAAGAAGGGTATGGCATAAGTAGAGATTTAAGGAGTACTTGCTCATTGAGGCTTTCTGTTCATGATGCTGAATCCCTTCTGCCACCGTGTTTGTAAGCCTAGGTTAGCCCTACTGGAGATTTGCAACATGTAGAACAAAAGTGAGCTGTCTTACTAGAGGCACCCTCGATCAATCATTCTAGCCAGAAAACCTAGCTACCATTATAGCAATCTGCTAATGACCAAATGATCTCAGCAGCAACCACAACATATTAGGCCTACACAATTGGTTGCTGAATAAATTTGTTGTTTAGACCTTCTATGTCTTGGAAGAGTTTGATATGTAGCAATAAATAATTAATACAAGATAATTAATAGCTCCACCACCAAATTCTGAAAGGTTTGTCTTCTCTCTATTAATTTGCTGTGTCACATCATTCATACAGCAAGTTCTATATATGCATGAGTTTGTTTGTTTTCTTCCAGCTATCTTTTTTGTTCACTGGTCTTTCTTTTTTTTCTTCTTAGCCTATCCTTGAAAAATCACCCTTATACCTTAATTACTATGTATTTATAAGTCTTGTTATGTAGCAGCAAAACTCCCCCGGTTTGTTTCTCTTCCCCATACTCCATAGATTGTTAGTAGTTAGCTTCTTTGTAGACAATCTTAAAGGTATTTCAGGTTTTTGAGTGATTTTGATTGAATTAATTTAACTTTATTGATCTATTTAATAAGCATCAGTACCATTCCAAAATTGAAGAGTATGGATCCATTATTTTGTTTATTCTTCAAATCTTTATTTTTGAATATTGACAATGATTTCTACAATTTTGCATATATCTTTTATTACTAATATATTTACATCTGGTGTTTCTTGTTTGTTTTTGCTTTTTGCTATATATATACAGAGTCAAAATAGCATATATATATATGTGCTATTGCTATTCATATCCTGTGGTGGCCATGAGAAAGTACTCAGATTTGTGGTTGCAGGGAACATCATTGAATGAAGGCCCCAGCTGCTACATTATGAAATCCAACAGTTCATTTTCAGTGAACTCACTCACTGGCCCATTTCTAGTCAGTGAGTGTCTGAGTATAGCAGGGATACTAAGGCAGATCCATTTCTGGGAGATGTGGGACTCCTGTGATTTCTGACTTTGATTTGAGGTCACTCAACAATGTTGACTTTCATTAAAAGTCTGCACTCCAGGATGCTTCCAGCCCAATCTTCCTTTTTCCTTTCCTCTCTTGTTCACTCTAAGTCAGACTCATACTGTGGTCTGATGGCTTATCCAGTATTCCTCCCCATTTTTTTATAGCCATTTCCCTTTGTAAATTTCTTGCATGTATAATCTATCTTGGTGTTTGCTTCTCAAAGAACCCAGAATAACATACATTCTTAGTGAAAATAAAACGGAAGTTTTTACTTTGGATAAATTCTAATTCATCATTTTTTTCAGTGATTAGTACTTTTGATATCTTATTTGATCTTTGCTTGCAAAGATTGTTTTCTTCTAGAAGTTGACTGTTATGACATACAGATATAAATATATAATCTATTAAATTTATTTTTATATAAAAATACACAAAATGTATATTGATGATGATTGCAGTGAGGACATGAATCATTTTGATCCACATTATTATCTAATTGATCTAACATCATTTATTAGAAAGTCCATTATTTCCTCACAATTACAGCAATGCCTTTGTTGTAAATAAAATGATTATATACACACGAAAATATTCCTAGCCTACATTCTGTTCATTTCTGTATCATTTTATTAATAAAACTTGATTATTGATATTATAAAATGCCATAAAATCTGATAGTTTAAATCCTCAAACTGTGTTATTCTCCTTGAAAATTGTTTGGCTTTCCTAATATTTTGTATTATCATATAAAATTTAGAAATGGCTTCTCAAAATGCATTAGTGCACACATACACGTTGAGTATTGTGTTAAATGTATAGATCTGTTTGGTAAGAATTGGTACTTTTAACAAGATTTAATATCTTAACAATCTTGAATCTTCCAAAGTCACTCAATTTTTTTCCAGTATCTTTTACATCATTCAGGAGACTGGTAGGTTTCAGTGTAGATATATTTTGTCATTTTTTGTGAGATTAATTCTTTGATATTTGATACTCTTGAAGCTTTTTCAAATAATATTTTTGATAGTTGCTTTTTGATTGACTATTGAAATACAAATAATTTTAATGGTTTTTTATTCAATGGCTTGCTAAGATAACCATTTATCAGTTGTGGATATTTTGTTTATAACACATACAGTTATTTCATCTCCAAATAATGGCAATTCTATGTATTTCTTTCTATCCTTATGTCAATTATTTCTACTTCTTCAAGTATTCCACCGTGTAGAATCACCAGTGCGATGTTGAATAGAAGTGGTGAAAGTGAACATCATCATTCTGTTCCTGCATTTAGGGGAAATGCATTTAATATTTCATCAATAAGTTTTGTTGTGAGCAGAGTTTTATTTTTTATTTTTTTGTTTTACTGTTTCTTTAGATACCACTTAGTTTAAAAACATTTGCTTATATTCCTAGTGTGGGTAGTTTTAACAATAAATGTGTATTAATATCAAATTATTTTTCTTTTTCTGTTAGCTTAGTTTAGTGATGGCATATTCTATTAATGTGAATCACATTGACATTTTTTGCTCTTTATTCTTTGTTTGAAATCATTTCAAATGTGCAGGATTAACCTATTGTTCAATTTTTCCCCCATTTGTTCTGTCATTCTCTCTTGACACAGATGCATCGATAGATAGATAGATGAAAATACATATGGTTTTCTGAACAAACTGGAAATAAGTTGCAGATACTCTGCCTCTTCACTTCAAAATCTTACTTGAGATTATACATTTTATTAATCATTTAAAAAATAAATTTTGGTCTTGTTAACAGAAAAAAAAGACAAATTCTGTGAAATAACTTAAAGAGGTTTATTCTGAGCTGAAGGTGTGTGACTGGCCCAGAGCACATGGCCTTAAGAAGTCATAAGAAAATGTGCTAATGGTGGCTGGTTTTATTTATTTATTTTATTCACAGTTTGGTTTTATTTGTTCATGGAGACATGAATTACATGTAAGATTCTAAGTCAATACATGAAGGTTATCAATTGGTTTGGCCTAAAAAAATGGTATATCTCAAAGTGGGGGCTTAAAAGTTATAGGTGGGTTTAAAGATACTTTGATTTATAAATGGTTAAAGAGATGAAGCTTTGTCTATAAGCTTGTAATGTTTTAACTTAAGATAAGGATGTCTGTTAATTAGAAACAAGCCACTGGACATTTACTGAAGCTCAAGGGATCTGCTAAGTAAATTGAGGGCCTGCAGGTATGGCTTAAGCTTTGGCTTGCATAGCATTAGGCCTGTTAGTGATTTAGTATCTTATTGTTATAAAGAATTTCTTCAAAAGGGAGGGGCATGAAGAGGTGTGTCTGACTTCCTTTCTCATGGTTAGCAACTCAGCTTTAAGGTTTTTCTGGGATCCTGTTGGCCAAGAGGGGTCCACTCAGTCAGCTGGGGGGCTTAAGATTTTATTTTAGTTTGCAGCCTTATAGATTTTTTAAATGTCTATTTTTCATTTTATTATCTCTTTTATCTTTATTATCTCCTCTCTTCTGTATTTTTTGCAGACATTTGCTATTTGATTTTCATTTTTAAACATAGTTTAAATAAGCTTAGATAATTGACTTTACCCATTTCTTCATTTCTACAGTATGTGTTAAAGCAAGAAATTACTAATAGGAAGCACTGTTACCTTGAACCCACAATTTAGCAAACTATATATTTTTATCTTGCAATTGAATATATGTTCTACATCCTGTTGTTATTTCTTATTTGACTCATGTTGTACTTAGAAATGATTTGTTTAATTTCCAAACCTTAGGTCTTTTTAGTTATCATTTCATGTTTGTTTTAAGTTAATTTCTCCTATCACCAGAGTATATACTTAGATAAATTCAATTATTCAAATTATGAATTGTTTTATTCCTATAGTGAATTGTTATAATTTTATGTTGCTTCATCATCCATTTTGAATACAAATTTAACTTTCTCATATCAGAAACAAGGCTTAGTCACCCTTGACATAGTTCAAAGTTCCACACCACACCCAACTGGCTCAAGTGGGTGGTGGCCAGGGATGAGATCTTAGAGGCTCTTCATTCCTGCTTTGAGTGACCCAGGGACATAATAATTACCTCCAGACTCACTGTGCCAAGAATCTGTAAGTAAAAATCTTTGTACGTGTTTCATACTGTGGTGGTATATTGAATTTATGCCATCTAAAGAACTAGAGGCTGCCCCTAGCAGGTTTTCACTGGGATGCTGGGAAGAACACAGGGTTGGACTCCAGCACCAGAGGATAGTCAGGCAGGCATAAACTGGACATGAATAAGGCAATATCCACAAGATTGTTTGCCAGTATAAACAAGATTCTCCTAGGAAGGCCCCACCAATGGTGGGTGGGACAATAAGGCTTTAGACAGTCTGGCAGGTAAAAGAAGTATCTCAGGAAAGACACACTTTAAATATCCACATCCACTTGCTCTTAATTTCCCACAGTGAAACCCTAGTTCAGCTGGGGACTCTCAAAACAATCCTTCAGCATATGGTCTATTTCAGTAAATGTTTCACCTGATCACAGAAGTGTCCATTCTATAGTTATTGCCAGTAGTATCAATTAGGTAAAACTGATTAATCAGGCTACTAAATTCTTCTTTATATTCATCAGCTTTTTACCTGCTTATTCTATGAGTTCTTCAGAGATGTGTATTACCATTTCCTAACTATGATTTTACATTCGTCTTTTAACTCTTTTAGTTCTGTCAAAATTTTCTTTCTAAATATATTTATAGTAGTATTATTAAGAACAAATAAATTTAGGATTAGTTGGTCTTCCAATGGAAGTTACAACTTTACCATCATGAAATATTCTTTTTATATCTGTTAATACATTTTCACCTTTTGGTCTTCTTTTTATGATAGTAATATAGTCTCACCCACTTTCCTTTTGTTTACTGATTTCATATTATAGATTTCATTTTCTTTTTACTTTAAACATTTTGTATTTGTATATATAAAGTGTGTTTCTTTAAACGGGATACTGTTAAGTATGAGATTTTTGTTTCCTTTTTTTGTTTTGTTTGTTTTTAAGTAAGAAAATCTTATATTTTAATTATAGTTCTTAGGAATTTATGTAGGGGGATCAGCCAAGATGGCCAACTAGAGACATCACTTGTCTGATTGTCCCAGCTGGAAGGTAGACTGTTGGACTGAGGAGAATGAAGAGTAGTTGCAGAACAGGTGTGTATCATCGAGAGAGGCAATAGAGACATCTGAGGACCCAAATGAGAAAAACTGCAAAACTGAGAAAGGAGAAGATAGAGAGGAGAAGATAGCAGTGCGGACCAAACCTAGAGAGTCTTGGAGCCCAGTGAAAGGGAAAGAGGGGCTTCCCTTACCCCACCTAAGTACCTTTGGTGAACAGCAGGACATAAAACATATTGGAGGCACTTCCACCCTCCACAGGCTGAGGCACAGCAGCTAAATAAGAATATCGGGGTGAACCAGTGAACCCCAGGAGTTTGGGTGTTCAAAGGGGGCACTACACAGGAGAGTGCCATGAGAGCCCAGAGTGCCAGCTTTCTTAAACCTAGACACTTCCTCCTCTGCACCTCCTCCAATCATGGCATCAGAGAGAGTAATTTTAGCTCGGGCTGGCTGGTAGCCATGGCCTCTCCCCTCTGATTGCAACTTCAAGAATACTTTGAACTGAGAAGCACACAAATGAACAGCTGCTTCTCTGTGGCAGGTGCGTGTTCCCAGCTGAGCCCACCACTGAGAGCAGGACTGCCAAAATTTGCGACCTTCCTGCCCATAAGTGTTTCATGAGACCACGCACTGGTGGCTTGGACAAGTGGGATGGACCTAGTGCCCCCCAGGCATGAGAGCAGTGCAGGGAGATGCAGGGGAGAGGTATCAGTCTCAGACTCAGGTGGCAAGGAAGCCTTTGTGGACATATCCAGTGGGAGAGTGTAAAGGAACACAGAGGAATTGGGATCTGTGAGTGTGCCATCCCCTACCGCCTCTGGAGAAGAGCCATATAGGATAGGGGTGCGGCACTCAGAGAGAATTAGCCTAACCTTTGGTTCCCATGACAACTGAGTTACTCGGGTGTGCCAGCTGAATGGCAACAGTGGCCCCCTTGCCCCACTCATTACAATAGGGAGTGCGGCATGAGCTAAGAAACTCGTGAGCAGCTGCTTCTTCCCAGTGGGACTGTGCCCCTGGCAGAGGCCACTGTGGTCAGAGAGGCCTACCTCTATCCCCTTTGGGTCTTATGGTGGAACAGGTGTGCACAATTGGGGATGCCCCTACCTGCCAGCATCCTTGTATGGGTCAAACACAAGGACTGAGGGGTAGTTCAAAAGACGATCTTGGGCAGTGAAGAAATTCACATGGACTGATCCCATGGGAGAGTGCTGAGAAGTTCCAGGGAGAAAATAGGGAGGGCACTCACCCCACCCTGCACAGAAATTCTGCTAGTGGACAAGGGCAGAAAGAGCCTGGACCAGGGTTTTAGCACTTAAGCAATTAGGCCCCTCTCTTGGTAATAGCCTTTCTGGCTTGGAGAGATTGCCCTGAACTTCATACCGGTGGCTCACCCTAGCAGCCATATAAGCAATCTCCAAGCCCTGCCAAGGCTTTGTGATGCCTCTCAGGCTCTCACAATCCAGCCATAATTTGTCTTGCTCTTCCCCCCACCTCAGGGTGACTAGAGATCAAGCAACCCCCAGAAGCTACAGGTTCCCTCCCAAAGTTTGGGGTATTTGTGCCTTCATCTGGGGGACCAGAGCTTACCACAGCAACAAAAGACCATCTTGGCAGCTGGCCATTCCACACAAATTACAATCAATTATGGGGGAACAACCCCATAGCTTAGCACAGCAACTTCCAACTCAAGAAAACAGACAGTGGCTGATTGATACTCACAAGTACCGGCCACCATCTTGGAGATTAACCCAGGGGACCTAACTCACTACACACTGTTGGGAAGAGGAGAAGACAGCAGGTCAGAGATAACCTGAGAGGTTCATCAAACCTGCTAGAACACCTCATAGGCAACTCAGGACCAGCACTCCTCTCCCTGGCTCACCCAGGGATTGATCTTCAGGGACCCAGAGACAGGCCCATAAGCTAGGCCTAGCACACCCAGGTCTTGACTGAGAGGCCAGATGAGAAGGAATCAGTGAAAGAACTCCAGAAACATGAAAAATAAGAGCAAAAGGATACACCCAAATGAAAACAATAACTTCATATTAATGGATACCAACCAAAATGAAGAGTGAAATGACAGATGAAGAATTTCAATTATGGATTGTAAAGAAGCTCAATGAAATACAAAAAAAAAAAAAAGAAACCCAACAAAAAGAAACAACAAAAACAATGCAGGAAATGAATGAAAAATTCACTAAAGAAATCAAATTGTTTTTAAAAAGTCAAACAGAACTGCTGGAAATAAAAAATTCATTCAAGGAAATACAAAACACAGTGGAAAGCCTTAAGAATAGTCTAGATCAGGCAGACGAAAGAATCTCAGAGGGTGAAGACAATACGTTTCAGTTAAACAAGTCAGTCAAAGAGAAAAACCTGAGAAATAAGAGGAATGAATAAAGCATACAAGAAATATCGGATTATATAAAGAGGTCTAATATAAGAATCATAAGCATCACTGAGGGCAAAGTAGAAAATACACAAGACCTGGAAAACCTATTTGAAGGAATAATTGAGGAAAATTTGCCTGGCCTGGCTAGAAATCTATATATCCAGATTCAAGAAGCTGAAAGGACCCCTGGGAGATTCATCACAAAAAGGCAATCGCCACAACACATAGTTATCAGAATGGCCAAAGTAAACATGAAAGAGGCACTCCTACAAGCAGTAAGGTGAAAGCATCAGGTAAATTACAGAGGAAAACCCATCAGAATTACTGCAGACTTCTCAACTGAGACCTTAAAAGCCAGAAGGGATTTGAGACCGATTGTCAGTCTTCTCAAACAGAATAATGGCCAGTCCAGAATTTTCCATCCTGCAAAACTAAGTTTCTCATATGAGGGAGAAATAAAAACTTTCTCAGACACACAAACACTAAGGAAATTTGTCAAGACCAGTCCTGCCCTGCAGGAAGTACTCAGAACTGCATAATACACGGATAAGCACAATAGAAACCCACCAGAGTAAAATCACCCAAAAGCTAAAGGTCAGAGCCCAGAAACCACAATGACTCAAAAGGTAAAACAAAGCAATAAAGTTCTACCCAACATGATGAACAAAAATCCACCCCACTTACAAATTCTTTAAATAAATGTGCATGGCTTGAACCCCATGCTCAAGAGACAGAGGCTGACTGAATGTATAAAAAAAAATAAGCCAAGTACCTGCTATCTCCAGGAAACACATCTAACCCACAAGGACACATTCACAATCAAGGTGAAACGATGGAAAACAATATTTCATGCAAATGGAAACCAAAAGAACGCAGGTGTAGCCATTCTCATATCAGGTAACATAGACTTGAAATCAAAAAAAGTAAAGACAGACAAAGATGGTCATTATATAATGGTGAAGGGGACAATTCAACAAGAAGACATAACAATCCTAAGTATTTATGCACGTAACACAGATGTGCCCAGATTCATAAAGCAAACCTTACCTGATCTAAACAAAATGATAAACAGCAGCACTGTAATAGCCAGGACTTCAACAGCCTGCAGAAAAAGTGGGACAGATCCTCCAGCAGAAAACAAAGAAACATCGGACTGAAACAGATTCTAGAACAAATGGGCCTAGCAAACATTACAGAAAATTCTACCCACTGAATATACATTCTTCTCAAGCTCATGGGACATTCTCTAAGATTGATCACATCCTAGGTCACAAAACATGTCTCAACAAATTTTAAAAAAATAGAAATTATACCATGTATCTTCTCAGACCACAGTGGAATAAAATTAGAAATCAATCCCAACAGAAACACTCAACTCTAGACAAAGCCATGGAAATTAAACAACCCACTCTTGAATGATGATTGGGTCAAGGAGGAAATTAAGATGGAAATCAAAAGATTCTTCAAACTACATGACAAAGGGGACAGAAGTCATCAAAGTCTGTGGCATTCAGTAAAAGCAGTCCTAAGAGGAAAATTCATAGCCTTAAAATGCCTAAATCCAAAAGACAGAAAGATCACAAATTAATCTAATGAATCATTTCAATGAATTGGAAAAGAAAGTGCAAACCAATCCCAAACCCACTGGAAGAAAAGAAATATCTAAGGTCACAGCAGAACTAAATGAAATTAATAACAAAAGAATTATACAGAAGATTAATGTAACAAAAAGTTGGTTCTTTCAAAAGACAAACCAAATCGACAGGCCTCTTACTAGATGAACCAGAAGTAAGAAAGATAGGACCCTAATAAGCTCAATCACAAATGAAAAATGAGATATTATAACTGATACCATGGAAATACAAAATGTCATCTATGAATACTATAAAAATCCCTTTGCACATAAACTTCAAAATGTTGAGGAAATGGGCAAGTTCTTGGAAATACACAACCTCCCTAGGCTCAATCAGGAAGAAATAGAACTCCTTAACAGACCAATATCAAGTAAAGAGACTGAAGCAGCAATAAAACATCTCCCAACAAAAAAACCTGCCGGACCAGATGGTTTCACAGCCAATTTTTACCAGACCTATAAAGAAGAACTGATACCAATATTGCAGAAATTATTTCATGACATAGAGAAAGAAGTAATCATTCCCAAATTGTTCTATGAAGCCAATAACACCTTGATACAAGAGCCAGGAAAGGCCACACACAAAAAAGAAATCTATAGACCAATGTCTTTTATGTATATAGATGCAAAAATTCTCAATAAAATACTAGCAAAATGAATTCAGCTGAACATCAAAAAATAATCCACCACCACCAAGTGTGCCTCATCCCAGAGATACAAGGATTGTTCAACATACACAAATTTATACATGTGATTCACAACACAAATAGAAGCAAAACAAAAGACCATATAATCCTCTCAAAAGAAGCAGAAAAAGCATTTGACAAAAGTCAACACACTTTTATGAAAAAAATTCTTAACAAAATAGGCATAGATGGAATATACCTCAATATTATGAAGGCCATATACGACAAACCCACAGCCAACATCAGACTGAACAGCGAAAAATTGAAAGCATTACTGCTTAGAACTGGAACCAGACAACATTGCCCACTGTCACCACTTCTTTTCAAAATAGTGCTAGAAGTCCTAGCCAGAGTAATCAGGTAAGAGAAGGCAATTAAGGGTATCCAAATGGGGAAAGAAGAGGTCAAACTATCTCTCTTTTCTGATGATATGATCTTATATCTATAAAACCCCAAAGATTCTGCCATGAGACTCCTGGAATTGATAAATAAATTCAGAAAAGACTCAGGTTACAAAATCAATGTACACAAATCAGTAGCATTTCTATAAGCCAATGACAGTCTAGCTGAGAATTAAATGAAAGACTCAATACTTTCATGAAAGCAACAAAGAAAATGAAATACCTAGGAATATATTTAACTAAGGTGGTAAAAGACTTCTACAGGGAGAGCTACAAAACAATGAGGAAGGAATTCGCAGAGATGTAAACAAATGGAAAAACATATCATGCTCATGGATGGGCAGAATCAGCATTGCTAAAATGTCTATACTACCCAAAGTGACTTAAAGATTCAGTGCAATCCCCATTAAAATACCAACATCATTTTTTGCAGATCTAGAAAAAATAATTCTACACTTCTACACATATGGAACCAGAGAAGACCCCGTACAGCCAAAGCAACTTTGAGCAAACAGAACAAATTGGGAGGCATCAATCTACCAGACTTCAAGCTGTACTACAAGGCTACAGTAACCAAAAGCATGGTACTCTCTCAGGAACAGACACATTAGACCAATGGATGTAAAACCATCCTCATATTGTCATCTGATATTTGACAAAGCAGACAAAAACATACACTGGGAAAAAGAATCCCTATTCAATAAATGGTGCTAGGCAAGTTGGATAGCCACATGTAGAAGACAAACAGGATCTGCACATCTCACCACTGATAAAAACTAATTCATGATGGATAACAGACTTAAAACAAAGGCATGGAACTATAAGAATTCTAGAAAAAAGTGTTGGGAAAGCTCCTCTAGATATTGGCCTAGGCTAAGAACTTATGAAGAAGACCCCAAAGACAATCACAGCAACAACAAAAATAAATAAATGGGACATGATTAAATCAAAAAGCTTCTGCACAGCCAAGGAAACAATCAATAGAGCGAATAAACAACCTATGGATTGGGAGAAAATACTCCCATGCTATATATCCGATAGAGGGCTAATAACCACAATCTATGAAAAACTTAAGCAAATCAGCAAGAAAACATCAAACAACCCCATTAAAAAGTGGGCAAAAGACATGAACAGAAGCTTTTCAAAAGAAGATAGACTAATGGCCAATAAACATGAAAAAATGCTCAACAGCACTAATCATTAGGGAAATGCGAATCAAAACCACAATTAGATATCACCTAACCCCAGTGAGAATGGTTTTTATCAAAAAGTCCCAAAACAATAGATGCTGGCATGGATGCAGAGACAAAGGAACATTTATACACTGTTGGTGGGACTGCAGATTAGTACAGCCTCTTTGGAAAACTTGAAATACAATATCTACAGAGATACTTGAAAGAACTACAAGTAGACCTACCATTTGATCCAGCAATCCCACTACTGGGCATCTACCCAAAGGAAAAAAAGTAATTTTATCAAAAAGACACCTGCACTCAAATGTTTATTGCACACAATTCCCAACTGCAAAAATGTGGAATCAGCCCAAGTACCCATCAATGCATGAGTGGATTAATAAAATGTGGTATATATATACCATGGAGTACTGCTCAGCCATTAAAAAACTGGTGGACTAATACCTTTTGTAACAACCCGGATGGAACTGGAGACCATCCTTTTCAGTGATTATCGCAAGAATGGAAAAACAAACACCATGTGTACTCACTATTAAATTGGAACTATTTGATCAACATTCATGTGCACATTTCTTAGTAAAACTAAAAAGAAATCAAGCAGGTGGGAGGGGGAGGAGGGGATGGATAAATTCACACCTAACAGGTACAATGCATGCTATCCGGGTGATGGACACACTTATAACCTTGATTCAAACTGTACAAAATCAATTTATGTAACCAAAATGTTTGTGTTCCCGTAATATTCTGAAATAAAAAATAATTATAGTTCTTAAACAATATTTAATAAAGTTATTCATATATGTTCATATATTTGGTATAAATGTATCACATTACTATTAGTTCCATTTTTTCCAGTTCCTTTCCAGTTGCTTTTTATTCCTTTATTTCTCCTTTCCTGACTTTTAAAAATTTTTTTTGTGTATTTCACCATATTTCAGATTTTTATATTTTCCCAGTGTTAGCATTCACTTTAAATTTTAATTTTTTTTAGCTATCCTGTAGGTTTTTATATGCAGCATTAATTACCATTGCTTAAATTACTACTTCTATTGTTTGTCAAACTATTCCAACAATTTCATCATATATGCTTCTCCAAAATTTGTGCCCTTGCTGTCATATATTTTATGTATACAAATGATCCCTAACTTATGATGGTTCGACTTATGAGTTTTTGACTTTATACTTTACTATGGTATAAAAGTGATACACATTCAGTAGAAACTTTACTTTGAGTACTCATACAGCTGTTCTGATTTTAACTTTTGGCACAGTAGTCAATAAATTACATGAGGTATTCAACATTTTATTATAAAATAAGGTGCGTGTTAGATGATTTTGCCAACTGCAGGGCGATGTAAGTTTTCTGAGTACATGTAGTGTAGGCTAGGCCAAGCTATGCTGTTTTGTAGGTTAGGTGCATTAAGCACATTTTCAGCTTCTGATATTTTCAACTTACAATGGGTATATCAGAATATAACCCCATGGTAAGTTAGGGAGCATTTGTACAGACATAGTCTTTTCATATACATATATATGAAATATATGACAGGGAGGATATATACATGTGTATATGCATATGTATATATATGGCATTGTTAAATTTTTATTGCTTTAAATAATAATATTTTTATATTTACTCACGTATATGCCCCATTCTGGTTTTCTTTTTTTTTTTCCCTGAAGTTTATTTTTTCAAGCTGAGATCATCGTTTCTTCAGCTTCAATGGCTCATTGTAATTTTCATGGTGCTAGTGTACCGGTGGCAAATTTTTAAAAACATCTTCTGTATAAAACATCTGAATTTAATGTTAACTTTATGTTTGTGTGTGGCAGTGGACACAATGTACATATTCCCCACTTTAAAAATATCATTCCATTGTCTTCTGGCCTTCACAATTTCTATTAAAATATCCACTCTGAGTCTTCTTGTTGCTCTTTCAGGTAATTTCTTTATTCTCTTCTGGCTATTTTTGAGATTTCTTCCTAAAGTTTTGTATTTGTCTGTTTAACTATGACGTTTCTAAGTTTTATTTTCTTTATATTTATCCTATGTGGGTCTGATTGTATTTTTTGGAGCTCGAGTTTAAAATGTTTATCAATTTCAGAAAATTTTCAGTCATTGTCTCTTTTAGTATTTCTTTTTGGCCATATTCTCTCACCCCCACTTTCATTTTTGAACTTCGGTTACATTGTGAGAGCCTTTGACTGTATTCAAAATGTCTCTTGTACTATCGTCTCCCTTTATTTCCCTTCCTTCCCTCCTACCTATCTTCCTTTCTGCCTTTTATTCGTAATGTTTCTCAATATTTTCCATTTGCTTGATTTTCCAAGTCATTAATTCTGTCTCAAGATGTGAACAATCCCCTCTTAAACACATCCAAAGAATATTTATGCAATTCTGGCTTTTGTGGTTTATATTACCCACATTATTTTTATATCAATCGAAATTTCTGTTGGAATGTTTTGTGTTTTCTTCTAACTTCTTCATCTTTTTTTCTGTTTTCTTATCACTCAAATAATGGAATTGTGGGCCATTTTGCATATATTTCTCCCTTCTTTCCCTTGGCTTAATTTTTTTTTTTTTTTTTTTTTTTTTTTTTTTTTTTTTGGTAATTTAAGACAGGATAGTCTATATTATCACTGAAAAAATACTGAGGCTTTGAAATGATATCTTCCTTCAAGCGGTTGAATTTTCTTCTGACTTGTAGATAGTTTGTCACTATATCACCCTGATTCTATGAGGGCTGGGTTTTAAACTTTGTAAGCACTGGTTTATTTCAATTCTCCCTTAAAATTCAAGTTTAAACCTGTTGTATAAAATAAAATGTAAATTATGTTTATCATGTCTCTCCCTCCTTTTTTTCTTGTCATGTCTCGATCTCCAACCTATTTTTCCATCACTGCATGATTGATAAAATCTCTAGTTAGGTTTGTAAGTCCTCAGATATTTTTGACTGCGGCTTCATAGACTGTCACTCTGTGCATGCCTCGATTTGGTTCTTGCTTGTATTTAAGTAAGACTATCACTTCTGCTTGGGTTCTATTTCCTCCTACTGCATTAATAGTAAAGCTGGGTGGTTATGGAACACAATTCAGCTAATACATTTCCTTATCTTTTAAAAGATTTTAGGTAGTGTTTGCATTGGGATGATCTGTTAATTGAGTATAAAAGATGTTTCATATATTTTCAAAGTTTTATAGTTGATTTTGGTGAGACAATTATTTGGATAAATTCCAAAATAAGAAATCCTTTGATATATTGTTTTTATTCAAATATTTGAGTGTTTCTAATTGTGTAAACAAGTGTACACTAATTAAAATTTTATGAAAAATCAATAGATTATGGAAAATATTTGGATTTTATTATCTACTTTCTTAAAAATTACTTTGTTAAAATTGAGAATAATTTTATTTAGCATTATTAGAATTTTTTGTAAAATACACTAGCAAACATGCAGTTCTTGAAGAATATTGTAATGAATATTATATATTGCAATATTTGCTTACTTTTATCACTTTTTCTAGTTTTACATCTCTTATTAGTTATTATTGTTCTGATAAATGTTTTGATTTTATACATTTTGCTAGCCATTCTGTTATTAAAATTTATACCTGGAAGAATAATGGTTCTGAAATAGAATATATGTATTCTATTTTTGCATATATTCTATTTTTATATATATATTCTATTTCAAATATGTATGTGTATATATACTTTTTTGACCTCCTGATTAAAAGTTAACCCTGAATAGTATGATAAGGCATATATAATGAATGTTACATCTAAAAAATATGGGCACAAATTTTTATGACCCCTGTTATGCCAGATATTCAGAGTAAATCTGTACCTTCCTAAGTGTATATGTGATCGTTAGTATTAGCAAATAGATACATACACAGGTTGGCTAATAGCTTTCTTAGGGAATTGAATCTGTTTGTTCAATGACTAGCAAGACCTCATAATTCCCTAGGGCTATTGATGAAAAGTTTTCCTCATTAAAAAAATAGAGAGTTTATTCCACCGAAAATTGTTAATTACAGTATTCCAATTTTAACTCTAAAATAAGGAACTATTGTCCATGTATTGTATGATTAATGATTCCCAGTGCAAAGTAAAGGAGCTCAATTTCTTGCATTCACTGTCAGACAAATGATATATGTATAGCAATCCCATTAAATTTAACATATGGTTTCAAAAGTGATGCTACTCAATTTTTAAATTGAAAGCACACATTCTGTTTTCTTTTAAAAGTTTTTCTGTGATTTGAAATTGAAGAGGAATTCTCCCAATTACTTTTTACTATTCACTTATTTAATTGAGAGTACATAGAATATTTTATTTTTATAAATCACTTAATGAATCTGAAAATAGTTACACATTAAAAGGGTGAAAATCCCACAGCTGTTGAACTTTTTCTTACTCACAGTTTGATTGATTTTAATGAACATTTTTACCAAAACTGAACTACACTGTATACATATTTTAAAAAATAAAGCAAAATAATTTATTGCTGGGGTCATTAGACTATAAGGAAGATTTCAAATGTTTAAAGTATTAAGATAAAAAGAACAGCACCATGATATTTGAGCAAGGAATCAGTATAGTAGAGTGGATTTCCTGATCAAAATTACCCTAATAATCACCAAGATTCTGACATCAAGGCTTAGGCTGCTAAGTTAAAGTGAACTAATACAGAACACTTTTTATTAAGCCAAGTTTCTTCATCTTAAAGAAAATGTTCCCATTTTTACTCAGTAAATTCTGTAGATTAAATTTAATATGAAATGAATATCAATAAATAAAAATGATAAATCCACAAGAAATTAAACTCAAGAAAGAGTCAATGTTTTTATTGTTGTCATTAATTGGAGACACACACTGCACACACTCTCTCTCACACACACACACACACACACAGAGCCTGCATCAAAAATCAAAAGTAGCAGACTTCCAGAAATTTTTACCAGAAAATCTCTTGAATATTTTACTTTTTACTTAGACCATTTTATATGTTTATATTAATATGAAACTCTAAACTATATAAGAAGTTATGTTGGTAAAAGAAAAAGAAATTTTTTAGAAAGTTGGAGATTTTTCTGAGATGATAAATTAAAATAAATGAGAATCATACCTACCTCATATGGTTTTGTGGATCAAATCAGCTAATGCTGTTTTTTTAAAGGATTTTTAAAATAATTGCTCAAAGAACTATTTCTACTCCTCATTATATATTTATTTTATAAAGCATTTTAAATGTTTTGTGAAAGTGGATCTTTGAAACACTTATACTGATCCTAGACTTAATGCTATTGTCTTATTTTCTTTAAGTCTTCACTTCAAGCTCTTTACTTTGGCATATAATTTACACATGAGTATTACTCATGGTTATGACTTTGTCTACTTCTCCCACTTCATATACTCTCTTTTACTTATACCATCTTAAAGTGCTTTCCAGTATCAAGATCTCTAATTGAAATTGTTAAGGATACTTTGAATGAAGATGATAAAGATTACTTGAGGGTTAAGTCTATTTAGTGTAGTATTTGTATTTGCTATTAAAGCAATAATAGACACTCTTTTGAAATATTATACATGTAAAAAAGAATATATTTAATATAAATTGCTTAAACTATATTACCCAAAATATTCACATCTCTATTCCTGCTTGTCATGTATAATATATATATGAAAAATACTGAAAAGACACAGTTCGTACTCATATTATTTGCAGGTTTATTTCACAGTACATTATTAATGGCTTGCCATATTACTAAATACACTACAAAAACCCTTGCAAGATGTCGGCATCCATTTTCCAGGACTACCAATTTATTCAATAAACTACTTACTTATTATTCAACATCTTTCTTGTTATCAGTTTTCCAATAACTTTAATACTTAAACAAACCTTCTTGCAACTAAATCCTAGAGTAAATACATGATAACTTTTTTTTGTGAGTCAGGGTCTAGCTCTGTCACCCAGGCTAGAGTGCAAAGTGACGTGATCATGGTGCATGGTACCCTCCAATTCCTGGTCTGAAGTGATCCCCGTGCCTCATCCTCTCAAGTAGCTGGGACTACAGTTGTGCTTCACCACATCCAGTTAATTTTTTAAATTTGTTTTATTTTTTGTAGAGATGGGATCTTGCTATGTTACCAGGGCTGGTCTCAAACTCCTGGCCTCAAGTCATCTTCCCACCTCAGCCTCCCAAAGTGCTGGGATCAAAGGTGTGCCCAGCCAATAACTTTCTAATAATCTATCAATTTGGAACGTCTGATCTAAGTGACATGAACAATTAAAGAATCTATTGTGTTTATTGAAAAATTGTTTTCTGTAAAGGTAAAAATAACTGGCATTCCCACTTGATGTGTATGACTGTGTTCATTTGTACACATACCTGTTGAATATGGATATACTCAAAGTTTAATCACTAATTTGAAAGGTTAAAAAAATTATCTCAGTTCTCAGAGTCTCACATTCTCTCCTTTCCTCAATACACTTCAGCAACACTAAACTCCTTATCAGGATTTCTAGGCTATTTCATGTTATCATTTATTTATATATTCTGTTTCTTAGGCTCTACTCAATTTTTGTCCAGCAAAACATTATTTATTTTCAATATTCAAGATAATTATAAATACTTTATCAAATGGTTACAATTATCCTATAGACAATCAGTTTTTCTAGGAACTGAAATTCTACTGGGCTTTCATAATATGTATATTGTAGCACTTAACGTATTTACTGCAGTTTTTTGTTTAATTGACTATGTACCCAGTAGTGAGACTATTAAGGGCAGAAAACATGCTTGATTCCTTTTTGCATAATAAGCAATTAACATAGCTCCAGATGTGTACCGTTGCCTCAATGTGTTTTTTCAAAGAATTAATATTATCAAAATTAGGAGACAGGAAAAAAGGCAGAACAAATGGTGTTGTCTTATTTATGATTTACAGAAGAGTTGAGAAGAAGAAAAACAGAAGAGAAAAATAGATAGCACACGTGAGAGAAGATCAAGGTGAAAAATCCTTTAAAGAAAGTTGGTTGTGTGAATCTGTTACATAAAGAACAAAGTAATTGCCCACAAAGAGATTACGTGGAAGGCAGCTTTATTGTCAATTCAAGTCAAGGAACATATGTTTCCTTGTTTCATATTCTTGAAAACAAAACCTTCATACAAACTGATGACAAGTTGGTAAAAACATCAGAAATTTCTGCAAGAAATCTGTAGTAATTCTGTTAAAAAGATTAAGGCAGGTGCATTTTTTTTTATGAAACCACAAAATATCTCATATATAAGTCATTTTATTAAGGTTATATATTCTTTCTTATTTGTTTTATTTTATTTTTAATTGACACATAATAATTGTACATATTTACGGGGTACTGTGTAATGTTTCCATATGTTATACAATGCATAATGACCAAATCAGAATAATTAGTGCACCCATCACCTCAAATATTTATTATTTCTTTGTGGTGAGAATGTTAAAAATCCTTTCTTCTAGCTATTGTGACTACATTATTATTAACTATAGTCACCCTGCTGAACAATCGAATGTCAGAAGTTGTTTCTCCTAACTGTAACTTTGTATCCATTGACCAGCCTTTCACCGTTCTCCCTTTCTCCCTACCTTCTCCTGCCTCCGGTAATCTCTGTTCTACTCTCTACTACCGTGTGCTCAACTTTTAAAAATTCCACATATCATTGAGATCATATGGTATTTTCCTTCTGTGTTTGGCTTATTTTACTTCACATAATGTCCTATAGACTCATCCATATTGCTGCAAATGACAGGATTCCATTCTTTTTTTTATGGCTGACCAGTATTCCACTGTGTATATCTAATACATTTTACCCAGTTATGCATTGATGGGCGCTCAGGTTGATTCTGTATCTTGGCTATTATGGATAGTGCTGTAATAATCATGGAAGTGCAGATATCTCTCCAACATAATGATTTTATTTCCTTTGGATATATACCCAGTAGTAGGATTGTTGGACCATGGTGGAAGTTCTATTTTTAATTATTAAAGGAACCACCATACTTACAATGTAATCATTTGTATTAAAAATAATAAAATTTGAAGTCAAAATTTAAAAAATATGAAGTAGAATTTGACATGTCAGTAACTTTTGTGGGGCCATGGAATTATCTATATCCCAAATTATGCCATATACGAGTATGACAAGGTGTACTTGACCAGTCAGCAGGATTTAGGAAATACAGGATCAGAAAGTAAGTTGCATGTTAAAGTTCCCTGGGGCTATAAAGGGTGTAGGTATGGGGGGGGGTGCTCAAAATGGCAATAAAAAGCAAGACAAAAGGAAATGGTCAAACTATCTACTTACGTAGAGATATTAAAAAAAACTTTAAAGGTGATTTAGATTTTCAGAAAAAAATAAATAAAGCAGGCTTGTTTTAAAATAAAGATTTTGAGAGGTCTTGGGAGAAACATAACAGTATGATACTAATGCATTATAAGAAGGTAATTTATTCACTCATCAAAGCTGTTTTGAGCAGTAGCATCGGGTCTTCTCTAGGCATCTAAGCACAGTGACAAATATGATAGTTCAAGACCCTGACTCTGGGGAAATACTGAATGCGCAAAGAAACGGTAGGTATAAGATAAACCACAGAAGCAGGTGACTTAAAGAGAATGAAGCACAGGATTTGAAATTAGAAGAAAATTCACTGTAAAAGTCAATAGCAACAACAAAAAGGGGATTTGAAAGATTCAACAAATAGTCAAATTTTGCAATACTTATATAAAACCCAGGTGAAGGTAGGAAGATTAAAAAAAAAAAACAGTGTAAGAATATAAGACCACTTTAAAAAACAAATGATTTGGGAAGGTTAAGGCAGGAGAATCTCTTGAGCCCAGGAGTTGGAAGTTGCAGTGAGCTATGATGATACCACTGCACTCTAGCCCAGGCGGCAGAGCAAAACTCTGTCTCAAAAAAAAAAAAAAAAAAATGATGTAACACAAAAGAAATATAAAAGAATATATTTTGAATAAGTCCATGTACAAATGAGGTACAATTACTGCTTTTTTTTCCCCCTAGGAGAGAACTTTCTTATTTGTTTACTTAGATATTTATAATTATGTACAATTAAAGATATTTTTCTAATGAAATATAATGTTAAATGAAATAGCATATTTTAGTGTTTTAAAATAAAATGTAACAGTAGCAGAAGTGGTATTTTGATTTTTATCCAAAAAAGGGGAAACATAGATTCTAGTCTTATGTTTCTATCAGGAAAGGAAGAAGTTGATAAGTCATATGGATTACATGAGTGGTTGCAAAAAATTATTTTAACAACTACATCATCAGTACTATGGTCCTTGCTTAAAATCATAAATAGGTTCTTGGAAACTGCCACTTTAAGCAAAAGATGTACAACAAAACCAACTTTTTTTTCTCATCAACATTATAACAAAACAACATTGAAAGAAAGGACCTTTTTTGAAGACTTTGTTATATGTCATTTTGGTTAAAATCAGTTTCCAAGAACCTATCAATGATGTTAAGTGAGTACTTAATGTATGTCTCCAAAGGAGATATTTAGCAGATCAGAAACTATTGGGGGCAAACAAAAGAGTATAAGAAGTAAAGATTTGACTTAATATAATCAAAATAAATACTTCCAATATTGTGAGATGGAGATAGATATTTGTAAAGAGTGGTTTTTTTGGTAACCTAAGAGATGTAATAGAACTCAATTTAATGAGTTGTTTCTTCTAGAGAATTGTGGAAATAAATGAAGACCATGAAAATGAGAACAAACAGAGGCTATTTACTCATAGCTTGCTATAGCAAGAGAGTCAGGCACCATTGCTTGCATTTGGCAGATGCTCAAAGGCAGTGAGGTGAGAAAGCTTTATGCTGGGGGAGAACAAAAATCGACAAAAAAGGAAGACTTCAGGTACACCATGATTGGATATCTTTGACATGATGAAGCTTGAGGCAAGCTAACTAGGAGCAGGGCATCCTATGTGATTGGTTTGGGGAGCGTATGTGGCTTTCTCTCCTTGGCCACGAGTGAAAGCAACAAAAAATAGGAAAGAGGACAGTCATTGACCAAACTTGACTGTTCTAGGCCAATTGCTGCAGTGGTGGTGGCTTGTTTTTCTGGGCTGATTGTTGTAGATGCAGAGATTGAAATTCAGAGTTCTTTTGTCCTATGTTGCCTGGCCATTATCCATTTGTATGTTTTAATATTACATACAAATTAGATACAATACAGTATTGGATAAAAATCAGTTTAAATTTTTAAAAAATTACATACAATTAGAAATTGCCAGCATTAATCTGTGCGTTAATTTTTTTCTCCCTGATGTGTCACCATATCTGTATCATTTCCTTAAAATTTGAAAACAAAAGTCAAGATATTTTAGACCATCAAGTTTTGAGGATGTGAAGTCTGATGAGAATCTGAGTCTGTAATCTCTCTCTCTCTCATATTTTTAACAATTTTATATCATTAACTGTTGAAATTTCCAAAGTATTGATGTGTTTTTAGTATGTTTTCAATAGATTTTATTTTTAGAGTATTTAAGGTTCACACAAAATTTAGAGTAATGTATAGGGATTTCCCATACACTTAATGCCTTACCCATGCTCAGCCTCCCCCATTAGCAACATCTCCCAACAGTGGTACATTTGTTACAGCTGATGAACATACACATTAATAATACACATTAATAATCACTAAAAGTTCATAGCTTATATTAGGGTTCACTTTTGGTGTTGTATATTCTACAGGTTTGAACAAAATTATAATGACATGTATGCACCATTGTAGTAACATAAAGAACAGTTCCACTGCCCTAAAAATGTACTGTGCTCTGCCTATTCATCCCTCCCTCTTCCCTAACCCCTGGAAACCACTGATATTTTTATGTCTCCATGCTTTATCCAGAATGTCATTTAGTTAGAATCACACAGTAGGTAGCCTTTTCAGATTGGCTTCTCTCACTTAGTAGTACATATTTAAGGTTCCTCCATGTCTTTTCATGGTTAGCAGTTCATTTCTTTTCAGCACTGAATAATATGCCATTGTCTGGATGCACCACAGTTTACCCATTTACCTACTAAAGGACATCTTGGTTGTCTCCAGGTTTTGGCAATTATGAACAAAACTTCTATAAACATCTGTGTGGGGGATTTTGTGTGGGCATAATGTTTATTTGTTTTTTGTGATTCATCCCGCTCTGTACTTGATGTACTTCTGTAAATTTTGTATCTTCCCCACATTTCCTTTTGTAGCACCCCTCGACAGATGTTTTATATATCTTCTTATTTATTGCTTTTCATCTCTATGTTTTTGTTCTATAGACGGGGAAATTCCTCAAATTTTTTTCCATCTCCTGAATTCAATTTCTCATATTTATAACCCTATACATTTTTAATTTGGAAATGTTTTGCTCTTCTCTGATTGTGTGTTTCAACAGCTTTCTGTCATTTTTTCACACAAAATATGAAAAAAGTTTTGACTTTTTTGAAATATCAAAAAAAATATCTTTTCAGGATATCAGGATTTTATTTTCTTTTGATGTTCTCTTATCTTCTTGGTATCCCCCATCAATATTTGTCAATATCTACTAATATATGGGGTTTTTTTTAGATTAAATATTACATTGATTATTGTATGTTGCTAGTAATGATTTTTTCTGCCTTTAGTAATGCATCTCCCCTAACTGACACTTGTTTGTTCTGAATGTGGTGGTGTGTTAATAGGAAAATTCATTTAAATTTTGTGTGCAGAATGGCAGGTAGTGTGCACTCCTCATATTAAAAAGGAAAAGAAGAAAAGAAGAATAAAAAGAAAAATAAACAAAAAAGAAATAAAAAAATAAAGAGAAGGAAGTCCTTAACTTCAGCCTTGAAATTCCATTTTTGAAATCTTAGTATCTCCTTACAGCAGGGGTAGGAAATGTTTTCATGTTGGAAGGCCACATTAATTTAGATGAAATCAAATAAGGCCTCATTCAAGAATCTTCAACTAGATACAATTTAAAATGTACATTATTTTGTAAAAATCTAACTACTGTATACTTAATAATTTCAAATGAAAACTATTTGTTAGTTTTAAAGTTAATTAACCTTTTAATGACTTTGTTGTGTCGGCTTTTTGTTGGAAAACATCTGAATATTTGGTTGCAGCATGGAGGTCCACAGTTTCAGTTGTTCCTCCAGATGGGTATCAGTCATTTGTGACTTTAAGGGCATCTTGATTTGTGTTAGGTAAGAGAATGTAGATTTGCAGTAATAAGTGATTGAAAAGCAAGAAAGCATTTTTCAGGCATGTTGTTGAAGGTGTGGGTATTCTATTGCATTTTTCCCTATTCCAATTGGATCTTAGCATTAAACAATGACTTTAAAATGTCTTCTACTGAGAGCTCAATCAATTCCATCTGTAGTTCTTTAGGTGCCTTGGTGATATCAGCTAGGTGAGGCTGAAATGCTAATTTGAGTATGATGTCATGATTCTCAAAGTCAGTGAACCTTTCATTGTTTTCTCCAATTAATAAGTCTATAACAGCTGCATATTCTTCAAATGATTCACATATATAATCCTGTTCATCAGTGACATTTGCTAACTGGGGAAAATGTTCCTCTGAAATTTAATTTTGAAGAAGTATTTTGAAAAAAGATAGCTTTTTTGGAAGTGCTTGGACTTTTGCCACATATCATATATAGACTTAGTTTTACCTTGCAAAGAAATATTCAAGTCATTTTGATTTGACATGCTATCACAAGAAATCTTCTTTGAATAATTCACATTGCTGATTCTGTTCTTCATAAAATTTAACTATTTGTTCTCACAGAGCTGAAATTTTGGCTAACACCTGTCCCTGCAATAGCCAAGGCACTTTAGAATGATATGGCAAATACGCACTAAATACCTCATCATTAAACTTTAGCATGTTATGAAACTGAGGATGCTGTGTTGCATTTGCATGAATATAGTTAACAATACTTATAATTTGTTACAAAGTGTCACTTAAAGTAGTAGATTTAGCACAGAGATTTTGCTGATGCAAGATATGATGAAAAGAAATGAGAGCATCTGGATCTCTTAATACTTTTTTTAATCTGTGCAATAAACCCTTTATGTTTTCCTGCCATGGAAGGTGCACCATCTGTATACACACTCACCAAATTTACCAAATTCAGTCCAACTTCACAACATTTATCTTGAAAGTTGTTGAAGATATCTATTCCCCATTTTCTGTCAGCAAGAGTGTCCAAAATGAGTAACTCTTCATAGCAAAGAAAATCTTCTGTTATTACCCAAATGTAGCATAAAACCTGGGCTGAGTCAATAGTATCAGTTGATTCATCCTAAGTGATTGAATGATAAATACTTTCCTTTTGAGGTATTGCATGAAGTTGTTCTGTTAAGTTGAAGGCTAATTCATGCTGCTGATCAATTATGGCTCTCCTTGAAAAAGGCAGTTGTTTGTACCTTGAAATGTTATTGGGGTCTAAGCATCTTACAACTTGGACAGTGCATTCTTTCACAATTTCTACATCGCTAAATGGCTTCACTTTTTCCCAAAGTATATAAGCTACTTTATAAGTTGCTTCAGTGGCATTACTTCCAGGTCTTATTGCTGCTTGAAAGAATTGTCTTTGCTTTTGCTTTTCATCTTTTAATTTCTGCAATACAACCTTTCACACTTCTCCCTCTAATTTAAAATATTTGTGGTCCTTATGAGTGTTATAATGTTGATGAGCATTGAATTTCATTAATGTTGCTATTGCAGTATCACAAAGCAAGGAAATCATCTTATCTTTAGCAGAAACAAGATAATATTGCAATTCCCAATCCTCATGAAAAAAATCTGTTTTCTTCCTTCAGCATTCCCTTGGTCTTCTTTGATATGAGGGGCTGTTAAGCAGATAGAATTAAAAAATACAGTTGAGCTGTGCAACTATTCACAAATTCCACTTCAAACAGAAACACAGTACACCAGTGTCAAAAGCTGCTAACAGACTGGTGTACTCGACTCCCGTAAACTCTCACCAACCAGTCTTGGGCGATAGTAGTGCCAATCAGGCAGGGGAAGTTAGAACTAAATCATGAGCATGGCAGCCATCAATTTAGCCCTTATAGATACTAATGTTCTAATTGTGCCAGTCAATCTGGGAGGATCATTTCATTGAAACTTATTTTATTCTTTGGTATTTTAAATATGCTCATTTTAAAAATAAAATAAAAATATAAAAGACAAACAAAAAATGTATTAATAAAAATAAAAGGATTTCTTCTGTAAAATTTGAATTCAGTCAAAAGGCTGCACTTAAGGACCTAGAAGGCCACAGGTTTCCCACCTCTGCCTTAGAGTAACTCCTTAGGGAGATAATCTAGATTATTAGGATTTCCAAAACATGGAAGTATTTCTGCAGCTTCACTTTGAAGACCAATTTCTACTAGTGTACATATGTAGAACACATGTGCCATTTTGGAAATGAGAAATACTTGTGTAGCATGTACACATAGGTATTCAGTTATTCCCCATGCTTTCTGCCTATTCTCATTTAACTCAGCATACCTCTAAGATATAGTCTGTGCTGAAGGCATTCTATTGTTAAAAATATCTCCTTTCTTATTGTAATATTCTCCTTCCAAGATGTGAGTCTCTGTGCTTTGATTTTTCTCTCTGTATAATCCCAGCATAATATATCTTTCTCAAATTTATCATAATCATAGAACTGTTGCTGATTCCTCCTTTCAGTCTACACCAGGTCTTTGAATATTGCAGGTTCATTCCATGTTGTTTCATTATAATGTTGAGGAAAAAAGTCAATTCCATGGAAGCCATTGTCAGTGTGAAGTTTGCGTGTTCTCTCCATATCCCCATGGTTTTTTTCCCAGTACTCCGGTTTTCTCCTACATCTAAAGATATGCATGTTAGATGAGTTAGTGTGTCTACATGTCCCTGTGTGAGTGAGTGTGGGTGTGTGTGAGTGAGCCCTGCCATGGGATGGTGTCCTAGCCAAGGCTGGTACCTGCCTTGAGTCCTGAGCTGTTGGGATAACCTATGGCCACTCGTGCCCTGAACTGGAACAAGCAGGTTTGAAAATGAATGAGTGAATGAATGAATATGAATTATTGTAAAATAAAAATTTGCAAATAATCATACAGATGCACTACAAAAAACAATGCGGTAGGAAAGTACTCAGAGAACCCATGATACTGGTTATCGTTTGTTTTTAAACTGTGTGGTGGTAGGAGGTACTGCTTACAATTTTTGCTTTGTAAACATTTATTCCCTGATTTAACCCACCATCACTACTTCCCTTGTCACTCACTGATTTGCCAAAAATTGGATAAATAATTATCTTACTTATTTTGATTAGTCTTTCTTAAATGTATACATAGCTCACATGTATTTCAATGTTTAGTATTAGAAGTGTTTTGGGTCTTGTCATAGACATTTGGTGATGTTTTTGTGACAAGAAATATGCAGTAAGAACTTAACTCTTGTTTATATCAATTAGGTAAAGTGGTTTTGTTACGTGTTGTTTTGCTTAGAGTCACAGTTTCCAAGAACCTATTGACAATGTTAAGTGAAGACTTACTGTATATGTATTTACACCTCTTCACTGTTATTACAATAGGTTTTCAAGAGGCAGACGAAGTGAAAATGAGACACTAAACTACCTTGAAACAAAAGTGTAATTGTAGTATAACTAAAGGCACACTATTTAAATATCAGTGATGACAAATGACATTGATGGTACGATAGAATTAGGTATATGATTATACAGATCCTTAGTCTTTTGGACTTTTTTTTCCTAATAGAATGTGATCTAGCAATTGCATGAGACTGGAACATAATTGCTGTGTATTCCCTAGAATACAGTTGGTTATATGTGTAGAAATGGGTTTGCCACATGAGAGAGAGATTCAGAACAATGAAGTGAGCATTTTGTTTGTAGAATTATAGAAATAATGGAGGAAGTTTAGTAGAATTTGGAGAGTTGTTAAATAAATAAAAAGAAAAAAGTGGGAACAATGATGAGAATAATGTCTAGGGTTCAAAGAGACTGGTGTTCAAAGCACCAGGGTTTTCAGATGTGTTCAGATGGTAAGCACTTTCAATTCACAGTTGACCATTTTCATACTTTATCCTGAAATGAGAGTCAGCAAAAATGTTTGAGGAAAGCAATACATTAGTCACTTCCATGCTTTTGAATTAGTATAGATTAGTATAAATGGAAGACATGGGAAGCCAGGAAACCATGAGGAGGCCAGGTGAGAGAGAATGAAAGTCTTACATGTGGCACTGGCTTTGAAGTGAATATAAGAGCATATCAAGACAATTCTGAAAAATAACCACAGAAATTAAATATAATATGTGTGTTTGTAAAGAATTTGGTTAGTATATTTATTTCTATACAATATATAAAAACAACTGATATATATACATACACACACACACACACACACACCATTAAGAAATAATTATAAATTTTAAAAAGCTATTTCCCTTATAGGAGGTTTAGGTTGCTGTTGAATAATCAGCATTTTCATAATGACTAGTTAAGTTTTAAGTCATACTGAAAAGATGATAGAGGAGTCGAGGAGCGGTTAGGTTATTGCTATATTTTTGTTTTGTTTTATGTATACCAATTGATTGCCATTATCATAATATTTATGATAATATTACAAAATTTATCTCAAAACATTATGATTCCCCAAATTGTTAAGCACTTTATTTTAATATACTGCAAAGAAGAGAACGAGAACCCAGATTTCTGTGCACATGGTACTGTACACTTACTACTAATGATACATCCATGTTATGATGAATATAACACACTTCAATAATTGTCCATTTGCCATTATACAGCTCTAGTTTCTTTCAATATGTTGTCATATATAAACTTATACAACTTAATGCAATGAAGTAATACTTTCAATAAGTACCAGTTTAACATTCTAGACATTTTTAAACATTTTTTTGCTGTTGTTTACAATTGTTGGTATTTTTATCTTTTACTCTAATACAGAATCCTGTTGTTCTTAAGAAATTAATTCCAGATCAAATTGAACCATTTGGATCTAATTATGCAATTATTAAAAATAATAGTGTCTTTGAAATTTCAGATTTAAAATAATATACATGAAATATATAGTATATATTACATGAAATACATAGTAGCATGTTTGGACATAATATCATAAAGCTATAATATTTGTTGACAAAAACTCATTCTCTAAAACAGGTGGCTGTTCCTTCAGAGTAGAGGAGGGAATAAATAAATAAATAAAACAGGTGGCCGCACTGCCCTGAAATCATTTAACTATAGCTGCATAGACCTGTACCTGATGACTAACCCTGAAACTAGATCAGTTTTGAACATCTAAAATCATTAAAGTTTAGAAAGATACTTTCATATAGCTTACATTTTCTTAAGTTTTCCCCTTTCATCTTGATCAATGGAAATAATAAAAACAAATAACAAAACTCTGCTAAGTTTTTAGCAATTTCTAAATGTAACTGATATTAGCTAAAGTATTAGATTTTGTTCTTTAGCTGTTAGAACATTGGTTCTACAGTAGTAATATACTTGAAGATTTTATTCATTGCAATATCTACAGATCACAGTATACGATCTGATGCATAGTTGTAATTAAATAAACATTTCTAACTGAATGAATATAATGATAGGATGTTTCTTGCAAGTCTTAATACATTGTACAGGGAAAGCTGCCCCAAAATACTCACTAAATATCTACATAAGCGTAGCTAGATTCCCATAAACCTATGTCATGAACAGGAAGAGTATTAAAGACATTTTTCTGTTCAACTGCAGACAGCCAGTTTGATAATTGTACTCTGTTAGGCTAATCAAACGATGCTATTTTCCTCCTTGGTAGTTGTTAGGCTCATTTTCAGTCAACCATATCATGTACCTTTGTTTAAAAAAGGATAATTGTGTACTTAGGTCTGTTAGGAACTTGAATTCCCCAAGAGAAATCAGGTAAAATGTTTCTCATTTATGTATTGTTATGCTTATTTTATAAATAATATGACTCAAATGGATTACAAATTGAATAATGATTTGAAAAATTAAGTAACAATGGAGTTTAGAGAGTTTCTTCTCCACTATTCTCATTGATTCATACTCTGTCTTCTTATTTACTCTTGGTTTGTAATGACCTGAGCATTGTGCTAATTGAAAAATGGAGAACATTGTCAAAGACTACAATGCTGAGACATATTTTTAGGACTTGACAAATTGGCTCTGGCAGTTTTCTGCACTGCACAATACCTAATAAGAGTGTGGGCAGAGATAGCTACTGAATTGAGCACAATGTATCTTTCATCTTTCTATTCCCCTCTGTTCCTACTTGGTAATTTCATTTTGACTCTCCTGATCCATCTGCTCATTTGCCCTACTATTTATGCCTGAGTTCTTTTCCCTCATGCTCTCTTCTTCTGTCCTTGAACATGTAAAAATGTATAGATTTTTATAAAAGCATAACTATAAATCTTTTTATCTTTATATTTTGTATCCATCAAGCATATCCAGATACAGATTACTCAAACTGATTAATGAATAGTGAAGTCCTAAACTTATTACTGCTCTGTTGACCAGAATTTTATATAACCCTTTTTTTGAGTAATAATCTTTTAAAATTTAATAGGATAGCTTAATCTTTGAAACTGTTTTTCTACACAGTGATTTTTTTCTCAATATCAGTGTAATCTCATGACAATATGCTCTATCAACATGCTATATTTTATGCATGGAAGTAAACCAGAATATGTGACCACAAAATATGCTACCTCTTTGACATAAAAATTACGCTGAGCTGAAGGCAACTGAGAAGAAGCAAATGCATGAAAATCGCTACCTTCCCCTTTTTTGCCTAAAGGCAAGATATAAATTCTCCTTTACTGGACAAAACTCTAGACTGTTATCAGTACAGAGAAGCCACCAGAGGAATCTGCAAACAAGCCTTACCCCATTAGTTTCCTCTCACATATTCATTAATACCTTCCTATAGTTTCCCCACCCTTGCAAAACCAAAACCATTTTCTTTTGTCCTGTCATTTCTTTACAGATTGATTGCTCTTTATTGAAGATGGTATGTAAGCCAGAGTTCTAAGCCACTGATTTGAGTTACCTTTCCTTGCGGTTTCTCTCCTGTGATGTGCACTGCATGCATTGATAAACCTGTTTTGTTTTTTTTTTCTTTTTTGGTTAATCTGCCTTTGAAGGGTCTTTCCCAACTAAGAGTTAAGATGGGTAGAGGTAGAGTTTTGCTTCCCCTACGGTATGCTCTATTTCAAGCTGTTAAAGTGCTAGATATTATTATATTTTTATTTCAAAATATTAAGAGAGTAAAAATGTTTAGGTTACATGGATCACTTTTGTAATGCTTGAGTCCTGGCTAAAGATGTGCCCATCACCCAAACAGTGTTCATTGTACACATAAGGTAGGTTTTTTCCCCTATCAGCCTGGTTGATTTCCACTGAGCTTTACTTCCCTCTGTGCACGTGTGTGTTCATCAGTTAGTTCTAATTTAATAGTGAGTACATGTGGTATTTGTTTTTCCATTTTTGAGACACTTCATTTAGGAGACTGGTCTCCAGTTCTGATCCAGCAATCCCGCTATTTGGTATTTACCCAAAGGAAAAAAAGACTTTTCATCAAAAAGACACCTGCATTTGAATGTTTATTTCAGCACAATTCACAATTGCAAAGATATGGAATCAATCCAAGTACACATCAATTCATGAGTGGATTAACAAAATGTGGTATGTATATACTATGGAGTACTACTCAGCAATAAAAAAGATGAATTAACACTTTTTGCAAGTCTGGATGGAAATTGCTGGATATTATATAATTCATTGATTGTATTTATGTTAGAACTGGCATTCTAAATTTAGGAATATGGCAATTTATCCTTACAGGATTCTAAGAGAACCTTATTTTCATCACACGTAAATGGAAATAATCATAGCTGTCAATTAGTGTTATTTTTAGGAATTAATTAGTACATTAATGATAGAGTAAAATAAATTTTATCATTATTAATGCTTATTATGATTAATTAGTGTTATTATTGTGTTTAGCCAAATGTGATGTTAGATTTATAAAGAAAAGATATTTTGTCTGTTTTCTTCATTGTTTTAATCTTGTAACTTATAATATATTGTTACATTAAATGAATAGTGTAGGCATTAAATGGATAGTGATAAATTAATTAAAAAGTAATTGGTCAATAAAGTTGCCATTTTTTTAGAACCTCAGCACTAAAGCTGAGTATATATGAAAGGCTAACTCTGGATGTAGCTGAATAGAATTAAAATTGCAACTTGTAAAGTATTAACAGTGTCATCTTTGGCAACATAAAATAATTTAGCCTTCATTTGTTTTACCTGAGATATGAGATGATATTAGTACATAGTAGTTCATATGGGTTTTGAATACTAAATTTGAAGGTACTTACATGATAATAGTCAGCAATACTTAATAAATGTATTATTATAAAGACATGTTTGTTCTCAATTAAATTAAATACTCAAAAAAGTATAAAAATATAATAATGTGAAACATGTTAAAATAATTGTTTTTAGTAGAACACACATTTCTAGAGAAAGTCAAAAGAACCAAATAACAAATTGAATAGTGAGAGAGAATAAGAAGAGGCATTATGAAGTTGATAACATCTTAGATGAACTTTCATGTAAGGTAGGGAGTTAGAAGCAATAACGAGTATTTCAAAATGAGAAAAAAGTGTATCAGTAATGTGTGCAACAGCACACAATTTTGTTTGAAAAAATGGAATAGAAATAATATCCTGGAAAGAAATTAACTACTTCCTCAAGGAAAATTTGTGTGTGTGTGGGGGGTGTTGGCAGGGGGAAGAAGATGAAGTGGTTTATAAGCCTATTGGGAATATACCTCAGCAACATTTCTAAAGTCAGAGTCAGAATAAGTAGAGTAAGTAGGATCTTTACCCACAATTATAGAAGACATTTTTTAAATTTCAAAATATTAAGGGGGTACTAATGTTTTTGGTTACAAGGATCACTTTTGTAATGCCTGAATCACAGCTATACGTGTGCCCATCACCAAAATAGTATTCATTGTACCTGTTAGGTAGGTTTTTGCCTCTCCTTTCCTCCCTCCATCCCCCTACTTGACTTCCACTGAGGTTTACTTCCCTCTGTGCACATGTGTGCTCATTGGTTAGTTCCAATTTAATAGTGAGTACCTGTGGTGTTTGCTTTTCCATTCCTTAGATACTTCATTTAGGATAATGGTCTCCAGTTCCACCCAAATTGTTGCAAAAGGCATTAATTCATCATTTTTTATGGCAGAGTAGTACTCCATGGTATACATATACCACATTTTATTAACCCACTCATGAATTGATGGGCACTTGGGTTGATTCCACATCTTTGCAATTGTGAATTGTGCTGCAGTAAATATTTAAGTGCAGGTGTCTCTTTGATAAAAAATACTTCTTTTCTTTTGGGTAGATACTCAGTAGTGGGATAGCTGGATCCAACAGTATGTCTACTTTTAGCTCTTTGAGGAATCCCTATACTGTTTTCCATAGAGGTTGTACTATGTGCAGTCCCACCAAAAGTGTATAACCATTCTGTTCCTTTCACTCTTCATCCACAGACTCTTCTAGATATTGGCCTAGGCTAAGAATTTATGACTAAGACCCCAATGGCAATTACAGCAACAACAAAAATAAATAAATGGGATTTGATTAAACTGAAAAGCTTCTGCACAGCTAAAGAAATAATCAGCAGAGCAAATAGACAATCTACAGAATGGGAGAAAATATTTGCAAACTCTATATCCAATAAAGGGCTAATATACAGAATCTACAAAATCTCAAGCAAATTAGCAAGAAAAAAACAAACAACCCCATTAAAAAGTGGGCAAAAGACATGAACAGAAGCTTTGCAAAAGAAGATAGACAATTGGCCAATAAACATATGAAAAAATGACATCACTAATCATCAGAGAAATGCAAATTAAAACCAGAATGAGATATTACCTTACCTCTGTTAGAATGGCTTTTATTAAAAAGTCCAAAAAAAAAAAAAAAAAAACAAAACAGATGGTGGTGTGGATGTAGAAGACATTTGAAATTTTGCTTTAAAGTAATCTCATTCTGGTGACAGAGATGGTAAAGAAATGAGTGTTTGTACTTTGTGTGGAAATGATTCCTAAAGACAACTGAAAATTAGTAGCCATTTGAAAGAAATATAGAGATAATAAATTCTAATGGATGTTATGTTTTGATTTCATACTAGTCAGCATAACCTGACACAATAATATAGTGTAATTTATTAACATTGTTTTCATAAGTAGGTTGTAGTAATTTAATCAATTACATTAAACACCCCCCACTTGAATTTAGACAAGAATAGACCAAGTGAAAAATAATTCCTAATTGTTTTGAGAAAAAGCTATTCTTAAAGTGGTAATCCTAATTTAATGGAGAGTATCTAAGTGGGAAGAAGCAAGATAAATTTTGAACACTAGTCATGCCTTGTGGCTGATAGAATTAATTTTATAAACGTCTTGTTTGGGATAATATCATAAGCACCAACATTTTGTATCTATAAATAGAAACTTGTTGGAGCACAGCAATAGAAGTCAACCGTAATCCGTAAGAAGCAGTTATCATTGTATCTGTATTCTACAACATCATAGAGAAATAACAACAAAATTTCCGAACTCTGACATTATTCCAATGAGTTCCAAAATCCAAAAATAAAACTGCATTAATTTATGACTGACCATATTATCTACACATTCAAATAGAACCCAATGGGGAAAAAAAAGGAAAGTAAAAATAGGTGACAGAGGTCTATTCTTAAAAGGCAAAACTGATCTTTGCAAGGTTTAAGAGGATGCTTGCTGCCCCTTTGACTGGTATGTTCTCCAACCAGGACAAAGTTTGAGTAGAATACACACTTTTTCCAAACCTTGGTAGATTACTAAACTACATAGACACAGAGGAGACTTTCCAGGGGGTAAAGAAAAATAGAATCAAAGAGGAAGAAAAAAAGAAAAAAGAAATGTAAGCAGAATCATCAACAGCTGAATACTTAGTGAAGATAGATTCTACGAGTCGAACTAGGCAAGTTAAATACCTCCTACAACAACAACAACAACATTTGAGAATGTAAATTATCATTCCTTCAGGAATTTCTAAACTATAATTCAAAGAAGTTCAGCCAGAAGTTCAAAAGAGAAATTAAAATAATAAAATAAAATATACAAACAAGATGGCAGGAAAGGTGCAAAGAGGGATTAAAAAAGAAATGTGACAAATAGCAACCAAATATTAAAATATCAATATACCTAACCATATCACTAATTACTCTTAAGTGAATTATCTATAAACCCCAATAGGAAGAGAGAGATTATCAGACAGAATTTAAAAAATTCAAATACATACTTTCTAGAAAAATGCAGCTTACTATGAAATATACAAATTGTTACAATGAAAAAGATGAAAAAGTGATGTGCAAAGACAAAAATCACAAGTCTGGGTGGCATCCTTGGTGAATTTTAGCAAACATTTTAGGAAGAAAGAATATTAATCTTGCACAAACTCTTTCATAATATAGACGAGGAGAAAATGCTTTTCACATCATGCAGAGGCCAGCACAACCTTGAATGCAAAGCCATTTATTGAAAGTTTTGTTTTGTTTTATTTTATTTTACTCACTAAAATAAAACTGATGACTATTGTTTCTAATAATAATAGATGAAAATATCTTAACAAAATATTATTAAGTTTTACACAGTAAGATATAAAAGTAAGAATGCATCAGGAAAAAGTAGATTTCATACAAGGGATGCAAAGTTAATGTAACATCTGTATATTCATTAATGTAATGTGCACTATTGTCACAATAAAGGGAAAAAAATTCCATCCTCTCAATAGATTTTACAAAATTCAACATGTATTCATGATAAACAGAAAAAAAAAACTGAGCAAATAAGAAATTGTAGTTAACTCCTTCAAAATGATGAAAAGCATGTATAAAATCCTACAGCTAAAATAATACTTTTAATTGTAAATGAGTGAATTGTCTGAACATAAGTTAAGGAAAAAGGCAAGATGTTTATCTATCATCATTTATATCCACATTTTACTAAAAATTATAGCCAGTGAAATAAGATAAGCAGTATTACTATAAAGAATACAGATATGAAAAAGAGAAATAAAAGTGTGTTTATTTGCAGATGGCATCATTTCATATGTATAGAGTCTTTAAATGTGCAAAAATGATACTGCAATGAAAAAAGAATTTAGCAAAATCACAGGATACAATATCAATGTTAACAGAAGTTATAATTTCAGGAAACAACTGGGAAATGAAGTAAGTAAATAAATTAAAATTAAATATCAAAAATTAAGTTCTTAGAAAGAAAATATTTGTAAAAACAGTAACTTGAAATTGATAAAAATATTGCTAACAGAAATTAAAGAAAACCTAAAAAACGGAGAAATATGCCATGCCCTTCAATTGGATAACTTAATAATGCTACAATGGCAACTGCCCCCAAATTATGATGCAGATTCAATTCAATTCAATTCAATTTAATTCATTCTTAATCACATTCTCACAGCCTTTATTTTTGTAGAAATTGATAAAATAATACTAAAATTTATAGAAAAAAATCACAAGATGAAAATAACAAAAAATAAAAATTAAGAAAGAATATACCATCTAGGAAAATAATAATATCTGGAATCCAAATAAAAATCAATAGGTGTACAAGACCAGCCTGGGCAACATAGAGAGACCCCATCTTTATAAGAAATAACAAAAATTAGCCAGGCGTGGTGGTGTGTGCTTGTAGTCCCAGCATTTTGTGAGTCTGCAGCAGGAGAATCACTTGAGCATGGAATTTGAGGTTGCAGTGAGCTATGATGATGCCACTGTACTCCAGCCCCAGCAAAAGAGCAAGACCCTGTCTCAAACCAAAAAAAAAAAAGAAAACAAACAATAGTGATGCAAAGTAGCAGGCAGTTATAACCCATAATAAGGAGGAAAAAAAATCAATTGAAATTGATCTCATACTGACACAAATGTTAAACTTAACAGAAAGACAATTATTCTTACATGAATGGATATAAAGCAAAATAAAAAATGGAAATATATAGGAGACAAAATAAAAACAAGCATTAAAACAGTATTCAATTTGTTCACAAAAAGAAAACATATACAAAACATCTAAAAAAGACACAAATCACCTTTATGGAGGTGAAAGCTATGAGGTCTGAGATGAAATATACACTGAACTGGATAAACATCATATTAGATATTTAGTTGTCATGAATAATGCTGCCACTTACATTTGTGTGCAAGCTTTTGCATGAACATATGTTTTTATTTATCTTGGGTATATACCAAGAAGTGGCATTGCTGGGTCATAAACTCCATGTTTTTTATCTGAGAAACTGCCAAAGTGTTTTTGAAAATAGTTGTACTATATTATATTTTCACTAGAAATGTGTAAGGGTTTCAACATCTCCAAATCCTTACCTACACTTATACGTTCTAACTTTTGGTTATAACCATCCTAGTGGGTGGTAAGTGATATCGCATATTGCAACTTATATTGGAGATACATAAGTTTCTGGAGAATTTTATATCAACAGAAACATTGCCAACATGGACTGAAAGGAACAGAGGAAACAAGCACGCAAGTATTTTCTCCCATTCTGTAGGTTGTCTGTTCACTCTAGTGATAGTTTCCTTGGCTGTGCAGAAGCTTTTAAATTTGATCAGGTCCCATTTATTTATTTTTGTTGCTGTTGTGATTGCTTTTAGGGTCTCCTTCATAAATTATTTGCCTAGGCCAATGTCCGTAAGAGTTTTTCCAATGTTTTCTTCTAGAATTCTTATGGTTTCACATCTTAGGTTTAAGTCTATTATCCATCGTGAGTTGATTTTTGTGAGAGGTGAGAGGTGTGGATCTAGTTTCAGTCTTCTACATGTGGCCATCCAATTTTCCCAGCACCATTTACTGAACAGGGATTCTTTTCCCCAGTGTATGTTTTTGTCATTTTGTCGAAGATCAGATGGCTATATGAGGATGGCTTTATATATCTGGGTTCTCAGTCCTGTTGCATTGGTCTATGTCTCTGCTCTTATGCCTGAACCATGCTGTTTTGGTTACTATAGCCTTGTAGTATAGATTGAAGTCTGGTAAATTGATGTCTCCCAATTTGTTCTTTTTGCTTAAGGTTGCTTTAGCTATATGGGGTCTTTTCTGGTTCCATATGAAGTGTAGAATTATGCATCTGGTAAAGGGCTGATAATTGGGCAAAGGACATGAAAGAAACTTTTCAAAAGAAAATAGAGTAATGGCCAAGAAACATGATAAAATGCTCAACATCTCTAATCATCAGGAAAATGCAATTCAAAACCACAATGAGGTATCACTTAATTCCAGTGAGAATAGCTTTTAACAAAAAGTCCCAAAACAACAAATATTGGCATGGATGCAGAGAGACAGGAATACTCATACACTGCTGGTGGGACTGCAAACTAGTACAACCTCTATGGAAAGTAATATGGAGATACCTGAGAGAACTAAAATTAGAACTACCATTTGATCCAGGAATCCCACTATTGGGCATCTACCCAAAGGAAAAAAGAAGACATTATATAACAAAGACATCTGCACTCGAATGTTTATAGCAGCACAATTCACAATTGCAAAGATTGTGGATGCAACCCAAGTGCTCATCAATACATGAGTGGATTAATAAAATGTGGTATATGTATACCATGGAGTACTACTCAGCCACAAAAAACAGCGATGAACTAACACCTCTCGTATTATCCTGGATGGAGCTGGAGCCCATCCTCCTAAGTGAAATATCACAAGAATGGAAAAACAAGCAGCGCATGTACTCACCATCAAATTGGTACTAATTGATCAACACTTATGTGCACATATGGAAATAACATTCGTCGGGTGTCAGGCTGGTGGGAGGGGGGAGGAAGGGATGGGTATATTCATACCTAAAGTGCCGTGCGCACTCTCGGGGGGGGGCATGCTAGTAGCTCTGACTGAGGTGGTGCAAAGGCAATATATGCAACCTAAATGTTTGTACCCCTGTAATATTTTGGGAAAAAAAAGAATAGAAGGAATACAAAAAAAAAGAAGTCTGTCTTTCTCCCAAATTTCTCAGGCATAAAGTGTGGTCTGCCTTAGAGGGTGGAGCTGGGAGCCCAGAGGATGAAAGTAGGAGCCGCAGAAGATTATTCCTCGGCCTTGAAACCTAAAGGAGTTTGTCAGACAGGATTTCAAAATTTCTGGAGACCAGTGACTCATTTTTCTTTCCATTTTCCTCTCTTTTTTGAATAGGAATATCTATAACTTTCTATGAGAGTCATATGCCTGTCCCACCATTGTATCTTTAGGAAAATAATTTGTTTCTCTAATTTCACAGGTTTGTATTTGGGAAGAAATTGTGCCACAAAATAGATCATAGTAAGACCTTCACCCATGCCTAATTCAGATGATTTAATTGACAACATTTATTACTTTTGGACTGATGTGGTTTAGATAATACTTTGGGACTTTGTGTTGATGCTCTCATGGGTTGAGATTTTACAAATGTTAAGACTGGGGTTAAATTTTTGCCTATGGGACTCATGTGAATCTTTGGAAGTAAGAAATAGACTGTGTTAGGCAGAATGATGCCATTTTCCAAAAGATGTCCACCTGCTAATGCCCTGAACTTGTGAATATCTTACCTTACATGCCTAAACTGAGTTTGCAGTTATAATTAACGTTAAGAACTTTGATATGGGGAGATTATTCTGGATTATTCAGATAGACCCAATCTGATAATATCGAACTTTAAAAGTGGAGAAACAATTCTGTCTGTGGCCAAAGAAAGAGATGAGAAGACAGAAGCAGGGTCAGAGACGCTAGGTTGACGATGACAGGGGCCATGAGCCAAGGAATATAGACTGCCTATAAAAACTGGATAATACAAGTAAATGTATTCTCTTGTAGAATGCCTAGAAAGCAACACATCTATGTCAAAATCTTAATTTTAGCCAATTAAAAAAAAACCCTTGAATAGACATTTCTCCAAAGAATATAGTCAAATGGCCAATAAGCCCATGAAAAGTTGTTCAACATCACAAATCATTAGGTACATGCTTCTGAGATACCACTTCACATCCATTGGGATAGCTAGTACCAAAAAAAAAAAATCCCATAAAATAACAAGTGTTGATAAGGATGTAGAGAAGACAGAACTCCTGAGCATTGCTGGTGGGAATGTACAATGATGTAGTTGCCATGGAAATAAGTATAATGGTTCCTCAAAAATAATTGAATATAGAATTATGATATGATGAAGAAATTCCACTTTTAAGTATACACCCAAAATTGAAAGCAGAGACTCAAATATTTGTCTATGAGTGTTCATAGTAGCATTATTCACAATAGCCAAAAGGTAAGAAAAAAAACAAAAGTCTATTGATGTGTGAATTCAATTTAAACAGTTAATTTATGAGAAATGTATGATTGGTTAGGTATAGATTGTGTATTTGGCTTGATTAGCACTAATAACAGCAACTACAATAATATAGTAGGAATATAAAAATAACTCACATATATAATCAGAATTGCTCCCTGAAAAAATTCTGTGTTTTTAGTCTGATTTTAGTACTTTAGATCACATTATCCATTTAGTTTTATATGTAGACTTTTACAAAATATAATATATGATGAAATTTAAATATTGCTTGAACATGATTTTCTACACAGTATTTCATACTTTATTAATTCCTATATAAATAGATATTTTCTTATTTTTGATTAACAATATACTAGATACCAATGTAAATAATTACATATGTACATCAATTAATATCATCTCACTATAAAATTACAAGCATAGGAACTACCTTTTCAAAGATTGTAACATTGAGCTTATAGATATTTTGTGAAACCAATCTTTAAATTACTTAATGCATGTAAATTATATCCTCATTTCTTGTAATCTTGAACATCAAAACCAAACTACATTAATACAACAATGATGGTGACAGAAGATTACATTAAAATACAAGCGATGGTGACAGGTTAATATAGTGGTCCCTAAATTTTGCTGTTCCCTGGATCCTAGCTATAGACATTCTGATACAATTGGTATGGGTGTGATCTGGATGTCAGGATTTTTTAAAAGCTTCCAAGATGATTTTAACACATATAAAAGTGTGGTAACCACTGCCTTAAGTAATTGGTTTACATTTTCATTCTATGGTTTATTCTAATTTATTTTCTGGGAGGAAGAGTGTTTTTATACCTATCAGTGCTTTTTAACTTGCCCCCTAATTATAATGTCATTTTGTCTAGATGTTTTGAATGTATAAGATGACCCAGTCTATATTGTTTAATGTACTTTAAAACAATAACCATTTATTTACTCTGCATTTTATTGAAATGTCATGCCCGTTATTGTTTTGATTATTTTAATCTTCACCCATTATGTAATGTCCATTATTACGAGTCTGTTGCAATTCTGTTGAATATATAGTTCTTGGAAATAGCATGTAGTATAGTTTTGGAATCAAATTTAAGAGTGTTTGTATTTTTTTGAATGGAAATATGCTTTCTTTTCTCTTGGGTAAATAGCTAGGAGTGGACTGCTCAGATGATAGGGTAAGTAATGTTTAACTTTTTATAAAACCATCAAATTGTTTTTCAAAGCGGTTGTACCATTTTATATTTCCACCAGTGATATCTGAGTTTTTCCGTATCCTCATCAGCCCTTGATATGGTCAATCTCTTTAATTTTAGCCATTCTAATAGGTATGTAGTGCCGTCTCATTAATGTCTATTATCATGTGACTAGATAATAAATTGTGGTATATCGTTATAATGGAATATTGTTCTGGAATAAAAACAAATAAGCTATTGATTCAACAACATGAATAATTCTCAAAATAATTATGTTGAGTGCAAGAAGACTAAGGAGAAAAAAGGCTACATGTATTCCATTTACAGAAAATTCTCCAAAGTACTAACTAATCTGTAGTGACAGAAAGCAAATTAGGTGTTAACTGGGAGTAGAGGAGAGGGCAGGGAAGTACGGAGGGAGGGATTGCAAAGGGACACCAGGAAACCTTGGGGAGTTATGGATTATATGTCAATTATGCTTCAATAAGGCTGTTTAAAGAAAAAAAAGACTATTTGTATTGAGTTGACCTTCTTGCTGGGATTTGAAAATCATTTATCCTGGTTTACTCTCCTAATTTGTGGTTTTATTTAAAAATGTAATTCAACTTTTTCTTTACTCATTCAGTGAAATGAATTAAAAGTGTGTATTGGAGTGTTTTGCTTCAAATTGGTGGAATGAGGGGGTGAGGAACCAAATAAACATGAAATCATCCTAAAGTATTCTGAAATGTTAGGAAGATGATACAGCTGCCGGTAATTTTAATTCAGCAGTGGTAAAGAAATGTGGGTGTGGTGCTTAAGTTACAGACTATGAACAAATGAAAAAATAAAAGGTACAAAATTTTAAGTCTGTGGAATAAAACACATTTTATCCAATGGAAATATTACAAGAAAAACATTGCCCAGAAATTAAATTCTGAAAATTGGAAACATGAAATAAAATTATGAAAATAAGTACTAGTGATATAGCAATTCCAGCAATATAAATAATTTAAATGTATTCATTACAAGGTAAGGACAATCAAATTTTACATAAGCAAAGTTCTCAAATGCAATGGCTGCATTTAGAACACTTAAACAAGGAAGCAGAAAGGGTTTTAAAAGATAGAAAAATACTAAGCAAATATATGCCAAAATAAAGCTGAAATAAACTTATTGCCTTAAAAATATAAGTTAAAAAACTCATATAACAAAACAGAACATCATAAAGAACAGATCACATTTTGTCAAAGAAAAAGCCAACAGACAATAGAAGGTGGTAGAATAAGAATGAGTGTATATGCAGCATAATGAGAAGAAGATAAAACAAAAACAAGATTATAAGTAGCCTCCAATGCATCTTTGAGAGATGGGTCAGAAACTCATTGAGACCTCAGCACTGAGAATGTATTTCTTCTTCTATGTCAAAGTAATAGATGTCTATAGATACACATCAAACATACACTTTGGATAAAAAGGTTTTTTGAAAAAATCATCATCTCTCATAAATAGTGACATTTTGGAAATGCCTATACAATAAATACTTTAATATTTTGATTTCTTCTTTGTATATGTCTAGGATACACTTTATTATTCTTAATGGTGATTAATCTGTGGTAGGAAAAGCATGGTTGTTAGATCTGAGTTTGAATCCTGTATTTAATACATAATAATAGAGTTAGTTTGTTCAACCTAATTTAGCCTCACATTGCAGCTTGCCTCATTTGTAAAATAGAAATAATCGTGTTTATTTTATTGTAAAGATTGTACACAAATTAATTAGTACAAGTTTTGGTACATATTAGGGATTTAATAGATATGTTACTCCAAGGCTTTAATTTAAGGAACTAATTTAAAGGAGTATTAAAATTTAGATAAATTAATTGCTAACATTAATGGGATACTATGGCAACTGAATGTCCAGTTTCCTATGATAATATGTTAGTATATAGCTTTTAACAAGTATACAGTATAGGAGAATATCCCATGTGGATTTAGTGGTTATAGGAAAATTAGAATTTGAAATTAATTAAATCATGTTTTATAATAAGGTGTTAAATTGATGGGGTGTTTCATGTACTATTTATGAACAACATCTTGGTGGAAGAGAAATTTGAATTGCATTTTTGTTATGGAATATTTAGTATTTTATATCTATAAACATTTGTTTTGGAAGTGTATAACAGCCTGCTGCTAAGGCAATACTGCAAGTAAACTGTATTTTATGAACTCATAGTCATTCGTTTTTCTTTATATTTAATGCTATATAGTTTTGCCAAGATTACAGTCATTTTTTTTCTAGCAAGGATCCAATATTTTTGCTAAAACTTATTTATTAATGAATAATATTTTCCACTGATTCTTAAATTCTATTTTACATTAACATTTCTTTGTGAGCAGAAGCACAAGTAGTGAATTTTGTCTTTATACAATGTGATTTAAAATTTTTACCCATTAGAATTGCAGAAACAACTCAAAGTTAATTTTCACAAATGCTCAGTTTCTATTTTGTTTCTGTTCCCTTACAAATATTTCTGGGAAAAGCCTTGTAGATACAGACAGAGATGAGGAAACATAAATATGGTCACCTCTTTTTTTTTTTTTTTCCTTTGTGAGGCCCCTTTGTAGAATACCCACTGAAAGTACAAAAGCTTTTCTCTCTACTATAATGCCTTGTATTTCTGGTCAGATTTTCTTAAGAAAAAATTCCAGTTCTTATACTTGCATAGAGTTTCTAGAGTACATTGTACTAAAAGAATAGTAAGTATAGGCTATTGTGTCTGACTTTGACTAGTAAGAGTGAAATTATGATGAGGGCAGCAGAAGTTCAGCTCAGAGAGAGAGAGTTGTTTGCACACTACTTCACATTTCTTATGTATTCATATTGTATTTTTTCACCATCATATAAAATGAAAATTAAAAAGTGACTTTTAAAGAAAGGATGTAATCTAACAGTAAATCTTGGTGATACACTAAAATACTGGATTAGTACGTTAACACAAAGTCAAATCTTTTATTACATGAAAGTAAACTGGGAATGCATTTTCTCCATGCACCTAATGTACAAAATTTGAATGTATGGGTAAGTTCATATTCAATAATGAACTGCAAATAATAATTGCAAAAAAAGTCTTATTCCACAAAGACATGTATCTTGACCTAAATTAGCAATAGTTCTTTTATTGGTTTAATTAAACAATCACTTGCTATTTTGCATATACCTGTTAAACCAAAGTTTAATTCTACTTAGATCATAGAAAATGAGATAATCCTCTAACATGAAAACATACATTGAAACAAATTACAACTCTAATTAGAAAATCACTAATTATTTAACCCAAATCATAAGAATACTTTCAATGCCCTTGATACATTTGTCATTAGTCAACCCATGCTGGGAGTTCTGGTTTCATTACAATTTAAAACTATAATTAAAATTTATCTTTTTCTGGGTGTAAATTTGGAAGTGGAGAACGAATAAAACAAAATTATAAACAAATGTATTAGATGTACTTTATCTTCATTTTAAAACTTAGAAACAAAATAATTTAAGATTTTTTATGGTTTTATTTGACTTTTTTCTGGGAACATCATGATTTTTTCTTTATATTATGCTATAATACAAAAATTACATCCTACAATATATGTTCCTCTAGTCAGCATAGGATTTATGGAGAGCCAGACAGTAACCCTAGGAAACCAGCACCTAAATTAGGCTTTAAACAGTAAGAAAGGGAAACCATTTTCAACTGTAAAAGCAGTTTAGTATTCTCTAGAACTAGCCAATAAGGCACTGGCAGCTGAAAACTAACGTAATCATGCCATCTACTCAGCTCCTCATCAGTTCAATCACCTCCTAACATACTCAAGACACTATTTTTACATCTGCTCTCAAGTTTTGCAATTCTATTAATTTGAAACCTGATGCTTCTATACATTCAAACCAGGGTGTAGCAATGTGAGAACTTCCAAATTTTGGTTAAAGTTAACTGAAATATGAAGTTGAGAGATAATTCTGCAATATTCAAAATTGTTTATGAGCTCTATATATTCAAGTTCAACCTGGAGAAAGCAGAAGAAGACCAGATTTGACTATTCACTATTTTTCTAGGTAAACAGAATCCTTAAATTGCCATGCACCACTTCCCTCTTAATCCAACTTTGATTAAAGATATTTAATAAAGTACCTCCTGAGAATTGTAGCCCTCATTAGTACACTAAAAAGCCTCATAAAATATTTTTTAAAAGTCATTACATACATGTAAAATATGTAAGTACTTTTCTTAGTCATATGTATGTCTCAGTTTGAGACTAGTATCCCAGCAATATTTTAGGCACTTAAGTTTAATTGAATCATGAGGAAACATGAAGAAAATTACTTTAAGTTGTTTATATGCGATGGAGATCACACATGTGACATGGTACAAACTTTGCTGAAATGGCAAAAAATACATAATAGCAGACAGTGTATAATTTCTTTAAAAATCTCCCTTTCATTTGACCCAGCAATCCCACTACTGGGTATTTACCCAAAAGAAAAAAAGACACTTTATAATAAAGACATCTGCTCACGAATGTTTATAGCAGCACAATTCACAATTGCAAAGATGTGGAAACAACCCAGGTGCCCATCAATACACGAGTGGATTAATAAAATGTGGTATATGTATACCATGGAGTATTACTCAGCAATAAGGAACAACAGTGAATTAACACATCTGGTATTATCCTAGTTGGAACTAGAACCCATTCTTCGAAGCAAAGTGTCACAGGAATGGAAAAACAAGCACCACTGGTACTCACCATCAAACTGGTACTAACTGATCAACACCTACATCACACAGGGCAATAATATTCATCAGGGGGCGGGCAGGAAGGAGGGGGGTGGAGGGGATGGGAAAACTCTCACTGAATGGATGCGGGGAGCACAGTTTGGGGGATGACCACGATTGTAGCTCTGACACGGGCAGTGCATGGGCAATACATATAGCCAAAGTGTTGTACCCCCATAATATTCTCAAATAAAAATAAATAAATACAAATAAAAATCTCCCTTTATATTCTAAAACAGACACTTTTATTCTAACTTTCTCAGAAATAGGAGTCAAGAACACTGTCATAGATATAATTTCTGCCGTGTCGTATGTAACCAAAGATATAATTCATATGGGCCCAATTGATTTGGATAGGTAAGTAGTAAACATATCCATTCTTCTAATGCTTAAATATATTACATTACATGTTAAGGTCTACTTACAGTTTACTCAATCATAGGATATATGTCATTTAAATCTCCCCTTATATTTTTACTTCTGTTCAAAAGAAATAAATGAGATAATCATACGTGCAGTAAACTATTTTTAAAAAGTTGTATTTATGAGTGACCAGCTCTTTGAATTTTAACATGTGTATATACCCATGAAATTAACACTCAGACCAAGATAGAGAAAATTGTAAATACCCCAGAAGGCACACTTATGCCTTCTTCAAGTAAATAAAATTCCCAAAGTAAAAAACAGCGATATAACATCCATCCCTATTGATTGATCGATTTTGTCCACTCTTGAATCTCATGTGTGGGATCACACAATATGCACTCTTTTGAGCCTGGTGTCTTTTCGTGAAACATAATATTTGTGAGATTGTTCTTTATTGATTCATCAATTGTTGGTTCTTTTTTTTATTATTTCAGTGTACTATTCTCTAGTATCAATATAGCACAAATTAGTTCTCTCTTCTGTTTACAAACATTTGGATTACTTCTAAAATTTGACTGATAAAGCTGTGATAAGCTCACTGGTAAAATTATTTTGTGGTCATAAGTAACAATTTCTCTTGGATATATATATGTATGTGTGCATGCTTGGTTAAAGAACTGGTGTATGAATAGTTATAATTAATATTACTGTTATTGTTTTAACTGTTTCCAAAGCAGTTAAAACAACTTATATTTCCACTAGCAATATGTGAGAGTTCTAGCTGCTCTAAATTCAAACCAAAACGTAGCATTGGCAGCCTTTTTAGTGTTAGACATTCTGTTCTGGGTCTAATGGTATAACATTGAATCTATAATGAATAATGCTGTGAATTATTCCACAGGCTTACTGAAATTTTGGATGTTGACAAAGTGCTCGTGAAAATCATACCCTCATTTTTTTTCAACCACGTCAGTTGTCTTTTTGTCTCATTCATTTTTAGGAGTTCTTTATAAAGTTTGGATCTAAATTCTTCTAATTTTTGGTTCAATTTTAATGATTTTAAAGGATAAATAGATGTAATTTAACATGTTTTATTTTACTACTAGTGTTTGTTAGGTCTTCTTTATGAAATACTGCTCTACCCTTAGATCTTAAATACAATTTTATATGTTTTCTTGTGGAAACTTTCTTATTTTATCTTCCACATTGAGGTCTATGATCCAATCCAAATTAACAATACATGGAGTGGGGTAGGAGTGAAAGTTTTTTATTGTTGTTGCTTTATTTGTTTTTGCTTTCTACATAAAGTTATCTAGCTGAAATGATCATACTTTTATTCTTTATTTTTAAAGTGGTTAGTTAAATATTTAAGGATAAATTGATCTTGTCTTCCTAGAATAAGCCCTATTTTGTCATAATGTAATATCTTTATATATTGCTTGCTTTAATTTCTTAATGTTTTGTTTAGTGTCTTACATTTAGGTTTATTGGAAATATAACATTTAATACCAATTAAAGATGATTTCTTGGAGACAGCATATGGATGAAGCTTACTTGCTAAATCAAATCTCACAAACTGTCTTTAAGTTTTCAAATCTATACCATTTAATTTAGTGTAATTATTAACACAACTGATTGAAATCGAGCTAACATTTTGTCAGTTTACTACGTGTTCCATCTCTTCTTTATTCCTTTTTTTCCCTTTTCCATCTACTTTAGATTGTGTCTTTTTTACAATATCATTTTATGCCTACTGCTGAGTATTTATGTACTATGGTTTACAATTTATGTCTTTGATTTACCATAATTTTTCTTCAAATAGTATTATACCACTGCGCATGTACCACGAGAAGTTGAAACACTATACTTGTAACTCCTCCACTCTTCATGCTAGTGTCATGCATTTAACTTTGCAAATATTATAAACCACACAATGAGTCATTTATTTTGCTTTAGACTCTCCATTTTCCTTTAAAACAAATAAAAATAAGAATAAAATTATATTTATATACATTTTTATTATTTCCTCAATATTCTTTAGATGCAAGCTTTTGTTTTGTATCACAAGGTTTCTACATGAACTTCCTTTAATATTTCTAATGGAACCACTTCAATGGCAATTTATTATTTCAGGCTTGTTTTTCTGAAATTGCATGTATTTTGTCCTAAGTTTTAAAAAATAAGTTTGCTGTGTATAGAAATTTATTTTTGAAATTTCTATGCTTTTAAAATTGTCTTTTGGATTGCATAGTTTCTGATGAGAAAATTACTACAATCCTTATTTTTCATTTTTCTTCCATCTGCATACAGGGTACCCTTTTTCTCAAACAAGAATTGTAATTTGCATGTATTACTTTGTTTTTGCGTGTGTGTGTGTGTATTTTCTTTTTTCGGTCTCTTTGGGGTTTTTGTTGTCTTTGTTTGTTTGTTTGTTTGTTTTTGCAGACTCTTCCCATTAGTGGAATTTTGCCACTTAGCCACCAGACTGCCATGGAAGATTTTCCTCTGTTTTTACAACTCTATCTTCTTCCTCCAAGCCCTTTTGAAATTCTGATTCAGAGCATGTTGATACTCATTCCTCTGAAAATCTGTCCTTGATTATTTATTGCTTAGATTTTAGGTTTCTTTCTCCTACATATTTAATATCTAGAAAATATCTTTGAAGGGAGATATAATGTGCATTTATTCCCAGTGACTCCCAGTAGCTTAACTTTCACATATATATATCACAAGAAGGAAGCCAAGAGATACAGGAGGCTATAAGAATATTTGTAGAGCCATGGGCCAACCTAGGAAATATCAAGAAATCTTGGGAATGCATTGGGTTTCCAATAGTCATAGAATCGGGAGGATATAATCAGACTACATGGAGACATTTTCTATAAGAAATAAAATAATAAGGCTTGTTTTATAAGGTATGCATTTCTGTCTCACAATGATTAAGGCCATTTTTATTACCTTGTTATATTTTCCATGATTTACTCACTACAGCAGAAGAATAGACCTTTCTTCTACAGACTATACCCACACATGTGTCTTGGATGAAGTTGATTATTTCCTGTTGATATGTTGTTGTAAGCATACAAATAATATTGGAATGTTGACTTCTGGAAATATAACATAATGTTTGAATTCCTTTCTAGCAATTTTAATATAATAAAGATTTCTTTAGATTGAAATAGACTGAGGAAATATGATTACATTTAAATAGCAAAAAAATCCAGTAAATCCATTTATTTCTGTGACTCTTACCCATTCCCTCACCCACCACCGCCAAGTGTTACTATAAACTTACACTGTTTGGGCATAGTGCCTACAGGTGAAGGGAAAAACAATAAATAATGACACCAATAGCATCTCTTTTTCAACTTCTGAATATTGCTCTTTTTCTTTCTCTGAAATCTCTTTGAAATGTATGAATATATCTTGCAGCTAGTTGTATAATATCATATTCATGTAAATGAAATTCAAAATAAGATTACCTAATGGAACACTTGCATCTCCTTTGACCACGTAACCTGATGACATTTTTTGCCAAGGGATTTTTTTCCAAATGACAAGTGATTATAAAAGTAATAGGTAACAGGAAAATAAATAACATTTTAAAAAGTAACTGAATGTTTGAAAATTAAGAGATGAAAATATAACTGCTCTGAAATGCTAATTGGGCAAAGGCAGGGAATGACCCAAATAAGATATATTTTCTGAATGTTGTCAGAAACTTGATCGAAGTTCAGGTTTGCCAAATGAATTTTTAATATCCTATAGTTCTTTTCTGATGTCATCTGTATTGCTTACTATTTTAAGAAGGATATGCATGTAAACTGACATCTAAAGCTGTGATAAGGTATTCAAACAGTGCTTTTTGTATTTTTATATTCTATTACTTCTTACCATTATGAATATAAATTAGTAAAATTAGCAGTCAAATGATAAAAACAAAATAAAATTGAAATTTATAGGTATAATATTTTTGCCCTAAGTACCTAGCCCCCTCCCCTCAAAGGAGAACAATAGAAAAGAAAAGAAGAGAGTACATCTTCATTCGTTTTTTATTAGTTGTCCTTTGTAAAAGAAATTACATTCTTGGATAAAGTACCCCCTAGTATGATTAGATTTTAAATAATTTCACACAGACAACATACTCAATAATTTCAAATATGCCCAAAAGACCTATATTAAACTATAATGACCTCTGTACCTGCTACCTTGTAAACTCTCCAATTACATGAATATATTCATTTATCTGTTTTACAAATTTTAGAGGTTTTACAAATAAAATTCAAACTTAATCCCAGCTGTGCACCACCCTAAGCTATTTGTGTTATGCACATCTGTTAGATTATTTTTGGTACATCTTGGTAACCACCATTCTCGGTCTAATTTTGCCATGCTTAGAGACTTTTATTAGCAAACAAGGCACTAAATAGTCATACACTGCCTGCTCTCTGTACATTTCAGTGCTCTAAAAAATCCTGTGTGAAAGGTTCATCCAGAAGAAATGAGATGGAATTCAGAAGCAGGTTTAGCTGAATGTCATTTAGATTCAGTGCATTAAGAATCCTCTGAACCAGCAATGGAAAAATTAGCAAATCAAGTTCAACACTTTGAAGAATTTAAGTGATATGAGTTTCTAGATTCTTACAACTAAAGAGGTAACAAATGATTTTAAAATAGATGAGTCAATATACATATCTTTACTAATTCTATCAATGAAAGCTTTTTTTTTAACATCTGATTTGCTGATTACCAAGCCACTAACTTTACAAGTAAAAACTCATGTATTTTTTTTTTTCTTACAAAATTTTAATATATGTTTGAGGATTTTCAAGGAGCAAGATTATATATAAGACAAAAATTAAGAAAGCAAGCACACAAACAGAAAATTTGTAGCAAGAAAGAAAATTAGTTCGTAGCCAAAATATTCAACCTCACAAATTGTTTTTAAAATGCTGGCTAAAACAACAATGAAGTATCATTTTATAGCTACTAAATCTGAAATATTAAAATTAACAGCCAGTACTGAATAGTTTGTGGTCAAATTGTACTTTACTATACTTTATTGGTGACAGTGTGAATTTATACAACTGTTTTGGCAAAGCGTTTGCAATACATTTGAATGGAAACAAACTTTGTATGCCTATTATCTGTGATATTGGACTTCCTGAAACTCAGCATTTATAGCATTTCCCCTCCCACAGTGGACACAACTAATTCCAGATCCAATCCTTTCCAGTGTGTCCCATAATATCAATTCCTTAGGTATGTTCTGACATCATGTCTTAATGAGTTTAAAACAACCAAAAAGTACATTTCATAGCAAGGAAAGGGAAGTAGGTATAAGACAACAAAAATCATTTTATTGTTTCATTGACCAAAATGTATAAAAATCTAATAACTTTTCAAAAACCACATACATTTTTGTGAATGTATGAATATAAATGTATTAATATATTTACCCATTGTAATACACTTATCTAATTTGAACTGATTACAACCTTATAAAATAAATTTAGGGCATTTTAAACAAGGTTTTAGTTAAAATCAACACTAATTAAAGTTTATTTGGTAAAAACCCACATAATTGTGTGTGTATATATACATATATACATACATATATATATATACATATATTTGAAAGTTGAATGACTCATCAGATGAATGAACTTTCTGAATAATCTCTATGGACTAAAACTAAAAAGTAAAATCATCTTGGTCCTATGGAGTGCATCCATAGCAATGGAAAGAATGAAAGTTCAAAATAGGATTTTAAAGGAAGGGCCACATTGCCTTCTCTCCCTCTCTACCTGAATTTCTGGCCTCATGGAGGATTTTCTATGACCATCTGAATGAAGAAGAAAAAAAATTGGGCCTGGTTTACAGTACACTGCAACCACATGAAAGTCTGTGGTTTAGTGCTGTTTCTATATTTAGGGATGATCCTGAGCAATAATGGTGAAAGGAAATATTGCCAGTGGGCAGAATTTTAAACAGTATACACCTGTTGTTATTTTTTTTTTTTTCAGGGAAGGAGATAGGCAAAGGTACAGATCTAAACTGATTCATGGGCACTTAATGAGTGACTAATTCTAGCACCGTATGGTCAGGGACTTGAAAAACACATATACACATGCTATTAGAAATCTATTGATAAAGATATCTTGGAAAGGTGTACATAGATACATATCATCAAATGGCCACAAAGTGTGACGATAACTGTGACCTACATGAATGTTCACCAAAGAGCAACTTCAGCACAGGAAGGTCTCCATAATCAGTTGTACAGATGGCCTGTTCTTGAGATGTCAGCGGTCTCTTTCCTTGCCCAGTGGGTATGCAAAGTGGCCAGGTTGGCAGGGATGGGGTTTAAGTCAGGGCTCAACAACATGGACTTTACTCACCAAGGCAATCTAGCTACAGCCACTGCTAAATACCAAACCTACTATCAGCAGATACCAATGCTAAGCATGTGTTTTAGTACCATTTACCCAAGGGACTAGCCATTACATCATCATGGAAGGGGTAATAATTTGTTAGCATTGAATAAACCATGTGGATATGGATCTGCATTCCTAGCTCACTATATTTCTGCCATAAACACCATCAGCAGGCTTACAGAATATTTTACTCAACATGTTGTTCCAAACAGAAGTCTTCTGACGGGGGATTTGCAAAGATGTGGAATCAACCCAAATGCCCATCAATTCATGACTAGATTAACAAAATACGGTATATGTGTACCTTGGAATACTACTGAGCTGTGAAGAAGGATGATGTAATGCCTATTGCAACAATATGGATGGAATTGGAGACCATTATCCTAAGTGAAGTCTCTAAAGAATGGAAAAACAAACACCACATGTATTTGCTATTAAATTAGAACTAAGTGACAAGCACACATGTGCACAGAGGGAAGTAAAACTCAATGGAAACCAAGCAGAGGGGATGTGGAGGGATGGGATGGGTGAAAACCTACCTAATGAGTACAGTGAACACTATCTGGGCGACAGGCACATTTATAACCCTGACTCACGCATTACAAAAGCAGTCCTTATAACAAAAAACATTTGTGCCCTTGTAATACTTTGAAATAAAAAAAAAAGAAGTCTTCTGACAGCAGATGGACTTAATAGCAAGTTAAGTACTACAACTGGCTTGTGCTTATTGAAGGCATTCATCCTGACGCAGCTGGTTTGATTTTGTGAATTGTTTATTTGGAAGTTAAACATGATTAAAAGAAGTACACAAAGAGGCCAAGTTGACAAGGGGTAGGCTGTAGTGATTTGTACTGTAAATTCCCAGGCCTTGGTTAGGCTGGAACTCAAAATACCTCAAATCTCTTTCCTTAATGCTGCCAGGTTAGCCTTGGCCAAAATTGAAATTTGTAAGAGATTTAAAATTTGGAAGTGAAGCAGTGATTAATACCTTCTGACAGTTGTCATGGTTAGAGGTGAAAGACAGTTGCAGAAATTCTAATGGGTTCCAGCTTGTCTTCGCTCTCCTCCATCTCATGTTCACCCTTCTTCCCAGCTGTGGGCCTTGCTGAATAACGAAGCACAAGGCCCACCACTGAATATTAGTCTACAACCTAATACAATATTAGATCCAACCAGGCAACAGTTTCCAACAAACATCAACAGTTCCCTCTTCTCTGTCCCACTTTGGCAGCTGGCCATTCTTGGGTTCTCAGATTGACTGTTTTGTGACTCTTCTGATCTTACAGTCTTTGTTTCTGATCTTTACTCCACCAGTTTCACCTTATTCTATATCTTATAATGGTTCTGTGATTGAGCCCTGACTGAATCAAACCCCTGGTGTAATGATTTATTCAGGCAAGAACTATAAATGAATGTTAAATTATTAGGTGATGGGGACATTCCCCCCTCCTATGATACCTAAGTGTTAAATCAAGATTTCTTGCTGGCTATTGCTGGCCAATCAAGGGAGCATTTGTTTCCCCTAATTACATGGATTCAACTTAATATCATTAACATTAATATTACAAAACAAAACATCTGTGGCATATAATATGATGTGGGGAATACGTGTACGTGTAAGAGAGAGAGATGTATAATACACACACACATATATACATGTGCACAATTTAGTATAGTATTTAATCGTTAGTATTTATGTTTATATATCTATAATTTAGAAGAGCAGTAAATATATTTTGAAGAAACAAGAGCATATTTGTCAAATCTATGTTTATTCCCAGTTAAAAATCAAGCGCCTTCTTAAATTAGTGTGTGTGAGTGCATGCCTACACACATATTCCTATGCTGATTAATAAATTTTTTGTTGTTTGCTCTTTCATGGTATTGTTCCCAGCAAAGGTCTTGTAATAGGTGTACTTTTGAAGTGCAGATGGAGCACAAGACCTCCAGAAAGAATTGACTTTGCTGGCTTCTCCGTGAGATTCTTCCCAAATGGTCCCTAGTAGTCTTTCAGCAATCCGTAATCTAATGTTTTCTGAGGCATCATAGTCTAGAAATTTAGAGTCAATAAAGGTCATTCAGAATCTCCATGTCCATGTGTGAAATCGATAACTGGAATGTCAAAATAATTTCCCTCTTTTTTAGAAAGAAAATAATGAGATAAAATCAGTTAAATAAATGTAAATGCACTTGTAAGCAGAACAGAAAATTTGCACAAAAGTAATAATACTTTACTAACAATTAGGCATTTATTCAAAAGATGGCCCAGCCAAAGACTTCAAACTTACCCAGAGGTTTTACAATGCCATAAAATAATGTTTTCACAAAGTCATAAGCATAATAATCTATATTTTATTGCCTAATCACAAAGAATCTGTAAATCATACAATAGTATCTCATTATTTTGTGCCACAGCATCTCACATGAAACCAAATTATACATTGCTTTCCCCGTGAAGAAGATATTTTGAAAAACATGCAGGGAAATGTTTCTTCTCCATCACTATTTTGCATATTTTTATCGATGGGACTTATGGTGGATCCCAGAAACATCGTGTTAAGGCTTTGTGAAAATGAGGCATTTGGTTCATACGAAATCATCAATCAAAGGAGCAGTCTTGCTAAGATTTTAGTAAATAGTGATATAAAATTGTTTTAAAGAAATAAATTTTGTTCTTAAAAGGATGATTCTTCCATAGGGAAAACAAATGTAAATGTCAAAGTATGTGTTTTTACCGTCAGCAAATATATAACTAAAACCTCCAGAGTCTGTACAATATATGGATTTTGCTCTGTTTCTGTTCTTGTGTTGGGAAATTTTTTAGAGGATGGAAGCTGAGGGTGTGTGTGTGTATAAAATCTAAATGTACATAATTTAACTTACATACCATAGTCACTTCCCTTACGCTCATTTTCTCTTTCTACAGTTTCAGTTTCCCGTGCAGTTCAAAAATAGTAGGTAGAAAATTCTAGAAAAAAACAATTCATAGTTAATAAACAATTCATATGTTTTAAATTATGCACTGTTCTGAGTAGTCCTCGATCATCCCGTTGTCCAGCCTGTCCACACTGTAAACATCATGCACCCCTTAGTCGCTTAGATTATCAGATCAACTGTGGCGGTATTGCAGGGCTTGTGTTCAGGTAAACCTAACTTTACTTTATAATGGCCTTAAAGTGCAAGAGTAGTGATGCTGGCAATTCAGATATGCCAAAGAAGACAAAGAGTGAGTACAGTACATTAAGGCATTTTGAGAGAGAGAAAGAGAGAGAATATTTCCATAACTTCTATTGTAGTATATTGTTGTAACTGTTACACTTTACTACTGTTGTTGTTAACCTATTTAAGTACCTAATTTATAAATTAATCTTTGTTATAGGTATTTATGCATAGGAAAAAACATAGTGTATGTAGATTTTTGTACTATCTGTAGTTTCAGGTATCCTCTGGGGATATTGGAAAGTCTCCCCTGTGTATAAGGGGGGACTACTGTAATATATGTAATAATATATATAAGCTAACTTTTTTGTAATCCAAACTTTTTATAATATATAAAACATATATAATATATATAACCCAAGCTTTTAAAAATATATCATATACAACATATTATGTATAGATCTTTTTTCACTTTTTTCCCCATATTTCCCATTCTTTTTGCCAGCAAACTACATAAGATAATTGCTGAAATTTGGATTTTATGATCAAAAAGTAAACGAATATGGAAGGTGGTGTGATAAAGAAACATCAATTTTCGAAGACTTCCAAAGAAAAAGTAAGTTGATCAAGGCAATAAAGATCTGTAAGAGAGTGGAAATAAGGAGAGAAGGAGAAGGGAAAACAATGACAGCAAAAGTCTAAAGACAGAGCAAACGAGAAAGCTTAGCTTCTTGGAGAGGGAGAATTTAGGAGCGTGTTAAAGGCATGTAAGGCATGTTAGGCAAGAGAACGTAGAGTATCAAGATGAGCATTTGAAAAGTATTACTAAGCATTAAGAATCAGATTGCCTCGAATACTTTTAAGAAAGACAGTAAAGCTTTGAAATAATGTGTGATTATTATTTTTACTTTTTGTTATTAGACTTTGTTTCATTATATGCAAATTCACACTGAGACTGAGCCATAGGAATCTCCATACTTTATTAGAAATATGTGAGCCAAAATTCTAATGAGAAAAAAGCCTACCATCTATGGAGTTTGTACAATTGGACTTTAATTTTGAAACTGTTGAATACTAAAGACAGTATAATTAACACAATCACTCATTGTCTATTTAAGCAAAAATAAAAGAAAGACTATTGATATCAATCACTTTTCTGTTTAATTTCTTGTTTGATAAGTTATTATAAAAAGGTGCCATCATTGTTAAATGGGAAAATAATGACATATTTCATCTGAATATTATGATGACCTTTGAAGGAATGTGTTCCTGGGCAATATTCAAACACATCTATTTTCTCCTTTGAGAAATGCACCTACACTTGTGGAATAGCCTTTAGATGTTTATTTAAGCACTGCTTAGAAATCAGAATTTCCTACAAGTAAAAACAAAAAAGGTCATAGCCATCTTTCACATAATTTTTTCTTGAATAAGTTTAGTATATCTGGGGCAAGTTTGGACATAGTAATATTTTTCTTGCAAATACCTACAAAAAAAGGTATTAACTATTTTTCATGAATGGTAGCTAGAAAGTAAACTACTCGCCAAAAATCACTAAAAATATATTTATCAAAACATTATTGGGATGATATTGTTAGTAGAATTTTTCTCATCTCAGAAACATAAAATATTCATTTGTATATTGAAGCTTATATTTGGTAAACAAATATGTCTGCTTCATTTTGTTTTATTGATATTAAAATATAGCTATTGACAAACTATCACGAACTTTCAAGGTATGCAAAGTTTTATATTAGTACATACTTTTTGACTTATTACATACTATAGAATAAGGATTATTAGTAAATATCATTAAAGTATATTGTACTGTTAAGATGTGACAGTTTGATCCAATGCCAAAGGACAAAATCAAAGTGAAAAAAAGTGGTAACAAAATAGCATTAAAAATAATAAGATATATATACAAGAGTTTAATATTTTTAGAATTTAACTACAGCAAATGTTATATCTTTGTTCTTCAAATGTTTCTATTAGTACAGTAAAGACATAATGGATCAAATGGCAGCAGCATACAGTAGAAAAAGTGCTTAGTTAAGAAAGGAAATGTAATTCAGTGCTAAAAAAATTTTAAATATATCATATTTTTAAAAATATGAGTAGCACCAACTGCCCCATATATCTCTTAAAATTGCTCTAAAGATAAAATATGGATGTGAATTGTATTTATAGTGTTGTATACACAATTATTGTTGATAGGACCAAATAAATTTCACCTTTGAATGAACAGAATGTTTAAGAGGGACCTACCATGCCTGCCCCTAGCTATGAACTAGTAAATATTTTGGAAGACATGGTCCAGTAAAAGCAGGAAGACAGAGATGGAGAATACAGTGAGATCCTAATGTGAACTAAATCCACAAAGAAAGATGTAGAGAGACAAAACAGAAAAAAATTACAAGATAAATTATAACAGGAGAAATATCAAAATATTGAATAAATATATTTTCTTTTTTAAATGTCTCTATTCATTCAATAATTTAGAAAGATGGCAGTTTTCTTAAAAGTTGAAATTAGAAGACAAAGAATAATAAATGACTGGGTTACATTGTGAGAGTGAAATAAAAAGAAGATGGAAAATAGAAAAGGAAAACTTGGGATAGACTTTTTAACTTTTTAAATTATAATGTCTATAGAAAAAAATAGACTAAAGAAAATCCTTGTGAAGAAAATTGGAATACTTCTGTGAAATACAGTTTTAAAGATCCATTTAAAATAGGAGAACAGCATCTATCACAAATAGCTTGATGAATTCAAGTAGGATGAGTTCAATAATTATATTTACAGTTATTAAAATTCCTAGAATTAAGTTTAGTTACCTTTATAATTTGATCAAAATACTCTACAATCATCTTCCAACACTATCTCCTTTCTACTTAAACTCCAACCGCATTGAGCTTCTTGTTGTTCCTCCAAAAAGTCAGGACTCCTCTTACTCAGAGATGATGAGATATTTCCCTCATCTGGAATGCTGTTCCTCAGCTATTAACATGCCTCACCATTCACTTTCTTCAGATTTATGGCTCCAAAAGCACCTTAACATAGATTCCCTCCCCAGTTACTTTATATAAGATAACACTCCCACTCAGATCATCTATCCCTATATCATTTACCCTCCATAGCTTTTATCACTAACACATTTAATATGCATTTGTATGTTTTATATAACCTTAGGATATAAGCGCCATGAGATCAAGGATTTTCTCTGTTTTGTTTACTCATTTATCATGAGCATCTAGTAAAGGGTCTTCAGGTCAATAAATACTTTTTGGCTGAACAGATCCTTGAGTTTGGATCTATTTTAAAATCAGCAAAGAAATTGAGTTTATTTTTGAAACCATATTATGAGAACTGGAATGAAAATCCTAGGGATAGAGAAATGATACTCTGATAATTTAACTAAGCAAACCAAAGCTCCCTTGCTCTATCTATAAATTAATTATGTATATATAACATGCTATATTAATGTATGTAAATATCATATATATCAATTATATAAACAATTCTTTTTAGCATTTAGTTTGGAAGTTATTAAAGTATTTTAATGTTTCTATAAAAAGAATTTTCTAAGTTTGTGATATGAGTTGAGAAATACATGAGCTAAAACTGTGGGATAAAGAGATAAAGTTAACTAACAACATTGTGCTTTTCATCTGGGGACAAATAAGGCATAAAATTGCATGGAGAACATAGTTCTAGATGTGACTGTGACTGGAGAAAATTTTGGAATGCAATGTTCAGCCAAGTAAATATCTTGGACGTGGGGGAAAAATTAACATGATCATGAAATCCCATGTAGTAAAATTAGCATGGTTCATCCATGGTAAGATTTATATGTCATTACTTTGGTGAAAACTAGCATGGCCAGAAATTAAGTGGCCTGTAGAAATTAAAACAAAACAAAAAAAACCAAAAAGTGGTATAATTAAGCTCTATGACATTATTGCAGTAAAATAATAATTTTTTGTTCAAGTAGAAAAATTTAAAAAGGAAATCGTATAACCTAGTAGACATGTTATAAAAATATAATATAAGATATATTGTAATATAATATATCAAGATATAATAAGAAAACGGCAGGGAAAGCATACAAAACAATTAAACAGACACCATTGTGACTGGAAACAACAAAAGACAAAAAGAGGAAAGAAATATTACCAAAGGAATTTGTAGAGAAAATATTTTTTAAAATTAAGTACTGGTGAAATGTAAACACTAATAAAAATAAAAATGCATCTTGGAGAAGCAATGTAATAAAAAGACAAAATGCAAAGAGATAGGGCAATAGCAATCAAAAGAGAAGGGGAGGTTGCTCAAAATGGATCATTGAAAACTTAACCCTTCAGGATGGACATGGACCAAAAAAAAAAAAACTAATAAGAAGATGTTATAATACAAGTCTATGTAAAAGTATAAGGGTTAGCGTTCCTAAATTAAACTATAAATTTCTCTGGACTCCAATGCAACTACTAGCAGGAAATTTTGGGGTGAGCCAGAGAGACTAAATAAGCTTATTCAAAAGGGCATAAGCAAAAGTACCTCACTGAGGATGTTCTGAAAAAGAAGAGCATTGAAGAAGTGAAGATGAGTTATTAGAAATTAAACAATAATAATTATAATAATTGGAAGAGTAGACTACTGGGGCATGAATAAAAGATCAATGGAACAGATTATAAACTCCAAAAATAGATCTAAACAGTACAGCAGATTTAGTAAGTGGTAAAAGTGGTATTTTAAATTAGTGGGGAGAAGAGAATTATTAAATAAATAATTCTGGCACAACTAGGGTATCCTCTGTAACAAAAAAAAAATTGGATCTACATTATACCTTATACTGAAATAAATTTCTAGTGGAACAAAAATATGAAATAATTTTTTAAAAATGTGTGTAGATGATAAGGCATTTCTGTGGTGTGTGTGTGTGTGTGTTAGTGCAGTCATGTGCTGCATAACGACATTTCAGTTAACAACAGACCACATATATGACAGTAGTCCCGTAAGATTATAATACTTTATTTTACTGTACCTTTTCCATGCTTAGATATGTTTAGATGCACAAAGCCTTACCATTGTGTCACAATTGTTTACAGTATTCAGTACCATACCACGCTGTACAGGGTTGTAGTTGAGGAGCAATAGGCTATACCATACAGCCTAGATGTGCAGTAGGCTATACCATCTATGTTTGTATAAGCACCTCTATGATGTTCCCACAATGATGAAATTGTCCAACAATGCATTTTCAGAACACATCCTCTTCAATAAGTGACACTAGTGTATGACTGTCTATGTGTGTGTGTGCATCCCTGAGCACTTACTTTAAAGATAAATCTTCTCTGACACTTTCCAATCCCAAATATTAAGATTAAAACTATTTTAAATTAATCAAACTGGTAACAATCATGAAGACTTAGGACCTATTCTTGGTCACGAGTTTAGAGAGAGAAGTACAGCTGTAAGGTACTTAAAAGAGTGTGAGTTGATAAAACCTTAAGGGAGGTTAATTAAAAATATCCATGAAAATTATAAAAACACATCCAGAGCTACTACTTCAAATTTATGTCTTTGCAGAATAATGAATGTAAAATATTTTATTTTTTATTTTTTACTTCAGAATATTGCGGGGGTACAAATGTTTTGGTTACATGGATTGCTTTTGTACCACTTGAGACAAAGTTATAAGTGTGCCCATCACCCAGATAGTGTACACTGTACACTATCTCTCCTTCCATCCCACATGCTTGATTTCTGTTGAGTTTGACTTCCACCTGTGAACATGAGTGCTGATCTTTAGTTCCAATTTCATAGTGAGTACTTGAGGTGTTTGTTTTTCCATTTTTCTGAGACTTCTCTAAGGAGAATGGTCTCCAGTACCATTCAGATTTTTGCAAAAGGAATTAATTCATTTTTTAATAACTGAGTAGAACTCCATGGTATACATATACCACATTTTATTAATCCACTCATGTATCAATGGGCACTTGGGTTGATTCCACATTGTTGCAATTGAGAATTGTGTTGCAATAAACATTCCAGCGCAAGTGGCTTTTTGACAAAATGTCTTTTTTTCTTTTGGGTAAATACCCAGAAGTACGCTTGCTGGATCAAATGGTAGGTCCACTTTTAGTTCTTTGAGGAATCTCCATATTATTTTCCATAGAGGTTGTATTAATTTGCAGTCCCACCAACAGTGTATAAGTGTTCCTTTGTCTCTGCATCTACTTCAGCATCTATTGTTTGGGGATTTTATGATAAAAGCCATTCTCACTGGGGTTAGGTGATGTCTCTATGTAGTTTTCATTTGGAATTCCCTGATGTTTAGTGACATTGAGCATTTTTCCATATATTTATTGGCCATTAGTCTATCATCTTTTGAAAAGTGTCTGTTCATGTCTTTTGCTTATTTTTAATGGGGTTGTTTGATTTTTTTTCTTTCTGGTTTGCTTGAGTTCTTTGTAGATTCTGGTTATTAGCCCTTTATCAGATGTATAGCATATGAATATTTTCTCCCATTCTGTAGGTTGTCTATTTGTTTTGTTGATTGTTTTCTTGGCTGTGTAGAACATTTTTAATGTGATCAGGTCCTATATACTTATTGTTGTTGTTGCTGTGATTTCCCTTGAGGTCTTCTTCATAAATAAATTATTTGCCTAAGCCAATATCTAGAAGAGTTTTTCTAACACTTTCATGTAGAATTCTTATGGATTCCTGTCTTAGATTTAAGTCTGTTATCCATCTTGAATTAATTTTAGTGAGTGGTGAAAGATATGGATCCTGTTTCAATCTTCTACATGTGGATGTACAATTTTCCCGGCACCATTTATTGAATAGGGATTCTTTTCCCCAGTGTATATTGTTGTCTACTTTGTCAAAGATCAGGTGGGAATATGTGGATGGTTTTAGAACTGAGTTCTCTGTTCTGTTCCATTGGTCTATGCCTCTATTTTTGTGCCAGTATCATGCTGTTTTGGTTATGGTAGCTTTGTATTATAGTTTAAAGTCTCATAAAGTCATGGCTCCAGAATTGTTCCTTTTGCTTAAAGTTACTTTGGCTATTTGAGCTCTTTTCAGGTTCCAAATGAAATGTAGAATTATTTTTTCTAGATCTGCCAAAAAAGACTTTGATATTTTGAGGAGGATTGCATTGAAATCACTTTGGGTAATATGGAAATTTTAACAATCTTGATTCTACCAATCCATGAGCATGACATGTTTTCCTATTTGTTTACATCTTCTGCAATTTCCTTACTCAGTGATTCATACTTCACTTTATAGAGATCTTTCATCTCCTTGGTTAAATATATTCCTATGTATTTTATTTTCTTTGTAACTATTATGAAAGTTAGTGAGTCTTCAACTTGATTCTCAGCTTGACTGTTGTTGGTGTATAGGAATGCTACTGATTTGTGTACATTGACTTTGTAATCTGAAACTTTGCTGAATTTATTTATCAATTCCAGAATTTTCCTGGCAGAATCTTTGGGATTTTCTAGATGTAAGATCATATCATCAACAAAGAGTGATAGTTTAACCTCTTCTTTCCCCATTTGGATACCCTTAATTTCCTTATCTTGCCTGATTGCTCTGGCTAGGACCTCTGGCACTATATTGAATAGAAGTGGTGGCAGTGGGCACCCTAGTCTTGTTCTAGTTCTAAGTGGAACTGCTTTCAACTCTTCTCCATTCAGTATGATGTTGGCTGTGGGTTTGTCCTATATGACTTTTATAATTTTGAGATAAGTTCCATCTATGCCCATTTTGTTAAGCATTTTTATAATAAAAGAGTGTTGAATTTTGTTGAATGTTTTTTCTGCATCCATTGAGATGATCATATGGTCTTTGTTTTTGCTTCTGTTTATGTAGTGAATCACATTTATAATTTGTGAATGTTGAACTATCCTTGTATCCCTGGGATGAAGCCCACATGATCGTGGTGGATTATTTTTTTGATGTGCTGGTGAATTTGGTCTGCTAGAATTTTGTTGAGAATTTTTGTGTTTATATTCATAAGGGATATTGGTCTATAGTTTCCTTTTCTTGTTGTGTCCTTTCCTGGCTTTGGTATCAAGGTGATACCGGTTTCATAGAAAAAGTTGGGGAGGATTCCCTTCTTCTCAATGTTATGAAATAATTTCTGTAATATGGGTACCGATTCTTCTTTGTACGTCTAATAAAATTCAGCTGTGAAACCATCTTGTCCAGGATTTTTTCTTTTGTTGGAATATTTTTTATTGCTGGTTCAATTTTTTCACTCTTTATTAGTCTGTTCAGGAGTTCTATTTCTTCCAGATTGAGCCCTAGGTGATTGTGCATTTCCAGGAATTTGTTCATTTCCTCCACATTTTTTAGTTTGTGTGAGTAGAAATTTTTACACTATTATCAGATGACATTTTGTATTTCTGTGGTATCAGTTGTAATATCTCCTTTTTCATTTCTGATTGAGCTTATTTGGGTCCTTTCTTTTCTATTTCTGGTTAATCTAGCTGGAGGTCTATTGATTTTGTTTGTCTTTTCAAAGAACCAACTTTTTGTTTCATTAATCTTCTGTATTTTGTTTGTTTGTTTGTTTGTTTTTGATTTCATTTAGTTCTGCTCTAACCTTAGTTAATTCTTTTCTTCTGCTGGGTTTGGGCTTGGTTTGCTCTTCCTTTTCTAGTTCCTTGAGGTGATTCATTAGGTTGTTGATTTGTGATCTTTCTGTCTTTTGAATATAAGCATTTAAGGCTATGAATTTTCCCCTTAAAGCTGCTTTTGTTGAATCTCATAGATTTTGATAACTGTGCCCTCTTTATCATTTAGTGCAGGGAATCTTGATTTCCACCTTAATTTCTTTCTTGATCCAATAATCATTGAGCAGTAGGTTGTCTAATTTTCATGACTTTGTGAGGGATTGAGTGTATCTGTTGGAATTTATTTTTAATTTTATTCCACTGTGGTCTAAAAAGATTCATGGTATAATTTCTATTTTTTTGGATTTGTTGAGGCATGTTTTGTGGCCTAAGATATGATCAATCTTGAGAATGTTCTATATGGTAACAGGAAGAATGTATATTCAGTAGTTTTGGTGTAGAATGTTCTGTAAATATCTGTTAGGCCCATTTGCTGTAGAGTCCCATTTATGTCCAGTGTTTCTTTGTTTATTTTCTTCTTGGAGGATATGTCCAATTCTGTCAGTATGGTGTTGAAATCCCCAGCTATTATGATGCTGTTGTTTATTACTTTGTTTAGATCTGATAGGGTTTGCTTTATGAATCTGGGCACACCTGTGTTAGGTGCATAAATATTTAGGATTGTTATGTCTTCTTGTTGAATTGTTCCCTTTGCCATTATACAATGACTATCTTTCTCTTTCTTCACTATTGTGCATTTGAAGTCTATGTTATCTGATATGACAATGGCTACATCTGCTTTCTTTTGATTTCTATTTGCATGGAATATTTTTCCCATCCCTTCACCTTGAGTCTGAATGTGTCCTTGTTGTTTAGATATGTTTCCTGGAGACAACAAATACTTGGCTTGTATTTTTTTTATCTCTCAGTCAGCCTATGTCTCTTGAGTGAGGAATTCCAGCTGTTCACATTTATTGAAAGAATTGATAAGTGGGATGCATTTCTGTCCATCCTGTTGAGTAGAAACTTATTATTTGTTTTGCCTCTTGAGCTACTATTATATATGGGCTCTGAGCTTTAGTTTTTGGGTGATTTTACACTGGTGGGTGTCTATTGTACTGATTGATGTATAATGAAGATCTGAGTACTTCCTGCAGGGCTGAACTGGTCTTGACAAATACCCTCAGTGTTTGCTTGTCTCAAAAAGTCTTTATTTCTCCCTCATATAAGAACCTTTGTTTTTCAGGATACAAAATTCTAGACTGGCCATTATTCTATGTAAGAAGACTGAGGATGGGGCCCCAATCCTTTCTGGCTTGTAAGGTCTCAGTTGAGAAGTCTGCAGTTAGCCTGATGGGTTTTCCTTTGTAAGATACCTGATGTTTTTGCCTTATGGCTTGCAGGAGTTCCTCCTTAATATTAACTTTGGCCAGTCTGATGAGTATGTGTCTTGGTGATTGCCTCTTTGTGTTTAATCTCCCAGGTGTTCATTGAGCTTCTTGTACCTGGATATCTAAATTTCTAGAAAGACCAGGGAAGTTTTCCTCAATTATTCCTTTAAATAGGTTTTCCAACCCTTTTGTGTTTTCTTCTTCACCCTCAGGGATAACTATGATTCTTATGTTTGGCCTCTTTATATAATCCTGTATTTCTCAAAGACTTTGTTCATTCCTCTTATTTCTCTGTTCTTTGTCTTTGACTGACTTATTTAATGCATAGGTGTTGGCTTCAAGCTCTGACATTCTACTTTTTGCCTGGTCTAGCCTATTCTTAAAACTTTCCATGGTGTATTGTATTTCCTTAAATGAATTTTTCATCTCCAGATTGCTATTTGATTTTTTTAAGTAATTCGATTTCTTTAGTGAATTTTTCATTCATTTCCTGTATTGTTCTTGTAGTTTCTTTGTGTTGATTTTTCATTTTCTCTTGTACTTTGTTGAGCTTCTTTACAAACCAAATTTGGAATTCTTTTTCTGTCATTTTGATATTTTCATTTGGTTGGTATCCATTGGTAAAGAGTTGTTGTTTCCTTTTAGGGTGACCTGTCACTCGGATTTTCCATACTTCCAGAGTTCTCCACTGATCCCTTCTTATCTGGACTCTCAATTCAGTCCTGGGGGTACTAGGCCTGGCTTGCTGAGGGTCCCAGATGATCAATCCCTGACCATGCCAGGGAGAAGTGTGCTAGTCCCAATTTGCCTATGGTCTGTTCAAGCAGGTTTGATAATCCTCTTGTGTTGTCTCTATCCTGCTGTGTTCACCTCTTCCCAGCAGTGTGAATTGTGTTGTGTCCCCCAGCTTAATCTCCGATACAGGTGTGGTACTTGTGAGTATGAATCAGCCATGTACTGTTTGCTTGTGTTGGGCAATGTTATGATGAGGTATAGAGTTGTTCTCCCTGTCATTGGTTGATGTTTCTATGAAAGAGCCAACTGCTGAGATGTTCTTTTGTGTCCATGGTAGACTCTGGTTCCCCAGGTGGAGTATTTGAGTGGCCCAAGCTTTAAGAGAGACCTTGTAGCTCTCAGGGGGTTGCTTGATCTCTGCCACCACACCACTGAGATGCAGGGAGGAGCAAGGCAGTTTCTGGCTAGGTCGCAGGAGCCTGAGAGGCTTTGCAAAGCCTTGGCATGGCTCAGGTGTTGCTTTTCCAGCCACTAGGGGGAACCGCTAGTATGAGGTTCAGGCGAGCTCTCCAAACTGGGATGTCTGTTCACAGGGGAGGAGCCTAAACAATTGAGTGTTAAGGCCCAGGCTGGGATCTTTCTGCCCTTATCCAGTAGCGCAGTTTTTCTGTAGGGAGGGGTGGGTGCTCCCCCACATTGCCACTCCTTTGACCCCTACAGCACCCTCCCATCAGTTCAGTCCACATGTGCTCCCTTACCACCCAAGTCCAGCTCTCAAACCTCCCCCTGGTCTGTGTGTCTGACCCACAGCGAAACACTGGAGGGCAGGGAATTCCAAAATTGTGCACCTCTGTTCCACTACCAGTCCTCGGAGGAAGAGATATAGGCCCTACTATATGTGGGGACCTCTGCCTATAGCATGAACATGCCGGAGAGAACTTCTTGGCTCAAGCTGCTCTCTCTGTTGTAATGAGTGGGAGGAGGGGCCACAGCACCTGGTCAGCCAGCCAGCCTGAATGCAAGGCTTGTGGTTGCCACAGAACCAGGGGCAAGGCTATTCTTCTCCAAATACCACACCCTTATCCAATATGGCAGTTCTCCAGTGGGGGGGGGATGGGTGCACTCCCAGATCCCTGTTCCTCAGCACCCCAATATACTCTCTAGTCAGATAATGTCCATGCAGGCTTCCTTGCCACCTGAATCCAGCTCCCAGCCTTCTCCCCTGTACCCCTCGTGGGTCTAGTGTGCACAGGGACTGGCTTGCTTATCTGAGTCACCAGTGTACAACCTCATGAAACACCAGTGGATGGGAAGTTCTCAAATTGTACACCCCATTCCACCACTAGTCTTCGAGGGGAAGAGGTATAGGTCCCCCTCTCTGAGAAGACCTCAGTCTGGGATGCACGCCTGCTGGGGAGAAGTTTGCCATTTGCCATTCGAAAACTTCTTGGCTCAAACTACACTGGCAGTTGTAATGGGTAGGGGAGGGGGTGCAGCTCATGGTCAGCCTGGGCTGAAACTGCTTTCTCAGTTGCTGTAGATGGGGGAGGTGCCGGGAAGGAAGTGTCTGGATGGGAGAAAGCCAGCCCTCCAGCTTCTGGTGGCACTCTCCCAGGGGGTGCCCCTCACAGACTGCCCAAAGTCCTGGGACTCATTAGCTCACCCCACTATTCTGTATTTGCTGCCATGCCTGGGGTCATGGAGGGTGGAAAAGCCTTCAGTAAACTTAGTGTACCACTGTGGGAAGGTTGTCTAGATATCTTGTGAGTGGGACCAGGAAGGTAACTGTATTGGTTTTCCATTGTTGCTATACCCAAACCACCACAAATTTAGTGGTTTAAAAAAAAACCCCACAAATTTACTATATCACAGTTTTTTTTTTCCTTTTTCTTCCTTTCTGTTTTTTTAAATATCAGCACTTTGGCTTGGTCTTTGCTTAGAATCTCAAAAGGCCAAAATCAAAGTATTGCAGGGCAGTTTTTCTGAAGACCTAGGAGAGAATATGTTTTCTCTGTTCATTCAGGTCGTTGGCAAATGTCAAGTTGCTAATTAAGACTGGGTAACTGAGGTCTCTATTTCCTTAGTGGTTATTAGCTGAGAGCCATTCCCAGCTTCTAAAGACCATTGCATTTCTGGGTTCATGGCCATCTTCCTCCATGTTTAAGGACTTCAACTGCAGATAGAGTCCTTATTTTGCATATCTCAGATTGAATCTTCTGCCTTTGTCTTCCAAAACATACTTTCTGACTTTCTACCTTCCTATTCCACTTTTAAGCACCCATATGATTTCAGTGACCCTGCCCAGGTAATCCAGGACAGTATCCTTATTGATAAATCTGTAACCTTAATTCCATTTGTTAATCTCTTTTGCCGTGTAACAAAACACATTGACAGGTTCCAGGGGATATCTTTGGGGATCATTATTTTACCAACTCTGGTAATCTAATATGTTACCATTTGCTTTCGGTAAAATATTGCACATATTTGGTTATATAAAACATCTCTGAAAGTTATCCCAGAAACTAAGACGACTCTGAAGAGGTAATCTGGGTCTCTGAGAAGGAAGGGATGGGTAGATATTTTGCAAAGTTATCTTGTGTGCATTTTGTGTGTGTATGTGTGTGTGTATATAAAAAAATACATGCTTATGTGTATATACATACATACACACATATGAGTGTGTGTTTATATATATTCATATACACATATTTTGAATTTATATAGACATATTCAAAATATAAAAAGCATTAAAAAACAAGAAATCACCTATTTAAAAATTGCAAAAAATATATAAAAAGGAATTTTTGCTGTGGGGAAGATTAATGTAATTGCTCTCTATCTGGAAATATGGCAAAGGGAAATATCTGATGAAAAGAATTTAGTGTAAATAGAAAAAAGTATACATACAATGAAAAATGATCATAAAAAGGAAAACCTTTTTAATCTTTTTAGTTATTCAGGATATTCTAATTCTTATTATAAACAAGGCTAGAGGCTAAGCCTTCATAGAACAAATAGCCCATTTTCTGTATAATATAATAATGAGCATAGAATAAAGAAAAGTAGAAGAAGCAATTGAAGAAGGAATTAAAGGGAGAGAAGTTTGAATAGACAATGGTATAAGGAGAAGAAAAGAAAAGGTAAAGCTTTAATAATGAATGTGATATCTATAGATACTATGTGTGTATGTAGATATATGTTTTTCCCCAGAATATAAGTAAAGGTATAAAAGATTTTTCTTAAAAGTGTTGTTAAAAGAAAACTCACATAATGGAGGAGCTTCTGCTCTTTGTGGCACTAAGTGGCAGAGGGTTTACTATGGGATACCCCGCCTTATTTTGGACATCAAAAAATGAATTAACAGCAGTTGAAGAACTAAAAAAAGGATGAAATAATTGTAAATATTATGGCTGACACTTGATTTCATTAGATTTTTTATGTGGATCTGAACAAACCTATGTAAAATCTTTCCTTTGGGGAAAGGGTGAAATAAGTGGCATATAATCAAAGAGTAGTAAATGCTGTTTAATTAAAGGAGAGATGAAGAATATTGGAACAGGAAGAACTAAGATTATTTAACACTGGTGAATAGAAGTTTGTTTATTTGTTTAGATTCATCTTCCTACCAATGCAAGAAGAATAAGAGAAAGTATATGAGAGGAAGTACATTAGTATACCATAATACTGGCAAGAATAGAAAACCAATGAACCATAAAGAAAGCACAGAACATCCCCAATCTTTACAGAGTAAAGAGATTAGATTTTTTAAAATCAGGAACATCTTTAAATAGAAATAAAGGTCTGCTTTAATACTTCGCAAAGAAATACAACCTCAGCTAAACCGCCTTGTTGCATGACAGCAATGAGCGATAAAGTGTACTTCATTATCCACGAGGAAATGCAAAAATCAATTAAAATTAACTAAGGAAATGAATTAAGACTTATTATTCTTTCTATGTACATGCAGTTTGTAAAAACTCTACAGAGAAAACATTTATAAATTTAAGCTGTCAAAAATAATGCATAAAAATATTTGAATCTGGAAATTAGGGAGGTCAAAAAATTAGATAATTAAAAACAGTAGAGCTTAAGGAAGTATATCTGAATATATTTAGAACAAGACACAACAAATCAATGAAACAATAAGGATATAGAAAGAAATTGTATGCTATCAAATTAGTATATATTTCTAAAGAAGATAATAAAATTTTGAAAAAATAGCATACCTATTAAAGGAAAATGTCTGGCTCCTTGAAAATGGACATGTGGTTATCACAGAAGGATTGGTAGCTGATTGACAGAAATGTGTCAAAAGGTATAGTTTTAGAAGATAAAAATGCCATAACAAATGTATGAAAATCTGTAAGGATAATTACACAAAATAGGAAATAATAGAGTTGGCTTCCCAACAGAAGAGTGGTCTCTCTTGTCCCCAGTGTTTCCATATACTCATTAGGAGAGGAAGAATTAGTAACTTGAATTTGCCATTTTCATGAGGATTTTATGTTCTTCTTTCACTTCTAAGCTCTTCTAAGAACTCTGTATGCCTGAGGCCCCACAATGTACTTGCATCTGGGAACAATACTATGATAGTCCTGAAGGTTTATTTCTGTACAAGTGAAGCCAAGGTGAATTTTCCTGTAATATCCTGCAGCCAATTTTGATATCAAGTCTTTCTGAAAGGCTGATCCTCAGAAGAAAAGGAGGGAACTGTGTCAATAGCTGGGAAGTTATTAGAATACAGGACCCTAATTAAGTAGGTTCTAAGGTTAATCATTTATTGGGTTAATTATATGTGACTGTCACCGAGGTGTGCTATCTCATCAAGGGGACCCTTTATTTTGATGTAAATGGAAGAAATACAACAGTGATGCAATCAAATATCAGCTCACATCTGACATAAGGTTTTTAAAAAAAATAGGAATGAAGAAACAGTATTGGAGTAACATGTTATACTTTCATGGCCATGTTTTAAGAAGTAGAAAATGACCATAATTTTTGAGGGGGGTTGTTCTCACATTTTTAACTATATTGAATTTCTGGTCTTAAAAAAAAAGTGCTAAAGTAAAAAGCACAACAATTTTAAAAAGTCATAATATAAATTGGAAGGCATGGAGATAAATGCCTGAGAAGAAAGTGAAAGACATAAAAAATGTATTGAATAACAATATCAGATGAGTGTTTTAGCTTAAAATAACATAAATAAAGGTGGAAATATTAAAATTAATTTACTATGCAGAATAAAAAAATTGAGGACAAAAGACAAGAAGAGAAAAAACAACACATGTACTTAACTTCAAATGGTTTTCCTTTTTGTGAAGTTTCTGCCTCTCATAATCCTTTCCACACACCTTCCCCTGCTCTGTTCTATGTTGCAAGTGGGCTGACCCAGCACGTTCCATTACAGATACCCATGGCTGTAAGCTTCTGGGTGGCTGTAATCAATAAGGAGTGCTTGCAGAAGATTTGGGATGAGAGAGGTAGAGGCTTCCTGCTGTTACTAATGGTGACCTCCGTCTCTTGTACAAGCAACTCCCTGCATTCAGTCTTCATCTTAACTGTTGCAACACTATAGATTCCAGAGTCTCAGGCCATATCTGTAGGCATCTTTCAGACAACACAGAGGACATTTTGTTTTAATGTTTTCATTCTGATGTTGCATGAAATACATTGGAACTCTGAGGCTGAAGATAAAATTTATTTGGAGATAAAACAGTGCAGAACTAACACTGGCAAGTGATTTCGGCACAAATATTTGTACTGATTAATATTTGTGAAATTTTGGGTGACAAATATACTATGTTTTCCCTCAATGGCAAAGAAAGAACAAAAGCAGAAAACACATAAATGTTGTATTCATATCATGTGAAATCTAAATGACATAACGGCAAATTAATCCTCCAATAAAGAGAAAATAGAAAAACAACAACAAAATAAACAACTACAAAAACACCCAGTTGTCTTCTCTAAGGCAGAAGTTAAGAGAGGAAATCACAGTTTTAATTGTCAAAAATTGTGTTTTCTTTAAATATTTTAAGAACTTTTAATATTTCTATTGCAATTTGCAACAAGACTACAAGGAGTAAATATAGGAGCAGAGTATTAAAAATGAATGAAACTCTTTTATACTAAGTACTACAGTGTACTTTTTCTGTAATATTTGGACTATTTTTTCACAAAAAGAACAAAGGAATGTTCTACCTGAAATGATTTTATTATGCTATTTCCTTTCTCTTATCTAGTGTTTACACAGCCAAATAAGCAAATTGGAGATAGAGCTGCTCATATTAAAAATATAAAGCACATGGATTCTTATAGGGCTTATATACCAGATTTGAAGTTTAACTCAGCAAGTCTATCTCATATAAAACATTTTATAAACAGCATTGTGTATTTTATTATACATTGTAATTAAGAGTGTATATATATATAGTATAATATATAGACATTGTATAAAATTAAGAATATTGGATGTGATATGCATAATGTATAGATAAATCCCATATTATAATGTTTATTTTTATTGAAAATTATAGAATACATATAAATAAATATATGAAAGAAAAAAACATGTTTTAGACAATAATTATTAAATATTAAACTACATACCCACCATCTAGGACAAAAACTGGAAGACTACCATGACCCAGAAGCCCCATGCATGTCCCTGGTGATTCCACACTTCCTTAGTTTCTGCTATAGCTTGGTTTGTTTGACCCTTCCAAATTTCATGTTGAAATTTGATTTTTGATGTTGAAGGTGGAAACTAATGGGAAGGGTTTGGGTCATCAGGGCAGATCCCTCATGAATGGCGAGTTCTCACTCTATTAGTTTCCACAAGAGCTGATTGTTAAAAAGAGCCTGGCACCTCCCAACTTCTCTCTCACCTGTGATTTCCACACATGCTGGCTCCCCTTCACATTCTGCCATGAGTGGAAGCATCTGGAGGCCCTCACCAGAAGGAGATGCTGCACCAGGATTCGTGTACAGCCAGCAGAACTGTGAGTCAAATAAACCTTTTTTCTTTATAAATTACCCAGCCTCAAGTATTCCTTTATAGTAACACAAATGGATGAAGACAGTTCTTTCCTGAACAAGTCAACACAAAGTAACCACGATACCCAAGGAACTCCTCATCTATGCCACAGAGACATTTGGAAAACAAGGCTCCTTCCATGTGGCCTTCTGCCATCTCTTGAAATCTTGGAATCTTCCCATGTGTATCCTGCATTTGGCTGGTAAACAAGGAAAGTGAGAGTTCATGAACCATAGTGCAACAGGTTTTATGAGTCAAAAGATATTTTATGACACAGCAGTATCAAGGGTATCAGGGAACTACCTGTGAGCATTAGAGTTATAGTCTAGCCTCAACCAGAAGAAAAGGGAAAATACTTAGTGAGCCTCCAGATAGTTTTGTCATTAAATTCCTGGTCCCTGCTCCCACTATACTAAATTAAGTGTTAATCATCACCTTGTATTTCTTTATAAGTTTTTACCACCCGCATAGGTATCCCTTAATACACACACATATATAATATATATGTAATATGTAGTTGAGCTTTGTTTATTAATTTATTTGTATTTATGAATAAAATTATATATATTTATGATATGCAACATGATATTTTGATATATGTATACATTATGGAATGGCTAAATCAAGCTAACTATCACATTTACTACCTTACATACTTATTATAGTGACAATAGTTAATAACAATATATTGTATACTTGAAAATTGCTTTGTCTCCTTTTTAATATAGGATTATTCTTTTTCTCCATGTTATATTTTGAGAGTAATCCATTATACTATATGGCACATTTGTTTTACTGTTGTATAATGTCCCATTGTGTGAATATCACAGAGCATATTTATTTATTCTACTGTTAATGAACACTTTGCTTGGTTCCACACTTGATATTATGAGCGATGCTTGAGTATTATTTTATATATCTCCTGCTATACATGTATAAGAGTTTGCCAAGGGTATATAGCTAGCAGTAAAATTCTTTTGTCATAGGTCATGTACATGTTGATTTTGTTGGTTAGTACTAAAATGTTTTCAAAATCATTGTGCTTCCAGCAGTAGATGAGCATTCCTATTACTCCATATCTTTACCAATGTCTTCTATTGCTAGACTTTAATTATTTGATGTTTTCAATCTAGGGGGTATAAACTATATTGACTGTAATCACTTGTTCAACAAATATCTAATGAGTACCTACTATGTACCCAGTACTATTGATCTCAGAATATGTCAGTTAACAAAACAGACAGAACCATGCACTCATGAAGTTTACATTCTTATGGGAAGGAATAGACAATAAACATAGATAAAATAAGCAATTGCTATAGGAAAAATATAGAAGAAAAGTGAAAAGAAGAAAAGAAACATAAAAGCAGGATAAAAGGAGTGCAAATACTAGACCGTAGGGGTTTTAATTTTAAATGGTTTGTTCTGCACAGGACTGTTGAGGAGGTGAATTTAAGGAGGCATTGAGTTTAGTCATGTGGACATGTGGAAAAAGAAAAATATCTCTCCTTATATGTATTAATATGTATTCTTAAATTTTTTTAAATAAAGAGCATGGATTTAAATATTAAGTGTAAATATTTATTGCTGTGTATCAGAATACAATTGCATTAAAATGCAATTTTTTATATTGACCATATATTTAGAGTCCTTACTAAATCCATGTATGAATCCTAATGGTTTACAAATTAGTTTCATTTTGTATACACATATTCACGTCATTTAAAAATAATTCATTTCTTCAGCATTTCCAAACATTATTAAGCAATAATGATTAACTTGAATAAAATAGACATTCTTGTCATATTTCCAAACTCACGGAGAGAACATTTAATACTTCATCATTTCTTTCCTTTTTTGTTGTTTTTGTTGCTCTTGGTATGTTTTATTAGACTAAGGAAGTTTCCTTCTATTCCTAGTTTGCTTAGTAGTTTTTTTTTTTCATGAATCAGTATTTATTTTATGAAATATTTTTCTGCATTTACTAGATGATAGTGTAATGCATTTATTTTGTTAATGTGTTAAACTACTTTGATTTTCAAATGTTAAACAAATTTGCATTTATGGAATGCATCCATCTGAGTCATAATGGATTATCCTTTTTAGGCAGATTTGCCTTTAACTTGTTAATATTTTATTTAGGGTGTTTGCGTTACGTTCTTGAGAGTTATTGACCAGTAATTTTCCCAGGAATGTCTTTGTCCGGGGTTTTGCATCAGGCTTCATCTAGCATTGTAAAACTTACTGGAGAGTGTTTCCTCTTTTCTCTCCACTAGAAGTTGTTTAAAATTGGTATTCTTTCCTCCTTAAATTTTTGGAATAATTTATCAAGGAGACCATCTGTGGGTGGATTTTTTTGTTGTTTGCTAGTTCTTTTTTTTATGGGAAGTTTTACAATAATGTATCTCTTTTTTTCTCAGCTTTATTATATTAATTTTTTAAATGGATACAGACAATTCAACTTTTCTATTGCTCTTCTATCAGCTTTGGAAAGTTGTGTTTAACTGAGAATTTTGCTTTATGTATAAATTTTCAAATTTGTTAGTATATATTGTCTTATCTATTGAATGTCTACAAATTATGTTCTGATGTCCTCTTTTTCTTCTTATTTGGCAAGTTTTCTTTTTTTTCTTTTTCTTCTTTGATTTTTCTAGAGGTTTATCCATTTTATTAAGGTTAACCAAATTTTGTCTTTGTAGTTTTTTTTATATTGAACATGTGTTTTATATTTTATTGATCTCTATTCTTACCTATATTTTCACCTTTCACTACTCTGTTTTTTACTAACAGTCCTTTTTTTAGCTTTTTGAGATTGATCAAAATTTTGGTCATTCATTGTCAGCATTTCTTCTCTAATATAAGCATTTGGAGCAATAAGCTCTGCTTTAGCTACATTCCAAGATTAAGGATTTGGCCTATTTTTGTAATCACTCAATTCAAATTATTATTAAATTTTGATTAAACTTCTTTTTGACCCCTTGGATATTTTAAAGTGTGCTGCTTAATTTGCAAATATTTGAGAACTTCCTATTTGTCTCTATTATTTATTTCTATACTAATTACACTATAATAAGGGAATATAATCCTTTATGTTTGTTGTTTTGAAATCAGTTTTGACTTGTTTTATGTCCATATATCTGGTCTATTTAGCTAAACACTTCCTACGTACTTGAAAAGAATGCATTTTTTGCAGCTGTTGGGTATAATGTTTTATGTATATCAATTAGGTCAAATTGATTAAGTATGTTATTCAGGTCTTCTATATTGTAACTGACTTTTTCTTTTTTTTTGCTTGCTTCTTTTACCAGGTTCGGAGAAAGGTATGTAAAAATACCCAATTATAATTGGGATTTTTTCCCCTTTTTAATTCTATTAACTTTTGCTTTATATATTTTAAAAATCATGTTACCCAATACTACTAATTTAAGGTTGCTCTATATTCCTATTAAAACAAACTTTTCTATAACATGAGGGAGAAGAGTAGAGAGAAGTGCATATGTTTGGGGAGTTGTTGGTAGCTCTTGGGGCTCCATGTAGACGGAAGAAGTGTGGCTTTACTAGGAATGAAATGGGAGTTGTTGCAGGGTTCTGACCAGACAGTGACAAGAAGTGACGGCTGTTGTAAATAATGAATCTTGTCTCTGTGTGGAAAATAAACTGTAACACAGCAAGAAGAGAATCAAGGAGACCATTAAAGAATACATTATTTTAATCTAAGTGAGAGAGGAGGATGGCTCAACTAAGTGGGAGAAGTAATTGAATTCTGTATATATTTTTAGAGTAGAAACAAGAAGATATCTACAAAAGGGCTAGCGAGACAATGAATCAAGACAGCTTCCAATATTTTTGGTGTCAGAAATTAAAAGAATGGTATTCTCATCAGCTGTGATGAGGAAGGGTTCAAATGGGGCAGTGGTGAAGCACGCAATCAAATGCATTGCCACAGTGCTGCCTAGGTGATTATCTAAAGATGACATTGGACTTCTACAAATATAACTTTAAAAGCTATTTTTTCATAAAGGGATATTCCATATTCTTTACATTTTAAGTAACAAATATGGCTTTTAAAAAAAGAGCCCATAGTATAGTTTTAATTCTTTACAGATTTGAACTTTCATGTTTTTGTAAAATAAATAAGGTAGTTTTAAGAATTCAAAAGGTAAGTGGATCAGTTTACATATATTTTGGTTTCTCACAGATTGTTTTTCAGTAACATTTACATAAGTGTAAATGACAGAATAACAAAAATGCTCATACTTAGTTCTATTTATGACTTTTATAAGCTTTATTCTGTCCTTTATCAATTCAAATAATCATAGATTTTATTTCTCTCAAGCCATCACACTTGGTTAGTTTAAATTTAACCTCGTATATTTAGCATAATGCCATATGACTACAAATGACACCTTCCTCTAATTTGTGGAAGACACATTTTATTTCCTACTGTGTTTTAACAGTAGCTTCTCTCAATTTTTTTTAAATTCCTGGAATGTTATATAATGGATTCTAATTCTGAAACACTTCCTTGGGCTAAATTGCTTCATTTCCATCAAGGCAAAAGCCTCCTGTGGGTCACCAACTAATTATCCATTCCTTTTTGTCCAGCCCCAACTGAAGCTTTGGAGCCTCTAAAAATTATTAATATAATTTTCAAAGACATACACATAATGAAAGGCATTTTAACACTGATAACAGGAAGAGAACTTCTATAATGAGAAAACCATCCTATGTAATGATAGTATCAAAACTGTACTCCCTGCAGTTTTTTCTTTGTCTACTTAGTGTCCTCTCAAGAGGAAGAAGAAAAAGAAGACAAATTAGAAAGTATAAATAAAAGTAAAAATTTTACAAATGAGCGAGGTGTGCAATCATTTAAATTCTACTGCATCTGCTTTACTGTTCAGCTCTAATAAAACTATCCTTATTGAGAAATGGAAAATTTTTATCACCTAAATATATTTATTAGAGTGAATTATACTTTTCTTCTGCTATCACAGGCAGACCTAAACTCTCCATTGGTGAAATGCAAGTTAAAATATTTATATTATTCCCTGAAATTTTACCAGCTGTGGTGCAACTATTCTGTCTGGCTTTTTTTTAGTTGGTGGTTAGAAATCAATCACGAAATCCTTTTCATTCTACCCCAGACTTATGCTAGTCTATTAGTGTTCTCAGTGCATTTTAGTCCCTCTTCATGAATTCTGTGTATACCAAGTAAATGCCATGGACAAATGAGTAATTTTGCAATAGTATCACTTTTCTAGGGGCCTCCTGCTGATAGTATATTTTTGTCACTTTGTCCATGCCAGAAGTGACCATATGGATAGCTTCTCCAAGAAGACACAAGCCTCCCCTCTTCGCCTACTTATGGGTTTCTGCCACAAGTTCCATTGTCATCTGGCCTGGATTTTTTCTTGTGGGTTTGTCATATCTCCTCTTCTCCCCAAGACTGTGGGAAATGAGTAGAAGAAAAACCAAGACTATAAAAAATGGCTACTCTCCCTTCCACGATTTCCTTTTATAGGTCAAGAAGGGCCTAGTGGCAGAAATTTTGTGTCTTTTAAATCATATAACCCTTCTTCCGAGCAGAAACATTTATGGACTAGCCATCATAAATTGAGAAGATTTAGTCCAAGTATGATAGAAGCTCTGAATCCCCTGGACTTGGCTTTTATATGATAGAAGTTTTATAAGATATCTTCTGTTAGTGAAACTGGCTTTAAATCCTGTTGTACTGGGCAACAATCCTATGTCAAAAACTTAATACCAAATACTTTTATCTTTATTATTTTTTTCTATAAAAATCCTAATCCTACCTTTCATATAACTTTGTGGCAGTTGGCTTACTCAGGCTGGTGGGAGCAATGTAATGCAAAAGAAAGTGTAAAAGAGAAGAACCTGAATTAAAAAAAAATAATATCTCGTTGGTTTGCTCATTATTTCAAAACGTTTCCTTCATTCAGACATGTTGATTCTTTAGAGTTAATATGTTATATTTTGGCTTAATCAAGCCGAATTTATTAACACAAACCAATATTTTGATTGGTCTTGTTCACAGATGGCTACAATAGCAACTCTCCTTACTGTGAGTGCTGTTGGAAGATGTTGATGACATCCTTAATGCACTCAATCTTCATTCCTCAATGAGCATGGGCTCTGCAGATGGACTGGGCCCTGGGCCCAGCAGTCTTGGTTTTATTTCCTCCTGTGGCCTGGAACTTGATGTGTAGGGCAGTGATGTCCAGACTCTTGCACCTCTGGACCACTTCCTGGATAACCAACATGGTGGCCTATGTGAGGATTCCTCTCAGTCTGCTTTCACCTTCATCTCACTAGTCATACAGAAGATGATCTCTTTGCCAGAGAGATCAGTGACATGGACATAAGTGTCACTGAAGGATGCAAAAATGTGGCAGACACCAAATGTGTTATCTCCTTCAGTCACCTGAGATACAAAGATGATGAACAATTCCTTCTTTTCCTTCCCTTTCTGAGGTGCCATTTCTGTAGTTGTCTCCAGACACCGCCACCAGAAAGAATACAAAAAATGAAATTAAAGCCATGATAATTTTCTTTCTAAAATTTTGTAGCCATGGAATAACAGTATGTTTGTAGAAGACTAATTGATGTATGTAGAGGCCTTTGATATATCAAGCTGTGTCAAGATTTTGAGATTTGTCCAATTTTCTTTCTTATTCTTAAAAAGAAAAGAAAAAAGCATGGGAACTAGGGAAAGCTTAGGCAATGTAAGAATGCATTACAGTTAAAATGGAAATTTCAAGGTTATTGAAATTAAAAGTGATTTAATCTTTAGATAAATTTCTACCTGCAGACAATAGAGATAGAAGTATTTGGCATAGACTTCTGATATTAACCCTCTCAGGATGAATACAGACTACTATTAGAAATGCTCAATATGATGTGAAATATTTTGGTACAATAAATTAGTCATATATCAAGAAGTTTGCCTATGAAATGTATAAATATTTTTCAGGTATAAGAAAGTGATTCTTAAGTATATTCAGAACCTGATATATATATACACACACACATATATATATTTCCTTTAATTTTTCTCAACCATTTATTATCCTTGTCAGTACAACCATAAACATAGAGAAATTATTTATAAATTAAAAAGAAATAGAAGTTGAGATATTATACATTTATTATTTTCCTCTCTCTTCTCTCCACTTATGTTTCTAATTTGCACAAGCACACAAACAGCTATATATTCTGGCAGCTATATTTAGATGGATTTTTAAGAGGAACTTGAATAACAAGTTTGGATGTATGTTCAACTTTTCTTAAAAATATCATTATTTTCCTTCAGTTTATTTTATTTCTTAATTTATACAGAGAAAAATTTATACAGAGAATAAATTATTCCTTAATTTATACAGAATTTTCTTTTCTTTATAAGAAAAGAAAATTGCATCATTTATGGGCCATAGTGCTAAGATAAATACAAGAACAAATGTCAATCACAAAGTTTGAAAAAATTAAATATTTGTTAAACGTACATTTAGTTATGTTGAACCATTTTAGTTTTCAACAATGGATGCTTGAATACCAATTAAAAGACAAAGTAATGAATCCTATACATAAAAATGGACAAATAATCTTCAGAGAAAGCATAGAACACAGGAAAAAGGAGTGATGCATGTTTAACTCACAGTTACAAGTAAGTTAAGAATGTTTTTCTCTATAGGACTCAAAAACTAGAGTTAATATTGAATGATAGATTGGAATATTAAGAAAATCAATGTTACTTTGTTGATTTTGAAAGGAAAAAAGTTTAGGATGAGAAATATAAACTCAAATATTTTATAATTTTTCCATTGTAATATATGATTTTTTAAATACAAATATACTCATATATAAATATAAATATAAATTCTCATGCTTATTTCTGCTCATTTCAGGCCATTACAAGTTTAGAGACTATGCACTGATTTGCTAGAGTAAGCAGTAAAAAAAGTTGATGTCAAAGGACATAAATGATATAGATAAATAATAAATCCTATTTACTGTTCTGAAACAAAGAAAGTGACCTAGGTCAAGAGATTAAAAAAAATGGAAAACATGACTGTTGCAATAAAGAGAAAGATAATTCACGATAGAATGACAGTAGTTCAAAAGGGATATGAATAAAATATAGATAAAACTCAGTTCATAAGATATTTGTTGTATTTACAATAGTGTATTATAGACTAAAAACAGAAATAAAATTATTTTAAAATGATGATTTGGAGTTGAAATATCATATGATTATTTTATAAATTAAAAAATACAAATAAATTGTGAAAAAAACATCTAACATGGAGAATAAAAAAAGGTTTATAACAATTTAAAAGGAAATTGTGAGTAAAAGTAGATTACATATCTGATTAGCATTTATGATTTTGTAGAACTATGAGATTTACTTATATAATTATAGTTAACTGAGAAAGGGAAGTAGTGGAATGGACTATGGCTGCTTTCAGGAATATTGAAATAAAAGCAATGATATAGGTAAATTAGAATGTCTTGGTGGACTATTTAGTTACCTACTAAAAATTTTGAAATAACTACTACTATTAGTCATGTACTTCAAAAAATGTACTAAAATATATTACATAATGAATAGCTAAATGTAAAAATAGAAAAGAAAAATAAAATATAACAAAAAGCAAAAAAAAAAAGAACACTAGAAAAATGGCCTGTATTATGTTTCCTACTGTTGAAATGTGATGATTCAAGTGATTCATAAATGGTGACTATCACAGAAACTGAAGGATGGAATTCTGCAGAAAGTAGACACAGAGAGTGTTGGGGAATAGCTCATGTGTCCTACATGTTACATGACTGCTTGTGAGCAACAAACTGGGTTCAACATCAAAATTGGTCAGGAGGTAATCAGATGAATTAAAATTATTTGGATAAGCATTTGAGATTTGCATATTTTGGAGGAGGTCCTTTGAAGAAAGAACCATTGCACCGGTAAAAGCAATGTGGCAAAAAAGAATCTAGACAAATAAATGAATAAATAAATATTGATTAATACATAGGTGGATAGATCTTCTTGATTTAGCAATTTGTCCTGGTTAGAAGATGTCATTCTATAGGACAAAATTTATGAACAATTCATAATCTGTAAAGCCTAACAGGAGGAATTATGAATATAATTATTCTGTCATAGTTAATGTATTATAGTACTAACGTAATATAAAAGGGTAAAAATATGGACTCATATTTTAAGAGCAATACAAATACAAACAGCTACTTATAAAATGTTAGGAAATTTTTAACACAAATAATTGAAAGTACAGATAAAACTTTTATATAGGTAGCAGGGAAAGTCATTCATCCATTTAAAACAAATGAAGAGTTAACAGTATATTCAAAGGGAATTCACCAAGTAAACCAAATCTGGGGATAGAGAGAGTAAAATAGGGGTAGGGGGTTGGAGGTGATGTGGACAAGACATTGTTTGAAATTATTTGGCTCATAAAAGGCTACTGGCAAGAACATGCTATCTTGTTACCTAGGTTTTTCTCTAGACCTGTACACCAAAGTCGATGAGCTAAAGAAAAATAATGCTCTTCTTTCTGTATATATTTGATGTATTATACCTACTTAGCTTTTCTGTAATATTACCAATTTATGAGAAAGGAAACTGAAAGATCATTACCAAGAAAATAGTTGACACTATGTATTGAAAGCTTATTGGGTAATAAGAACAAAAATGAGATGCATAACTTTAGATGTAATAGAATAGTCAAGAGTCTTTTGTAGTAAATATTTTATGAATGATATTAGATTATCTGAAATATCTCTTAATTTGCTCTAGTTTCTTTCCTGCACAAGGATATCATTAGGTTCCCCTTCCTCCCACACAATAGTAAATAATTTATCAGGTTGTATCTGCTATAGAGAAATAGAAAACCAGTTACCTAGTGAATCTTTTCATCCATACCAACTCTTGAAAAATCCAAATCATTGCCATAATGACAACCAATGCTAGTAATGCAAATTTTGATTTAAAAAATTCCAATCAACAAATAATCTCAAGAAATGTTAGATAAGTATCTATGGATAATGATTCAGAGTAGGATTGCTACTGTTGTACTTATATAAGAAACATGAGTCAACCTGATTATTTGAATCAGTTCATTCCCCCGGCCATCTTTCTCCTTGATGGTTGTCCTTGGTGTCTCCTTTGTAGTAATGTTAAAATCAAATCCCCAAAGAGACATAAACATTAAAAACTTTGAGTTTTTCAAAAGTGAATGCTTTGTCTCAACTCTTAATTTTCTTTCCCACGTGGAGTTAATAGTTCTTTTTTCCATTAAGAAGAATAGGTACTGCAAGAAAAAAGCAAAAACAATCGACAACAGATTTAACGCATAGAAAAGCAGAAAAGAACTTGTGTTCCCCACACTCAGCTAACTTTTTTTTTTAAATGAAAGTTACATCTGTGCTGAGGTGGCCTTATCTTCTGGAAATCCCTGGCCAGGGAAACCCCCAGAGTTAGGTTACATCATACTGCTAAATGACAGGGAGTATTGGCTCTGTGAGATGCCTGAGTGGGCCTTATAGCTATCAACCTTATAGTCCGCCATAGCTTATACAAAGTTTTGAACTATTATCAAATGACACAAGAATACTCCAATAATAAGAGATAAAAAGACTTTCCAGTAGTAATGCTAATAATATCAAAATGCCCCAAATAAATAGAAGTCCCTCCCATATAAAATATCTAAGAATAAATTAAAGCACAAACATGAAAATCTCTTGAAGATTAAAGCCCAAAGTGTCAAATATCAAGGATATTGAAATTAAAAAGTGATTTAACACATTGACTGCCACACTAGAAAAAACAATTTTTCCCTGGGGCCACGTGTTTTATTAAAACAAAATGATCCTTTCTAATTTGTTATTTTTTATTGCTTTCTGTGAGTGAGTTATATGCAACGCAATCCACGTTTTTAGAATTAAATTGTCAATATAATTGTAACAATAAGAACATCAAGTAAGATTTTCACGAACCAACTGAAGGGTTTTGCTTCCTGCAGCCCTGGGGTCAAAACTAGCCTGAATTAAATACAACTCACATGGCAGTCAATGTGTTAAAAAAAAAAAATGAAAATTTTCTTTTCTTTTCTTTCTTTTGTTTTCTTTTTCTTTCGTTTCTTTTTTTTTTTTTTTTTTGGTTTTTATTCCCTGCTTAGTCTCAGCCAGATGATGTCAAAATGGGGCTGAAATTCCTTTCAGCAAGTATAGCCTGGGCTGTCACTCACAGATTTAATATTACCCAAACATCATGGCATCATATGTTACAAATATAGTTCCAAAGCTCTCATGAACTTCTTTTATACAGTACACAAAGTTAATAGGACAAAAAAGAGGATCATACTTTTGAAACTCTATCTAATCAATTCCATGCCCAGCCCCCACAGGTGTGACCTTAGATAAAGTCATAATCTCAGAACAGTTTCTAGTGTTGCCGTAGGACCATATTAAAAACACAATATCTACAGAATGGAGAGTAGGTAAGGAGAATCCTTGTTTCTACTTCACAAGAATCACAGTCTTTACCATCTGACATAAATCTAAAATTTGTAAATAAACTAAATCAAGAAATATCTTTTTGCAAAAGATTAATTTTGGTACAAAGAATTTTGCATATATGGAGAAATATTCAACTATGCATATGTCTCCTCTCTTGGAGAGAGATATTGAACCAGTGTTGCCTGCATGCAAAATTTAGAGATTTGCAACTGTGGTAGTTCCTCTTAACAGATCTTCCTTGAGGTATATTTCTTTTCTTTCCAGCATATTCAAAATGTGTTAACATTCATCACTCTTAGCCTTGTGTTTCTGGCACTCCTGGTTTAGTAAACTGAACTTGGATTGGATTTAGTTACTCGGAGTTAAAACTATTTTGGGAGCTGAATTTTGAATTGCTTTATAGTGTGTCTGCTGCCACTTGGTATGGAAATCTCTAGTTCTAAGAAATTCATTTCATAAAAAATGGTTCACCTTTCATGTGTTATGGGATAACATAGAACCAACTTGAAACTCTGGTGAGTGATGGTCCATACGACTATATGTAGACCACATGACTTCACTCCTCTCTCCTGTTCACCCATACGACTGCCTTATCCTGAATAGAAAATGGAAATTTGAGCTGCCTATGTAGACTTGGATCTAATACTTAAAGCTGGGAGTTTACCTGTACTCTGTAGCACATGCTAAACTCAGTTACCTGAGAGTTTAAACTAGCATATATTTTTCTGATTCCCTATGTCTAAAAAGACAATATTTGAACTGCCTGTTTTGTCATATTTGAATCTTTGCTCATTGATGACTGCTGAGGTAAGTTTAACCTTTTTTTAAAAAGAGCTACCTATTTTGGAAAATATGCAGCATAAACTATCGTCACCCACTATAGTCAAAGTACCCCATGGCTTATAGCAGCAGTCCCCAAACTTTTTGGCACCAGGGACTGGTTTCATGGAAGACAGTTTTTCCAAGGACTGGGGGCGGAGTGGGGTGGGGGGAGGAATCACTGCCTCAGCTCCACCTCAGATCATCAGGCATTGGATTCTCATAAGGAGCACGCAACCTAGATCCCTCACATGCACAGTTTACGGTAGGGTTCATGCTCCTGTGAGAATCTAATGCCCTGCTGATCTGATGGGAGGCAGAGCTCATGCAGTGATGGGAGTGATGGGGAGTGGCTGTAAATACAGATGAAGCTTCACTGACTCGCCCGCCACTCACCTCCTGTTGTGCTGCCCAGTTCCTAACAGGCCACAGACTGGTATTAGTCTGCGGCCCAGGGGTTGGGGAGTGCAGGTTTATAAGATAAAACTTTTTACTCAGTCACAGGATTGGAAAAACAAGCACCACTGGTACTCACCATCAAACTGGTACTAACTGATGAACACTTACATCACACAGGGCAATAACATTCATCTGAGGGCGGGTGGGCGGGAGGGGGGTGGAAGGGATGGGAAAAACTCTCACTGAGAAAAAAAAAATAATAATAAAAAATAAATAAATAAAAAAACCTTTTTACTCAGGCTGCATGACTTCTTTGTATAACTATAAAAGTGAGTCTCATTGATCAAAAAAATATCTGCAAATTGCTAACTTCAATATGTCTGGCTCACTCACAAAGGTCCAGAAGCCTAAACTATATGACTAGCCTATATAAGAAGTCTCAATCAGTTCACATGTGTTTTGCTTTGTTAAAATTTACTCCTCACCTATCATTCAAAGTCCAAGCCCAGCCTCCTCTAAAATTGAATTTGCCATGCTTGGTGGCATGCACCTGTAGTGCCAGCTACTTGGGATGCTGAGGCAGGAGTATCGCTTGAGCCCAAGAGTTTAAGGCTTCGGAGCTAGGACAGCACCTATATAGCCACTGCGCTCCCGCCTGGGTGACATTGCAAGACACTGTCTCTTGAAGAAAATTTTAAAAATTTAATTTTTCTCCCCAAACTGAAATCCTTCCCCCCACCCCCTTGTATTAGTCAGGGTTCTCCAGGGTAAAGGAATCAACAGGATGTGTGTGTATGCATGAGCGTGTGTGTGTGTTTGTATGTTTGTGTGTGTGTGTATTTATATATATATGCATGTATGTAGAGAGAGAAAAAGAGAGATTTTAAGGAATTGGCTCACATGATTGTGGAGGCATATGAAGTCCAAAATCTGATCAGGTAGTCTGACAGGCTGAAGACTCACAAAAGAGTTGCAGTTAAGAGTCCAAAGTGAGTCTGCTGGCAGAATTCCTTCTTTGGGGAGTTCAGTCTTTGATCTAGTAAGGCCTTTCTTCAGCTGATTGGATGAGGCCCACCCACATTATGAAGGATAATCTGCTTTACTCAAAGTTCACTAATTTAAATGTTAATTCCATCCAAAATGCATCTGTACAGAAATATCCAGAATAATGTCTGATCAAATATCTGGGTACCATAGCCTAGTTGAACTGACACATAAAATTAACCATCACACCCCTGCACACACACACATCAGATGGGGCCTTCCCCTTCAGATAGGTATGTTGGGCAAAGATGAGAATGTGTGCTCTACGCAAATAGCTCGCTCTCTCAAGCAAAAATGAGGATAGTAGGCTGAATAATTTAAGCCAAGTTTCCTACCAATCAGACATATACATTAACCTCTGAAGAGGGAAAGGGAAGAAACAAAAGGGTGGAGAAATGCCAAGACCATCAAATAACTCTCCTCTTCGTGGAAGAAAACATCACAAGAGATTTTATAAGTGAAAATGAAATCTTATTGTTACTTTAATTTAAATTTATGGATTATTAGATAAGTTGATTTTTTTATTAAAAAGTACAATTATACTTTCTTATCATGAATTGTTTTTCCATATTTCTTAAACATTTGTCAATTAGAATCAAAAGCTATTCTTCATCAATATGTATTTTCTATTCATATATGAATAGAAATGAATTAACCCTTTTGTGTAAACATCATATTAATAAAAATAAATTGTTTTTTGATAAAATCCAATCTAAAATTCTTACAATTTAAACTGCACATATAATATATAAAAATATTAATATTGGACCACTGTATTGGTTAAGATATTGATTTGTTTGTTTCAACAAGGGCCAAAATGACAATGGCTTAAACAAAATACCAACTTATTTCCTTATCATGTTAGCCACACCAACCAGTAGGAAGAGAAGGAAAGAAAAGTATAATTCTTTGCTTACACAGCACAATCTGGATGTTGCCCACACGATGTTGCTTTCACATCCATGGTCAGAACCCTGTCACAAAGTCCAGTCTGACTCAAAGGAGCCTAAGAATGTTATTTTTTAGCTGGGTGGTTATGCAACTAAGTCTCCTCTTACGCTAGATAAGGTATTAGCATACTTTATCTGTAAAAGGACAGAGTGTAAATATTTTAAGTTTTGGGGGCCATATGATCTCTGTTGCAACAACTCAACTCTGCCATTGAAGCACCAAAGCATCATAAATAACATGTAAATGAATGAGTTGCTGTGTTTCAGTAAAATTTAATTTTTGAACACTGCAGTTGTAGTTTCATTTAATTTTCACATGTTACTAAATATTATTCATTTTTTGAATTTTTTCAATCATTTAAAAATTCAAGTATCATTTTTACCTTGTGAGTCACACATAAACAGATGGCAGAGCTGGACTTGGCCCACCGGCAAAGTTTCCTCAATTCCTATAAAGACAGAGAAGTAGCAGGGACCAGTTGTTAGTTTCTGCCACATGTACCTAGGAAGATATATTTCAGCAACGTGGGAATGATACAGAATTACCAAATCCATTAAAATATTTCATGATGTTAGTCCTTAAAATGATGAAGCATTTCTGTTATCTCAATAGATGAAAAAACATTGTTTGACAAGTTTAAAATCTATTAATAAATTGTGAAACTAACAAAATCTTTAGGCATGGATTCAATTCTGGCTCCACACTTTACTAGATGTGAAGATTGGACAAACATTTCAACCATAATGATGCTAACTTTCCTTATTTGTAAAATGATGACAATGAATTTGTCTATATTAAATCATGAAAGGTTAATTACCACATGCACTTGTCATTTTCAATTTATATTTTTCATGTCTCTTCAGAATTTCATATTGTTTAGCAATTTCTATTAGATATTTATAGAAATTTTTGTAAATAAATTTCTAACTATATGATTCACTAGATTCTGTTTCATTGCTTTAGCAATTCCTTTTCAAACCCTTTCAGATGTTGCTTTTTCCTTTGTTTATACATTTTGTATCAATTTTTTTCTGAATATCATTTTAGCATTCTTCTCCCTACATATATTTCCCCCTTAAAGATCTCATATAACTTTATGACTTAAATAATCACTGATGACTGCAAGATCTACACTATCTAGGCACTCAAATACCTACCAGCCATCTCCTTCTAGAAGCCCCTAGGCAGTTCAAACTCATCTTGACTCCCCTTCCACAAAATGTGATTTTTTTTCTGTAATAATTATTTCAGTCACTTATATCACCATTTACCTACTTGTCTAGGAGATATTATTCATCACATATACTTTGATCTGACATTCAATTCTCTAGGCACTATGATATAGGAATGAGCAAGAAAGACTAGTTCCCAATTTTTATGACTTTAAACTGTAGATGAGAGAGGAGCAGAGAGGAAAATCAAGTACAAAAATAAACAAAAAATGATCTCATTTTGAACTAAGCAATACAAAGATTAAAAAAAAATAAACTACCCTATTGGACAGTAACTACAGTGAGTGATGCAAGTAAACAGGGTGGTCAGGGAAGACTATGCCCAGGAGGTGGCATTTTACTGGGTTATGAATGGTATAAAGAAGCCAGCCATGGCAAGAAACCAGAAATCTGGATGGTGTCCTTAACTCATTACCTCCTTATTATATTTATCCAGTCTGTATCCAAAGCTGGCAATTATATTTATTATACTTAATGGATAGCATCTAAAATCATCAGATTCTCTCTTTCCCCTCTGGTACTCTTTGGATTCATGAAATCTCCCCGCTGGATCGTTTGAGCTGCCCAATGGAGTCCTGTGTCTATTAATTCTCCACAGTTTGCCACAGAGATGTCCTTCTGACACACCTTACCAAGTGACTTCTCTAATTAACATCCTTCACTAGGTTTTAATTTGGGGGATCACCATTGTCCCAAAACTCAAAATGTTGTTCAACGCCTGAAAATATTCCTGACTACATCTAAAATCTCATCTTTTCCAATTACACTCCATTATTTCTGTACAAACTCTACTGAATTACTGAAGTTCTTTTCACATTCACCATTTAATTTTGGCTCCTCGACATTTCACATGGTCTTCTCTCTCACTGGAGTCCCTTTTCTAACTAGTTAACTATTGTTCACAACACTCAAGTGCCAATTTAAACGTGATACTGACAGAATCCTGGGTTTTGGCACCAAAGATGTCAGGGTGGGAGTCTGCCCTCAGTTTTTGGTGTGCTCTTGGCTGAAGAATGACCAGACACACTGAAGTGTCAAGTCCAGACTATTAGCCCGGTCCTCTGACTCCTTTCTTGGAAAAATCAACAGCAAGGCCAATACAACAGAGTAACCTCAGGCAGGGAGCAGTTTCACGAGAGCAGCTCTTTATTGTAGAATAAAATGGGTCTGTCTCCATAAGTGGAGAGAGACAGACCAACTCACTCACTCACTCACTCACTCACTCACTCACTCACCCACTCACTTCTCTTCCCTCTGACTTCTCGGATTGTTTCCTTTTATTAGCCCAGTCTGGAGGAGGGCTCTTGGGAGGTATAGGATGTTGTCAAATGATCAACAGGTGTCCTCAAAATTCTATCTGCGTATACCACCTCCCTGTAAGAAAACCCACCTGTGGGTGGGGTGGTGAACCACAATGCAGATTCAAGCTAATGGCATATTAATTACTCTTAGTTACTGTAGGTCACTTTCTACATTCTATCATGCCAGGACTGGGGAATTCCCAGATTAATAAAGCATTCCCTCCTTCCCCAGGTGTAGCAGTTGTTTGGATAGGATTAAAGGTGGGACAACACCAAAATGAAGTGCCCGCCCTTATCCTTCTTCCCAGGTGGAGCAATTGCTCCAGACAGCAAGCAATGAAACAGGGAACCCTTGCCCCAGGAAGAGCCGGAGATCCTATCCACCTAATAATACCTAATCCATTGTACAGAAAATATCTGTTGTTTACTCTTCCACTAGTTTGTAAGTTCTTGAGTGTTGGGTATACAAAGTTGTTTGCTCAACTTTGTATACCCAACACTTAGCACAGTAACTAAAAATATTATGAGTTGTATTTGATAAATACTATTTATTTGATAAATGCAAAGTTTTTTTTAAAGTTCTACTCTTTTAAACCAAATTGCTTTAATCAATTTTTATAGCAACACAAATTAAGGTCTTTGTTATTTATCTTCAAAACTCTAACACATAACACACAGTAGTTTCTCAATAAATATTTGTTTTTATATTTGTATGTATTTGTGTATATGAATGCATGAGCAAATAAATGAAATTATTTTAAGTTAAAAATAAAACATAGGAAAGTTATTTAGGGCAGGAAGACATAGGACACAATCTTAGTGCCCTCTGCAACAGTGCTATTCAAAGGTGATCAGCTCCATCAAGATTACCTAGGGCTTGTTAGAATTGCAAATTTTCAGGCCTACTGAAACAGAATCTCCCAGATGGAGCCTAGGAATCTGTGTTTTAAATTCTCTAGGTGATGAAGACATGTTGAATTGTAGGTTACGGGAACCCACACCAAAAAATGCTGATCTTGTAAGGATGGGAGCTGAAAATTTGCATTTTTAAGAAGCTCACAGGTGATGTTGATAGTGCTGGTTTGTGGACCACCACCCTTCAAGAAGCACTGCTCTAGAGTTGGTAAACTATGGTAGGCAAAAGCTGGCCAGCTGTCTGTTTTTGTAAATAGCTTTATCAAAACATAGCCACAGTTATCCTTTTAAGTATTGTTTATAGCTATTATACTTTTGTCTTATAATTATATGAATAGGGTGACAGAGACCATATAGGCCACAAAGCTTAAAATATTTGCTCTCTGCCCCTTTATAGAAAATTTGGCAAACCCTCTTAAAAAACACAGGGTTTTTACAATTTTGTTCATTTTGAATTGGATTTCATACATTAAAATGAATTTTCTTTAAAGGAGAAAATTGGCAGACCAATTAAAATAATTGTAGTTTAATGAGAAGTTTTTATGACATTTATCTGTTGGCATAAATGCTTCTGAAGCAATTGTCCATAAATCTCAGAAGGTTAGCAAAACTCTATTCCATATTACAAGCCATCAGACCTTCCTATTTAAATGGATAAACTCTATGTTAATAACTGAACAACCAATCTCATAGTAAAGTTTCAAAAATATATTTTTTTAAGTTTACTGAAAGAACCATTAAATTAAAATTAAATGATATAAATATACCACAAAGTAATATACAGTAAAACTATATTACAATGGGACTCATTTAAATGAATAACAATGGAAGTAACAGAACAGTTTAAAAGATATATATTTTTGTGTCCTTAACCAGAAAAAAATAAATTCAACATATGTCACAAAAATTTAACAAATAAGCTTTTTAATGATTCATATTCTAAGTACTAAAATATGAAATACACTCACTTGAACCACAGCAGTACATTAAAATAGTAATGCTGTTAAAGTGCCGTTTTTGTACAATAAAATAAAAACACATTAATTTCCTGCATTTACAAATGATACTATAGAGAGAATATTTCTTTAGTAAAAATATATTGAGTAGTTTTACCAAAGTATGCTTAAATAAATAAATGTTTCAAGAAACAACAAATGAATATTTAATTTCATTTTGTGTTAAATATTAAACACACTTCCTGGAAAGAGCTCTTGCTTATCATCAAAATTGTCTTATAAGTCTAAGCCATATTTTTAGGTAGATAGTTAGGATCTCCAACTCTTCTAGGGACAAGGATGCCCTGTTTGGGTGCTGTCTGGAGCAGTTGCTCCACCTGGGAAGAAGGATAAGGGTGGGCACTCCATTTTGGTGTTGCCCCACCCTTAATACTATCCAAACAATTGCTACACCTGGGGAAGGAGGGAATGCTTTATCAATCTGGGAATTCCCCAGCCCAGATAGGATTTAGAAAGTGACCTAGAGTAACCTAAAGGTAATTATTACACCATTAGCTTGAATCTATGTTGTGGATCACCCCCCCCCACCCCCGCCAGGTGGACTTTTGGAAAGGGAGCTCATATACTCAGATGGAATTTTGAGGACACCTGTTGATTATTTGATAACATCCCACACCCTCCCAAGAGTGCCCCCCCCCCAAGACTGGGCTAATAAAAGGAAACAATCAGAGAATTCAGAGAGAAAGTGGGTCAGTGAGTGAGTGAGTCACTCTGTCTCTCTCCATTCATGGGGACAGACCCATTTGTTCTACAATAAAGTGCTGCTCTGTGAACTGCTCCTGCTGGGGTTTTGTACTCTAGTTGTATTGGCCCCACTGGTGATTTTTTCCAAGATAATAGTCTGGACTTGACACTTTGTGTCTGGTCACTCTTCGGCCAAGGGCACACCAAGAACCAAGGGAAGACTGCCACCCTGACAATATCATTAAAACCACAGTATAAAATAACTCAATTTTCAACTTTTTCTATATTCACAGGTATAAAATGAGTAATAGCTTGGGAAATTTTCTGGTTTGAAACATTTTTACAAATATAGTCATACTTATTTATGGTAAAGCTGTCTTTATATCTACATATAGAATCTAATTTACTAAGTGTTGCTCCAGAGATATTTTCTTAGAGTCAATGCAGTAAATAAGGAATAGATGAAGAAGCAATACATACATACATAGGAGAGTGTACGTGTGTGTGAGTGTGTTTGTGTGTATTTATGATAATTTTTGTAATTATACTGTAGTCCCTTTTATAATTTTTTTATTTTAAGTTTTGTTTTTAATTGACACATAATTGTACATATTTATAAAGTATAATGTGATGTTTCAATACATACATTGTGTAATGATCAAAACAGGCTAATTAGCATATCGATCACCTCATATTTACTGTTTCTTTGTGGTGAGAACATTGAAATTCCTCTCTTCTAGCTATTTTCAAATATGCAATACATTATTGTTAACTATAGTCACCCTACTGTACAACAGCACACCTGAACTTATTCCTCCAATCTAACTGTAACTTTGTACCCACTGACAAACCTCTCTCCACTGTCACTTCTCTCCTACCCACCCCCAGCCTCTGATAACCACTATTCCATTCTCTACTTCTATGAGATCAACTTAATTAGATTCCACATATGAATGAAATCATGCAGTATTTGTCTTTCTCTGTTTGGCTTATTTCACTTAACATAATTTGCTCTAGGTTGATCCATGTTGCAAATGACAGGTTTTCCTTTTTTTGAATGGCTGAATAGTATTCTATTGTGTATATATAGTACATTTCCTTTAACTATTCATCTGTTGATGGGCACTTAATTTGATTCCATATCTTGGCTATTGTGAATAGTGCTGCACTAAACATGGGAGTGAGGATAACTCTTTGACATACTGATTTCAATTCCTTTGGATACATACCCAGTGGTGGGATTGCTGCATCATGTGGTAGTTCTATTCCCAGTTTTTTGAAGACCTTCCATATTGTTTTCCATAATGGCCATACTACTTTACATTCACACCAACAGTTTGTAAGGGTTCCCTTTTCTCCACATCTTTGCCAAGACTTGTTATTTTTTATCTTTTTGATAATAGCCATTCTAAGTGGAGTGAGGTGATATCTCCTTGTGGTTTTGATTTGTATTTCTGTGATGATTAGTGATAGTGAACGTTTGTTTTCATACACTTGTTGGCTATTTGTGTGTCTTTGGAGAAATGTCTATGCAGGACTTTTGCCTGTTTTTTAATTAGATTATTTGGTTTTTTGCTATTGAGGCTCCTTTTTAACAAGAAAAAAATATGTGATAGTTGACTACATATATTTCCCATCTTAACACAGACCCTATCTTTTTTAAAGGAGTATCCATGGAATTCTTTTAAGGCATCATTACTAGGATGTGAAAAGAGGAAGGTCAGGGCCCCACCTTGAAAAGAACTCCCTGAAACTCAATGTGTTTGAAAGATTGCCCTCAAAAACGTAAAAACACCTATTCCAATTAGTGAGAGATATATATTACATATATTAAATATATGTATATATTTAATATGTATTAAATAAAGAATGACAAATATCCAAATTAAATGTGGGTGCTATGATATATATTAAATGTATTTTAATGAAATAAGAAGTAATTGCTGTTAATTAATAATATAGTTTCTTTTAAATATGGTCCTGTATATTCTGTAGAAATAGGTTGATATTTTCGTATGTATGACTCCTAAAATACAAATAAATACTTAATTTTATTTTGTGTTAAGCATTTAAAAGTTATTTAAATGATATTTATTTTGAAATTTGAGGAAAAAAACTACTGGGTGTAGCCAAATATTTTGATTAATTTATACTCCCACAATGTAAAAATATACATATTTTTGCACATTTCTCCCTGTACTGGTATTTCATAAATGATGGAAAAATTAGTTCTAAGTTTTATATGGCTATCACAAAATTAAATTCTTAAAATTAACTTCCTTCAGTTCATGTTTATATCTTTGAATGATTTTTATCAGGTGTTTTGTTTTTCCTTATTTGTATAAACTCATATATTTGTACAAGCTCATATTTATACATTTTAATTCTTGTATATGTGACAAAACTTCTCTCATTGCCACTTATATTTTAATTTTGATTATACTGAATTTTAACATACAGATTTTTTTTTTTAAAACTTCAGAATATTATGGAGATACAAACACTTTGGTTAAATATATTGCCTATGCACTGCCCAAGTCAGAGCTACAAGCAGGCACATCCCCCAGACAGTGTGCCCTACACCCATTAGGTGTGAGTTTACCTATCCCCCCACCCCCCTCCCACCTGCCCGACGCCCAATAAATATTATTCCCATGTGTGCACATAAATTTTGATCAGTTATACCAATTTGATCGTGAGTACCAGTAGTGCTTGTTTTTCCATGCTTGTGATACTTTGCTTCAAAGAATGGGCTCCATCCAGGATAATAGCAGAGGAATTAATTCACCATTATTTTTTATGGCTGAGTAGTACTCCATGGTATACATATACCACATTTTATTAATCTACTTATGTATTGATGGGCACTTGGTTTGTTTCCACATCTTTGCAACTCTGAATTGTGCTGCTATAAATATTCAAGTGCAGATGTCTTTATTATAGAATGTCTTTTTTTCCTTTGGGTAAATACCCAGTAACGGGATTGCTGGATCCAATGGTAGTTCTACTTTTGGTTCTTTGAGGTATCTCCATATTACTTTCCGTAGACTTTGTACTAATTTGCAATCCTACCAGCAGTGAATGAGTGTTCGTATCTCTCCGCATCCCTGCCAATATTTGTTGTTTTGGGACTTTTTGATATAAGCCAATCTCACTGGAGTTAAGTGATATCTCATTGTGGTTTTGATTTGCATTTCCTTGATGATTAGAGAAGTTGAGCAATTTTTTATATGTTTGTTGGCCATTATTCTGTCTTCTTTTGAAAAGTCTCTGTTCATGTCCTTTGCCCACTTTTTGATGTTTCACTCTTTGCTGACAATATATTATACCCAGAAAATCTCAAAGATTCATCCAAGAGATTCCTGGAATTGATAAATTCATTCAGCAAAGTCTCAGGATACAAAGTCAATGCACACAAATCAGTAGCCTTCATATACACCAATAACAGTCAAGCTGAGAATCAAATCAAAGACACAATACCTTTCACAATAGCATCAATGAAAATTAAATTAAATATTTAGGAACATATTTAACTAAGGAGGTGAGAAACCTATATAGGGAGAACTACAAAACATTGAGAAAAGAAATTGCAGAAGTTGTAAACAGATGGAAAACCCTACCATGCTCCTGGTTAGGTAGAATCAACATTGTTAAAACGTCTATGCAACCTAAAGTGATTTACAGAATCAATGCAGTCCCTATCAAAATACCAACATCACTTTTCACAGATCTATACAAAATAATTCTACACTTCATATGGAACCAGAGAAGATCCCATATAGCCAAAGCAATCTTAAGCAAAAAGAAGAAAATGGGAGGCATCAATCTACCAGACTTCAAACTATGCTGCAAGGCTATAGTAACCAAAACAGCAGGGTTCAGTCACAAAAACAGGGACACAGACCAATGGAACAAGACTGAGAACCCAAATATAAAACCATCCCCATACTGTCATATGATCTTTGACAGAGTAGACAAAAACATACACTGGGGAAAAGAATCCCTATTTAGTAAATGGTGCTGGGGAAAATTGGATAGCCACATGTAGAAGACTGAAACTAGATCCACACCTCTCACCTCTCACAAAAATCAACTCATGATGGGTAACATATTTAAACCTAAGATATGAAGCCATAAGAATTCTAGAAGAAAATATTGGAAAAACTCTTACAGACATTGGCCTAGGCAAAGTATTTATGAAGAAGACCCCCAAAGCAATCACAGCAGCAAGAAAAATAAATAAATGTGACCTGATCAAATTAAAAAGCTTCTGCATAGCCAAGGAAACTATCACTAGCGTGAACAGACAACCTACAGAATGGGAGAAAATATTTACATTCTCCACATCTGATAAAGGGCTGATAACCAGAATGTATACATAATTTTGAAAGTTTCTTTCTGTATGGCTTTCATTGCAATTTCTTGCAATTTACTAAAAACTTTGCTTTGTTTTCATATAAAATTAATTTTGAGTCACCCTTCCCCAACATCACCAAAATTTATTTCCATGGAAAACTACTTTTGCAAATATATGATCTAAGCACTCTTAATAAATTAAAATGTAAGAAAGGTGTGGACTACACAGCACCCCTATAAATTATTTCAGTGGACATTTTCACAAAATTCATAAATTTATCTGAAAATAACAAAACAGACCTTTGGTGTGGAAATGTCAATATGAAACCTAAAATTACAATTTGAAACCGAGATGCCACTCTTGAGAGTTCATTACATGCTTTAACTAATTTAAATGTTATCAAGATGGGTTTAAACTTACTCTCTACTATCTGATGTTGGGCTCTGAAATGATAATCCTGGTCCTGAACACACCTCACATTTACAAATGTAGGAGTCACCTCTAAAGGCTGAGAGTTTGGACCTCAGTACTATTTTGAAATCTCTTGCCGCATGAATAGCCCTTCAGGATGGTTATTTTGATTTACTACGGCATCAGCATCCCCCTTCCCAGGCCCACTCCTACCCCACCCCCTTTAGTTAGTCAGTGTTATCTCTCTTGGTTACTTGAAACATCTCTCTTCTCAGTCAACTGCAGGCCCTTTTAATCGTGATTAAGAACAACTTGGTGATAAAGGAACACTAATACACTGTTGGTGAGGATGTAAATTAGTACAACCTCTATGGAGATCAGTATGGAGATTTCTCAAAGAACTAAAAGTAGATCTACTATATGATCCTGCAATCCCACTACTGAGGATCTACTCAAGGGAAGAAATATGTCAAAAAGAATTGCACTCGTGTATTTATCACAGCACATTCACAATCACAAAGATATGGAATCAACCTAAGTGCCTATCAATTGATGAGTGGATAAAGAAAACTAATCAGCCATAAAAATGTATTTTGCAGAAATTTAGATGGAACTGGAGGCCATTCTCCTAAGTGAAGTGACTCAGGAACAGAAAACTAAATATAGCATGTTCACACTTACAAGTGGGAGCTAATCTGTGGCTACTAATGAACACACAGATACTTTGTTCATTGAAGTATCTAAAATATAAAGCTGTACTGTCCAATATGTTAATCACTAGCAGGAAGATGCTTTTGAGCTCTTGAAATACAGCTAGTTCAATTTGAGAAGTACTTTAAAAGTAAAACACAAACCAGTACTCAGAGAATCAGTATGGGGAAAAAATGCCATATATGAATTTAATAAATTATATTGATGGAGAATTAAAATACAAATATTTAGATATGTTGAATTAAATAAAATATATTATTAAAAGTAATTTCACCAGTTTCTTTTTACTCTCTTTTTAATACACCTACCAGAAAATTTTAAGTGAGATATGCAATTCTCATTTATAGCTCACATTATATTCCTATTTGATAGTGTGATATAGAAAATAATACTGAACTAACACTTACAGCTGTATTTCTTTTATTAATATTCTTTTTTCAGTAATGATGCTAATTTTCTAATATCTTGGATAATCCAATTTGCAAGGGTGACTAAAGAGTTTCTATATTCTTAATATGACATGCATATAACACATTCCAATTTTAAACTAAATTCATCAATATAATTGCTAGAATTGTAATGAGTGTCAGAGTTTAATTAATTAATAAAATAAATTAAATGCTTATAAAATGCTTAATTAATATTATTCTTAAATTAATTCTCTATGTGTTTGATATAGCCCAATGTCAGCACTTTGTTTTTCTTAAGGCCATGGAATTTCTAATTGCAATCTATGGGCGAGTTGAGATCATTTAGCAAAATATTTATTCCCTCTTGTAAATTTTATTTATAGGATAGTAACATAGGTAACATACATGAAGAGAAACAATATTTATATGACTAAACATTAACACAAATTTCAGGAAACTCTGTGTTCAGTAGTCTGTAATAGATCTTACAGATATTTAAAATTTTTAAAAATGTGTTCTATAGCTTGATGTCATGTTAATGAACAATTGTTAGCTGTTTTATGAAAGAACATACCATCTTTGTTCCTATATATGTTTATAAGATATGAGCTATATGTTTAACATTGCTACTACTGCTGTGAAAATTTCATTTATATATTGGAAGCAATAATCTGAAATTTACTGTTAGATTTTCATAATATTTCTTAGACCTGACTTCCATATTCTTTATACTTACCATCCGTCCAGCTCTTCTGGTATCACAGTATTTTGAACAGCTCTAACAGCATTATGGACAGCAGGATGTTTGCTGATTTCAATTCAAAAAATCTTCCTTGGGACAAAGTTGGCCAGCATCTTTTTTGTTATTCTTATTTCTAAAATAACAATAACCCTGACCTATAAAGTATTGTGAATGGAGAGACATTTCTTCCTGTCTATGTGTGCTTATAGAATCAAACTCATTAATATTACTCATTAATAAAATGCTGAACAATTCCTTGTAGTGTGAAAACACACACACACACACAAAACAGAGCTTCTTTATAAAAAGTGTAACCCAGAGAGTGCACATGTTGCCCCTAGGAAAAAATAAAAGAGTTGTTTGTAATTGCTGCCCTCTTGCATGTGGGAACTATATTGGTGACAGAGCACGTGTTGTCAATGCTTCCACCTGTCCTGCAATTTCGTTCCCAGCTTCAGCTATAGAAATTGAGTCTAGTCCTTGATATTGGAGTAAGAGTCTGAGGGTAGTTGGTCCAACCTCTCCTGTTTGTCCACCAGCTGGGTGGCATTCATCCACCCCATGGGATGATTAAGTGACAGCTACCGGAATGATCCTGGGCATTGATAGTTGGTGTTATGTGGTGGTGCTGATGCGGGAGTCATTCTCCACCATTTCTGATAGCCTTTTCAGTAAAGATAAGGAGAATGGAGATCAATTCTTGGTCAGCATTCTCTGGTTAGGGATGGAAGACCCGACAGTCATTTGAATTTAAGCTCCTTGCAAGAGTTTGGGGGAACCACACCAGGTGGTTTCCTTCCTGAAGAAGGTTTCAGGGTTGATTCTGAAAAACAAGGATCATTAATTTCCTTCCCTTCCTCATACCTTCCAGGGTCAAAGTATTTCCTTTCCAGATGAGGGGGTTGTTGTTCTTCTTATATTACCAAAAAGTTGGTGTAACTCACTCCAGTAGCTCCAACTTCCCTGCTTACATCCTGATCTTTGATTTGAAAGAGTAGATGCAAGAAGGATAATGGCATTTTTATAAAACTAACAAAGGCCAATTATGTCTTAACACTTTGGCTTGCATAGACAATTGGAAGTGGTTTTAAAGTTGCTGAATCACATGATCATTATCACTATGATCTACGACCATGTCAATCCAAAAAGAAAATCCAGGTGGCTGATGCAGAATTAAATTTGAATCCCCTAGGCCTCCCTCTTGATCCAGCTGTTACTCAGAATTGTTGTCAAAACGAAAGAACCATAACACCACGATAAAATGTCAAATTTTCAAAATCACTCTGTATTGCCTCCAAACACTTCCATTATGACCATTACCCAGGAATTGGCTAAGTGGAGAGGATCTCTTTCTGGAGACAGCCACATTCGTTGACCAAAATTCCCTAATATGGTACATATACCAGGAGGAAGTGGGGGAGGTAGAATCAGAAATATCTTGGGACCAGTGTTTGAAGACGGTGTTATAACATTTAATAAATGCCTGTGGATGGTATGGATGGTTGATTAAATACCTTCACTATCAGCCCAATGTTGAATGGATGTTGTGATAAAGGGCAAGCTATTATCAGAGTACAAATAGTGAAGGAAACTAAAATGATGACGTAGGAGAGTTTCAAATATCACAATTGCATTGCTTGAGTTAGCTGATTGGACTGGACTATAAACACTTAGCCTAAAAGAGTGTCCACAACAGTGGGGCCCCAATGATAGCCCTAAAGAAGAGTTAAAAGGCCAATGTAGTCAACTTGCAAAAAACAGGCATGCTTCTTGCAATGCTGCCATCCACACCATGAGACAAATGTGTCAACATTTGGCAGGACTCACAGCCTGGCATGCAGAAAACTATGTATTATGAACACAGAGTGCTTTACTTTGCTTCCAGTGTATGATGGTAGATATCTTGCCATTCCTAATGTGATGATGGATCCAGGCAGCAGTAGTGACCATGCAGGAAGAAGAGCCTCAATTACCGGCAGATTCCCTTCAATCTCATCAGAGAATGGCCATTACATGATATCTTTAGGAGTGTCCTAATAAGGGATTTCATTTATCTGCCATTCTGTAGTTTTCCAAAAGGCAGTCCAAGTAGGCCATTGGCAAAACCCAAAAGACATAAAAAGTAGAATTCATCAAGGGGAGTATTGGCAGGTACTACAAGAATGGAGTAATTTTACCCACTGAGAAGAGTGATCATGTCCATTTTTGTTTTTGCATAGCTGGTGCTGAATAGCCACAGCAGCCATATCTAGTTTTCTGCTTAGCCAAATCATCTGTGAATGAGGCCAAGGGATTTAAGGGAACCACTATGAATTTGGGGCCCCACTGAGCCAATGGCTCTGCTTCCATTGAAAGAATGAGGAATAGAGTTTCACTCAAAGGCAAATTTGCTACTTTTTCATGTAAAGCTTAGATGCCCCTGCAGGCAGACCAACGGCACTCTTGAATATACAACTTCCATTTGACAAGCAAGGCTTGTTGGCCCCTTCTTACCTTGTTAGTCTTTGAGTCTGAGCTGACCCCTATCAGGCCAAAGAGTCACAAGAACTTCAGAGGTAAGGAGTGTCTTTCAAAAGGGTGTACCTGGTAGCTATGTCAGAGAGGCAGTGAGTTCACTTCAAAGGGAACCTCTAGGTGGAGGCTGATCTCCTGTTTGCCAGAGGCTCAATTAGCAAAATCAAAAGTCTCAGAGTGCTGTAACTCAAAAGGGGTATTTAAGTTTGCAGGGCCTCAAAAGTATAGAATTTCTCTATATGCAGCTCTTCCTTATAGAAAGAATGCCTTCACTCACAGTGTAGACATGTAAAATATCAATACCAATTATACAGTCAGCACATGAAGCCACACACAGGATAATTAATTGGTCCAAATGGCCTCACACGTACATTACTTTAGCTTCTTCACTCTACTGCAAACATTGCCCTAATTCAATTAGTTGAATTCAGCTGGTCTGTAGGGTAGGATGATGACTTGGGCGCTTATATTCAAAAGAGTCATAGAAGTTTGAATCCCTCTCCTCCATGCATTACCTCAAACGTAGATGGACTTTAGACTCCTTTGGGGACAGAGAGACCTCAGCCCAACCAAATCATTTTGCTCTTTAAATAAGCTGAGATGGGGTTAGAGAGAAAGGGAAGGATCTGAAAGCATGGAGAGAGAGAGAGCAACTGCGTGCTAGCAAGTAAGGTGAATTGGTTTTTTGTTTTCAAGCAGTACAAGGGCTAATCGAGGCTCAACCAAACGAACTTCCAATGTGTTTAATGTACCCAAAAGCCTGTATCAGATGTGAAGTCATCTTTACTGATGTCATCCATTTCAGCTTCTGAAATCCCTCGCCTCTGCAATCTAATCCAAATTGTTTTCTGGCTGGGGCCCCAAAGTTTGTGCCCTTTGACTGAATGTAGTCTTGAATCATAGTGTGGGGAGTTCTCTTAAGGAGTTCAATTTAATCTGTAGTATTTGCTGTACTATTGCCATGATAACATCTCTTAAATATTCTCCCTGGCTTGAAATCAAGTCTGGGGAAGTTTTCCAAGATGCCAGGACTTACCACAAGAATTTATCTAGATTACTTTGGGTCACTTTCTCATTCTCTAGTGGCTTTATTATGTCCACAGAACAGATGATTGGGTAAGCAAAATGTGGTATGTCCATACAATGAAATGTTACTTATCAGCTAAGTGAAATAAACATTTGATATATGCCACAAACTGGATGAATCCTAAAACACTTATGCTCAGTGGAAGAAGGCAGAGCAAAAGGATGTATACCAATGAATATATTTTTTAATTACATAAAATTATTTTTAATTAAGATATTTAAATACAATAAAAGTAAAACTAATCTGTAGTAACAGAAAGCACATCAGTGGTGGCTTGGTGACTGTGAGGAGAAGAGGATGGGTGAAATTACAAAGAGGCATGAGGGAACTTTTGAAGCTGGTGATTTTCATTCACCCTAACCCTAACCCTAACCCTATTGATTATGACAGTTGTTTCCAGTATATTCATGTCATAATTTATCAAATTATATAATTCATATATGTCCAGCTCATTACATATCAGTTATACCACAATAAAATTGTTTTTAAAAAGCTATGACAAGGTAATAAAATAAAATGACATGATGAAGAGAAGGAAATTTAGAAATAGAAAGGTAAGAAAAAATGCTGCATGCACACTCAATTCTAACACTAATAAATAGAATTAAAAGAACCAGCTTCTTGTCATGCTAGACCTAGTCAGAGCTTAGAAAAATACAATATCAATTCAAAGTATTATAAGAAGCAATAAATATTATGTTGCATGATCAAAGACACAAATCTTTATTCAGCAGGAATTCAGATCATAAATCTGAGTTTGAGAATGATATCAGAACTCCTGGAAATTCAAACTTCCTTTTTCATAATCATCCTCATATCATATTTTTCGTGTGTGTATTATGTATCTGTATATATGGATATCTCTGTCATCTTTGTCTTTATGTATAATCAGTTGAATTCTGCATGAAATAGACTCTGAAATGGATATTTGCCTGTCTCTTCTCCAGACTGTTCCTGGAGAAAGACTCAGCTGTGAACTGTAAGCCATCTCTTCCTGAATCCAGGAAATGAGTGCCTACATCCCAGAATGGGGATCTTGGCATCTGAAACACCCACTAAGTCTATCTCTATGTCACTTGATGCATTGATTCACATAATAAATTTACCCATCTGCAAACAGCTAAAAGATTCTGATTATTCTCCTTTTCTGAGGAAACTTACAAAATGTTTGGTGGGATAAGCTGCAGATCCTGTCACTGCATCTAATCTCAGACTGCAGCTGATATCCATCCTCTTCTTCCTTTACTACCCATTCTGGATTCCCTTCACTTTTATCTAGCACCTCTGCTGGTCCAAATGGCTGTGGAAAACACAGAGGTGTATTGCACAATCCTGTCTTCAAGCATACCCACTACAAGTAAGGTAGTTGCCTGACATCTTCAAACCACCATAGCCTTTTTTTTTTTTCCCCAGGATATTATGGGGGTACAGCACTTTGGCTATATATATTGCCCATGCACTGCCCGTGTCAGAGCTACAATCGTGGTCATCCCCCAAACTGTGCTCCCCACGTCCATTCAGTGAGAGTTGTCCCATCCCCTCCACCCCGCTCCCACCTGCCCACCCGCTGATTCATATTATTGCCCTGTGTGATGTAAGAGTTGATCAGTTAGTACCAATTTGATGGTGAGTACCAGTGGTGCTTGTTTTTCCATTCCTGTGACTCTTCGCTTCGAAGAATGGGCTCTAGCTCCGACCAGGATAATACCAGATGTGTTCATTCACCATTGTTTTTTATTGCTGAGTAATACTCCGTGGTATACATATACCATATTTTATTGATCCACTCGTGTATTGATGGGCACCGGGTTGTTTCCACATCTTTGCAATTGTGAATTGTACTGCTATAAACATTCACGAACAGATGTCTTTATTATAAAATGTCTTTTTTTCCTTTGGGTAAATACCCAGTAGTGGGATTGCTGGGTCAAATGGTAATTCTACTTTTAATTCTTTGAGGTATCTCCATATTACTTTCCATAGAGGTTGAACTAATTTTCAGTCCCACCAGCAGTGTATGAGTATTCCTACCTCTCCGCATCCCCGCCAGCATTTGTTGTTTGGGAACTTTTTGATATAAGCCAATCTCACTGGAGTTAAGTGATATCTCATTGTGGTTTTGATTTGCATTTCCCTGATGATTAGAGAAGTTGAGCAATTTTTATATGTTTGCTGCCCATTATTTTGTCTTCTTTTGAAAAGTTTCTGTTCATGTCCTTTGCCCATTTTTTAATAGGGTTGTTTGATTTTTTCTTGTTGATTTTCCTAAGTTCTGTATAGATTCTGGTTATCAGTCCTTTATCAGAGGTGTAGCATGCAAATATTTTCTCCCATTCTGTAGGTTGTCTGTTCACTCTAGTGATAGTTTCCTTGGCTGTGCAGAAGCTTTTTAATTTGATCAGGTCCCATGTATTTATTTTTTTTGCTGCTGTGATTGCTTTGGGGGTCTTCATAAATTCTTTGCCTAGGCCAATGTCCATAAGAGTTTTTCCAATGTTTTCTTCGAGAATTCTTATGGCTTCACGTCTTAGGTTTAAATCTGTTATCCACTGTGAGTTGATTTTTGCTTTGGTTCCACTTTGGTGTTCACACTGAAGCCACACTCTCTCCACCTTTTTCTCAAATGATTGAGTATAACTGGGGTGCTTGAGCAGAGTGAGGGGAGATTTCTCTGCAAGGTCACAATTACTCTTTGCTCTGGAGCTGCCTATCAGACTACCTGAGATTTGTGGAGCTCTGCTACTCTTTGAGGCTCCTCTTGCATGATCTTCCTCTCTTCCCTCTTTTCCTTCACATGTGTCAGATTTGCATCAGAGTATTAAATCTTTCCTTGCTACTGCTCTCGTTTATACTTTACAGGCTTATCCCTCACTCCCTCAAAAAAAGTCTTTGTATATTGTATTTCTTCTTGTTTGCTTCTTAGAAAATTCACGTTAATACAATAGCCTACATGTCAAAGTGACTCAGATACTCATTCCTGAGAGCTCTAAGACTTTAGTTGTCATTCCCTTCTTAAAGCTGTTGCATATATCTATTAACTAGTGAATTTGCAAAGGGGAGTAACAGGAGACTCCCAGTAGATTGCCTGGGTGCCAAATGTGTCCTTCCCAGTCATATTGTAAATCAGATGCCCTACCTCCTACAGATGATCAGAGAAAATTACTCCTGCCAGGATGTTTATTCCTTTCCATGCTTTCTCAAATATTGGCAGGGTTGAGAAGCCCAAAGTGACCAGAAAAGTCAAAAAGGAAGGTAATCCATACCCATAACATATGATGTTCTTTCAAAATCTCTGCTCCTTTCAGACTGGATGGGCTTATTGTAATCAGCTTGTCATCAAGGGGCTGGTTGTTCTCTTTCAGCAATGGTGTTGTCTTTACAGATCAATGTTGGGCTCTTTCGCTTGGATATCCAACAGTAGTACTAACTTGATTGTCATTGGTGAATGCAAGTTCATGCAATTGGGTTTATTTACAGATTCCATCCTTGTCACCATGGCTGCTCCATTCATGAGCCCAATGTATCAGCATGGGAGATGGCCAAAGAAAGAAACTGGCAGCTGATAACTAGCCAAGTCATTCTATCTAGTTGCTTTTTAAAAATGCTTTATTTTAATGACTTCTCTGATGGGCTTTACTATGCAATACAAAGACCTTCACAATTTACATGTACTCCTAAGTCTGTGCACATGCTTCTTCTATAGAACTTCTTTTCCTTTAACTTATAATATTTGATCCAATTGTCATTGTCTAGAGTCCATCTGGCTTTTGTAATTGCCAGATTTGTGAATTAAACATGGAGATAATGGGGATGAACATCACTGCACTCCTTAAATCTTTAAGGATGGCAATATTTCCTTTCAGATGCAACATTGTTTTTCCCTTATTATCTTGACAGGACCAGAAACCAGTTCAACAGCTTTTATTTGACCTTCTCAACTATGATGTCACTTGTCTAAAACAGGCCAAGTTTGGGATTCTGAAAACTACCAATTGCCTATATTAAAATTATCACTTGAGAGATCAGCGAAATCATCACTGAGTGGTCCATGAACTCAGTGGACCTGCTATGAACTAGAGCTAAGCCAAGATTCTATTTTTACAAGTTCCTCACTAACAAGAGGGCTGTAAAAATGTTTGGCATATCTAAATACCAAGGTCAAATTGAATCTGTGTCTAGAAATTCTTGAAATGTCTTGTTATTTCGCTTTCTTCAGTTTATAGCTATCAGAATAAATGACCATATGCCTTTTCAGGAAAGAATATTAGTAATCATTATCATGTAAACTTGCTGTAGTGTTGCAGGTCGTTTCTTCATGGGGAACTGCCCTCTTCTTCAATAAACGCATTCTGGATTTTAAAACTGGCCCATGTATGAAAACTGTGCAGGGGATTATGATTTTTCATTGTAAAGGCTGGCTTTGGGATTCTAATCATCCATACTTCATTTATTTTGATTGGGTACATTGAGACTGCTCTTAAAGGCTGCTTGTTTATTCTTCCCCTAGAGGTTCTATCATACTGACAATTTTCATATCTCTGTTACTGTTTAGATCCTGGTTTCCGCTCTAATTTTTTTCTTCTCATTTCAATACTTGTGTTCATCTTTTTTTTTTTCCTGACAGTTAAGTGCTTCCTTCTTGACTTTGTTATTCAAGATCCTATGAGTACCATTGTTATCAAGAAACTACTAGCAACCAGGGGCTATGTAGGGAGCTACCCTTGATTAAATGATGCTGGTGAGCCTCTCACAGTGCATGACTTATCACATTGATAAATAGACAGACCTGTAGGCCTTTTGTGGAAAATAGTCAGATGGTAGATTTTACAGTCTTTTCTAATATTAATATATCCACTTTAGCCTGCTGACCTCCCTGAGCCTTTTCATTTCTTCTTGCCTAATCTGACATAGAAGTTCTGGCACTTCTACTTCACTTTGTGTGGACCAGCATTTTGTTCAACCTTCCAAAAGCCATTCTAACAGGATATTATTTCTGTATTCCAAGGTTTTTGCCAGGGTATTAAATTCTTAACCAGAAAGTATGCTTCCATAGTGATAGACTCTCTTTATCCAACTTAATATTCAACTGCTCTTGGTCTAATCTCCTTAGAGATTATATATGTATATACTCCTGGATCCTGACAGTACACATCGGCTCAGTCCTATATCTTCCTTGGAGTATAGTCCCTTTCCTCCCATAGTGGAGCTCTTATTAGTAGCAACTGCCTGGATGATTTATATTAAAACTTATCCTTACATATTGATCTAATAGTAGTGAAAGAGGTTGGGATACAGCTTTAGAAGGCACAAGTTGTCTTACAAAGCCAAGGTCTCTGCATCACCTTCAAGCAACAAAAGAGGACTAGCCTTTAAAAAAAAGAGCCATATTTGTACAGCCATAGGGTTAAAAAATCTGGGGATTCAAGATTTCTGACCAAGATTTCTCTATCTTATGTTTCATTATTCCTTTTCTTTCCAACCAGGGTCTTCTTGGCATAATACTCTGGACTGATATTTTAAATTTTCTGTATTTTTCGTTAGTCTCCTAATGAAGTCCCAGGCCTGATTGTTAGCTTTTTTCACCCTCCAGATGTGGGAGATGACTGTATTCATGTATTTATGTGCTGTGTTGCCTTAAATTAGTGATTAATCACTCTAAGCCTTACCTTGTCCTTTTCAAATCCCAGTGTATCAATGGCCCTCAGCAATAGCTATCCTATTACATTGTACTTATAATTACTATTTCTCCTGAATTTCTCAAATGACGGAGATCAGAGATATTGCACTAACTAAGGTTTTACATTGTTTTGTTTTTTTCTAATAGCATCCCATACTGATATATTACCATAGAAATTCTAATGATTTCATGTCAGGGGCTCTTAGCACCCTGCCTACCACCAGTCACAGAGTTTTCATTGCCAGCTGGTGGACAGATGCTTCAATTCCAAAAATTTAATTTCAGAGTCTTCTTTTTGGAACATAATTAGCACCAGCTGATATAGATAAGGTTCCCTGGGAAACAGACTCTTGAGATAGTCATTAGGATGAAGGCAGCTTATTGAGGTGAGTTCACTGAAACAACTGCCTGTGAGTGAGACCAGTAAAATTGGGTGGAAGTCTCTGACATAGTCTCTCAGATAGAGTTGCAAATAAAAATACAGGATGCCAAGTTAAATTTGAGTTTCTTGTTAACAATGAATAAATTTTTGTAAGTATGTATTTTAGTATATTTGAGTGTACATATGCCCCAAATATTGTATTGAACACACTTAACACCTCAGAATTATTTGTTGTTTATCTGATACTCAAATTTTACTGTTTATCTTATAATTTATTCTGCAACCTGCCTCTATAGTTTTCATGAATTGAGAAAATAAGCCAGGCCATTTTTCTCCTCAAATTAGAAACCTTTTAGATGCAAGGTACCTATAGAAGGGGGACAAATTGTGTGAGGTAGCATTCTTTGTCTAAAGACAATTCTTGGAGGTGATATTAACTGTGAATTGTTAGCAGCTGAGAGAAAAAATCTTCAGTTCTGGATAGAAAAGCTGAGTAGTTCTGCACAGTTTTCATGACTGTGTGTGTGAGCTGGGGGAGAAAGAGAGAAAGAGAGAGAACAGAGAATGGATAAGTGGCAGGAACTAGCTCACTATCTCATCTGGGCAAGTTACGCTCATCAATCTCAGAATATTACATTATACAGTAAGATGGTAATGTTCAGCAAGTAAAAACAAATAGACATAAGTTTCAGGCTTCATTCTGAACTCTTAGCCTGCCTAGTCCAAAGCATCTTTCTCAGGTTATCATGTTCCTGGACTTAGAGCTGTGGAACTTGATCAAGAGTCAGTTAACCAAAATTTTCTGGAAACCATGCAAATAGACTCAGAGACCACCCATACAACTAGGCTACAGCAATCCCACTACTGGGTATTTACCCAAAGGAAAAGAAGTCTTTTTCTCCAAAAGACACCTGCACTCAAATGTTTATTGCAGCACAATTCACAATTGCAAAGATGTGGAATCAACCCAAGTATCCATCAATTCATGAATGAATTAACAAAATGCAGTGTATGTATACCATGGAGTACTACTCAGCCATTAAAAAAGATGAATTAATGCCTTTTGCAACAATTTGGGTAGAACTGGAGACCATTATCCTAAGTGAAGAATCTAAAGAATGGAAAAACAAACACCACATGTACTTGCTATTAAAGTTGAACTAACTGATGAGCACACATGTGCACAGAGGGAGGTAAAACTCCGGGGAAATCAAGCAGGAGGGAGGGAGGTGGAGGGGATGGGTGAAAACCTACCTAACAGGTACAATGAACACTATTTGGGTGAGGGACACACTTACAGCTGTGACTCAAGCATTACAAAAGTGATCCACGTAACCAAAAACATTTGTACCTTCTTAATATTTTGAAATTTAAATAAATTATAAGTTAATACTAAGAAAAATAAAAATAATAATTTTGAAAAAATAGATCAGAAGAATTTTAAAATGTGTAAGATAATTCCATTATTATTGTTCATAGATAGAGTGTACAGTAAATAATGTAATTATAAATAAGTGAAACATATAGGGTATAGTACATATAAAAATCATACATTTTATATGATTTTATCTTTTCTTTGGGTCTATCACATAACCAAAGTTTTTTATAAAATACATATGAAGTTGCTTATTTAAATTTTAAATGGAAGAATTGATCTTTGATAACTTTTCTCATGTTATAACTAGAAAAATACATTTGGGAATTAAATTTGTAAAATTAATACAATTTATAGAAGATGGAGCATCAGTTTTCTAATTCATCTCCTTCATTTTGAATGAAGAAAAAAAAAAGGAAAGTTGATAGTTTATTTGGTGATTATCACCTTGGCCTTGTGGAGGAAAGCATGCTATGAAATAAGGAGCATATAGATCCAACAAATATCAGCCTATCACTTCTTAGGATTTAATAAGAGCTGTAAAGATTCTGGGTAAAAGTTGTGTTTTGTGATCTCTTTTCCAAAATCTATTTTCTAATAATAAATGCTGAAATATAATGAAGTAAACCAAGAGCCTTTTGTGATTCCCTCTTCTTTGGAATAACTCTGCATTAGCACAAATAGGCATGTTATATCAACATGAATAATATCTTGAAGGTGGACCTTCCTAATATCCTATGGCCTATTATCAAATCCAGAATTTCCTAGGGCTCACATCTACTGAAATATTCTGGATATTTTAGATTATTTCATTGACAATTCTTGTGAAAGCACTCAAAGATCAGTAATTTTTCTTATTCCTTGTTATGGTTTAAATGTGTCCCTTCCAAAATGTATGTGTTGAAACTTAATGGTGAACGTGATATTATTAAGAGGTGGGGCCTTTAAGATGTGATTAGGTCATGAAGTTCCTCCCTCATGAATGCAATTAAGGCCCTTATATAAAGGGCTTTATGCACCATTTGGCCCATTGATGTTCTACTCTTTCATCATGAGAATACACAACATTTCTCCACTCTGGAGGATGCAGCAACAAGGTATCATCTTGGAAGTGGAGAATGGGTTACCAGACACTGAACCTGCTGGCACCTTGATCTGCAACTCCAAGCCACCAGAACTGTGAGAAATAAATTTCTGTTCTTTATAAATTACCCAGTCTCAGTATTTTGTTAGAACAGCACAAACAGACTAAGACATTATTGCTTTAATATTTCTATTTTTACTTCCAGTAACATATCAGTGACTTAAAGACATCTGAGAGATGAAGTCAGGGTTATAATCCAACCTCAAACAGTCCCTAAATTGAGTCCCTAAATTTATCTATATTCAGTTCCGAATTTCTATCTCTTTGGATTCAAGAAGAAAGTAGAATTCTTGTGAAAAAAAAAAGAGTTTACTATTATTCCACTTAGTCATTTCCACTGGTTTAGATTACTGTCAGGAGTGGTTTGGTAGTTTTTTTTTTTTTTTAATAAAATGAAAATCACTTTACAATGTTACTGGGAAACTGCTCTAAAATTACATATTTTTACCAATTATTAAACAAAAATATATGACTACATTCTTGGATATTTGATGAGTTATACTTGATGGCAAAAAAAAATCTAATGTTAGGGATCTTTTGAGGAGAGTAGTTGACTACACTATACAAATCTACCATGTGTCGCTTAGATCATCTTTTGGATATGGAGAATTAATTATTCAGTCTGTAGTATAGAATGCATTTCTTAAAGGTCTTCAAATGGTGAAGGAAAATGATGAAATTTACATGCAAAAGAGATTATAAAGAACTCCATGAATAATAGCAAAAAGAACACAAAATTGTAACTGCTCTGCTAAGAATAAATAGAAACAGACCTGGCTTCTGGCTAGGATAAACCTAGTTGGATATGGTCAAAGATAAAATATCAACTCAAAGGACTGTAAAAAGCAATGGAACCCAGAGACAGCATTCAGAGATACAGATCTTCATTCAGGAAGAATGCAGATTCTGCCAGAGAAAGTAAATCAAAACAAACATGATTGCTCTCACAGCATTGTTCAAATATGGCAATCAATATATAATATTTGAGTGACTCAAGACACATTTTATATTAGATGATTAATACACAAAGAAAAATTCCTTACATATTTTATACCTGAATAAAAGTATGAATTTCTCAAAATTATTCTGACTCTAAGCAAGAAGACTGGGTCTGCTCCAAATGGGCAAGATTTTTTTTTTTTGTTATGTCTCTATCTGGCCTCTTGAAAAAGGAGCATGAACATAGTATTGAACATTGTGACATAAATACTGCAATATCTTTGGATGGTAATATTATTAGTTCTTGTCTCTAACACATGCCAAAACTTGTAGACATGAAAGGAAGAAATCTACAAAAAAAAAAACTGGTGGATATAGGGTGGAGGGTGGAAAGCAACATCATCTGAAAACAGAAACGTTGAAAACAGAAATGTCTTTGTGGTAGGTTTCAAACAGCTAAAAATGAAACACTGAGAAAGATTAATGAACCTCATTGCAGGAGGGCAATGACAGCTAGTGTGTAACTGTGAAAATTCCTTTAAGAAAGTAAAATTTATGTAATACTTCAGAGATGCCATTGCCAAAATCTTATAAAGATTCAAATAATTAATGTGATTATCTATTCTAAGAATTTGTAACATTGGTCTCTGTCTATAAAAATGATATTATCAAAAAAGGAGTATTTTATATTCTAAATGACATATCAGGGTAAAGGTTTTAAGCACTGTTTTATAAAAGAAAAAGATTTTTTTTTCAATCTGATCCCTATTCCCGATTGGTTAGTTGAAATAAATCTTCAATGACTATTTTCCCTTTACCTTACCATAACATAAACATGGCTTTAGTATAACAACAGTGGATTGTCAAAGATAAACACATCCAGAAATTAGTCAAAATGGTGAAAACAGATTATATCAGTAACTACTGACAGTAGGGAAAAGAGGTGAGCTCATTCTGATTTATGCAGAGGAGACTGAGTGTTCTAAAGGGAGAATAAGAGAATGTGGCAAGAGGCACTCAGTAGAGTAAGAAAAGTAAAAAATTACAAAAGATTAAGCAGTGTATATTTGATTAGACTAACTTTATTTGATAGCTAGAAGTTGTGGAAATTGAGATTCTATCTTCTTATGGAGACTGGGATACAGAGTCCTTGTGTTTTTAATTATTACATTTCAAAGGAATGGCTCTCAGGTCTTTGAGAAAGACATTTCTGAGTTAGAAGAGATACATATTCACAGTTTTAAGACCTTTTTGCGGCTTAGACCATAAATGCTCCAAGGAAGGAAGGTGCTAAGGTTTGACTGTATCCCCTAAAAGTTTAAATATTGGAAACTTAGCTGCCATTGTGGCAGTGTTGAGAGGTAGGGACCTTTGGGATGTGATTGGGCCATGAGGCCTATGGGTTAGTTATCAAGGAAGTGGGTTAGTTATTGAGGGAGTTTTTTTTTTTTTTTTTTAATCAGAGCAATCTCTGTCATACATATATTCTCTTGCCTTTCCACCTATCTCCCATGGGATGGCCATCCCCAGATACAGCACCATGCCCTTGGACTTCCCAGCCTCCAGAACCATGAGTCTAATAAACTTATTTTCTTTATAAATTACCTAGTCTGTGGTATTCTGTCATAGCAACATAAAATGAACTAAGACAGAAAGTTGGTTCTAGGATTGGGGTTGTAAGTTTAACAAATACCTGAAAAGCCACAAGAAGTGACTTTGGAACTGGGTAATGGGAAGAGGCTGGAAGAATTTGGAGAAACAGGCTAGAAAAAGCCTGTATTTCCATGAACAGAGTGTTAAGGGCAATTCTGGTGAGGGATCAGAAGACAAGAGATATAGGGAAAATCTGAATTTTCCTAGAGATTACTTAAATGGACATGACCAGAATGTTGGTGGAAATATTAGACAGTAAAGGTGAGTCTGATGTAGCATCAGATGGAACTGAGGAATAAGGGATTGGAAACTGGAGCAAAGTCCATCTTTGTCACACAGAACCAAAGAACTTGGCTTAACTGTGTTGACACTCATTTCTACTTTATAGAAAGCAAAATTTAAGAGTGATGAACTAGAATATATGATAGGAAAGATAATTAATAAGCAAAGCATTCAGGATGCTGCATGGCTACTTTTGGCCACTACAGTGAGATGCAAGAGCAAAGAAATGACTTAGAAACAGAACTTATAGTTAAAAGAAGCAGAATAGAAATATTTTGAAAAATCAGAGGCTGGTCATGTAAACAGTAAAAAAGCATGTTTGAGAGAGAATACTAAAGGTGTAACCAAGAGACTGTTTGCTAAAGGGATTAATATGGAGAAAAGAAAGCCAGATGCTATTCATCAAGACAATGGCAAAAAATTTCCAAAGGCATTTCAGATATTTTTTAGGCTGATCCTTCCATCTCAGGACCAGAGCTCTAAGACAGCAGAGTGGTTTCAGGGGATGGGCCACATGTGCCTTCCGTGGATCTCTGCCCAGAGACACCTCAGGACTCTGCACCCCACGATTCTGCACCCCACATTTCCGCACAACTCCCCTCAGCTGCACCTTCTGTGGTTTAAGTGGTTCCAGATACTGCTTGTGCTGCTATTCTGGAAGGTACAAGTATTAAGCCTTGGTTTTGTCCACATAGTATTAAGTCTACAGGCCTGTGGAATGCAAGAGCTGTGGAACCATGGCTACCTCCACCTAGATTTCAAAGGATGTTGCAAACTACCTGGGGGCTCAGATAAAGATTTGTTGCAGAGGTGGAGCAGCTGCAAATAGTTCCTACTACAGCAATGCCTAGTGTAGCTGTAGGAGTGGGGCATCCCCCAAGACCACAGAACTGTAGAGCTAACTGAGAGAACTGTAGGCATGAGACTCTAACCTGTGAGGGATGCTGCCTGGACTGAGCACAACAAAGCTGTGGTGGTGGAGCCCCTTAGAGAAGTGGAGGCCCATGCCCACACCAGTGTGCCAAAAACATGAGACATGGAGTCAAAGAAAATTTTTCTCCAGCTTAAAGCCTTAATGTTATCTTCTGTGTTTTGTTTTGGACTTTCTTGGGAAAAGTTACTACTCTTTTCCTACCTATTTCTCCCTTTTGGAATTGGAATGTCTATCCTGTGCCTGTCCTTTCATTGTATTTTGAAAGTAGGTAACTTGTTTTGCTTTCACAGCCTTGGGATGAAATGTGCCTTGAGTCTCACTCATAGGTGGTTTAGATGAGATTTTGGACTTTAGACTTTTGAGTTGGTGCTGGAACAAAATCAGACTTGTGAGACTATTGGGATGGAATAAATGTATTTTCCATGTAAAAATCACATAAATTTTGGAGGCCAGGAGCCAAAAATTGTGGTTTGAATGTGTTTCCCAAAAGTTCATGCGTTGGAAACTTGGTTGCCATTGTGGCAGTGTTGACAGGTGGAGAATTTGGGAGATGATTGTGTCATGAAGGCTCTGCTCTTATGAATGAATTAATGCTGTTATCACAAGTGTAACTTAGTTATCTCAGGAGCTTTGTTATAAGAGTGAGCTCTCTGTTTCATGAGATCTCTTGCCCTGTCACCTATCTGCCATGGAATGACCCTAGCTGGATGACGGCGCTGTGCTCTTGGACTTCCCAGCCTCCAGAAACATAAGCTAAATAAACTTGTTTTCTTTATAAATTATTCAGTCTGTGGCATTTTGTTATAGCAACAGAAAACAGACTAAGACAGGATGCCAGAGGCCTATTGTCAAGTGTTAGCTGGAACAAAAAGTAAATTCTGGTAGTGCTGAGTTTTCACAGGCAGACATTTTAATGGGGCTCTGGGGTCATATTAGGGAGAAGGCCTTATGCTGGTAGCAGCCATGCTTGAGTTTGGTTTTCTCTTAGTGCAAAGATTTAGACAGAGCCATTATGTACCTAGAGTTATGTTGTTCTCAAGATTATGTTTGAAAGAACTACAAAGCATAGGCTATTATTAATAAAGCATACTTAAGGAAGGAAGTACAAAGTCAAGAGAGGAGAAAAAACTAGGACAGTGAAGGAATTTGAAGCCTCTTATTTCCACTACTACAGCAAACACAGTTCAACTCTTAGCCAAATTAACATATAGCCTCACACTAGGCAAGAAAGCAAAAACTGTGAAGAGAAAAAGCAAGCATCAGAACCTGACACATATATGCCATAGATATTAGATTGTCAGTCTTAGAATTTACAATAACTATGATCAATATGTTAAGGGCTCTAATGGAAAAAAATAGAGAACATGCAAGAACAGATGGATAATATACCATCTGGAAACTGCTAGAGATTAAAATAAACACTATAATAAAAATATAGAATGTTTTGGTAAGCCTATCAGTAAATTTGACATGGCTGAAGAATCAGTGATCTTAAAATTATGTCAAGAGAAACTTCCCAAACTGAAAAAAAGTAAAACAAACAAAAAATTTAAAAAATACACAAAGAGTAGAGCAATTCAAAAATTATATAAAATGCAGATAATTGGAATAAAATAAGGGGAAAAAAGAGAAAAGACTCAGAAAAAATATTTGAAGTAGTAACGGCCAAAACCCTCAAAAATCTGATAGTAAGTGAAAAGAGCCAGTCACAAAAGATAATATAGTATATAATTCAATTCATATGCATGTCCAGAATAGGGAAATCTACAGAAATGGAAATAGATCAGTGGTTTTTTGGAGAATGATGAAGGGTGGGTGATATAGGGGGTAATAGCTAAAGGGCAAAAGATTTATTTTTGAAGTGATAAGCATGTTCTAAAATTGACTTTGGTAATGGTTGAACATATCTGAGACTATATTATAAACTTTTAATGGGTAAATTATCTATGAATTGTATTTTGATAAAGCTGTTAAAAATAAAAGTAAAATAAGAAAATAATGGCCAACACCTTTCCAAATTAATGACTGGCAACAAACCACTAAGCCACTGATTCAGGAAATGCAGAGAACGCTAAACAAGGTAAACATAAAGACAAAACAAAACAAAAAAAAATGAGAAAAATTAAAAATCCTAGAAAAAAATCTTATGTATACTGAAGAAAACTGAAGAGTGAGAAAATTTCAAAAGGATTCAGGAAGAAATCAAGTACCTTAGAGGTTAAGGAACAAAGATGAGAATTATTATAGCAGATTTCTCATCAGAAACCATGAAAGTAAGGAAGAGTGTTAAAGGAACAACACCATCAACCTATAATTCTATATTCATTGAAATTACTCATGAAAAGTAAATGAGAAATACATTTACTCAGACAAAAGTGAGGAAATTCATTGCCAGCAGTACCACTCTGCAGGAAATGTTAAACATTCTCTAGGCAGAATAAAAACATCATAACTCATAAACTTGGATGTAGCTAAAGAAAAGTGTCTGAGAGGAAATAAAGATATGATATTTTGTTTTCTTATTCTTTATTGATCAAAAGAAAATTCTATTTAATGTAAAAATGGTAAAAATGTATTAGATTATTATATGGGTAAAATAAATGAGAGCAATATCACAATGGATGTGAGGAGGAACTGAGAAGATGATTTTCTAAGTTTCCTGCACTACATATGATAAGGTATAGTGTTATTTGGAGTTGTACTCCAAATGTTTATTGTAAACTCCACAACAGCAACTTAAAATATTTTACAAATGAAATATATTCAATAGCCTAAGAGAGTTGATGAAGTGCAATCATAAAATGTCCAATTAAAATGAGAGATGGCAGAATGAAAAAAGAAAATTAACAAATATAATGATTAGGAAATCCACCATTACAAACATGGTGAATATTAATCCAATTATATCAGTAATCACTGAAATAAGATATATTATCACACATAAGGTATTGATTATCAGAGTGACTAAAAAAAACAATATCCAAATTTAGGGTTACATATATATATATATATAGAGAGAGAGAGAGGGGGGGGGGAGAGAGAGAGAGAGAGAGAGAGAGAGTCTATAAGAAACTGATTTTAAATATATAAAGACTCACCTATGTTAAGAGTAAAGGAATAGAGAAAGATATATAATGTTAATACTAATAAAAATAAAACTAACATAGGTATATTAATTTCAGATAAACCAGATTTCATACCAAGGAATGTTATCAGGAATAAAGAAGACATTACATAATGATAAAGGAATCAATTTTCCATGAAAACATAACAATCATAAATGTATATGCACCTAACAACAGAAAGTCAAAATACATGAGACGAAAACTTATAGTGCTGATATAAGAAACAAATAAATCTATTACTATCATAAGAGAATTCAACATCACCTGTCCAATAATTGATAGACAAGGCAGGCAAAAAAATTAATGAAAATATAGAAGACCTAAACACAACTCTTAATCAACTTGATCTAATTGACAGTTATAGAATACTCCATCCAACAGCAAAGTACACATTCTTCTCAAGCTCACACGGAACCTTCACTGAGATAGGCCACATCTAGGCTATAAAATATATCTGGACAAATTTAAAATGAATAGAAATCATACAAAATATGTTCTCAGACCATAGTGAAATTAAGTTAGAAATCAATAAGAGAAAGATAGCTGAAAAATGTCAAGACATTTGGAAATAAACTTCTAAATTGCACACAACTTAAAGAAGTCTTAAGAAAAATTTTAAAAATTATTTGAACTAAGTTAATGTGAAAAAAGAACTTACCAAAATTTGTGATATGCAGGGCAGACAGTACATAGAAAGAAATGTATAGCATTGAATGCATATATTGAAAAATCTCTGAAATAAATAATGTAAGCTCCCAATATAGGAACTAAAGAAAAGAAAGCAGTGTAAGCCTAAGTAAATCAGAAGAAAATAAATAATAAAAATTCAAACAGAAATCAATTAAATTGCAAATAAGAAAACAATAGAGAAAATCAGTGTAGCCAAAAGGTGATTTTTTAAAATATCAATAAAATTGAAAAAACAAGTGACTTATTTTTCACTTTTTTCACTTAATCTAAAATAGTATGTAAGCTTAGATAGCATTACACATCACATGCATGAAATTGAACATGTTACTCTGTGCAAATATTTAAGTTTTTACCTGTTTGAGCAGAGACGTTATAATAACAGAATCATTCATCACCTAGATGACTGTAATGTTTTCACTCTGATGACATGTATATCATTAATTTTTTATTGATGTTAGAGTTTTCTTCACTTTGGAAATAACAAATATATTTAACATCAGGAAGATGTTTGGGTATTCCACAAATGTAAGAGTCCTCATCTACTAAATATACATAGAGAGAAAGATGAGGACTCAAAATTTGTGAAATGCATGTGTATACACAAGCAAGCTAAATTATAGAAATAAAGTGTTCACATTCCTTCTGTTTAGAACATATAATTAACATCCAATCATATGAGAGGAGGTTATGGAGTCCAAGATAAGAGTTACAAATACATCAAAGTTGAATCTTGGGAGAAATGTCAAGATAAGAATTTAAGGGAGCCTCATCCTGGCTTATTGACTCAAGTAGTCTTCAAATGCACAGAGAGAAAACTACAGCTGTACATATCCAAGTACTTTCACATGGGTGGATTTCTGCAAACACCCAGCAGCTTCATAGCCCACATCTGCAGGCAACCCTGTGAGCCTGAGACGACATGTCTAGTTCATAGGAGTGTTTCTTTTGCTTTTCCTGTTCTTTGTTTTTGTTGTTCCTCCTCTTATAGATGGTTTTCTTTTACATTCTCACACTAGTTTCATCAACAAATGGCTAGTTTAACCATACTTGTAATTTTACTTACACCCTCAATAGTGCTTCAAAAGATAAGACAGTTGTTTTCATTCTGATTTTATACTTAAATTCTTCAACTTATAGATGACTTGACTTTATTAAGCTCAAGTATGTAAAACACACTTAAATACATTACCATGTAAATCTGTGAATAGATAAAGCTCAGCAAAATTGTAAAATATCTGTGAATTTGATACTCTTAAAGGTGAATTCTGTTAGAGGTTAAAAAAGGATATGTGCAATCCTCATGTTTTTATATTAGTGAAAATAAAACATTTCATATAATCACCAATAAAAGTAATACATTTTAAATTGTGATCAAAAATGATGAGATAAACAATTCACTTTAAAATTCTACTATATACAGAACAAATTTTTCTATAGTTGTTGCTCATTTTTCTAGTCAGAGAAACTCAAATATTTGAGCCTCCCAAACTAAAATGTAAATTATAAATAAGTAAATAAATGTTTTAAAAATTTAAAAAATCTAGCTATTGTATTTTCTTCAGTTATTATTCAGTAAAATTCACACGAGTGATTAAAATGTAGCTTTTATTGGTAAGAGTAATTCTGGATTACACTAAATAGCAAAAACATATAAATTGTATAATTTGGGCTTTATAATTAAAACTGTTTATTTTCAAATTTAACCGATTATAAATACACCAAAGCTTATTCTTCACAGAGTTTTGAATTAGTACTCTATGCTTTATGTATTATAGTCCTTTAATTATGAAAGCATATACTCAATTTAAAATTTTGGCAAAAAAAATTTTTATGAATATAATAAAGATAAAATACCACAGGTTGGTATCAAGATAATAAAGATATTAAGTAAGGTTATAAAAGTAACTTTTATGTTAATGTGTGGAAAAAGTTACTCTTTGGGAGCAGGATAAAGAGTTTGTGCTATTTAAAGAAAAAATATATATACATTGGGATTAGAGAAGTTAGCAGACAAATTGCTAGAAGAGAAAAATGCTTAACAATCAAAAGCTGGCATTATAGATTTTTATTTTAAGGAAATTGAGATTTTATCCTTAAAGCTGTTAATTACTTCAATAATTAAATAACTATGAATTGTGTATACTAAATAGGTTGTTCTTTGCAATAGGTAAGTAGAAAAGGTTATGAATTTGCTGTTAATTTATAATTTGTTAATGAATCTAGCACACTTTTAACCTCTTACTTAAATATATGTAAATATATAACAAATGAGGAATGAAAAATGCTCTGGACCGAATAAAAATCATTTTTTATTATCAAACCCCAGGGGAAAATTAAAGACCAAATATTAAGTTGACCCAGAATTTAATGTCCAAATGTGCTAGAAATAAGCATATGTATAGTATTTAACATGTGCTAGGCACTATTCAAAATAATTTACAAATAACATCATTTAACACTCACAACACTTTTGGTGCCACTGATATCCAGTTTTGCAGAATGGTTAGGCACCTTATCCAAGGTTATACAGCTGATAGGTAGTGGATACTGAGTTTGAATCCAGGCAATGGATCAAGAGTTTGGTTCTTGTTTAATATGGAATGCTGTCTCTCAAAAGGAACTAAGCTATACTGCCCCTCAAAAGGAATTACAGTCCAAAATTATATCATATTTTCCTTTTGAGATAAAGGTCAAGGTTTAAGATTCTTAAATTATAATAAAGTCCAAAAATCATCTTCCCCAATTTTATTTTCTAATGGTTACAAGGGAGGGCATTGTGAATACCTAATTTTATAGAAGTTGGATTAAAGATTAAAGGTCAAGCCTCTGATATAGTTCAATATATATGGTCCAGAAATAAGAAAAGAAAAGCTCACCATTATGCTGTTTCCATACCCTTAAAATTTTAGAAAAGCCACTTATCATCCAATCAGGCCCAATAACAGTTATCACAGGTGAAATAATGTTCCCAGAACTGTTAGAAATATTGCCAAAGACCACAACAGAAATTCAATGGTATCAGAGAGAAGAAAAAACTTGACTTAGGTTCATTAGCATGGCAATCAGTGGATAGAAGTTAGTAAGAATATACAACCTCTGAATTAAACCTATTTCGATAAATATGTCAACAACATACTAATTTTGTGCTAGGCATGTACAATATCTATGGGGAGATTCCATCTATACAGAGGAATCATAGCTGCCTTTTTTGAAAAGTTTAGAAATTTGTCATGTTGGCAAAGCCCCAGTTATCAGAAATAATAATTCAAGATGCCTTTATTTTATATCCATTATATTCAAAACTTGTTAATTTTCATTTTTTCTGAGTCCCATGTTTCTGGCTCCTTATACTACAGTGAGAATAGTATACAGCTAGTGTCTTAGCCTGCACATTCTTGTGAGTAAACTTTTTTTTAAATTTTGAAGTACAGTGGATGTATCCACTGCTACTTTTTATGTAACTGTTTAGATCTTTGAAACTTACCTTCTACAGAAGATTTTTCTCCTAATCTCAAGCTTTGATCAACTGCAGATTTTCCTTCAAAAACTTTGTAGCTGAATTTACTTTTCAAATTTTGATAGGAATCACCCATAGCACTTCCACGCACATCACAAATCTGTCTTTTCTTCATTTTGGATTCTTTCAGCATTGCTTTCAACTATGTCACTTTCTTTTTTTATTATTTCAAAGTATTATGGGGATACAAATGTTGTTGGGTACTTGAATTGTATTTTTCGTGCCTGAGTCAGGTTTATACATGTGCCCCTCATCCAGATAGTGTTCATTGCACAAGTTAGATAGGTTTCACCCATCCTTTCCTCCCCCTCCCCCCAATTTGATTTCCATTGAATTATACTTCCCTCTACGCACATATGTGCTCATAAGTTAGTTCTAATTTAATCATGAGTATGTATGGTGTTTGTTTTTCCATTCTTGACATATTTCACTTAGGATAATTGTCTCCAGTTCAATCCATATTGTTGCAAAAGGCATTAAATCATCCTTCTTCGTGGCTGAATAGTATTCCATGGCATACATATACCACATTTTGTTAATCCACTCATGAATTGATGGGCATTTGTGTTGATTCCACATCTTTGCAACTGTGAATTGTGCTGCAATAAACAGTTGATTGCAGGTGTCTTTTTGATAAATTGGCTTCTTTTCCTTTGGGTAAATACCCTATAGTGGGAATTACTGGATCAAATGGTAGGTCTACTTTTATCAGGTCATTAAATATGATATATCTGATTTTGAATCAAAATTTTAGTTTATTATATCTCAAATAAGAAGCAGAACAATTAATCAAAGTATGTGCCTAATCTATTGACACAGTTTTGCCAATAGCAATAGCTTTTTTATACCAGCAGTGAAGAAGCCTGAAGAGTGAATGGTGACGAAAGCACGAAAGGCGATTTCCATAGCTTGCTGGGAATTGAATATTTTTCCTTGCAAGAAGTGATCCAAAGCCTGGAAGAAGTGGCAGTCAGTTGGTACAAGGTCTAGTGAACACAGTAGATGACAGAGAGTTTCCAAGTCCAGCCTCTGTAGTTTGAGCAGCTTTGTTTGTGCAACATGTGGTCAAGCATTGTCTTGCAAGAAGGATTGGCCTGTCTCTATTGACCAATATCTGCTGGTTAATCACAAGCATCCTCATCATTTCAACCGATTGGTTGCAATAGACATCCATGTAATCGACTGACCAGGTTTAATGAAGCTGTAGTGGATAATACTAGTGCTGGACCACCAAACAGACACCATTAGCTCTTTCTGATGAATATTTGATTTTGGACTATGTTTTGGCACTTCATCTTTATCCAACCACTGTGCCAAATGCTTGGGATTATCAAAAAGAATCCATTTTTCATCATATTTAACAATACAGTATAGAAATGGTTTGCTTTTATGTCATGACAGCAAAGAAAGGCAAGCTTCCAGATGATTCCTCTTCTGACGCTCATTGAATTCATGTGCTACTCATCTATCCAGCTTCTTTACCTTACCCATTTGTTTCAAATGGTCCAATATTGTTGCTGCTAATTCCCGCATAGGTTGAGATGGATTTTCTTCCACTACAGCTTTCAGCTCATCATTATCCACCTTGGTGTCAGGTTGTCCATGTGGCTCATTTTCAAGATTAAAATCACCAGAATGGAACTTCTCAAACCATCGATGTACTGTGTGTTCACCACATCCTTCCCAAACATTTCATTGATATTTCAAGCTGTGTGCACAGCATTGGTTCCACGGTGGCACTCATATTTGAAAATAACATGAATTTTTGACTTGTCTGTGGTTCCACAAAAATTTCTCTAAAAAAAATTTGAAAGACAATCACAAGCAAAAATGTGTTTGAAGGACTGAGGATGTACTTTCACCATAAAATTTAAAAGAAGTGTCAAAGTGAAATGATAGAGATATCAATTATCAAAATTAGTACTTAAGAAAATCAGACATCTCATATTTAATAACCTAATAGTTCTTTGAGGAACCTCCATGCTGTTTTCCATACAGGTTGTACTAATTTGCAGTCCCACCAACAGTGTATAAGTGTTCCTTTGTCACTACATCCACACCAGCATCTATTGTTTTTGGATTTTTGAATAAAAGCCATTCTAGCTGGGGTAAGGTGATATCTCATTGTAGTTTTAATTTGCATTTCCCTGATGATTAGTGATGTTGAGCATTTTTTTATATGTTTATTGTCTATTTGTCTATCTTCTTTTGACAAGTTTCTATTCATGTCTTTTGCCCACGTTTTAATGGGGTTGTTTGATTTTTCCTTGATGATTTGCTTGAGTTCTTTGTAGATTCTGTTTATTAGCCCTTTATTGGATGTATAGCTGGTGAGTATTTTCTCCCATTCTGTAGGTTGTCTATTTGCTCTGTTGCTTATTTCCTTGGCTGTGCAAAAGCTTTTAAATTTAATTAAGTCCCATTTATTTATTTTTGTTGTTGCTGTGATTGCCATTGGGGTCTTCCTTATAAATTCTTTGCCTAGGCCAATATCTAGAAAAGTTTCTCCAACAATTTCTTCTAGAGTTCTTATGACTTCATTCCTTACATTTAAGTCTTTTTTCCATCTTTAATTAATTTTTTTGAGTGGTGAAAGATATGAATCCTGTTTTATTCTTCTGTTTGTGGCTATCCAGTTGTCCCAGCACCATTTATTGAATACAAAATGAATAAATTCAGCTCAGTCTCAGGTTACAAAATCAATGTGCACAAATCAATAACATTCCTATACACCAATAATAGTCAAGCTGAGAGTCAAATCAAAGATTCAATACTATTCACAATAGCTACAAAGAAAATAGAATACTTAGGAATATATTTAACCAAGAAGGTGAAAGTTCTCTACAAAGAGAGCTATGAAACAATAAGGAAAGAAATCACAGATGACACAAACAAATGGAAAAACATGTCATGCTCATGGATTGGTAGACTCAACATTGTTAAATCGGCCATACTATCCAAAGTGATTTACAGAGTCAATACAATCTCCATCAAAATAACAATGTCATATTTCACAGGTCTAGAAAAAATAATTCTATCGCTTTGTTTGGAACCAGAATAGAGCCCAAATAGCCAAAGCAATCTTAAGCAAAAGGAACAAATCTGGAGGCATCACATTACCAGACTTCAAACTATACTACAAGGCTAGAGTAACCAAAACAGCATGGTATTGATACAAATATAGAGACATAGACCAATGGAACAGAACAGAAAACCCAGACATAAAACCATCTGCATACAGCCAACAAATCTCTGGCAAAGCAGACATTCAACTTTATTTTTAATTAAAAATCTACTATACTTTCAAATAATGCAAGAACCTTAGAATATACTAACTCCATAACTCCCCTACCTACTTATATACTATCTTTTTTGTGTGTGAATTCACTGCATATAAATTATAACACAATATTATTTTATATGGTTTATGTTAATCTCTCTCTATATATATGCTTATTTATCATTGCTCTATTAGAGATGCAGAAAATGATGGGAGATAAAATGTAGTAATATTTGAAGAGATAACAGTTGAAAATTTCTCTGAACTAAAGGAAGACATCAATCTAAAAGACACATTTTTATGCACACATGACAGTAAAATTTCAGAAAATGAAACAAAGCAAGAAGAAAATTACCTTAAAAAGCAAAACAAGTAAATACAAATTACCTTCAAAGAAGTGGTGGTTAGACTGATGGCTGACTTCCTATTAACAACAATAGAAGACAAAAGACAGTGGGAAGATATCTTCCAAGGATTGAAAGAAAACAAATTCAAGTCTTAAAGTCTACACCCAGTAAAAATAGGATTTAAGAATTAAAGTAAAATTATTTTTCATAAAATATATATTTAGAGAGTTTTCCTAAAACATACTCACGTTAACATAAATCTTTAAGGTTACATCTCTCTAGAGTTTCCAATAAGCCGAAGGAAACTAATTTAAGATGGCATGTCAAAGAGGCAGAAATTTTGGATCTTCTATTTTAAACAAGATATTCACTTTAGCAGTCCTGAGATAAATAATCCCACAAAGAAGGTATGCTCCCTTTTGTCTCCCCATCTATCCAAAGCAAGGACTCAATCTACCTATTGACTAATTCCATTTTAATGTGTCTCATCTACCTTCCCTTGGGGTTCTAATTCCACATATTTCTGGGCAGTTTCCTTTCTGGTACAGACAATAATTTTGTCCCCATTTACAAAGGCTGTATCAGTTTGAAACTCATAGAGAAATATATTAATTCTCCAATGTTTCCACATATTATGTATCTACTTAATAAAGCTGTCACAATATTTAACGTATGTTTCCTAGTTAGTATTACTATGAATTCTCTACTTTTGGTTGTCAGACACTCTCTTTCAATACGTCCCTTGTTCCCAAATATCAGCTCTTACCTCCTGACTCCTGGTTTTTGTTCTGGGCTCCAGGCTGTTATTTCCTGCTCCTCTCTGAAACCTACTTTCTGTTGGTCTCAGTCATTTATTTCCTATCTAATAACAGTAAAGCTCTCTGTTTCCTAATGTTCTCTTTAAACTAGACTCTTCACTATTTCCCTTTTATATCAGTTTATCCTTGCCTCCAAGGTCCATTTTCCCCTTTTATTTGTTGAGCTTGTCTCCTAAGAACTCAAATTTCTTATAAGGCATGCTTCTCTTCCTCTGACTGAATTAGCCTATTATTTGTTTGTTTGTTTGTTTCCATTCCTTCTCATTTATTGTTTTAACCATTCTAGTTTCTCTTGTTTTCTGAGTATAGCTGATTTCTAGTGACAAAGATTTGGCATGCTCCATTTCAACTTTGGATTTGCAAAAATCTTGCCAAATTGTTTGTCTTAAACCAAGAATTAAAAATATTCTCTTTAAAATAAAGGTTGCTATTTCCTTTTTTCTGTTCATCAAAAAAATATGCTATATTTTATAGGTGAAACCAATATTTAGGACCAGAAATCAGAGGTTGTAATCAGAACCCATATAATTAAAAAATCCAGAGCCAAATTGAAATTCTTGATAAGGCATGCCTGTTAGCCTATGTAAAGCCATATAAACAAAAGTTTGCTAGCCCCCCTCATCTCTCTGTCCTAGAACAAGGCAGTTCAAAACCTAAACAAGGGACTTAAACAAGACTTCAACAAGAATTTGCAGTGGGTGATCTATGCTGCTTACCTCAGCCAGGCACCAAAACTTTACAGTATCAGAAATGTTCTATAGCACCTGCAGAACTCAGTACCTTTAATTTAAGGCCTGCAATTACTGTTCAGCCCCTCAAGGCCTAAAAGATAATAAAGACTTTATTTTCTACACATCTAACTCTTTTCCAAGTCACCATATTTAGCAAAAGTTGTAGCTAGAACATCATGCTGCCTGTACCTGAGCAGACCCATGCCTTGTAAATATTCCACACTGTGGCTTGGTAGCTTCTTGCTAAGGACTACATTTCATATGGCCATATCATTGCTAGGTTTAGGAAAACTGGGACTTAGGGGTATTGCTTAAATCTGCCTCTCTTTGCTTATTAGGCTCCTTTTCTCTTCTCCAAGGCCACTCATTGGTTTCTCCAACCCAGCTTCTTCTTTCCTGTAAAGCAGAGAGTTGAGTAAGGCTCATGAGTTATTCACTGAGTGCCCAGGGGACTTCCTGAAGTTTTCATCCACTCCTGGATATAGTCAACATAAGCTACAGTCACTCTACAACATCTAAAGCCTCATATTCAAGCCATGGCCCTAAAAACAAACTGCATAAATGAAAAACCCATCTGGCTTATAGTCAAAGTTGCAAAGTAGAAAACAGACTGCAGGAACAAAAATCCAAGGAACAATTCGTGGATCTGGGCTGCACTAAAATTGTCTCTTTGTATATATTTAGCACCCCAAATTCTACACTTTTGATTTTATATCTTATTATTTAAAATAAAAACAATTAGGTTTCTAGTCACTGAGAAAGTCCCCAGTAAATGGTGGCCCTTTATTGTAGTTTGATTTTGAACAATTGGAAAAATAAAACAAAGAGTAAGTTGAAGGCCAAAATTTTTATTTATTTCATATTAATTATTTTTTATTTCACTTATTTTGGTATAGAGGCATATTTATTACTAGCAGAGGTTACTGACAAAAGAGGAAGCATGGAAATAAATATAACATTTATTGATTAAATTTAGTTATAGCTCTAAAAAAATAAAGATAATATAATAATATATTATAAATAATATATCATCAAATTTCATCAAGGAAAATTTTTTTTTGAATTTTTTGAGACAAATTTTGTGGCCTAAGATATGATCAATCTTGAGAATGTTCTATATGGTAACAGGAAGAATGTATATTCAGTAGTTTTGGTGTAAAATGTTCTGTAAATATCCATTAGGCCCATTTGTTCTAGAGTCCCATTTAAGTCCTGTGGTTTTTGTTTTTTATTTATTTTCTGCTTGGATGATATCTCCAGCGCTGCTAGTGGGGTGTTAAAATCCCAGCAATTATGATGCTACCACTTATCCTGTTGCTTAGATCCAGTGGGATTTGCTTTGTTATTCAGAGCACTCCTGTGTTATGTGCATAAATATTTAGGCTTTGCATGTCTTTTGTTTAATTGCTCCCTTTACCATTATATAATGAGCATTTTTATCTTCCTTTACCATTTTTGATTTAAAGTCAATTTTATCTGATATGAGAATAGAATGGATACACTTGTTTTCTTTTGGTTTCTGTTTGCATGGAATATTTTTTTCATCCCTTCACCTTTAGTCTGTATGAGTCCTTGTGGGTTAGATGTGTCTCCTGGAGACAGCAGATATTTGGTGTGTATTTTTTTCATCCATTCAGGCCCCCTACCTCTCTTCAGTGTGGCACTGAAACCATTCACACTGATTGATAGACTTGATATGTGGGATGCTGTTCAGTTCATCATGTTGGGTATATCTTAGTGCTTTGATTACCTTTTTGTGATATTGTTTTATATGAACTCTGACCTTTAGCTTTGGGGTGGTTTTACACTTGTGAGTGTCTAGTGTGCTGATCCATGTACAATGCAGTTCTGAGTATTTCCTGCAGGGCAGATCTGGTCTTGACCTTTTCCCTCAGTGTCTACTTGTCTAGAAAAGTCTTTATTTCTCCTTCATATATGAAACTTAGTCTTGCAGGATACAAAATTCTATGCTGGCAGTTGTTCTGATTAAGTAGACTGAAGATGGGGCCCCAATTCCTTCTGGTTTGTAAGGTCTCCATTGAGAAGTCTGCAGTTAGCCTGGTAGGTTTTCCTTTGTAAGTTACTTGATGTTTTCATCTCATAGCTTGCAGGAGTTCCTCTTTCATGTTAACTTGGCCAATCTGATGACTGTATATCTCGGTGATTGCCTCTTTGCAATGAACCTCCCAGGTGCTCATTGAGCTTCTTGTACTTGTATGTCTAAATCTCTAGCAAGACCAGGGAAGTTTTTCTCAATTATTCCCTCAAATAGGTTTTCCAGCCCTTGTACATTTTCTTCTTCACTCTCAGGGATGCCTATGATTCTTATATTTGGCCATTTTACATAATCCCATATTTGTTGTTGGCTGTTTTTCCTCTTAATTCTTTGTTCTTTATTTTTGACTGACTGATTTAATTCAAAATAGTTGTTTTTCAAGCTTGGAAATTCTTTCTTCTGCCTGGTCTAGTCTTAAGGCTTTCCACCATGTTTTATATTTCCTTAAATGAATTTTTCATTTCCAGTTCTATTTGGTTTTTTAAAAATATATATCTATCTCTTTAGTAATTTTTCATTCATATCCTGAATTGTTTTTCTGGTTTCTTTGAGTTGGTTTTCCATTTTCTATTGGGTTTCATTGAGCTTCCTTACAATCCATATTTGGAATTCTTTATCTGGCATTTTAATATTTTCATTTTGGTTGGTATCCATTTCTAGAGAGGTGGTGTGCGCCTTTGGGGGTGTCCTTTTGCTCTGATTTTTCATACATCCATACTTCTTGTTCTAATTCCTTCTCATCAGAAGCAGAGCCCACTTCTTGTTTGTGAATTTTCTTTTGTTTAGATGGGGCTTTTATTACCCCCTCACTCATAAGCATGTCTGTATCATATGTTGGGTAAGAACATTTGGCTTTGCTTACGGGTGCTTTTATGGCAGTCTAGGTTCTGGATGGATGCCTTAGTTATAGATATCTTTAGTGTGTTGGTTTTCTCAGTTGCTAGTTGTTTGTAAGCTGTAGCAGTGTTGAGCTAGATGTGTGGGCAGATTCCCTGTCTCTTGTTGATAAGAGAGGATGGAGATCTTTGAAATTCCTTCTCCTTCCCTAGCCCTGTAGTCTTCTTAACAGTGTGAATTTTACTGGCACACCCAGTTTAATCTCTGAGACAGTAGGTGGTGCTTGTGGGTAAGTATCAACCACACCCTGTATGATTGAGCCAGTTATTGTTATAAAGGGCTGTACAAATTGACCTCCCTGACAGTAGGTGGCACTTGCCAGAAAGAGCAAACCGCAGTATTGTTTTGGGGAACTGTGTCTGCTCTAGCCCCTCAGGAGAAACACTCAAATGCCCCAGGCAGGGCCCTGGAACTTCCAGGTAAATCCTTATTCTCTGCCACAGCAGAAGGGGGTGGGAGAGTGAGGTTGGGTGGGGCTGGGTTGGGTGAGTCTTCCCTCAGGCTCAACAAAAGCCAGTAAGAAAGCTGTCTTGGCACAGGTTTAAGGTTCACTCCTAGGCTGCTGGGGAAAGCCACCAGGGAGGAGCTGAATTGGCCCTACCAAGACAGAATGTCTGCTTTCGTCAGTGGGGCCATCTGAGATTCACAATCTGGCTGTCAGAAGTGGGTTTCATTCTTCTCCCCACTCTCCAACCCCACAGTTTTTTTCAGTGTGTGCTGATAGGCAGGAACTCCAACCAGCAGAGCTCCCCCATTATGGCGCTGCAGGCTGGGAGCTTCCCTGTCCAGGATCCCACCACGGACTGAGAACTTGGCATTCCTTTTGGGGGAGTGGTGCTCCACAAGTCTGCTGCAGCTGGGACCCACACTGCACTCTCTTTTTAGTCCTGCCCATGTGGGCTCCTTTGCCTTCTGAGATTAGTTCACAAATCTCTCCTTCATGCCTCTGAACAACACTATCAAGTCCTGGGAGTACAGGACCTGGCCTGCAGGCCTGTCCCTTGGTCTCTGATGATCAATCCCTGACTGTACGAGGGAGAGGCGTGCTGGTCCCAATTTGCCTATAGGATGCTCAAGCAGGTTTGATGTCCCATCTGCTCTTTGGGGTGTGCCCTGCTCTGATGGAGCAGCCAGGCAAGCAACACCAGGGAGGTGAGTTAGAAAGGAACTCACAGTCCGAGAACTCCTTAGTCCACTGCAGGTCTTTAAGAGGAAAAGTTTAAGCCCCACTCTCTGTGGAAGCCTCAGTGTGGTGGACACATCAGAAGAGGGAAAGCAGCCACTCCTGAGAAGCCCCAGCTCGATTGTCTCTCTCAGCAGCCAGTGGTGGGGGGAAGGGCAGAGGAGGAAAAGAGTTTGAAATGGAGGAGAGTTAGGACTATGGTCTTCTCTCTCCCTGACTCCAGGAGGCAGCCCGACTGGAATGTCCAGGCTCTGGGAGTCACACAGGTTCCCCAGGACCCACCAGCTTCTCTGGCTCCTGCAGTCTGGGCTAGAGCTGGGAAATGTTTGTGTGGAATGAGAAAAATGAAAACTGAGGGGCTGAATCTTCCTGGGAAAGACAAAGGCTCACAGTAGGTGGAGAAGCAATATGGCATCTGCCATCCTGACTCAGGTCTGTGATGACCGGAAGTCATCCCAAGGATGCTGGCAGCCTGGTGATTTGTCCTTAAGAAGCTTCCAATTCACTGGCAGCAGTAGATTTTTGGCTTGTGAGGGTAGAAAAGCTCTCCAGCTACTTGGGAGCCTGCTGACTGCCAGAAATGTGGGAGAGAGAGACAACCCCCCCCCATCTACCCCTTTCACTGGACTCCAAACCTCTTGGGAGTTGATCTCTGCAAATATCTTGCTCCTTCTTGTTCTGCTCCGTGACTTTTTCCTGTGGAATTTCTGATAGGTTCTGGTACTTTTCCCTCAGAATTACACCCAACCTATGGGTTTTTGTTTTTGTTTTTGTTTTTTTTATTTTTCATCTAAAACTTTTCCTTCTTTCTGAGACGATCTGGCAGCTGATATGCCTGGTCAGCCATCTTGTCTTCCATCTTTATTTACAGTTTGAAAATTTCTTTCCCAAATTCATCAGTTGCTTAACATCCTTCAGAGAAGAATAAGTAAAGAGATGAAGGGTATCTGGAATCTTTTAAGGAAAATTTGGAGAAAAGGGCATTCCATTTACTATCATTTAGTTATTTTTTGTTCAGTTTTCATCATATGAGAAACAGGTGTTTGAGTTGTTTATTCATAAATAATATTAGGGAATTGTATTCCCTAAATCCTTAAAAATCAATACCAGTACATTTTTCTATTGCATTCACACTATAATTACACCTGACTGTGCATATAATTCTTGAGAAATATCTTTTTTGCTTAAATATAGCTTTCATTGGTGAACTTTCAGTTTTATTTATAATATATTTTTATTTTATCCTCTATTCACTTATGAATAGAATATACCTAATAGTGGTTCTCTATCTGTGAAGTTTTCCTATAAAAAATTGCAAAATTTCAATATTGCAATATTTCCTTATTACTTTTATTATATTTTTCTTGGGTATGTCTTTATAAATCCTGTCATGTGTAAATTAGATCAATGAAATACCATCCTTCATAGTTAGTATATTGAGCCTTAGGTTTCCTTAAGAATTTTATGAATTCAACTTGGCCAGGGCATGCCAGACATACTCTTGCTTCAGGACCTTTGCACTTTCTTTTCCTTCTGCCTGATACACTCAGATAACCATTTGGATCAACCCTTTCCTCTTAAGGAATCCTCACAACCACCTTATATGACTAAAACTATCTGTTTTCCCTGGGATTTCAGACCTGCTTACTTAGTTATTTTTTCTTTTTTAAAATCACTTATTGATGTATAATACATGTTGTCTATTATGTATATTACTCATCAAGTGATTTTTAAAAAGAAAAACTGTACATTGATGTATAATGAAGATTATCTATTATGTCTAATGTTCATTTCTGTTTTTTCTGTTAGAATGTATCATCAAGGTAGGCATCATTTTCTTTTTCTGATATAGCCCAAATACCAGGTCTGTGTCTGTCCCAAAGAAGTGTTAAAAGGAAAAAATAAGTTGAATAAATGAGTGAATGAGTCAATTCTCTCTAATGGCTATATTGCTTTCATAAATTTTGGTTAGTAATATGAATATTAGTAAAATTTGTAAACATTTATGTGTTTTTCTTCTTTAAATTATCTTCTGTAGTTGCACCACAACATACAAAGATATTTACATGTTTGTTTTTAAGTGTTAAAAAATTGCCCTTCAAACAGCTTGTACCACTTTATATTTCTCCAACAGTTGCCTTTCTTCAGCATTGTCATCAACAGTGATAATCACATTTTCATAACTACAATCTGATAGGCAAAGGATATTTCCATTCATTTACTCATTCATTAATTTTTTTCTTTTACTTATTCTTTCAATAGATATTCCTTTAACATTGATTGGATGTCCTGTTAAGTGCCAAGTGGTGTTGCACATACTAGAGCATAGCATTCTACCAGTCAAACAATGCCTTTACACTCATGAGTCTTTATAGGGAGGATGTTAAGAAAAATTAAATAGCACAATGTCTGAACTATTTCTACAATATATCAGTATAATAGCAGTGATGGTAGTGATTGGGTAGTTATTTTGCTTAGATAGACAGAAAAATTGTCTTTAAATAAATAATATATAAGTTGAAACCTGAGTGACAGAAGGAGCTGCCATGTAAAGATGGGCAGAGACTGCAGAAAAGAGCAAGAGGTGATAGCAGCTAGAACAAAGGCAGCAGGTTGCGATAATTTTGGTAAGTTAAATAACAATTTAAGCAACAAGTTAAATAACACCTGGGCAAAGTGAGCTTGCAGGAGCTTGGTAAAGGGTCGGTTTAGGGAAGGAGAAAAATAGATGATCTAGAATTCACATGATTGTTGGAGAGTAGGAGACAATTGAACAAGAAAGAAGAGGAAAAATAATCTCATGTTTTTAAGAGGTGTTTTCTTTTGTTCAATAGCTAGGTATGCCTAACCTAAATGTTCAAATACATTTATGTATTTCAAATCATTTCTCCAGAACCAAGTTCAGCAAATAAATAATGCTATGTCAATTTCAAAACTGGTTGTACTACTTTGCTCAAGCTTTTAAAATGATCAAAGCTTTTAAGTCTGATATGAGTAGACTTTAATTTATTGTTTCCTTTATTGTATTTATTGCAAATTAGAGTTAACCAGACATTACAGTTAAATATGACTCTTATAAATCAGGCTGATTGTTCAGTTAACTTTGAATCTTAAATGATTAACATACTTAGAAATTAAAAGGAAGCATATATGGACACTTCAATATATTCTATATTCTGCAAATATTTAATATGCTTCTTGAAAAAATCTTCTGAAATATGTTTATTTTTATTTATTCCTAAGGAAAAAATGACTCCTTTAAAAACACGGTATAGGTGAGAAAATGCACCCCTTTCACTCATTTAAAACAGCCATTTAAGTTTAAAGTTGTACTGCCAAAGTGGGATGACATCAGTAAACTAAAAGCAGGAAGCATTGGCACTTTGAGCAATTACTTAAGATTTTCCTTCCATATTTTTTGTACTTTCATCTATGAAAGGTAACATTTTGTGCTTAGCAGAACTGTTGTAATAGAGAAAATTTGTAGTATATAAGATCTCAAAACTCAATTTAGAGGTATGCTTATACTCTTAGAGATTTTTAAAAAATAAATAGAGAATAAAAGTGTATATTGGCTAAATGCTGATATATTAAGAACACAATCTGCTCTATACATGTACTCTTATGACAAAAACTTACCAATATGTGTATGTGTATTTTATAGCAAAATATTTGAAGTAAAGAATTAGAAGACTTAGTTTACATGGAAAAAATCCCAGTTATAATACTGAATCATTTTATTTTATATTTTAGAAAAATGAGGAGCACAAAGCTGGAACTTGCTATGAAAAGGAATATTTTCCTGAACAATCATGGAGTTCTTGATAATTCCACCTCAATATGACAATCATTATTGACAAGCACTTCTTGTAAGGTATTAATGTTGTGGTCCTCCGGCTGAAAGGTAATAGTTCTTTCATTTTTAAATAAAATATCTTATTATAGTTTATGGCATTAGTTGCTCGATATATTAATTAGTCAACAACAGTTAGGTAAAGGTTTATGTAACTTTTATGTAAGTTAAATTTTGTATGATGCTTTAACTGAAAATAAAAATACCCATTCAGAAAAAAAGTTCCAGATTTTATTATTGTTATGTACCAGAATAACCTCAGTAACAAATTTGCATTGCTGTTTTTTATTATATTATTCAAAAGAAAATAAAAATAAACAAATAATATACTGATTAGGTGAATGGTATTACACCTGCATTGTTATTTAACTTAAACATATGCTTTAAATCAGCAGTCCCCAACCTTTTTGGCACCAGGGACCGGTTTCATGGAAGACAATTTTTCTATGGGGTGGGGGGTGGGGGGTGGGGTGGGGAGGGGAGGGGGAGAGTGGGTGAGCTCAGGCATGATGCAAGGGATGGGAAAGGTAGTGGCTGTAAATACAGATGAAGCTTCGCTCCTTTGCCTGCTGCTCACCTCCTGGTGTGAGCCCCAACCCCTTCCTTAGTTTCATGGGGGACAATTTTTTGCGGGGGCAGGGGGAGGGCAGAGCTCTGCGGCTGGTCTCTAACAGGCTGCTGACAGGGGTTTGGGGAACACAGCTTTCAATAACCAGAACAATACTTATTCCTTCTGTTGAAGGGGTAATAAAATTTGTTAAAATAATGGAAAAGATACATGTAAGACTCTTAAAAATGTTTTTCCAAGGACCTTTATTAATGCCAAGAGTCAAGATATTTCATTAAAATGCACCCTGAGCTGCAACTCAAGAAGAGATGGATGTTTTAAAACTAGTTTACTACTAATTCACTCACTGTGGATTTTCAAACACTTCATATAGATTCCTTACATTCTCTCACTGAGTTTCAATTCATATCAAATAATATAAAGGTTTTCAAATGTTTGCTTACTTAGGAAGAAAGGGACTATATAATCTAAGAAGCTGCATGACGTGTTATTACTGCTATCATTACCAATTTTATATTTCTGTGCTCTCATAGCTTAAATAGTAAAGAGAAATTTTGGCTCACATAAAAAGAAGATCAAGTCCATGATTCTCACCAGTATTTTATAAAAATCTCCATCCTTCATAATGTGTCAAAAGGTAATCCATGTGTTCAGAGTCACTCCATTTTCCAATACTTTTTACTTCTATCAACAAGAGCTAAGATTGAGCCCCAGATAAAATATTTTTACCAATAGAGAAACTAAGATTTAATGACTTAACTTAACCAGGGTCTCTAAAGCCCATGGCAAAGCTGAGATTGGAATTTATTCTTAGGAATAAACTGTTAACAAAATATCTGCAAAGTTATCTTGTGATTACTAACATGATTTTAGATTGCATAATATTTTAATTATTTATAATCAAAGAAGCTGTCTGATTATATTTTGAAACCAAAATAAGAATGGAATTTGATTTCTATATTTCCAGGTATTCTTTTCTGTCATGAAGATGTTATAAACTACCAAAATGTTCCTTAAGCATTGAATAATTATAATTTTATTTATTTGCAACATATCTTGTACAATAAAACAACACTAGTAAAATTAGTTTTGAAAAGTTAACTCTAGGTAAAAATAATAGTAAATTTAAAAAGAAAACAAGAAAAATTTCCATGGCATAATAAAATATTAAGTTTAAAAATTACTTTGTTTTCTTGGAAATTTCATACTTCCAATAATAGCTGTTTATGTTTTTCAAAAGAAAATTATTTTCTATTTTTGGACAGTATTTCAACACTGATATTTCAATATAGATAATTCAGTTGTTCAATATGTACAGTAAAATTGGAGGTATGGATTAAAAAGTTTCACAATTCATTGATTTCAAAATCTAGGCTTATATAATTTCACTTATGCATCTGGTAAAAAAAAAAAAAACCCAAATGTGTATATTTTATTCTGCAATGTATGTCCTGAGGAAGAAAGAATTTATAATTTATATCAAAGGCAAGTAGATTCCTTTAAACTCATAAAACAGCACTTTTAGTTATATAGTTTATTATATGTTGACTCTAAGACCACGTGGAACTGAAATGGCTGAAATGTCATATGCCCAAGTTCTAAGTTTATGAAGACTAAAATGTAAGAAATGGTCTTTCACTTCAGGTTTTAAAAATGACAGTCCAAAGATAAAAGCGAGTGATATCAGTGATGTGGAAGAAGTATGTGCTTATAGAGAATTTATGGTGTGTACTACAAATGTTGAAGATGGAAACTTCTCAATTTAGGGCACTGTGTAGTTTCAGCTAAGGTGGTTCAGTTTTAGGACTTCTGTCCTTTATGATGTACAGAAAGAAAGTGTGAAAGTGCCTTTCTTTCCTTTCATATAAACACCTTTTCTTATTTGTTAAGAATTTATATAAATAATAGCATATTTTTAAAACTTCTACTATATTTCATGCAGCCTCTTCCATTCTACCTCAGTAACAAAATGTAAAATAATTTCCATGACAGATAACTTTGCTGGAGAAAATTTCCTACATAGCTATTACCTGTGTTCCACTATTCACTAAAACAAATACACAAATACAAAAATTTTAAAGCTCATGCTACAGCATTGTAATGTTGGCTGACTGAACATTATGGCTTCTCAAAATACCCTAATTTCGAAATTCAAGTATAAACACAAATATCTAAGGCATTCTTGTTTATTAGTTAAGATTCTTTATTTGCATGCAGTGTAAACCAAGTGGTTTATTAAGATCTTGCAAATCAAAACCACAATGAGATAGCACTTAACTCCAGTGAGATTGGCTTATATCAAAAAGTCCCAAAACAACAAATGTTGGCGGGGATGCAGACAGACAGGAACAGTCATACACTGCTGGTGGGACTGCAAATTAGTACAACCTCTATGGAAAGTAGTATGGAGATACCTCAGAGAACTAAAAGTAGAACTACCATTCGACCCAGCAATCCCATTGCTGGGTATTTACCCAAAGGAAAAAAAGTCATTCTATAATAAAGACATCTGCACTTGAATGTTTGTAGCAGCACAATCCACAATTGCAAAGATGTGGAAACAACCCAGGTGCCCATCAATACACGAGTGGATTAATAAAATGTGGTATATGTATACCATGGAGTATTACTCAGCAATAAAAAACAACGGTGAATTAACTCATCTGGTATCATCCTGGATGGAGCTAGAGCCCATTCTTCGAAGAGAAATATCACAAGAATGGAAAAACAAGCACCACTGGTACTCACCATCAAATTGGTACTAACTGATCAATACTTATGTCACACATGGCAATAATATTCATCAGGGGGCGGGCAAGCGGGAGAGGGGTAGAGGGGATGGGAAAACTCTCACTGAATGGGTTCGGGGCACGCAGTTTGGGGGATGTCCATGAGTGTAGCTCTGACATGAGCAGTGCATGGGCAATATATATAGCCAAAGTGTTGTACCCCCATAATATTCTGAAATAAAAGGAAAAAAAAAAAAGATCTCAGAGAACGAGCAAGGATCTAGGAGAATAAGCTTGTAAGCAGGAAGAAATAAAGCTTTGGAAAGCAAGGGATAAAAATAATAGCTAATGTTTATTATGTGCCTTTATGTGACAGCAGGTTGTCTAGATGAACATGTACCTACATACACGTATAGATATTTAATATTCAATTAAGCCCTCTGAGGTAGTACAGTATATTTAACTTAGTTCTACAAATTGCCTTTTCTTCATGGAATATGCAAATATTGGTATTCTATCAGGCTGCTGGGGCTATTAATTCTAATTATATACAGCCAGAAACTGGAGCATAAACAGTAGATAAATTTGATGTCCTACTAGACCTAACATGAAGTTTTCCATTGTATTTTCTCAAACACCTGGAAAAAGTATATTTTGTTTAGACAACAGGGTTAACCAACTTTTTTTGTAAAGGGTCATAGAGTAAATATTTTAGGCTTTGCAGGTCACAAGTGATCTCTGTAACATAACTTCTTTTTTTCTTTTTTTGTCATCCTTTTATTTAAAAAAAAAAGAAAAAACACTAAAGTTTCAAATTCAAATACCATGTTTACCTTGCAGACTGTACAGAAACAGGTCATGGAGTAGAATTGGCACATGGGCTATAATTTTTTGACTCCTGAATTAATGAATCAGATGAACTCCATTTACTAAATAATTCCCGAAAATCCTTCTTAGTGGACCACATTGCTATTTTGGGTACCGAGGTATTCATGTTACCTCAGAACTAGTGCCTGATATTCCCTCAAACTTAGTGTCAGCATTTCATGAAGTTAGTAACTGAATGATTTCAAGAAGCAGTGTGCACTGGTTGTTCCTCTGAGGCTATAGCAGGTCCTTCCTTAACCAGTTGCCCTTCTAATCACAGACCTTTATACTTACAAACTGATTAGGAATTAGGTGTGTAGAGAGATTGATCCTCCACTGTGATGACTCACCTTTGGCTTTTCTCACCAGGTGTCCAGAGAGTCAATTATCATTGCCATTGTTAGCTCAAACCACAAATTCCTTGGAGAGGTGCATTATAATTTAGTTTGAATTTTTTGGTGATTAATTTATCACAGCCAATACTTTCTCTAGGTCAAAAAATTGTGACTATGCAACTGGCTGTTAGGACTTACAGTATTATAGTCAAATTTACTGCTAATAATTTGGCCTTCTTCCATTTTGTTATCTAAGTAGGCTATTTCAAATGGAGTGTTTTCCCTGAGACTTCTCATCTCAGAGGGAACAGATAGGAAATACATTTTCTCCTGCTATTTTTCCCACTCAACAAATCCAAAGTGAATAAAGGATCTTCTGTGACTGTGCATGTTGGAAGCACTAACATCAAGGAAAGATTTCAATTGCCTTTCAAGAAGTTACGTTTCATCAATATATCATTTATTTGATTTACAATTTATTCTATAGGCTATTAAACCACTATGATAGAGCCAATAAGTCATTCCTATCTTGCAAAGTCTTTAAATTACATTCCTTACTTCAGTGGTCTTTAATCCTTGATTTACATTTGGGAAATTTTTTTGAAATGCCAATTACCTCCTTTATTCTCCTTTCCTTCCCTCCCTCCCCCCCTCCTTCCCTCCCTCCCTCCCTCCCTCCCTCCCTTTCTTCTTTCCTAAATATTTGAAAAATATAATCCAAAGCCACTAGTGCCCTTTCTCTTCTACCCCACCTCCATCCTAATACTGGTTGGAGCTGCTCCCAAGTTTTAGGCCCAGCATAGCAACAGTTCAGCAGGTGGGTCAGGACAAGAGTAAGGCAGTGTCCTGGTGTGGTTGGGAGATTTGTTACATACAGGAGAATTCAGCAAATGTCTAAATGTACTAAAAATAATGGGAATCAGGCTTTTTACTATTACAGAAGAGATTTATAGACATGAGGAAACTAGAATAAAACCTGTGATGTTGAATTGGAATTAAAGCTATCAGTATGAACTCAGGGTCATGCATAGGTAGATATGCTAGACAGATAGATAAATAATAAATATGTATATGTAATTATGTATTTGGGAGGCTATGTGCATATATCTATATATCTATGTCTGCTTATATATCTATAAATCTATATTCTATATATAGATTCTATATATCTATAAATCTGTATTCTATATTTTATATTCTATATTACCTGTATGCATGTGTGTGTATATACACACACACACAATTACACACACACACACACAAACTTTTTCCTGGGTGCAGCAATATCCAGGAATGTGAGAATACCTATCGGTCAGATCTTGGTTTATAAATATGATTTTCCTATATATCTATATTCTATATCATCTGTTTGTATCTAAAGCCTAGATATAGATTTCCCACTGGGAATGCCCAGAGGCAGAAAAATCCAGTATCATGAGAACACTTAGTGGCCAGAGCTTCGTTTCTAAATATAATTTTCCTCTAAAGGAAAGTGGTGCTCCTTGGAGAAATGGCTGATTTCATGACTGGAATATCTTGTTGTTCCAGAAAGAAACAAAATGAGCCTGGAATATCTTGTTCCAGAAAGAAAGGGAGCCTTCAAAAATGATAAGGACATGTTAAAAGAACATGGACACCAGATAGAAAGACTTCTCACTGGCCAAATATGGGACAGTTGAACACAATGGATTATATCTCAATTAGTAAAATTGATTCAGGCAAGAATCAACCACAGATGATTCATAGTTTAATGAACAATGGGACATTTACATAATCTTGACATATCTTCTACAAAATAATTATTAATTACAAAGGTAAAATAAATAACTTTACAGTGCAGAAAACTGGCAGTCACCACCAGGCTGGCCAACAGTTTACATAATCAGTTATGGGACACATAGAACTTGTATAAACACCTGACAAAATGAGATTAGAAAAAAATAAACAATCTAGTATCATTTCTATGATATTTCTGTGAGAAAATGGATAACCTGGATTTATTTACGAGGAAGTATGAGACAAATCTAAACTGAGAAATATTTTACAATTGTTCTTCCAATGTCTCTGTACTGTTGAAATCTGATTGAAATAAATATAATATAAAACAGTATGTGAGGTAATGTGTATTTTAATTTGGCAATCCCCAACCCCAGGCTGCAGACCAGTGCCTGGGCTCAGCGGGAGGGGGGGCAGCAGGCAGGCGAGTGAGGCTTCACCTGTGTTTGCAGCCGCTCCTCATCTTTGGCACCGCCACGTGGGCTCCGCCTCCTGTCAGATCAGCAGGGCATTGGATTCTCAGAGGAGCCCAACACTGCTGTGGACTGTGCATGCCAGGGATCCAGGTTACGCGCTCCTTGTGAGAGTGTCTGGTTTCTGATGATCTGGGGTGGAATTGGAGTGGTGGTCCTGGCGCTGGGGCGGGGCTGCAAGTGCAGATTGTCATTGGCAGAGAGGTTTGACTGCGCAATGAATGCGGTGCGCTTGGGTCACTCGGGGACCCCCTCCCACCCACCCCGACCCCCGTCAGCGGAAGGATTGTCTTTCATGTCTTCCATAAAGCTGGTCCTTGGTGCCAAAAAGGTTGTGGACCGCTGTTTTAATTAGCTTCATTTAGCCATTCCACAATGTATACATATTTCAAAACAACATGTTGTATACTATAAATATATACAATTTTTGTCAATTTAAAAAATAAATTAATTAATTTAAAAAGTAATATAAAATAAACAAATTCCTGGAATCCATGCCAGAATAATATAAATCAGATTCTCTGGAAATGGCATGCGGAAAATGGTGCTTTTAATCCCCTAGGTGATACTGGCTTTGAGAATGACAAATCTGCATAAGGTCAGGAAACATCTGTTGGCAGAATGAATTGTTGTGTTTCAGGTTACATAATCAATATTATAAAAAGAATTTAGTAAGTACCCTGAAACTTTATTACTAGAACTATTCCCCAGACACATGCTGATAAAAAATTAGGAGCTTTATTGTGCACTTGGTTCCTTGAGACATGCTAGAGTCTGATTTTAATTACCTATCTTGCAAACATAAGGGTAGTTAATTATTATTATTAAGTTTTCTTAGGAAAGTGAGTCAAAGCTTTTCAGTCCATAAAGAAACATCTGCTAAAGTCAGAGGAAGGTCATCGAAAGCTGTTCTTTGTGCCTTAAATTTTGGTAAATTTCCAGATCTTTGCAAATAATGTTATCCCAATGGGAAAGGGCTTAATCCTCACCAAACAATGCCCTAATATTCACATAAGCATGCAAGTGATGTTATGAATTCACTAGTATTCGCAATCTGTAGAATCCAATTTGTAATTTTGTTTTCAATATTTGAAAATGAACCTTCAAAAATAACATGTAATCAGGATGATCATAGAATATTTGAGAGTTCTACATTGAAAAGCAAGCACATAAATGTAACATTCAGGTAAAAGTTTTCTTGTAAAGATTCCATTGGCCTATAACAGACATAGAATATAAAGTAGAGCTATATTTCATAGACATTGGACTTGTACTTTCTATTGTTTAGGAGCTTATAGTTTCTTTTAGCTTTTATTTTCTCACCTTCTCAGTAATACTTACTCCACAGTTCCATTACAGCTTAGTATGTGTAACAGGGCACAGTCTACATGAATTCTTAGCTCCACTAGCCCAAGGTCTGACTGTATTCTTGGTCACTTTCTTAAATCTCAAGTGAATATAACTTACTACCAATACTTTAATCTTGGGTCAAGTGGACCAATTGCTTGAGGTTATACAGATCAAGTTTGTTTGAGAAGAGAAATCAGGTATTTGAATTTATCACTCTCTTGTTTTGAATTATGATAGATTATCAGACACAGCTATTTTAACATGATCTAAGTTACAGTGTTTTACTTTAATAGTTATCTACTTTGCCAAAAGACTAGTTTTCTGTTTCCATGTGTCTTCAGATGTCGATGAATTTATTATAGTTATTTCATCACAGTTTTCCATAGGTCAGATCCTAGAGTATGAGTGCTTCCTTCCCCTTCATTGCTAAGTAACTAATTCCAAATATGGTACTTCCCTGGATGTTAATTGCCTGCAAGCCCTTCTCAGTAGCAATTTCTTTATCAGTTAGTATTCTTTAGTTAAAAACCAGCAAAAAAAAAAACCTGGATATTTCTGGCAGAAATGAAATTTCTTATAAGAGTACTAAGAGCTTATACAAATGAGAGGATGACAATGTCGGAAGTGGAACAGAATACAGGGAGTTCTGGGGTGCTACCCAAGCTAAACTCTAGGAACAGTCATAATAGCAGTGACATTAGTGCACTTCTGCTGGGATGAACAAATATTAACCACTTCTACTAGTCTTGAACCATAGATTTAAGATTCCAAGTCTAAGGAGAGATCATTTGACTGGTAGAGTTTAGGATACATTGCTATGCAATGGCTGTCTTGACAAGATCAGTAAACAGAGCCAAAGAGTTTCCAGGAACCCCACAGGCAACTGTAGAAGAATGACAGGCACTGGATTATAATATATCACTGAAAAGTATACAATGCAATAGTTTGTTTCACATAAAAGAAATCAGAGTGCTGTTAAGAAGGACAGATGGATGCTGAGGATGGAGGGAAGCAAAACACTAAACTAATCAATAATATGATCACCTTGAAAAGAATCTGAAATACTGACTCCAAGGATCAGTATTATAAAAGACAATTAGGTAATTAGGAGTCAAAAGGGTTGATTTTTCCCATTATTGTTCTCAAATATACTTTATTTAAAGTTTATGTGTGGTGAAGGCTTTTCCTATTTAATTCACCTATGTCTAGATCAGCAGTTTTTAAATTTTATTTACATCATACCACTTTAAGGACAAAATTACATTTATGATCATAAGCCACAAAATAGTATACATAGGCATATAGGTACATAAATAGCACATAATTTTAGAAAGTTTATGAGGTCCACTCATAGATCACTAATTAAAACTTAGGGGATCTATGGTTCTCATTTTAAGAAATCATTTCTAACAGATTGATCCATGGATATATCTCAAATCAAAGGTAAAGTTTCAGTAATGTCATTAGTTTCTCTGAAATTTTCAGGTCCAGAAATATTTATCTTGTTATTTGCAAAGACTATATGGAGTTCCAAAAGATTTTATTTTTAATGTATTTTTTAAGATTTTTAAAACAATACTTTTTTTTAGAAAACATATAGCATGTCTTAAAAGTTATAACAAAGAGTCATAAAACCCCACCACCCAGTACTAACAATTATTAAGTTATTGACATTATTATGTAATTTCTCTATTTCAATTTTTCTATCTCTGTCTTTATGCAATTGAATATTTGATGCCTTATGTGACGCTTTTCTTTTAACATTTTATCATACACATTTACAATTACCATTAAAATTTATTTATAAACTTCATTTATCTATTCACTTGACACAGGTAAGCCACTAGCAGAATCAATTTCCAAACTAGTAGACATTAAAGTATAGTGTGCTCTTCTTGTTAGGAAAGTGAATAGGAGGCAAACTGGACAGGATTTTAGTCATTTGGATTCAATCTTATATTTTGTGAAGGAGATTAGCTTGGTTAAACTTCTGAAGGTTGGGGTATTGTAATTAGTAAGCATGTTTAGATATAACTTTGAGAAATCAAGTTGATTAATCAAAACAATGTATGACATGGATGACAGCAGGATTAAAGTAAAGAAAAGAGTCTACACCATTTTAAATATGATATATATTATCCAGCCAAGGGGCACTTTCATCCTATCTAAAAGTTTCACTGTGAAATATTAACTTCTTCCCATTTTCTCCTTGACATTCAAATAAACAAAATGACAGGGAGAATTACCTATTAGGAAAATCATTTTTTTAAAATCTTTTCTAGATGGAAGTTTAAATAAATCAATTATAGGCAAATGTGAACCAATTTAGTACATAAAATTTAAATATGTATTATCCTGTTTACTGAAATTTCACTCAAAAACTCTTGCTGGAAGTTTCAGTATTATCTAATTCTTATAAAAACCAAATCTGAGGACATAAGGTTGAGGTAGAACTCCCCCTCTTTCCCTATATAATGTTGTATAATGATGTATCATCACAGTTTGCTCAAGCCCCAGTGATTGCATAATATGCGAAATGTGGACTTTACTTAAAGAGACTCCGCATTTCAGGATATGTGACAACCCCAACGTTTTGAATGATTAATTTTAATTACTTATTTATTTTAATAACTTGTATTTATTTATTTATTTATGTTGTAGTAACAATAATTTTAATTATTAGGCTAAAACATAATTAGCACTTGCAGATCACCTTAGGGCTTAACAAAAGCTTTCAGATACACCAGCTCATATGTCTATTGTTTTATAATATATAGTTTACTACAGTTTATCTATTGACAATTAAAGCGTATAATAACAATGATTTGTATTTAGCTTAGAAGTGTGGGGATTTCTTTTGTATTTGTGTATGATGATATCCTGGAAATTAATAACATTTCAAAGTAATAATGTATCATTTGGAAGTTTGCTCAGGAATTGCATCACACTTCTCTGCTTAGGAAAGGCGTACTATGTATTCTATCTACCTCCACTTTGTTTTCTCGTTTGAGTCATGGTTTTCTTCCATCCTTGAGTCACAATAGTTAAGGATTTCAGTTTTCAAAGCTCAAACAGAAGCTATGCTGTAAATATCCACATTCCCTTCTCTTTAAGTCTTCCTAGATTTCAGGCAGTGATTAGAAGCATCAACGGAGTAGGTAAGAAAATCAACACATTTGCCCAGGTCTTAACAGTGCCAGCGAAAGGCAATACTAATATAGGCTTATTTGATGGCAAGAGCTGGCATTTGATAAAGAAAAGATTAACAGATTGGGTACAGCTGGAGAAAATACTTTCTAAACTTAGCCTAAAGGTGTTCTATGATTACTAATAAATGTCTTGGAATCCAGGAGTAAAAGTAAGGTAACAAGACCATTTTTCAAAATAGCCCTTTGTTACACGGGATAGGAAATTCTTTTAAAAAGCATTTTATTTGGCTTTAATTAAAAACTACAGTTTTTTTAAACTTTTCTTTAAAAAATATTGCTTAGGGAAAGAAAAAGGAGGAATGTTTATATACAGTTTAACAAATCACCTCAATAAATGTTCTGTTGGTGTACAAAGTTAGACCCAGAGGCCAGTCTGTAATGTTGATTTAAAGTTGAACTCTTTATCTTAAGAAAGTAAAAGAAATGGCGAGTAATGTTGCATCTCTTAACCCCACTCACTCTCAGGAGAATGTGGGTTTGGAAGAGAAAGGGAGAACAGATTGAGAATTTGAGTCTCAGAAAAAGAAAAGCTGAATCTTCCTTTTTTTTTAAATTTCAGAATATTACGGGAGTACAAATGTTTTGGTTACATGGATTACTTTTGTACTGCTTGAGTTGAAGTTATAAATGTACCCAGCACCCAGATAGTGGACATTGTACCCATTAGGTGTGATTTCACCCATCCCCTCCTCCTCCCTCCCACATACTTGATTTCCATTGAGTTTTACTTCCATATGTGCATGTGAGTGCTGCTCTATTAGTTCTAATTTAATGGTGAGTACATATGGTGTTTGTTTTTCCACTCTTGAGATACTTCACCTGTGAGAATTGTCTCCAGTTCCATCCAGGTTGTTACAAAAGGTATTAATTCATCATTTTTTATGGCTGAGTAGTATTCCATGGTATACAGATACTGCATTTTAATAATCTACTCATGGATTGATGGGCACTTGAGTTGGTTCCACATCTTTGCAATTGTGAATTGTGCTGCTATAAACATTCGAGTGCAGGTGGCTTTTTGGTAAAAAGACTTCTTTTCCTTTGGGTAAATACCCAGTAGTGGGATTGCTAGATCAAATGGTAGGTCTACTTTTAGTTCTTTCGGGAATCTCCATACTGTTTTCCATAGAGGTTGTGCTAGTTTGCCGTCCCACCAACAGTGTATAAGTGTTCTTATCTCTCCGCATCCATGCCAGCATCTGTTGTTTTGGGACTTTTTGATAAAAACCACTCTTACTGGAGTTATAGAATAGTAATATTTAATATTCATATTTTTCTTAAAATTTCATTTTATTATTTGTTTGAATCGTTAATAGATTCACATATATCAAAATTCAAAAGATCTTGCTATCTTATTTTTCCCTTTTTTACACATATGGTAGACTATCTATTTACAATGAACTGTATTATTATTTAATGGCAAACTTTGAAGTTATATGAGAATATCAAATTTTTTTATTTTTTAAGTGACTGTATATATGCAATGCATTTATTCCATTCTCTGTGAATGAACTTTACATTGTTTAAAGTTTTTTCACCCTTGCAAAACTGTTATTCACTGAATAGCTGGGTACATATATCATTTTGCCTATGAATGCACTTACATACAGCATAAAGTCCAACAACTGGAATTTCTGGGTCAAAAGGTATGTGCATTTTTAATTTGGGGAGATATTGACAAATTACTCTTCTAAGGAACTATACCAATTTATTTATTTTTTTCTTTCTTTTATTTCAAAATATTGTGGGGGTGCAAATGTTTTTGGTTACATGGATCACTTTCGTAGATATCACTTTACCCCAGTTTGAATGGCTTTTATTAAAAAGTCCAACAACAATAGATGTTGGCATGGATACAGAGAGAAAGGAATGCTTATACACTGTTGGTGGGACTGCAAATTAGTACAACCTCTATGGAAAACAGTATGGAGATTCCACAAAGAACTAAAAGTAGACCTACCATTCGATCCAGCAATCCCACTACTGGGTAATTACCCAAAGGAAAAGAAGTCATTTTACCAAAAAGCCACCTGCACTTGAATGTTTGTTGCAGCACAATTCACAATTGCAAAGATGTGGAACCAACTCAAGTGCCCATCAGTTCAAGAGTAGATTCACAAAATGTGGTATATGTATATCATGGAATACTACTCATCCATGAAGAAGGATGACTTAATGCCTTTTGCAACAATTTGGATGGAACTGGAGACCATTATCCTAAGTGAAGTATCTCAGGAATGGAAAAACAAACACCACATGTAAATTGAAACTAACCGATGAGCACACATGTGCACAGGGGGAAGTAAAACTCAGTGTATTTGTTTATTTATTTCATAAATATTATCAAGCAACTCTGTGTCAGATAGCAATAACCTCTGAAATACAGAGATGAAGGGGATGATTAATCTTTTCAAAGCTTCCACAGTCTAAAGGGGGAGAAAGACAAGTTAGCAACTATGTGGAATGCAATGAGTGCAACAGCATTTAGTATAACAGAGACGAGCAGAGTTGTGTGGGAACAATTTCATAATTTAAGGAGGCTCAGGGGTGCTTCAGCTTTATATAGTTGAAATTCAGTAGGAGTTATTCAGGTAAAGAATTGGGGTTGGGGGAGGAGGCAGAGGACAAAGCTTGTAGAAAATTATAAAGGTGAGCCATGCCCCCAAAATACATGATAATTGATAAGTAGTTTAGGAGGTTCCTTAATGAGGTATAATTGGACAGGAGCTAGTTCATAAACTATTAATAACTCATATGTGGTAGTTTGGTATTTGACTTTGATTCTGAAAGACATAGGAAGCCGTGGGAAGCTGGGATTAACATAGTTTATGATTTTTATTTGTTAACATTGTGGAGGCAGACTAAAATGTGCAACAGTCAAAACAAGTTATTGTATGTTGTAGGGTTATGGAAAAGAGGTCATGAGGGCCTTAGTTATACAGAATAGACAAGAAGATAAAGAAGAGAGAAAGTATTTACAAGTGTAATTTATATGCATAGACTAACAGAGTAAATTGTAGAATTCTGTTTCTAGCAATTCTAGGTTAATGATTCCACAAGTCACATATGAAGATTGCCTTCTTTTATCCTTGGAGAATTATTTATATATGTATCCATTTATTTTATTTTCTTACAATTAGATGTGTTCATCACTACATATATTGAAGCATCCATGAAAACAGTGGAAGGGTTTATGGATAAAATTCTAGTTCATTCCTGGTGGATCAATGTGTGTTGGACTTCCTTACACTGCACACAACTACAAAAATGGAAACTGTATATGGATCAATTATTTTCTGGCATTGGAAAAGAGACAGCACAGGCCCATGATTCTTAAAGGAAGGAAAACAGACAGTGAGCTACACAATTACCCTGAACTTATGCTTATACTCAGAGCAGTATACGAACCTAAGCATAGAACAATGAAGCCCACAGAAGGAGTAGTGGAAGAAGATGTTTTCAAGACTTTCCTAGTTAACGACAGGGTATTAAATCTTGGGCAGTCCCGAGGAATATTGGATTTTACTAATGCACAGGGACTCTCCACTGGCCTCTGCATTACCAAGACTTCTCAGAACCGCAACTTCGTCTGTGAGATTCTTTCTTTTCTTATTCCTTCATTGTCTCCCTGCTTTCATAGGTGTCAGATCCACATCATCACAGTCTGGAATTTCTCCCAACCTACTTTTATTCTCTCTTTTATCATTCACAAACATTTTTCCAACATGTCTCTTACACATCTAATCCTAAATTACCATCTTCTTTCTGAGAACCCAACATATATAGGTGGTACCAGGAGAGCCTGAGAAAACAGGTGTTAGGGGTTAGGGACCGGTGTACTCACCAACTGGCAGAGGATCTGAGTGGTGTATGGGATATGAAAAGATGCTGGAACAAAGTGGCAAGTCACTTACTATAGCTGCAAAAGAAGCTCTCTAGCTTTCACACTTAGGATTTAGCGGCTTATTTGCCACTCACAATTTCACTTTATTCTTCTGCATGGCATTTATACAACTTAGTAATAACCAGTCAACTCCATTGTCACTGTAGGCACTGTTCTTCCCAATACTCTCAAATGTCTGGACCTTCATATTAGTAAATATGTCAAACTCCAAACTATTGTGTGCGATTTCACTTGCACTTATTAATAAGTGTAGGTGAACTTAACAAGTAAACTTAAATCTGAAATGACCTGGAAAAATGACTTTGATTCTGAAAGATATAGGACAGTTGGAAAAGGAGGACACCTTTACTAATATGATATCATAGGAGGAAAGAAGAGGGGATGTCATACACTTGGAAAAAAATATTGATTGCTATAATTCTGAGCACATACCATTAAAAGCAAATCCTTGAAACAGATAATTTTTAATTAATAATAGGGAAGATTGAACATTATTATATAGGCTTATTACCAAGCCATTCATTTATTCATTCTTTCATGCATTTATTACTCATTCTTTCAAAAATATATAATACTTGCCAATTAAATGTCCAGGACTAAATTCTGAATTCAGAGAAATAGAGAGAGAGAGAGAGATATAAATGTTGATTGTTGCTATATGTAATTTTGTATCAACATATATAGATATATCTATATCTATATCTATATCCATACACATATGTGTATAGTACAATATATATTATAATTTATATACACACATATAGAAATAAGGACAACCCAAATAAGAACAAAGAGAGGTCATTTTTTAAGAGCTTATTATACAAGAGAGTGAGTCACAATCACTTGTGTTTTGAAGACACTCAAAAGGTGTGCAAAGGAGTGGGAAAGCTTTATTGTGAAATAAAAGGAAAGGCTCAGATGTATGCTGATTAGAGGTTGTTGGCCTGACGAAGCTGAAGGTGGGCTAACTAGACACGCAATATTTTATGTGATTGGATTGGGTGGCATTGAAACATATTTGGCTTTCTCTGGTTGGTTTTGATTTGAAAGTGGGACAAAAATAGGAAAGCCAACAGTCAATGGTTAATGACCAAGTCCTGGTTATTCTGTGGCAATTGCTGTACAATTTATGGTTTAGCTTCCCAATTGGTTGTTGCAGATTCAGAGGTATGTTATCATGCATGGTCTACCCACTTCCCATGGGTATATGCAGTCTCTGAGTTCCCCTTTTGGTCATTCTCTGATTTTGAGTAATTGAACATTTTAGGGAAGGTTAGAAATCCAGATGTTCACCACTTGGTGGCTGTCCAGTTATCGCCATAATCAACTGTATCATGAAACCTTCTTTAACATTTTTTGTTGCAGTCATCTAACCAGAGAGTGACTACACAGAAGCACTTGTGACACGTAATGGAATGCAATGGAGTAGCATCATGACTATTATGGCTTTTAAAAAGCAAATAATATTCTCAGTAAGATACTTTGGAACATGAAACTCTAATTGCCCACCCCAGGCCAACAGAGGATCAACCTTAGAGAACCAGGTAGCTCTTTCCTTCAAGTTATGTATAGATCATTGTACTTTGCCTGTTTCGTTGATCATGAAGAGCAATGTTAGTAATGCCATCATGACCAGTCAACAAAAATCTAGAGCCAATTGATTGCCACTCACTACTCATGCCAATGATTTTATTGGTGTATACCCATTTATGGCAGTAATTGTATTGTTATTAACTTCTTCAAAAGCTACTGATAAGCTTCTTGCACTCTATTTCTATGATTCCCATTGTCATGGAGAACACTCCTCTAATTGTTCACATAAACCATTAAATAACTGCTCAGGTAGTGTGCCTGAACAGTTAAGGTGGTTCCCTTTTGGAGTTTGTGTCTGAGATTGAATTTCCAGCCTGTGTGATTTGCAGAATTATGGTATCTGTGTACATGCAAGTCTCAGGTTACTATTTCTAAAGGGCATGAGGTTTTAATCTCACACGCACAAGACCAAACTTGGGCACAGCATTCCACATGTGGAGATCCAGTAAAAAAGAAATTGCTTAAGACATGAGATCTACACCAAGGCCTTACGTTATCTAGGTTACATATTAAGTTTACTGAATTAAAATTTAAAATTATCTAGGGTCAGATTGATAGATAATAGTAATTCGTTCTTCTTCTGGGAAAGAAGGACACGAGCAAGTTCACAATTTGATTTGTTTAAGGCCATTCGCCCAGGTGTGTGCAAGTGCATACGACATGGCTGTGATTCCCTGTGGTGTCATTTGCTGAGAGCAGAATTGTCCAGAGGTTTTTGTCAGAGGTATCTAATGACAGATGGCATATCAAAAATTCAGGAAGATTAAGGGTAGTGGCTATTGTTTCACATAATCTATGAATGGCATTAAAACAATTATGTTCTAACCCAATAATTCTAATAAAGAGTAATTATAAAAGTGGCATTTATTAAGGGATCACAATCAGCGACCTATATAAAATAAGAAGAGTGATTATAAGCAAGCAGATAAAAATAAAACATGAATTACACAAAGGTCTTGATCTGATATCTTAGGTGGAATTGTGTACTATCCAAGGACAACTACTTGTTCATAAGGTCTTGGTTCAGCTGTCTTCTTCTGAAGACCAATTGTTTCTAGAGCATTTCTAATAATACTCAGATTGAGGACTCCTATTAAATTTTGTAGAATTCTGGGTTGTTTATTTAATTGTGAAACATGTACTTGAGGACTGATACTCTGGATTTTCACTGCTTTATTTGTTGTTAACAGTTCCTGATACATTTCTTTCCAATGAGGTTCAAAATCACTTTTTTCTTTATTTTCCCTTCAAACAGGCAAAATCTACTAGTTGAAGATCATGAAGGGACTGTGTAGAAAGATTTTGTGGAAACACGGGCTTAACTTTCTGGTGATGGAATGGATATATTACCAGAGTCCCTTGTAATATTTTGCCATGTCTACTTGTAGCAGGGAAGAATCCAGTATTCCTAAACATATAGGGCTTCTAGGTTTTTAATTACTAGGAGGATAACTGATGTATTTCTAAGGGGTGAAACATTATGGTCCTAAAACCTGGTGAGAGTATCTTTGGGAAAAATATGATCTAATTAATTTTATTGGAAATATTTGTGTATGGCTTTTAAGATACTTTGCTGTATTTTCAAGCCTCTTTTTACCCTCAAGTTTACTGTGGAAAGAGGGGTCCTGTAGGTGCCTTTCTAGGCTTGTACAATCAGCTTCTGCCATTCATAGTTTAGCCTCTGAGACACGTAGTTTAGACTCTGAGATTAAGGCTAGCATGTGTACCAGTTGATATAGGTCAGGTAAACTAAAGCAATCTAAATTTCTCAATGATTAGCTTCTGATCTTGCCTGGGTTTGGGGATATCTTTAATTACAGATCTTATCAGCTTGGGTCCCAAGTTTAAATTCTATAATTACCTTCATACTTGGCTCATGGGCAGAATAAATTTTTAGGAGGAGGTGACATTTGGGGTTTTAGGAGAACCACTGGGAAAAGGTTAGGACTTTGGAAAATGGAGAGAGGGACTGAGTTGATACAGGTTCAGAATGAAAGACATTGGAAAGCTAAGGAGGAAGAAGGAAACACGGGTAAAGGAAGGCAACTGGAGGATGAGGAGAGGGAGAATTTACTAGGGAAGACGTTTAGTTCATTTTCGTCATGGTCCTCAAATGTTTCGTTAGCTTTAAACAAAGAACATTTTAGTGAAGCATGTTTAAGTCAATTTTTTAAAAAAATCAGGCCTCTGCATACAAAAACAACTGACCATTGAGCCTGAGAAATGTTATTCCATTTCTTTTTTATGGCTCTTCTCAAATGAACACTTGATTCTGCACAGAGGCCATTGTTATTAGTTGCTTAGGGCTGTCACAACACAGGACCACAGTCTGAGTGGCTTAAACAAAAACACTCATGTTTTCACAGTTCTGGATGCCAGAATTCTAAGATCAAGGTGTCAGCAGGTTTGGTTTCATTCTGAGGACTTAACGTGGAGGCGGCCATCTCTTCCACATGTCTTAACATGGTCTGCTCTCTGTGTTTATGTCTTGTTCTTCTCTTCTCATAAGGACACCAGTCACATTGGATTAGGGCCACCCTAGTGACCTTAGTTCACCTTAATTGCCTATTTAAAGGCCCTATCTCCAAACACAGTCACATTCTGAAACACTGGGGATTAGGACTTCAACATATGAATATTGGGGGGACATAATTCAACTTATAACACTATTGAAGGCCCAAATCATATTAGTGAAATTATGCCATTTTGAGAGAAAATCACAAGAATAGGATTGTAATGAGTACATGTGAGAAGCAGGAGTTTTTTCCTGGAATAGGAGGGAATTTAAATTTAGAGAATACCATAAGAACTAGCAGTGATTGAATGAATGTTCTGCTTAGACACTTTGTGTCTCAGGCTGCCTACCTCATTGTTGGCCACCTCCTCTGAATGCAGACCCAACAATATGTACCCCCTGGAAGGCAGAAAACCAGAGAAAATGCTCTCCGGATCAAAGCCAATACCTCAGGATAAAAAACTGAAACAGAAGGAGAATCACATCTAGCTCTCTCCGTGACAAACAGCAAAGTTATCCAAGTGGACACAGAAATAGCAAACTCAATGGTCTGTGAGGCCCATTCAAAAAGGATTATAAGGCTAAAGCCTGAGTTCTACCTCATTCAGCTCCTTTGTGTGACAAACAATGCTTTGAGACAGCACAACACAAAATGGCAGAACAAAAGAGAGCAAAAGATGATGAGAAGAAATACCTTGCTTCCACCACGGATGCCAGACAAATGGGAACCAAAAACAAGACTCTGGTAACAGAGACTAAATAACCAAGGAACTCAACACAAACAGCGATATTCAGAGCTGGTGCTGACTTATCACAAATGCGAAGACTCATCAAACCGTGAGAAGCGAGTCAAAGGGTGCCTCCGTGTGTACCACATCTGGTTGAAGAGCAGGGTTCATGGTAAAACAGTACAGATGTATCCAGGAAAACTATATAAATAAAGGACAATACTCAAATGAGTACAGTGTATTTATTCAGAATTTGCTATTGCAAGGGAATCAGCCACTATTACATGCATTTGTCAGAGACTTGAAAGCAGGCAGAAGAGTGAGAACAATTTCCAGTGGAAAAAAAGGAACGGCCTCAGGTATGTGCTGATTGTAGGTTGACAAGGAGAAGCTGGAGGCAGGTCAAGTAGAAGTTAGGCATCCCATATAATTGGTTTAGCAAGCATATTTGATTTCTCTGGTTGGTACTGAGTGGGAAATGGAGGCAAAAAATAGGGAAGCTTATAGTCATTGACCTAGTCCTAATCTTTCTGGGTTGATTATTATAGAAGCTGTGTTTGACCTCCTAGACTGATTCCTGTAGAGTTGCAGAGTGTGTGGTTGGCTTCTTAGGCTTGTTCCTGAAGAAGCTATGAGTCAGAGTTCTATTGTCATATGTGATCTGGCCAAGGTCTATTTGTACGCTCTTATATTCAATCTCTCATGTATCATTCATGACATATATTTAAACTATACACACATGCACACACACACACACATTCTGTATTCTCTTGGAGCTCCACCTCTATGGGAGAGATAAATATATATGAATAAGTGACCAGAATAATAAAAAGCTAAATTGTATAGAATATGCAAGAAGAATTATAGGAGAATTTTTGAAGATAAATTTTGAACTAAGCTTGCCCGTGTGCATTGAGAAGAGGGTCAGCTATGGCATTGCTTGAATATTAAGTGAAACAAAACAGTATATGCAACCTAGTTAAATGGAGGAAGAAAGATAATATTTCCTAGTAGGGTAAACATGAATGATCAAAGACATCCAGATGGTTAAAAACAAACTGTGTGTAGGGAAATAAAATCAGTTAAATGTGTTTACATGTAAAGAGAAGTAACAGAATGGATGGGCAAGTAGACAGCAGTCACACTGTAGATTATTTGATTAAGGAGCTTACACTTTCATCTTCATATGATGGGAAGCTATGAAGGCTTTTATAGGGAGTAGTGACTTAATCTGAACTTCTTTAAATAAATTGTCTTGAAGACATTAGAGGATGGATTTCACTGGGACAAATCTACAATCGGGGAAAGTAGCTTTTAAGTTAGTGTAAGAATACTCAAGTGATAAGTACCACAAATATGGCAGGGATGGTAATAGATATTAGAGGAGGAAGAAAAATAAAGAACCAATTAAGAAGTAAAAGAAAGAACTTTTGGATTCAGAGTGGAAAGGGAGAGGGAGGAGTAAAGTTATATCTGGATGGCCTGGTAATCCAATCTACTGACATAGATGGGGCACACGGGACAGTGGATTGGCTAAAAATGTTATTAAAATATTGACTTTGTTGAGCTTGACTTTCCTTTAAGAGAGCCAGGAACCTATTTCCAATAAATATTTTGATATAATTTCAAGTTGAGGGAAGACGCTATGAGTTTGCAGGAGACAGCTGGCACCATTACAGAATAATGGGAGTAGGTAAAGTGGAAAATGACAGTAGGTGTCCCTGCATATGTTTATATAAAATGATTTCCTTCCTCCAAAATAGCACTTACCACAGCTCTACATTTTAAGGAGGTTATTTAGGTGCCTGGTTTATATATTCCTGTTGGCCTTCTGACAGAAGGAAATTTAATATGTTTGCCATTCTAATTTTAGTGCCTAGTGTACTCTGGAATGTTTTAATAGCTTAATATTTTTTAAATAAATCAGTGAATAAAGAAATGGATGAATATAATCTTAAAGCAAGCACAAATTTAAATGATATAAGGAGAAAGAGGGATACATAAATGTGACCGTGAAAGAATGGATGAGAAAATGAGGACAATCGTGCCAGTGTGGTGTCAGGGAAGGTAACGGAAGGGAGGGTTTAAACAGGTAAGTAATAGACTCTGCAGTTCAAATGGAACAGAAATGCTCAGTAAGTGAAGACTAAAATCAATCAGCTTTGGCAACAGGATCTTTGCAGATATTAGCCAGAATTATTTCCATAGAGTGAATAAGGCAGTGTCAGAATGCAGTGGGTTGGGATGGATCGTAAATGGAAAAGAAAATTAAGACAGAGAGTGCAGTCTACTTTGAAAAATATGAGTAGAGAAGCACAGAAATTATAGGATTGTTATAGAGGGAGGTGGGATTATAGAATACTATGACTGAGCCTCAATTGCAAATTTGAATCTGGAAAATTTGCAATATTTTTAAGTTAAGACGAAGGTGCAGGTAGAGAGAAAGACAGATTGAAGATTCAGGAGGGAAAAAAAAAAAAGAATTACTGGTGAGGCCAGTTCCCTGTTGGGAAGAAATGTGTCTGCAGTAAAGGAAATAAAAGGGAGTGTGGATTAAACAAAACAAAACAAAACAACAACAAGAAAAAACACACTGTAGAGCTCCTTAAGTAGAGATTTGGGGAGGGGCAGCAGAAGTGAAAGGAAATCATAACTGATAACTTTCATTATCTTTGAGAGCCAGGATTTGATCTCATATCATCTGGTTTTGAATTTATATTAATAGTTCAGTATAAGACTGAATGTAAATAGATATTTGGGAATTGGGCCAAATTTAGAAAATAAGATACTAATTTTTCCAACATATTAGGCATTTGAGGCACGTTGTATTTCCATCATGGCCACACAAGTTCTCCTTTACCCCATGTTTTTACAATTTACTGTTGATACTTCTCTTATTGAGAGATGAGGTGTATGTGTTCCCTGTTTTTGTGTATGGGTGAAAATGTGTCTATACTTGAAGGATTTCTGGGCTTAAGTCATCAAAAGTGATATAGCTGCCACATGGTTCTCCTGGTGCACTCTCACATCCTTGGAACCCAGCTACCACCAGGCTTTGAGAATGTCCAGACCATTCAAAAAGCCCAAAGGTGGGTGTTCTGGCCCACAATTCCAGCTAAGCTTCTATCCAACAGCCAGCTCCAATTTGTGAGCACATGGATGAACCATCTTGGAAGCAGATGCTCCATCTCCAGTCAGACTGCCCCAGCTGTTGTTAAGTGGGGCAAAGATGAAACTTGCCCTATAAGCCAGGCCTATATTGCAGATACATGAGTTAAATAAATGTTGTTGTGTTAGGCCACTACAATTTGGATTGGTTTGCTATGCAGCAATATTTACTTAGTACAAGAGCATTATATAGATAGATACATACATATACACATACATGTATGTATATGTGTATATGTGTGTGTATATATATATATTCCATTAAATAATTTTATGCAGGGCAAAACTGAAAAGCTCATGGCCTACAAAGAAGGAGAAACAGAACCCTGACTATCCTTCTTTTAGAAAATGCCCATTTTAAATTTTATAATCTATGACAGATTAGCTAAAGGACTGTATTTTAAAGACCAATTTGTATAAAGTTATTGCTTTATCTAACAATTTTCTCTAAAAATTGTCCTTCCTGAAATATTTTAGGAAACAAATAAACCACTCTGAAGAAATGGCTTAGTTGAGTTGGCATAGTTAAAGTATACAACTGGGAACCAATCCATTTGATTCCATGTTACATATACATAAGGGTATCTTCGAAGTTGTCTACATATAAGAAAAAAGTAAATAATGGAGAAGAAAAATAAATTCCATTTCTTCTCTGTTATTTGTTCTTCTCTTATATGTAGACAACTTGTATGATGCCCCTTGAAATGCAACAATTAAATCCTTTGAGCACTTTATAATGAATAAAAAATCTCTTAAAATATTTTGTCGCTATAACAGCAAAATACATATCTGGAAGAATTTTTCCTCTTTGACAATATCCTGGTTGTTTGACAACGAATATTATGTGCATTTCAGTGATAAGATAGTGTCTGTGAAAGTTGCTCAGTGCTGTGTTAAAATTAGAATTTTTCGTAGATGGTGCAATATTATGTGAGAACTAATATCACTGTTAAAGGCTAAAGAAAAAAAAAACATTTGCATAAAATAACTCAAGGTCAAAAAATAAAATAATGATAGTGAGTAAGTGAAATCACCCTTAATAATAATGACTTCTGACCTTTGAAACTTTTTTCTCTGACAAATTTTTTCTTGTTAATGTTCCTTATTATTCATAAAATGTGGTGGACGAAAAGAGTATAAGAATATATTTTTAGCATTACTATAAGAGCAAGAATTGCATTTATCTGTGATGTCAGTGCTCATAGTCTAGGCTCAGAAATTAAAATTTAATATTAATGTGATAATTCAAGTTTCTATAATAAATGAGAGCTGAGAAATTTTTAAAAGTAAAAAAAGTCGTTCTTTATCATGTGTATTTAAAGAGCTTTGAAAACTGAAAATTATTATATAAGGTTTTTTTAATCCTTAGCACTGTTAAACTTAAGAATATAATCACAGTAGAACATAAGATAAAAACTTTTTCTTCTAAGAAGAAAGATAAGGAACAGAAAGAAGATATGATTATAACTTAACAAGTTCATGGAACAGCAGATGGAGTTATTAGTGGCAAATGAAAGATAAAAGACAGGAAATAAAGATGCAAAGTAAGTGGGCTTAACAATCTGGGAAAACATCAAAGCATCAAAACTAAAAAGGGAGATGTGTCTATTCAAAAAGTGAATCTATTACTCAGATACTGGTAAGGCTAATATTTTGGGTGTTTTGAAATCAAAGTAGTTTCATCTGAAAATATAAAAATGGAGAAAAAAATGTGGAAAAATGTATAAACCTGAGTTGAATAGAAATATCAGAATTGATGTATCACGCTGTTAGATATTCAATCAAAGGTATATAGAGTAGTTTTAACACACTAGAAAAAGGCCTTAATATTCACTGTAAGTATAAATTATGCTTTTGAAATGCAACCTTTTATTCTGATTTAGTTAATGGTTAATTTATATACAGAGACAGCAATATTAGAGATTATATATTATAAATAAGATGTGTAAAAAATAAGAGAAGCATTTTGGTGTGGAATATATTAATAGTATAAATTAAGATGAATTTAAACAATTTATAAATTTAGCAGCAAAGTAAATCAATAGATCAGTATATTATTACAGCCAAACAAGTATTTTAAACATAATAAAATTAATCTGTTAATTAACATTCAATAAACATATGAAAATATGTGCTATATATTTTAATATTTATCAAAAGCTACTAAAATGTACATAAAATAGATCTCTTGAACAATTTCAAATGATAAAATATTTTATTTAAGTAGGAAATAACAGAAATTTCCTCAAACTATGAGACTTAACTGGGATTTGTTTTACTTAGAATACCATATATTTTTAATAAGCATAACAGTGAATTGGAGATGATTCCTCATAAGATTAAATGGAGAATTAGCATATGACCTAGCACTTCTACTTCTGGTTATATACCCAAAAAAAGCAAAAGCAAGGAGTTATCTTAGTATATTCAGACTTCTATAACAAAAAAAAGTAGACTGTAAGATTTATAAACAACAGAAATTTATTTCTCACGGTTCTGAAGGCTACTAACTAGTGATCAAGGCTCCAGCAGATTCAATGTCTGGTAAGGGCCTGCTGCCTGATTCATAGATGGATGGCTGTCTTCTCACTGTGTACTCACACAGTGGAAGGAGCAAAGGAGCTCTCTGGAGTCTCTTTTGTAAGGACACTAATCCCATTCATGAAGGTCTATCTTCATAGCCAAAATCACCTCTTAAGGATTCCACCTCCAAATATTATCACATTGAGGATTAGGTTTCAACATATAAATTTTAAGGGAAACATTTAGTCTATGGCAGACTCGAATGGATATTTGTACACCCATGTTAATAGCAGCATTATTTACAACAGCCAAGAGGTGGAAGCAACCCAAATGTCTATTGATGGATGAATAGATAAACATAATGTGGTATATACATTGAATGGAATATTATTCAGCCTTAAAAAGAAGAAAATTTTGACACATGCTATAATATAACATGGATGAATCTTAAGGATAGTAAGCTATGTGACATAAGTCAGTCAGTCAAAAAGACAAATATTGTATGATTTCACTTATATGAGTTACCTAGAGTAGTTAAGTTCATAGAGACAAAGAGTGGAATGGTGGTCGTCTGGACTAAAGGTAGGAAGGAACGGGGAGCTAGTGTTTAATGGGTACAGTTTCAGTTGGAAAAAGACAAAAATAATGGAGCTAGATGGTGAAATAGTTGAGCAACAATGTGCATGCACAGAACTGTGCACTTAAAAATGGATAAAATGATAAATTTTATGTTATTTATATTTTACCATAATAGAATACAAAACAAACAAATGAGCAAAAAAATTAGATAATCTCATTAATTATTAACATGGTAAATTCTTCAAAGTGTATTGTTGAGTGGAATAAGACATATTGATATACAGTGAGTATAGTTTGCTGTCATAAACATGAGGTAGGAAAAATAATATACATACGTATTTCTTCTTTACGAATAGACATCTCCAGAACACTAATGTAGAAATTAATGATGTTGTTACTCCTTGTGGATATGTGAAGCCAGAAGCAGTGCAGAGATGGGAGAGATATATTTTACTTTATACTATTTTATATTTTATATATATTTGCTCTACAAATGCATTAATTACAAAAATGTAAACAAATATTTTGAAAAAAAGAAGATGGTAGCTACAAAACATTGCAAATGTTCCACACAAATCTATTTACCTGTTTTTATAGGTCACAACATAATTAAGAAGTGGAGGAGAGTAAAAAGTGTTTGAGCTTGAACAACCGTTTAGTAGGTGGTTCAAGAAACATAATATTCTTTTTTATATTGGGGAAAAATGAGCCAGGGGAGATGAATATGTTCTGATGACCAAATGGACACTGACAACAATTCCTTTTTCCAGTCACCTAGGTAGTTAGACTAATGTTTAAGAGTTGTCCCAAACTTAAAATATTAGTAGATATTTAGTCATTCATTAAAAACACATAATAATAAAAGGAGATCAGGATAGTCTTTCTGAACTTTGCTAACTTCAAAGAAGAAGGTTATTTGGTAAAATAGAAAATATGTACCAAATAAATCAGTAGAGTTTTGCTTCTAAGTAGCTTGAGAGTTGTTTGAAAATGAAAGCAAAGCTCAGTCATACATGGATTAGTTCAAAATTGGAAAAAATCAGTGACCTTAGAGTTGCTAAATAGAAGAGACAAAGATCAAGGACTGAATTTTGGCTATGCGGGATTATCCTTGAAAAGTTAAAGAACCGATAAGGTGCAATTATCTTGTTTTAATCTATTCTAAGCTATCTAATAAGTTTACTGACTCTTCTGCTTCTTTTGTGAATTAACCTGCCACTGCTCTGAACTGTAAACAAATTCTTTGTAATAGGCTTTTTGTTGTTGTTGTTTAGAGTTTAACTGGTATCCACACTTACCTGTACATTTATGTTATCAATTAATAGGGCTAAAGTTCATTTTCATTTATGCTTGCTTAAGTAAAAGCTATTTATTTTAATGGCATTTACAAACTGTCATTTCCATTCATTAATATAACTAATGTTAGTTCTCATGTTCATGTTTCATTTGTGTTCAAAAGTTATATTTGAAAAAAGATTTCAATTTATTTGGAAGTCATTATAAAAATACAGCCAAGTTTCAAGGAATTTGCCTCCAGGGAGATAAAGTAAAGCTACAGCATATGTATATTATTTTAATTATGTTATGTAGAAAAGTTGAGTCAAATGCAATAATATTTAAAGCCATGAGTTATTTTCCTTTTATTTCTGATGAAGTCGCTATTTCTATACATCAGTAAATTAAGCAAGGAAAATCCTTTAATTAATTAAATGTATGCTAGACCTCTTGAGATCAAGCTGTATATAAGTAGTAGAGAATTTCTGTCTCTTACAATAAAATAGAAAATTCTCTGATTTGAGAGTGTTTCCATTTGATCTTACACATGAATTTTTCCCCCTTAGGTGAGACAGGAAGACTACAGTGTACTAAAGTTGACTAATTATCCTTTCCCCAGGTAGATAAGGCTTTGATAAATCAATTTCATTTGGAGAGCAGGCCTTTGTTATGGAGAATGCTCTGGACATGCTTCAAAATGGTTACTTTTCCCCTCTCCTTGCCAGAAAAATATATGGGAAGTTTTTTTTCCACCTAGGAAATCTGGTGGTATTTGTGGAGGTAAAATGAAAGTGTGAGGGTCCCCCTAAGACTGGGTGCTGGGAGTGCCCCACGCTCTAATCCACACTCAGCCTCCAGCAATTTGCAAAAATTATCTAAAGTGTTTATATCGCTTTATGGGTCCCACAACTTCTGCTCCAGATAAGCTAATCTCAATTGTGAGTCTCTGTATTTGCCTGTCTGTATGTATTTCAGGGTGGTGGTTTGCTCTGTGGCATCAATTATCTGATAGGTCAAAGAAAGTCATTGGTTTTCAGTTTGTTTAGCTTTTCTATTGTAACAATGGGAATGAAGATGTCCCTACTCTTTACCCCTCACACCTGAATCCAGAACTCTCTATACTAAAATTTAAATGCTTTTTAAAACGATTTTCTTATAGAAAGAAAATATATAGATAGAAAGTTATGGATAGGTGTATAAAATATTTTTAATTTGTGTGCTTCTAAATCACCTTCCAGTTTTTATTGATTAACATAAATATTCATTTGTTGTGAGTCAAAGTTCTTGACATCCATGCTTCTCCCTTCCCAGGTATGTAAGCACATTTTGCATTAAGGCAATTTTAATAATGTAACAATAAGTACCCATAGGTCTTTAGAAAATACCACTTTTAGTTTATTTATTTCTGTCATTTGTCTAAAATGCTCTCATTTTGTTTATTTTTTTACAAATTAGATGCATTTTTATGGTCTTTTGCATTACTTGTGGGTTTTTCCTTCATCATGGTTTTATTTTTTCCAAGAACTGTCGTACTGTTTCTAAAGGAGACATTATATTTCACTCACCATCTTCCAATATCTTTCCTGGAAAGACATAATACTTTTCTACTACCAAATATATCATGATTTGTATAGTTAATTGTTTCTACATAGGAAACATACATCTATTTAACATAACTACTTAAAATATTAATAATAACCTTTAATTTTATAAATAGCATTGATAAGTATGAGAAAGATAAAATCATAGTCGTTTTTTAAAAATGATGTTATTTCTATAATTCTTAACTTCATGGTGACTCGATCCATCCCCTACATGGTGTCTTCAGTTGCAAAGACTGCAGTTATAAAACGTGACTGAGAAAGCGTGGCAAGAAATGGGACCGCAGTGTTCCTTTCCTCTGCAAATATCTTCTCGTTTGCCCAGGGCCGTTCATATGGCTTCCACAGTGAGGAGAACGAAATGCAGGGAATTTTGAGTGATGCTAGAATTAAACAAAACATATTTAACTGAAAAAGAAAATGATGCATATTCTAAACATTGTTTTCAAGATTCTCTCTCTAAATGTAAGTTGATGTTGCAATCAGTCATAATGACACATAATACTAAATCTGACTCATACATAGCATTGGGAAATGTCTCCATTTTTTAAAGATCTATGATTTTGGACAAATTATTCAATCTGTTGTATTTGTTTTCCATACACAATTGCAGATATAGCATCAGACACATTAGTGAAATGAATTTTAGTGTCAAACTTCCATGAATGACCTAAGGGGAAAATTTTTAAAAATAAGAAAACTTCGTTTAAAATAGAAAGAATATGGAAAAAAATTACAAAATCCTGAAGATTCAGAGAAAATATAAAGAAAACAAAATGCTACTAGTTTTAAAGCAAAAATTTTACTGGACAAAAGAAACAGGTAAGGAAGACTTTATTTAAGGCTATTGCAATAGGGAAAAAGACCAGAATGAAGTCTGAACTCCACTGAAACAAACAAAGAGTGGAAGTGATTTTTACGAGCTACGGTAAGGGGATCTAGGCCATCTGGATTTCATAATTGTCCTTATTTAAACAAAAAGCAAACTTTCTTGTATCTTTCTGACAGGAGGCAGTTTAACAACTAGGAGCCACGCCACACACCCACAAAGTTGAAGGTAGGCCCCCACCCTCCCACAGAGACATACAGATAAGGGTTCTACCTTTCTTGATTGATGACATTTCAAAGAAATGGCTCCCACTTTCTTGAGAGATAGAAATGGGTGGTAAAACTGGCAAAAAAAAAAAAACTTGTTAAAAGATTTACTTTCAAAGAGGGAAAGAAAGAATTAGCAATTAGAACTTTTCTAAGTAAATTCTCTAAGAGAAGAGAGTAGTGGGATCAAGCCACTTGTGGTGAGAGGGAGGTCAGAGGTCTGGAGGCATGAAGAGGCCAGTATAAAGTTTAGTGCAGCCCAGAGAAAGGTCAAGGAGGCCTTGGTTATTATTAATATAAAAGGGATAAGATTAGTCAATGCATACTTGTGTTTTTTTAATTTTATGGAAAATACTTCATGAAATTATACTCACACATGTGCATACACTCTTTCAAAATAAATAAATCTCCCATGTTTATTTCTCAAATTAAAATGACAGAAAAGATTTTATGAGTATTTGTTATATATTTCATACAATATGTACATATAAATGTCCATGCATTTAGATAACATAAACTTATCTGAAAAAATTTTCTATAACATATGACTAAAATAAATATAAGTACATTTTTATATATTTTACATAAAAATATACATAGTATATATATTATATATGAAATATTAAACATATATCATTATGAGAAATACTAGCATTTTAGAGTATAAATTATAGGTTTATTTTCAAAGGATAATGAAGTACAGTGCTAAGTTCTATGAAAACAAAAAGTGATTAATTCTATGAAAATAGGATACCTTTGATAAGAAAGTAAGATGTTTATAGTACAAACCCAGAAACATTTTGAATTATTTTTATAGTTTACCTAGTAAATATTAGTGATACAAATGATTAAAGAACATTAAAAATGCAAATGGTTAGGTTCTTATTTTAGGTGTAATATAACTCTAATTAGTAAATTTTCTTTTATTTCTACCCTGGTTTTAAAATAAGGTAATGTATTTAACTACAATATATGTAATACATATGTTAATTATATCTGTATACTTTCACCAGTAACATAGCCAATACAATTCTGATAACTTCCTCCCCACTCCCAACAAGTCATTCTGGTTGCTGAAACCTGCACTCACAAACACAAAAAAGCCAAAGTACACAGCCTTGGTTTCTTGTCTTTTTCATCTACCTCAATAAGGTGATATAAGGACAATATCCTTGTGGTGTATAAAATATAATTTCTAAATGCAACATTGTTAACATCGGTTAGTCATATTCTATATTTTTACCAGAAATCAGAGCTACCATACTATATATAATGGATAAAATGAAACCATGATTTGGTAAAATCAAGGTGTAGCTGTACATGCCTTTCTAAATTCACTCCATTTCCTTTACATTTTGGGTATTCTTTGTTTTCTCTATTTACAATTTAATTTATTTTAACAAAAAATAATACAATTCTAATAGCCCACTGTAAGAAACAACCTAATGTACACCAGCGTGCTAATGGATTAACAAACAGTGGCTATGGTATCATAATGGAATACTACTGAGCAATTAAAAATACACACACACAAAACACCATGGCTAAGCCTCAAAAACATTATGCCCAGTGAAAGCAGCCCAAAGAAGTACAAAGAGTAGATTCTGTCTCAATCCATTTATATAAAATTATCAAATAGGCAAAACTAATCAACCTATAGTAATAGAAACTAGACGAATAGATGCCTGAGTCCCAAGATTGAAAGAGGCATGAGGGAACTTTTGGGAATAAAGGAAATTTTCCATATCTTGACTGTGGTGGTGATTATATCATAATAAAATTTTTTAAAACTTCTAAATATCATACAATTGTTCACTTAAAATGAGTTCAGTTTATTGTATATATACTAAACTTCAATAACATTAATAAAATAGAATAATAGGAATGACTTAACCTTTAAAGATTCTATTTAGCACATTGAGTTCTTAAAATTTACAATCAGGCCGAGTGCACTGGCTCATACCTGTAATCCCAGGGCTTTGGGAGTCCAAGGCAGGAGGATCATTTGAGGCCAGGAGTTCAAGACCAGCCTGGGCAGCATAGCCAGACCTGTATCTACAAAAAATTTAAAATATTAGCAGTGTGTGATGGTGTGCCTGTAGTCCCAGCTACTCAGGAGGCTGAGGAAGGAGGATCACTTGAGTCCAGGAGTTGGAGGCTGCACTGAGCTATGATCGTGCCACTGCATCCCAGCCTCTGTGACAGAGCGAGACTTCATCTCTAAAAAAACAAACAAAAAAAATAAATAAAATAATTGCCACAATAAATACATACTGCCTTACCCTGAAATCTTAGAATAATAAACAAATAAACTGAGGAAACTTTTATCTATTTATTTATTTTTAATTTTTTTTATTTCAGAACATACAGGGGTACAAATGTTTTGGTTACCTAAATTGCCTTTGCACTGCCCAAGTCAAAGCTACAAGTGTGCTCATCCCCCAGACAGTCAGCACCGCACCCATTAGGTGTGAATTTACCCATCCCCCCTGCCCCTCCTACCTGCCCGATCCCCCATGAATGTTACTTCCATATGTGCACATAAGTGTTGATAGATTATTACCAATTTAATGGTGAGTAAATGTGGTGTTTGTTTTTCAATGTTGCGATCCTCCACTTAGGAGGATGGTCTCCAATTCTCTCCAGGTTGTTACAAAAGGTATCAGTTCACCATTTTTTTTATGGCTGAATAGTACTCCATGGTATTCATATACCACATTTTATTAATCCACTCGTGGGATTGATAGGCACTTGGGTTGTTTCCATATCTTTGCAATTGTGAATTGTGTTGCTATAAATATTCGAATGCAGCTGTCTTTATTATAGAATGTCATTTTTTCCTTTGGGTAAATATCCAGTAGTGGGATTGCTGGATCAAATGGTAGTTCTACTTTTAGTTCTTGGGGTATCTCCATACTACTTTCCATAGAGGTTGTACTAGTTTGCAGTCCCACCAGCAGTGTATGAGTGTTCCTATCTCTCCACATCCCCGCCAACATTTGTTGTTTTGGGACTTTTTGATAAAAGCCCTTCTCACTGGAGTTAAGTGATATTTCATTGTGGTTTTGATTTGCATTTCCCTGATGATTAGAGATGTTGAGCATGTTTTCACGTTTCTTGGCCATTAGTTTATCTTCTTTTGAAAAGTTTTTGTTCATGTCCTTTGCTGAGGAAACTTTTAATTACTATGACAAATTATTAATATCCTTAATAACACAAACAGCTGTTATAGAGAAATTTAAAAAGAGGAGCAAGCTTCAATGAAATTAGTAGAAAAAAATCAATAATTAAATTTACAAGAGAAAAATGAAAATAGCTACTGTATATATAATAAATGTTCAAGCTCATTAGCTATCCCCCCCATGCATTTGCACTTATGTGTAACTATAAGCTTTGTCCTTAAATTGCTGTAGTTTTATTATTTTTATTTTTATCTTCATCATAATATCTAGAGCATAGAGAAACAGGTAATCATGTATATAAATATTGTATGCAGCAGCTATAACATGAGTACAGCTTGACAATTTTTATTAAAAATAAGTATACTCATTGACATTATTCCAGGAATTCATCCAAAGAAAAGTATAAAAATATGCTCAAGTTATTAGCTATAAAATATTGCAAAAGTCAACAATATTGAAAAGTAAACTTAACATAAAAAAACAAAAGTTTTGAAACAGATCAAAGAATATTTTATACCAGAATTCTAAACATTCATAGTAATGTATTGGAGGAGTGTTTTATATTAGTCTAATGTCTGATCCTATTTCATAATATATGTGTGTGTGCATGTGACTCTATTGTACATATTTATAAAAGAAAATCATAACACATGTTAAACACACAGACACAAATTAGATGCAACAGAATATTTATAGTAACAGTGTAAAATTAGAGGAGGAATATTTTTCCTCTTGATATTTAAAGTAATAAAACTAAAGATTAGTGGAAAACATCAAATTATTATGTAGTGAATAACAAAAAAACCTTCATTTCTCGTTCATATAATTTTGGGACTGCAGTCTCTACTTCATTTATATTTTTTGAAGAGTCACAAATGTCTTCAGTAAAACTATTTTTCTTTTCTATTGAGCATTGAATGAACATTAATCTGATAACTTAAATTTTGCATTGAATTTTCAACGATGCTTAATTTTCTTTAAAGAACATTGAAAATATATATATATATATACACATACACACATACTCCTCTATAAATATATACATTCCTCATATCTATCTAGTTATCTGGCTAGCTATATTACCTTAAATTTGCAATTTAGAGTTGTGCTCTTGGATTTTGTTTTTAAACACCCTCCATCTCTCTGCTCACTGCTCAATAATGATCAAACCTTGGAAAAATGGTATTCTAGCATGAATCATGAAGGAATACAATCCAATCATTTCTTTACATCAGCATTTTACATTTTCTGTTCAAAGTAAACTGCTTGATGATATAATATCTGTCTTGCCATTCTATTTTATATTTTGTAACTCTGATTAAGAACTATAAAAAAGATTGGGCCTCCAATGTAGTAGTGTAGTAGCAATTGGTCCATACCTCTGCATGACAGTGTGTTTAGAGAATTAAAAACAATTAATAAAATAAAATAAATTATTTATTTAAAGAATTTACAAGCTTACATAAACAGTCTTTCATATTGTTGATGTGCTAATATTTGCTTGTGTCATTGACTATTACTATACATTAAATTTGTTTTTACCCATCACATTTAGTCAAATGTAAGTGGTGTGTATATGCATAGATAAATATATTCAAATGGAGTTCTAAGCACCTATTTTTATATTCTCTCCCTCTCTCTCTCTCTCCTAATAATATTTGTTATAGGAGTATAACACTGTAATACCAAAACAATATTGTATTCAGGCAAGTGACTATTTATGGTTGGAATATATCAATAAATTTATAGCAGAAAAATAGCATGCGGATGAGTATTAGCTACTTAGACAAAGTGGCAGAAGTTTCAGCTTAAACACACATAAAAGGAGCTGCTGACCATTCCATCAAAACCAAGACAGGCTCTAGCTTTTTAGGGTACAGGTATGACAGATGTGAGGATGAACTTTGAAGCAGAAAATAGTGACAAAAATTGTAATATCTCAACAAAATACAACAAAACATATTTACCACTTATTTATCACTCATCTGTACAGAATAAACAAAGGTCAAACATTTCCTCTTAAGTTCATATATATTTACATCTTGTATTTGAAAACTGTATAAACTGTCTACTAGTTCTAGGACATTTAGTTGGGCATTAGCACATAAGACTGAAACCTTTGCATTCTAACATTTGAGACCCCCTGGGATGATGACCAGTTCCCTACTAACACTGCAACAGGAATACCTGATGGGTGATAAGGGCCACTCATGTTCACACAGATGAATCAGTTTCTTAATGCTTCAGTTTTAAAACATGAAAGGGAAAATAAGGATGAGTAGATATTTAAGATAAATCTAGGATATGAAATTAAGAGACCAAAGGATCAAAAGAAAAAATAAGTGAATAAGTAAATGATAGATAGATTGATAGCTGGATATGTAGAAATAAACAACCCTGATAAGAAAAGAGGTAGTTAAGGATATGTTAAAAAAAATTTAAATTTATTTAGAACCTCAAATTTGAGACACTACACTATTCATAAAGCAACAGCAGAATACTCTGAAAAAGAAATGACCAGAGATTCTAAAAAGTGCTCAAGAAAATTTCAAATATGCTACAAAAAGTTAAACTACAATATGTTACAAGAAATTCTCCAAAATATAAAAGAAATATCTAAGATGTTGAATGACGTGATTAAATTATTGTCTGTTTCCTGTTGGGGCACAGTCCATTTAACTATAGAAGTTTTATCACCGCAAACCACCATGGAAAGAAAAGCTATAAATTTGGAATTAAATGGCTAATGCTTACAACCCTTAAAAAGGTCCTACAAGGAAGAAAGCAGCTTAAAGTGAATTTTGTAAGAAAGGGAGTAAGAGATTATAAACATGATCATATAAGAAAATTTTCCAATTGTTAAGAAGCAAATAAAGAAACTAGAGGGAAGAACTAGCAAAGAAACACATGTAAATACATAGTAGCAATATTTCAGATCAATGACAATATCTGAATGAACATAAATATTTTCAGGGGAAAAAATGAAAGGAAACAATCAGAAAAGAACAATTAAATACTAACACTAACAAAAAATATCAAGTCAATACCAAAACCAAAGTATTCTATTGGATTCAGCATGAGAGTTCTCATCACTAATTACATAACGGAAAATAATGGAACAATTCTTACCATATCCTATGGAAGACAACAGAATTTAATCATTAAGAATACAGACCCTTGTTCATTGCAGCATTATTCAAAATAGCTAAGATAAGGAAATGACCTAAATATACATGAATAAACAGATGGATGAAGAAAATGGGGTAAAAAAGAAAGTAGAATATTATTTAGCCTTATAAAAGAAGGAGATCCTGCCATTTCCCACAATGTAGATGGAACTAGAGGATACTATGCTAAGTATAATAAGCCAGTCACAGAAAGAAAAATATTGCATAATCTCACTTATATGTGGAATTTTTAAAAAGAGCTCAAATACACTGAGATAGAAAGTGAAACAGTAGTTACCATAGGCAATAGGGCAGGGTGGGGAAGAGAAAATGGGGAGTAGTAAATCACAGGATACAAAATAGCAGATATGTTGGATGAACAAGTTTAGAGATCTAACGCATAACATGAAGACTAAAGTTAAAATTTTATTGTATTCAAGGTTTTTGTTAAATAAGTAGATTTTAGCTGCTCTTGTCACAAAAAAGTAACTATGTGAGATAATAGGTATGTTAATCTACTTCACTATAGTAACCATGTTACTATGTATGTTTATCCCATAACAATAACATCATGTTGTGAATTTCACATATGCAAAATAAAATTTATTTAAAAAAGAAAGAGAATTCAGAATCTAAAACTTTTACTTCTAGTATTGACTATAGGAGTGAACATCCTGTGGGGGTGGGTGACAAAAACATAAACTTGAGCATAATACATAAAACAGAATTCTGTTGGTCCATGTCTCTATTTTTGTGCCAATACCATGTTGTCTTGGTTACTATAGCCTTGTAGTATAGTTTGAAGTCTGGTAATGTGATGCCTCCTGATTTGTTCCTTTTGCTTAAGACTACTTTGGCTGTTCGGGCTCTTTTCTGGTAGAAGCGTAGAATTATTTTTTCTAGATCTGCGAAATATGACATTGGTATGTGCATAGAGGTAAGTAAATATCAATGGAAATCAAATGGGGGGGAGGAGAGGACAGGTGAAAACCTACCTAATCAGTACAGTGAACACTATCTGGGTGACAGGCACACTTTTAACTTTAACTCAAACATTACAAAAGTGATCCATGTAACCAAAAACATTTGTACCCCCATAATACTTTGAGATTAAATATATATATATCTCTCATTGGTGCACACACACACACAAGGAAAAAAAAAACAGAAGTCACTGGAGAGGGAAGAATGGGAGACATTTTCTGGTGAGGAGTATAATGTCAATGGATAGCTATTGTATAAGATGAGTTTCATTTTTGAAGATTTTAGCCTTGGACCAGATTTAGTCTGTGAAGTGCCAGAGAAACCACAGCCATTGAAAAGCGTCAGGAGAATCTCAGAAGGAAATAGTCAGAAAAGGGAATCCCAAACCCTGCTAGCAATATCTCAGACTGACCCTTGAACCATGCAGCTCAGTTACAGAAAAATGGTGAGCTAAGACAGGAGTGGCCGTCCAAAAAAAAAAAAAAAAGAATATGCTGTTTAAGTTTAAACAAGCTACTTTCCTGCTAAAACAAAAAGCACAACACTCATTGAGGGGGTGAGTAGAGAGAGAGAGAGGGAGAGAGTAGAGATAGAGACAGACAGACAGACAGAGGAAAATTGAGTATATCTACAACTTAATCCAAAATCTCTACAACTTAATATTCACAATTTTCAGGATACTATGCAAAATTACCCAACATATGAAGAAACAGGAAAATGAACATATTCTCAACAGAAAAGAAAATCAAATGAGAGCAATGTTGAAATGACCCATATATATTGGAACGACTTTAAAAGGGGTATTAAAAGTATCCTCAAAGAAATAAACTAACATATTCTCACAATGAAGAAAGATGAAATATTTCAGCAAAGAAATAGAAATAAATACCATAACCCAATAAAACCCTAGAAGTGAATGTTTTTAAAGAATCACTAGATGGACTTAATCACTAAATAGATATGACAGAGGAAAGAGTAAATTAACTTAATGATAGACCAAAATCTTCAGGGATTTGCTAAATAATGTCAAATGTTCCAATATAAGTGAGATAGTGTCCCAGAATAAGAGAGAGGAAGAGAGTGTGTATAGAAAAAAAAGTTAAAAATTGAAAAAAGGCATAAATTTTCTCAAATCTGTAGAAAAAAAGATTTTCATATACAAGATCCTCAACAAACACCAATGAGAATAGATGTGAAAAAGCCAATATTGAGGAAGATAGCAGGTAATAACAAAACTATTGAAAACCAAAGACTAAGATCAAATCTTAAATGCAGAAAAAGAAAAATAATTTATTACATACATACAAGTAACAATCCAATTAATGGATGAAGTATCATCAAAACTTGTGATGTAAGAAGTTAATGAGCAACATTTTAAAAACGCTGGAAGACAGCAAAATAAATCAACAAACAATTCTACATCTAGAATTTTTGAAGTACATTTTCTAGTGGAAATGTTCTTCGAAAAGAAGGTGCAATAATAACATCTTCAGAAAGAAAGAAATCTAAGAGAATTTATTGCCAGCAAACCTTTCTTGCCAGCAAAGAAATTCTAAAGGAAATTTTTCAGGCTAAAGAAAAATAATTACAGCTAGGACTAGGATCTTCAAAAAGGACTGTTTATAATCAGACATGGTAAACATTTAAGTAAATAGCTATTTTCCCTTTATTTGTGTGTGCATGTGTGCCAAATATCTATAACACTGCTTAAAGAAAAAACATATTAAAACTTGTTACAGGTGGAGGGGCTTTGAGATGGCTGACTAGAGGCATTGGACACTCATCATCTCCACCAAAACAGGGGGCAGATAATCACACTTCAAATACAATATCTAAGAGAAGATGCTAGAATTCAGCGGAGAAGTGACAGGAAATATCTGAGGCACAGAAGGAGAGCGAAGCATGGCAAACGGCCCAGTCTTGATCAGCTGGGAGCCTGAAGAGGCTCCCCAGTACAAGGAAAGCATAAGTTAGAGATTCCCCAGAAGTGCTCATTCCTACTGCAATCTCCTTCAGTTCTAGCCATGGGAGAGTACTTCAATACACATGGATCCTGAGGGAGCTGCCTAGAGTCCATGCAACTCCATTGTCCCTGCAACTGCATATCACTGGAATCCCACTGACATTCCTCTGTGTCCATGCAGAGGACTTCAGTGGGCATGAAGTTAGTTGAATCCAGTAGCATGGCAGGGTCCATAAACTCTAGCCCACAAAGTCCAGCATCCTGGGGAAAAGGGCAGTGCAGCATAATGGGGAGGCTTCCTCCAGGAAAATTCAGTTAATGTGATTCCCAGAGCATGAGATCCCCAGAACCTGAAAGTTGCCTGCCTGAAGCTGCTGCCGCTGATATCAATCCTGCCCCCACCAGAAGCAAGGCTTCAGTGCACTTGCATGCACCTTGAGGAAAAGGTATTCCCACACACTGTTGCCACTGCTGCTGCCAACAGAAGCCAAAGTGTTTACTCCCCAGAGCCTAGGAGCCATCTGCCTGAGCAGCTACCACAGACAGCAACCTTGCCCCACACCCTTCAGTAGCAGGGTTGCCACATATGTGTCCTGAAATAGGCTTTCTTCATCTGCCATAGCCACTGCCACCAGGGGTTGAAACACATATTCCTCAGAGACTGAGAACCACCTGCCTGGGGTGACTGTCAGTGGCAGCAACCTCAACCCCATGCATTTGTATGCACCTGGAAGATAGGCTTTCCTTGCCACTTCTACCATCACTGCCACCACCTGAGAATGCCACCTGGGGCCTAGGGATTGCCAAGCCCTAGCCACCATGGCCTCCATCTGTGTGCACCACTGGGGTGTCCTAAGGGCAGGACTACCCAGCATGGCACCACACCCCTAATGCCCATGCACTCTGCACAGGAAGCTGGGGATTACCTTGTCTTATTGGTCACCCTACATACACATGCATACCACCAGAGGGTCTAATAGCATCCCCTAAATGCCTGCCACCACTGGCATCCACTTTTACATTCTACCTGGGGTCCTGAGGACTGGCCCACTCAGCCCATTGCAGCCACTACAAACACTAATGCATGCCACCTGGGAGACCAGGGTGGTCTCCTGCCACCACTATTGTCATCACCCACACCACACATGCTGCTTACTCAGGGGTGTAAAATCTACTCACCCATCAGGCCCACTGCTGCCATTACTGACACCCAAGCAAGCTGCCTAGAGGCCCAAGAATTGGCCTACCTGGACCCGCTAACACCAGTTCAGATGTGTGTAGTCCAGAAACCCAAGGGTAACCATGCTCAGCCCACCACTGCCACCACTAGGGCCTGAGGGCTGGCTCACCTAGAGGTTCTGTCCCCAGGAAAACTTGAACACAGTCACCACTAACAACTGCAGTCTAAGCCACTGAGGAAATCACAGTACCACTGACGTGTTTACAGCCAAGAAATTATATGGAGGCTACACTACTGCATGCACCCAGAAACAAAGCTAAAGTATTCTACCTAACCAACACCATAGATACATTTATAGGAAAAGTATTCCCTTATGAATGCCAATTAAAAAAATTGAAAGTAGTGACTATTACACCAGATGTACAGATATCAATGTAAAGCCACAAGAAACATAAACAAGGTAAGGAAATATGATACCTCCAAAGGAACAAAATAATTCTCCAGCAAAAGATTCAAATGAAAAAAAGAATTTATGAAACACAGGAAAAAGAATTCAAAATAATAATATTAAATAAATTCAGTGAATAGAAGAGAACACAGATAAACAATACAAATAAACTAAAAAATATTTCAGGATATGAATGAGAAATTCACCAAAGACATAAATATAAAAAAGAACCAAACAGAAATCCTAGAATTGAAGAATTCAATGAATGAAATAAGTAATACAATTGAAAGCTTCAACAATAGACTAGATCAAGCAGAAGAAAGAATTTCAGAACTTGAAGACAGGTCTTTTGAAATAAGTCAATCAGAAAAAAAAAAGAATTAAAAAAAACTTTTCTGGGTATAGTATTCATATCTGGTAGTATTTTTTTTTCAGCACTTTGAATATATCATCCTATTCTTTCCTGGCCTGTAAAGTTTCTGGATTTATAGACTAAAAGTAAAGGGATGGTAAAAAGATATTTCATGCAAATGAAAACTACAAGTCAGCAGGTGTAGTTATACTTATATTAGATAAAACAAACTTTAAGTCAAAAACAGTAAAAAGAGATAAAGATGGTCATTATATAATGAGAAAGGGATCAATTGAGCAAGAAGATATAAGAATCCTAAATATGCATGCTCCCAACCCCAGAACATCCAGATATACAAAGTAAATATTATTTGATCTAAAGGGAGAGATAGATGCCAATACAATAAAAGCTGGGGGCTTCAACACCCCACTCTCTGAATTGGACAGATCATTTAGACAGAAAATGAACAAAGAAACACTGATTTAAACTTGGCTTTAGATCAAATGGACTAACAGAAATTTACAAACCATTTCATCCAATAGCTGCAAAATACACATATTTCTCATCAGCACATGGAACATTCTACAGGATGGACCATATGTTAGTCCATAAAAATAAGCCTTAACAAATTTTAAAAAATTGAAATCATATCAAGTATCTTCTTACTCCACAATGTATTAAAACTAGACATCAATAAGAAAAAAAACTCTGGAAATAGTACAAATACATGGAAACTAAACAACATGCTCCTGAATGGCCAATGGCTCAATGACAAAATTAAGAAGGAAATACAAAAAATTTTTAAAATACATACCAAAACCTATGGGACACAGTAAAAGCAGTGGTAAGAGGAAAGTTTATAGCAATAAACACCTGCATCAAAATCAGAAAAATTTTAAATAAGCAACATTATGATTTAGCTTAAAGAACTATAAAAGCAAGAAACAATACCAAAATTAATAGAAAAAAAGAAATAATAAAGATTAGAGCAGAACAAAAGGAAATAGAGAATTAAAAAAAATACAAAGGATCAATGAAACAAAAAGTAGATTTTTTAAAGGATAAAAAAATTGATAAACTGCTAGCCAGACTAACCCTGAAAAAGAGAAGAACCAAATAAACAATATCAGAAAAGAAAATTTAGACATTACAATGATACCACCAAAATACAAAATATCATCAGAAACTATTATGAACAACTATATGCTAACTAACTGGAAAATCTACAGGAAATGATTAATTCCAGGACACATATGATCTACCAAGATTGCATCAGGAAGAAATATCAAAGACCAGTAATGAGTAATGACATTAATTCAGTAATAAAAAGTCTTCCAGCAAAGAAAAGCTCAGGACCTGATGGCTTCACTGCCGAATTCTACCAAACTTATAAGGAAGAAGTAATGTCAACTCTTCTCAAACTATACCAAAAAATAGAAGAAAAGGGAATTCTTCCTAACTCATTCTAAAAGGCCAGCATTACCCTGATACCAAAATTAGGTAAGAACACATGAAAAAAGAAAACTACAGGCCAACGTACCTGATGGACATAGATACAGAAATCTTCAACAAAATACTAGCAAACTGAATCCAACAGTACATCAAAAAGATAATACATCATGATCAAGTGGGATTTATCCCAAAAATGCAAGAATGTTTCAACATATGCAAATCAATTAATGTGATACATCACATCAATAAAATAAAGGACAAAAACTATATGATCATCTCAATAGAGAGAAAAATCATTTGATAAAATTCAACTTCTCTTCATGATAAAAACTCAACAAACTAGGCATAGAAGGAACATACCTGAACATAATAAAGGCTGTATATGACAAATCCACAGCTAACATTATACTCAATGAGGAAAAGTGTTCTATTAGCATAAAAACAAACACATAGACCAATTGAACAGAATACAGAACCCCAAAATAAGTCCACATAATTACAGTCAACTGGTTTTGAAAAAGACACCAAGAACACACATTGGAGAAAGAGCATCCTCCTCAATACATAATACTGGGAAAACTGGATATCCATACACCGAAGAATGAAACTAGACCCCTGTCTCTCAACCATATGCAAAAATCAACTGAAAATAATCAAAGACTTAAATGTAAGACCCCAAACTATAAAACTAGTAGGAAAAAATATAGGAAAACACTTTAGGACATTGGTATAGGCAAAGACTTTACAGCTAAAGTTCCAAAAGCAGAGGCAAAAAAACAAAAATAGACAAATGGGAATATATGAAACTAAAAAGCTTCTGAACAGAAAGGTAAACATCAGAATGAAAAGATAATGTATTGAATGTAAGAAAATATTTGCAAACTATTCATCTGACAGGGAACTAATGTCCAGAATACACAAGGAACTCAAATAACTCAACAACAAATAAACAAATAATCCCATTAAAAAGTGGGCAAAAGATCTAAATGGACATTTCTCAACAGAAGATGTACAAATGTTCAACATGTATATGAAAGAAGTGTTCAACATCACACTAATCATCAGGGGGATGAAAATCAAAACCAAAATGAGATATTATCTTACCCTAGTTAGAATGACTATTATCAAAAAGTAAAAAAATAACAGATGTTGGAGAGGACGTGGAGAAAATGGAACTCATATACTATTGGTGGAAATGTAAATTAGTATAGCCATTGTGAAAAACGGTATGGAGATTTCTCAAAAAACTAAAAATAGAACTACCATATGGTCCAGCAATCCCACTACTGGGTATTTATCCAAAGAAAATGAAATCAGGATATCAAAGTGATTCGTGCACCTTTGTGATCATTGCAGCACTATTCACAACAGCAAAGATAAGGAATCAACCTAAGTATCCATTAACAATTGATAAAGAAGACATGGTATATATACACAATTGAATACTATTAAATATATAGCCATAAAAAAGAATGAAATCATGTAATTTGCAGCAACATGGATGGAACTGCAGGTCATTATGATAAGTGAAGTAAATTAGACATAGAAAGACAAATATCACATATTCTCACTCATATGTGGGACCCCCAAAAATTTGATCTCTTAGAGATAGAGAGTAGAATCACAGTTCTCAGAGGACAGGAAGAGTGTTGATTTGTTTGTGAGGGGTGACCAAGAAAGTTTGGTTAATAGGTACAAATATACAGTTAGATAGAAGTAATAAATTCTAATATCCAATAGCAGAGTAGGGTGACTATAGTTAAAAACAATGTGTTAACATGTTTCAAAATAGCTAGAAGAGAGGACTTGAAATGTCCCCAGCACATATAAATGATAAATATGCGAGGTGATGGATATCCCAAATATCCTTACTTGGTCATTACACATTCTATGCATATTACAAAATATTACATGTACCCCATAAATATGTACAAATATTATGTATCAATAAATAATAAACAAAAACAAAAAAACACCTAAACAATACATTATAACCCCACTCCACAGTAGATGGCTGGCTGTGCACTCTCTCTGCATATTATAGCTCCAGTTCAACATTATCCTTTAGGGTGCCACACACTGTACACTATTTAATCAGCATGCCCCATCCCTGATCAAAAATTGAGAGGAAGCTACAGTAGTTTTAAACTTTTGCATCTTGTATCAAAACCAGAAAGTAAATTACATTAAATATTTTTCTTATAAAGAAAGATTAAAAGTGTTCACATTCATTCAGGTAAAGTGATTTGATGTCCTGTATCAGTTTGGCTGAGTGAACTGGGCAGTGGTTGCAGCTTGCCTCTCTGCCACTGCCTCCAGATGTTGTAGCCTCAAGACTTGTTTCCACATACTGGTCATCAGCTAGGAAATGCTATTAAAAATGAGGTACTGGCTTACCAAAAAATACCACAACCCAATGTTTAATGCGAGTTGTGATGAATGTTGAAAGATAGGATAAATTATAATTTTGAAATAAAATCATAAAAGAAAATCATATAAGTGCACTTTACAATCATGTAAATTTAATACATATGCAAATCACAGCATGAACAAGGAATATGGACATAAAAAGATTTCTACATTTTATACAAAGTGATAGAGTAGTACTACAAATTGACTTTTGAAAAGTCAAAGAATTATGCTTTAATCCCTAGTAAAATCACTACAAATAAAGCAAATAAGCACAGGCACAAAGCCAAAATGAATATTAAAATAAAATTCTAAAAAAATTAAATAACCAAAAATAATGCTGCAAGAAAAGAATAGAGACAAAATCTCAAGACACAAGTACATGTCTAATAATAAAACTGCACATCTAAGCCAAAAGTATGAAGAATTACATAAAATGTTAATTGACTAAAGACTCCAAGTTAAAGTTAGAGATTGCCAGAATGAATAAGAATGTCTAGACATAATTATGTTCTGTTTTTAACAGACACACTTTAAATATACATGGCGCAGATAAGTTAGAACTAAATGTTTGGAAAAAGATATATCATTCTATCAGTAAGAATAAGCAGTCTGGAGTAGCTATATTAATATCAGGTAAAATATGTGTTATAACAAATAGTATTATTAGATATAGACAGGGACATCTCATAATGATAACATAGCACATTCATAAAGGAGATATACCAATCATAAAACGTGTCTGCACAAAACAGAACTTTAAAATATATGAGGAAAAGTAGACAGAATGAAAGGAAGGAATAAACAATCGGCAGACAAGATTTTAAAATTCCTTTCTCAGGAATCAATAAAATAACCAGAGAAAATATCAGAAAAGACAAAACAGACCTAAGTAACACAATCAACTACCTTTACTACATTGATATGTATGCAATAGTACAACCAAAATTAGTAGATTGTGCATTATTTTCAGTGTACTATGTACATTTATTGTGCTATATAATATGGATTAATTACTAACCATTAATTAATAGTAAATAAATTATACTTAAAATATTATATCATACAGAATATATTCTCTGACTACAATAAATTGAATTGAATTAGAAATAAACAATAAGATGAATAGTAAATCAAATATTTGGAAATGAAACAGCACACTTCCAAATAATTCATGAATTAAAGAACTCACAAAAATTAGAAAATAATTTGAACCAAATTAAATAAAAATACAATATTGCATATCACAATTATGGGAAACAATACAGTGCTTAGAAGAGAGTGATATTCTTAAATTCTTATAGTAGGAAAGAAGAAAGATATAAAATTCCCAAATTCAAAAAGTAGAAAGAAGAAATGAGTTCCTAACTTAAGAAATTAAGAAAGAAATGATCAAATTTAGACAAAAGCAAGTAAAAGGAATGAAATAATACAGACAAGAGCAGAAATGTGTGAAAAAGAATGAGGGATACAGTGAAGAAAAATCAATGAAATTAAAAGCCAATTTTTTTTAAAAAAGTAACTAAAATTGATCACCTTCTAATTAGACTGATAAAGGATAAAAGAGAGAAGACACACATTGCCAATAAAAGGCAATTGTATGAGCAGCTTTACACCAATAAATTTGACAAATTAAAAAAGTACATAGATAATTTTTTAAAAAACATAAGCTACCAAAACTGAAAGATAAAGGAATAGAAAACGTGAATAGCCTATGATTTTAAAGAATGTTTCCATAAAGAACACTGCAAGCCCATATAGTTTAGTGTTCAGGTCCAGCAATTTCTTTAAGGAAGAAATAATACCAATATTACTCAGGCACTTTCAGAAAATATAGAAGAAAGGAGCACTTATCAACTTACTTTCTCAAGTCAGTGCAACTCTCTTACCAAAACAGAAAATGTTCCCACATGAAAAGAGAACTTCAGCTTTAGACTTGATGAAGTGCTACGTTATTTAAACAAGTATATTCCATAATTCTTGTTACAGAATTACATCTTTATTCAAATACAAAAATATAATGAATATTATAGCAACCGTTTATTTAGTTTACTATATTATTAGTTTTAATTGCTTGTTTATTACAACCTTCATTATTCAAAAAAAAAGACATTTGCAAATAACAGATAAAGAATGCATAGCCAAGAGGAAACACCTTTTGCCATTTGGCTAACAAATTTCTAGTTTTTGTATACGTTTTTCTGTTTTTAATAATAGGTAAAAATATGCCTCTTTGATTAATTAATCTTATTCAAAGCTTTGTTATATGATATTCTCAATCATCTTTAATGACTAGATGTATATTAATAAAAATAAAAGAAAAAAATATAATTTATTCATCTACAATTACTTGCCAAAGATGTAACTGAGCAACTGAAATCAATTATCAGCAATATTCAATGTAACTCAACAAGTTTAGTGATATTATGGCAATTTTTATTTGATACAATTGAGTATTAATTGTTTAAGTAATTACCTGGTACAATAGAAGTTATACCCAGGTGCACTTAATTTCTAAGCACATGTTACAAAGATATGATTAATATTTGATAACATAAATATTATTTTGTAGTAAAATAATAATTGGTTCAAAAATGATATCACTATTTATTTAACCTCTTCCCTGGTTATCACTTAATTTGAATATAATCATTTCCATTTTTTAGTGTAGTCATCTAGAAGATTCACATTTTTTGGCACTTTCATTTATATATATATACACACACACACACACACACACACACACGAAAAATGCTATTCCTGCAAGGCTATGACAAGAAGGTAAATTTTTAAAACAGATTTATATGTATTTTAAGGAAATTGTTTATCTCCCCACAAAGCTACTTTAAATAATTCGCTATATAAAAATGTTAACAATATAATTGACTTATCCTATATAGAGAGAAGAAATTATTTCTTGTTTTTCTTTGTATGTGCTAGAAAACGTGAAAGAATAGAAAATGTTGTGCTCAAAATTTTTAACAAGAACATGGCTTACATTAGGCTATGAACATCATAGTTAATTTACAAAAGTCATAGATTCTCAGACCTGAATAGAACATTAGATATATTCTAACATAAGAATGTTTAAAGATGATTATTTTAATATCAAAAGTGAGACCAGTAAAACAAAAATAAGTGTATTAACCTAGTTATCCTCAATCCTACATTCCTTCACTCATTCTTCAACATTTACTGAACATTTTGCTAGGTTCTAAGGATTAAAAGCAAAACAAAACGAAAAAGACAACTCCCTTCCCCTTTAGAAATTATGACCTAACTAAGGAGACTAAGGAGAAGAATTAACCTTTTTGTTTCAAACGCCATCAACAATTTCTACCCTTTTCTTTCTTGTGCCTGGTGGCAAAGCAGTTCAGCTGTGCATGAGCAGGAAGGCTTCTCCTGATATCAGCATACGGTATTTGTACGCAAACTCCTCAGCACCGTGTTGCAGGCTCCTTAGCCCTCTTTATCAACCACCTTCCAGGACCCAGGGACCCGTGGTTTTACATATGCATCTGGAGGGCACCTACACCCTCTCCTGTCAGTCTATAAATCTGGAAAAGATAAAAGGGGAAAGAGTCCACTATTTTTTTTTTCCAGAAAGTTTCCATGATTTATTTGCCCAAGGTCACACAACTAGCAAATGGTAGAGCTGGAGCAGGCAGGTGGCTCCAGAGTCCACGCTCCTAACCGTACTGAGGCATTGATTAGACAAAGAGGGGAGGCAGGAGTGCTGCAGGCAGAGGGACAACAGGCACAGATTCCCTCTTGCAGCAGGAAGCACAGAGAGATCTTAGGACCTAACGCTGCTGGGCAGAGCCAGAGCTCAGGGAGACAGGAAAAGTGAGGTTAGAGGAGGTGCTGAAGAGAAAGACAGAAGTTGACCCTAAAGAGCCTCCAGTGCACGTTAGAGGTGTTGATCTTTAGCCTAAGAACCATGGATATCCATGGAGAGTTTTTCAACAGGGAAGTCACATGCTTGAATTTGCTTTTTTCCCCTCTTAAAATCAGCTTTATTATTGGAACTTCTTTTTTAGAAAATAATTTCCACTTTTTTTGCCACTGACCCCTCCCAACCTCTGCCCTTCTTGATTTCGAATGTCCTTTACATATCTTTGTGCCCCTGTCTGCACATTATCTAGCTCCCAATTATTAAAGAATACATGTGGTGTTGGCTTTTCCATTCCTGAGATACTTCACTTAGGATAATGGCCTCCAGTTCCATCCAAGTTGTTGCAAAAGACATTATTTCATTCCTTTTTATGGCTGAGTAGTACTCCATGGTATATATTTTAATACATAACACATTTTCTTTAATCACTCGTGAATCGATGGACACTTAGGTTGTTTCCACATCTTTGCAATTGTGAATTGTACTGCTATAAACATTCCAGTGCAGGTGTCTTTTTGCTAAAATGACTTCTTTTCCTTTGGGTAGATAACCAGTAGAGGGATTGCTGGATCAAATGGTAAATCTACATTTATTTCTTTGAGGAAACTCCATACTGTTTTCCACAGAGGTTGTACTAATTTGTAATCACCCCAACAGTGTATAAGTGTTCCTTCCTCCCTGCATCCATGCTAGCATCTTTTGTCTTTTGATTTTTTAATAATGGTCATTCTGACAGGGGTATGGTGGTAACTCACTGTGGTTTTAATTTGCATTTCCCTGATGATTAAGGATGTTGAGCATCACTAATAATCAACAGGAAATAATCAACAGAGTTAACAGACAAACTACGAAATGGGAGAAAATATTTGCAAACCATACATCCAATAAAGGGCTAATATCCAGAATCTACAAAGAATTCAAACACATCAGCAAGAAAAAAAATCAGACCACCCCATTAGATAGTGGGCAAAAGACATGAACAGAAGTTTTTCAAAAGAAGATAGACAAATGGCCAACAAACATATGAAGAAATGCTCAACATCTCTAATCATCAGGAGTCCCCAGTTTTGAACACTTTGGACAGGGAATCCAGCTCTGCTTGTCTCAAGCACACTCTTCTGTAAAACAAGCAGAACCTGGAGGATCCTGTGTGCTTTTTTGCTGCTCTGTCTTTAAACTCCTTACATTTCCACACTCAGTCTTATTTACCTTACACCAAGTAGTGTTAATGGTGTTTGTAATGATTATTAATTAATCTTCTTAACACGCCTCCTTTATCAATCCATGTTTTCACAACGTAAATTATTTCTCTTTGTATTTAGTCTACTTTTTTCCCTAATATCCAAGGTCTTTAACCAGTCGACTCCATTTAACACATTAACTGCCATGTGAGTTGTATGTAACTCACACTAGTTTAGAGCCCGGGGACTCATGAAGCAAAACTTGGGCAAAACCCTGCAGTTGGTTCGTGATAATCTTGTTGATGTTCTCATTGTTACAATTAATATTGACAAATTATTTCTAAAAACGTGGATTAAATGAATAGAAGTCAATAAATTTTGTTTTTCATTAATTTTTTCATTAAATTTGAAAGGATTGTTTTGTTTTTGAAGTTTTTATCCTGTTTTCATATAAAAACACTGTGGTCCAAGGAAAAAAATTTTTTTTTCTAGTGTGGTAGTCAATGTGTTAAATATAGACACACACAAAAACACACACATACAGACACACACACTGTATTTATTTGTTATTAGAAAATAGCCCCCCATTATAGTCAAATCAAATTCCACATAGGCCACACACCAAACATTGCACTTCATTTGTTTTTTTTGAAAGTGACTTTCCCTTTGCAAATCTGATAGTCATTCTTATAAGTCACAACTTTTAACTTGGTTTTCCTTGAAGATTTATTTGTTTAATATTCCTCCAAATTGATCTTTTACAGTTTGCATCTTACTAGTTGCTGACACATATTATGGCCTTATCTCTTGTATGGCCTTTCTGCTAATTTAGGATACATATGTTAATGAGTCAGCAGGCTATTTCTTTCAGGAAGCATAAAACAAGGAAAACTAGGATAAAATAAAAATATACTTGTTGAGTGAATAAATGAATAAGTGATCACAGGAGCATTTGAGAATATATAATTTATATGTTTTGTAATAAGTAATCTTTGGGAAATCTGAATATGTGAAATAAATAATTTTTTTCTAATAGGTATGGAAAAGAAACTGGTGTATTGGAATTAGAATATGTATGTTTTATTGTTATTCTATCATTTATTAGTTTTATGTGGCTTTAAATTGATTTACCTTAACTTTCAGTTCTATGAACTATATAATAACAATTATCTTTGCTTTAATAGTTAAGTATGATAATTCATAATGGGTCTTCTTTATCAAATGTTAAGCATTATATATATATATCTCTAATACTTCACTTCTGCTGTTTTTATTTAATTTTTATCTCAAAACTTTTAGAGAACTCCATGTCTATAAATTCATTTTAAATATCATGATATTTAAAAATATATTATATTTTTCTTACATTTTTCCTTTTTTCTTTTTCTTCATGCTATTACTGATTTTAGGTATAGAAGTTTGAATTTTCACTCTTTAAGAGCAACATCATACTAGAGTCTTTAGTATGACACAACATCTTAAACATGGTGCCTTGCATTTAATTGACATAAGGGGACTATAATTGGTCATTAATGTTTTGATGACATTTTAGTGGATATTTTATAAAGTGTAGAAAATAAAAGAATCTCTGTTAAATGATGATGGGTTCTCTATCTTTAGTTGTTAGTGTGGTTATTCTTTCGGGCATTTCTGTTCTTTCTCCTTAATTTCTCTGAAAAGAAATTGCTAGATCCTCCAGTGCATCTAATATGTAAATGTCAGGATTCAGTGTTGTGCAAGAAAGTACCCATATGGAGAGACTTAGTGAAATGAAAACTGTAAAGTTGACAATACTGTGGACCAGTATTGAAAATAATGAAGAATCATAAATAATAAAACTAGCCATACAAAATATAATGTAGGAGTCTTATAAGTATATGTCACCTCTTTCTGTGACCAAAATAAAAGGTAGTTACTTCTGGCTCGTTGTTAGATACTAACAAAAATTATGCTTGTATCTAGTGCATACATTATTTCTTGCGATCTTAATTAATGTGTAAATGAATGCAAATGATCTAAGAAGCCATATAAGACCATGTATCTTATAAAAATGTGTAGAAACTTTGTTTTGCGATTATGGTATGCTCATTCTTGCTTGAGAGTAAAATGTGTCATAAATGAGACAGAGAAGAATGGATGGCAGCTCGTGTAATATGTACTGAGGGGTCAGCTCCCCAGAAGTGTTATAGTTAGTAGGACTTTCTAATGCCTTATTTCTGGTCAAGATGTTTACTGTATAGTATTTATTAATCTCCAGAATTAGTGCCTATATCAGTTTTATTTTATTAAAAACTGCCAAGAATTAAAGTACTTATCAATTAGAAGGTGGCATCACGACTATTTTTTACTTGAATTTTAAGGTATTACAATAACACTATCATGTGTACAAAGAGGAGGGAGAAAACAATCTTTCTTCTTTGCTTTGAAAGAATAACTGTGACTAACCTCCAACCACAGGTACCCACTCAAGGCTTTTCTTAAAAAAAAAAAATGTGTCTTCACTTCACTAAAATGAATACTGAATATGACACTGATTAATACCTGTCATTGCAGTTAAGAACATCACCACCAGGGATTATCTTTTAAAAGTAATTATCTCATGTTTTAAAACCAAAACCTACATAAAATCTTATTTTTTTGTAAAAATTGATTTCCATAAGTTTCTCACTGGTTGGAGAAAAGGAAGAATCCAATGCCACTGATAGCTTTATGAATTGCATTTTTGTGATTTATTATATTTTCTATGGTTTTGAACATAGTTGATTACTTTCTATCAACCATAATTGATATTTCATAATAATTATAATCTTCCATTTTTAAGTTCTCTACCACATAATTTTTATCAACAATGATTTTATTTCAAAAGATTTCTAAATCAAATTCTGCTTGATTCTTAGTGTCTACTTTTTTTCTTCACAACTGACCTCAGGTGGAAAATACAACTCCTCCAACTTTTTAGAATGTGTCACTTTCTAGATGAGAGGTTTCAAGAGTTTTAGCTTAGTCAAGTGAGCCTCCTTTCACCCGTGCTAGTGGGCCACACTTCATATGCTTTCCAAAATTGCGTTCAGCTTTATTCCTGCTAACCCTCACCTCTTTCCTAGAGACAAACTAGAGACTTACCCCTGAACTTCAATCATTACATGCTGCCATCAACTGTTGGTCTTTTCCAATTCTGGTTGCATCTCTGGAAATGTATTATGAGCTTATAATCACAGGACTTGCACAAAAATTGTCTCCAATGCTGCATATTGATCTCTCTTGTCCAGATCATTCCTGATGTTTTGGTCTGGGAAATGCAGACCTAATAAAAAAGGGTCTAGATCTAGTTCTGAGCCCTTGGGTTCCTCCCATTTCACTGAAATTGATGAAACTTTCTCAAAGTAAAGTTTTGAGATATTACATTGAATAATAATTATATGACCAGACAATTTTACCTAATGAGGTAGTAAGAGTGATAACTCTGTTAGATTTGAATGAACTATTTGTTAGGGACCTTCAAAAATAGCTGTTCCAGAGCTATTATAATTATCTTGCCCTTTCTTCCTTCATATTTGTGTTTCATTTGTTTTGTCTTATATATTCTTATTTTCACAAGAGTCAAATCATTCATTTTTAACAAACACTATCTAGGTCTTTATCTGCATCTAAAATTTATTGACTGCATATTGGTCCTTAGGTGTTAAAAATCCCATGCGGAGTCATAAAATTAAACTGCTTTCATATTTCTTATGCTCAGATCCATATTTACAGTTTTAATTTTTTAACTTTTTATTTTTAATTATTATGGGTATGTAATAGTTGCACGTATTTGGGGGGGTACATATGATATTTTGATACATATAGGAGTTTCTTTTAAATTTAAATATAACTGATTGAAACAAAGAAAACTCATTATATTATGAAATAATAACATTTAGGGACTTGCAAACTCTAGTTATTTATTAGCTCTGCATGTTCTCCAGCTTTCAAACATATTATCAACTGCTTTTAGATTATTTCTTTGGCACCTCACTATCTTCTAAATTCAACACATGCAAAACTCAACTTATTATATTTCCATTGAATAAGCTATAAACTTTCTTAACATATGTAGTTCTCTGTATAGTAATAACATATCCAGGTAAAAAAATATTTGTGAAACAATTTTTGTTTTTGCTATTCAGGGGATATGTTACATATTTTTAACAAGACAAAATAAAATTGAAAGAAAACAGATTTAGCGTAAAAATATATCTGCCTTTATTTCTGCCTTTAGTCATTAATTCAACAATATTTTATGAGTGTCTGTGCAATACTAGGTATTGTTCTAGACCTGGGAATACAGCAGTATGCAGAATAGTTAATTCCCTGCCTGCTGGTAGACAGAGATAATCAATAAACAGAATGTAAATGTATAGCATGTCAGCCTGCAATAAACACCCTGGGTTGACCTCTACTGTAACAAAATGAAAAATGTTTATTTCAGTTAAGAAACATTCATCCTCAAGTCACAAGGGTTTAATCGTAGCTTTTGGCCTGCATAAAAATACAAGAAAATGCAATAGTCTAGAACTACTACTTCTAGAATTATGTAATTCATATACCAATAGTGGAACTGAGGCTGCCACAATCTCACTCAGTTCCTTTTAACCTTCATGACAATGAGAGATTTCAAAAATGCACACATGTACATTTTAAAGGACTCTCTACCTCTGCACGAATTGCAAGAAAATAGCAAATGGACAACTGAACAAACAAAAACAAAAATAAGATAAATCAATATCCACCCTGCCAAGAATATGTGCAGTCACATAAATGTATGATAAGTGAAGATTTTTTCTAAAAGATACACTGCCCACATAACCTGTTACATTAGTAGGCAGGGATAGTTAGCTTCTTTTGCCATATTTTTCTCAAATGTCTCTATTTTGCAGCATATCCTTGATGTATTTTTGCATAAGTACTCATTGACTATATGCTTTTTTCTAAGAATAAGTATTGTCTCTCAAAGTAAAACAAATTCTTCACCTATTAAAAGGGAAAAATAATATGGAATTAATAAATAGCCAGATTATATTTTATTTTTTATGATCCTCATCAAAGGCAAACAAAAATAGTCCCCAGAGTCCAGGCTCACCCAAGGTGCTATGACCTGAATGTTAGTACCAAAATTCATTATGTTGGAAGGTGACCCCCCAAGATAATGGTATTAACAAGTAGGGCCTTTGGATGGTAATTAGGTCATGAAGACCTCCCCCTGCCCAGACAGGATTAGTGCCTTTATAATAGGACTTGAGGGAGCGAATTTATTCCTTTCTGTCCCTTCTGCCATGTGAGGATACGGCAAAAAGGTGACATCTTTGAAACGGAGAAAGTAGCCTTCACCAGACACTGAATCTGCCAGCACCTTAATCCTGGGCTTCCCAGCCCTCCAGAACTGTGAGAAATAAATTTTTATTATGCATAAATTGCCCAGTCTAAGTTATTTTGTTGTTGCAGCCAAATGGACTGAAACAAGGTTATCATATTACAAAGCTAAGTACATTGTGGGTCCACAAACAACGCCTTTTCCGTTCCCTTGTTCCTCTAAGACATCTAGTAACTGGTCGGATAACTGGACTCCAGCCTATCAACCTAATCTTTATTGCTTATAAGTAAATAATATCCTGCAAAGTGTTTACTATTTCAAATAAAGAGACATACTTTCCTTTTAAAAAAATCACATTTATCACAATATAAATTCAGACATCAAACTGTCCTGAAAGACATTTGTTTTTCTGTAATTATTTGGATCATTTCAGTTTGAGCTCTATAACTACTTTGTTAGTTAGCTCAGAATCATAATGTACACAAATTAGTACAAAGTAGGTACTTGATAAATTCTTATTGATACATCACCTGATGAATTCAGACATCTTTCTAAAATAAACTGTTATATTATGTATAACTGTACTTAATGCATTTGAGCTTTTTTGAACTCTTAGATGAAAGCTTCTGTCAAAATAGATCATATTTATACAAAATGCAGAGATTTGACTTTAAAATAATATATATATAGCAAACAGGAATTCCCAGATGAATTTAGAGAGAGAGATGATAAGGTATGAATGACAGGAAAGTATGAGTATTTTTATAGCATAATTTTCAGAAGACAGGAAAGCCAAAGAAATGATTAGAATATTGGAGATTGAGTGACAGGATTTTTCCAAATGACAGTGAACAGGCAAGTCAAAAAATAAACAAGAATATTCTCTTTGGGAACAGAGTAGAAAAATTGTATTTTATGAGGAATTGTACATTAAAAACATAAGTGGATAAACAAAGTGGTGTGAAAATCATATTTATATGATTATCTAAAAATAATATTGTATTATATGAGAATAAATTCTGAGTTTTCAAAAACAATATAAGCAGTATATTGAAATTTTAAAAAGCTAGAGGCAAAGAGAAGTAACTTTTGAGACTAGTTTTTTTGTTTTTTTTTTTTTAAACACAAGGTCTTGCTCTGTCACTCAGGCCGGAGTGTAATGTCAGGATCATAGCTCACTATAGACTCAAGCCTCAAACTCCTGGGCTCAAGCAATCCTCCTGCCTTAGCCTTCGGAGTAGCTGGGACTACAGGCACGCACCACCATGCCCAGCTAACTTTTAAAAAAATTTTTAATAGAGACGGAGTCTTGCTATATCGCCCAGGATGGTTTTGAACTCCTGGCCTCAAGTGACCCTCTCAAAGTATTGGAATTACAGATGTGAACCACCTCACCTGGCCAAGACAACTAGTTTTAATTGAATTGGTAATTTTAAAAATATATAATGAAAAACTTTCATATATTTACACATATATATTTACATATATTTTTCATATTTCTTGATGAAATTCATGTAATATATGATTAACCATTGTAAAGTGTATAATTTTTTGGCATTTAGTTCATTATCAATAGTATGCAACTACCACTTTTCTTTAGTTTCAAAACTTTTTCATCACCCTGGTAAAACATTCTCCCAATTCCCACCTGCCACATCCCGTGGCAACCACTAATCTGCTTTCTGTCTCTATGGATTTGCCTATTACGGGTATGTCACCTACAATTAATCATACGATAGTTGATATCTTGTGCCTGTCTTCAGAAGAGGAAAAATGATAATTTAAACCAGAAAATTTGAAGAAAATATCTAGAGTAAGGCCTCTGACAAAAATAACCGGAGTAAAATTTTTGGTCTAGCTAATTTCATTGGTTATTTTGACTAGTTGTTATTTCTGAATGATCAGTGTTATTTATCAACAAGGAGTAAATTTGTCATAAGCATAATTTAAATCAGCAGTCCCCAACATTTTTAGCACCAGGGACTGGTTTTATGGAAGATAATTTTTCCACGGACCGGGAGAAGGGGGAGGAGTGTGCTTTCGAGATGATTCAAGCGCATTACATTTATTGTGCACTTTATGTCTATTATTATTACATTGTAATATATAATGAAATAATTGCACAACTCACCATAATGCAGAATCAGTGGGAGCCCTGAGCTCGTTTTCCTGCAAGTAGACGGTCCCATCTGGGGGCGATGGCAGACAGTTACACCCTAAGTGTGTTGCTTATGTCCAGTCTACTCCATAATCTTGTTTTGGTTGCTGTCCCTGCAGAAAACTCTGCTTCACAAAGATAGGGTGTTGGGAATGGAAGCAGGCTTTTCAGTGCTTTTGTGGCAATCTCAGGATATTCGCCTTGATGTTAATCCAGAACATATGCAGATTTGATGTTGTCTCAAACATACTTTTAAGGCCACCGTCATTTGCGATCTCAAGCAGTTGATCCTCTTCTAGCATGGAAGAATTCGATTCACCTGGCTTATCCACAAATGGGTGATGGATCCATTCCTTCCCAGTTCGGGGGTCTTTTGTGGTTGGGAAGTGATGCTCAACTCTTTTGAAAGCTGAGACAGGTGATCATGCACCAGTTGGGAGAAAGAAGGCCCTGGCTCAGTGTCTTTCAAAATCTCTGCTAATGTTTGAAACATGTCAAAAATCCCAATGTTCACTCATCGCCCCCATAATTCCAGTTTGGCTTTGAATGTAGGCACTTTATCTGCCGACTTGAACACAGTTGTCGTTCTCCCCTGAAGTGACAGTCTGAGTTCATTGAGCAGGTTGAATATGTCACACAAGGAAGCAAGTTTTGAGACCCATTCGGCGTCACTGAAATGTGCTTCCAGTGGTGACTGTTTTTTTTAAAAGAAATCTCTGGAGCAGCTCTCATAACTCAAAAACTCTGGCCAGTGATCTACCTTTAGAAGCCATCTCACTTCTGTGTGTAAGAGAAGACGTGTGCTCTGGGTCCATCTCCTCACAAAGCTGCACGAACAGATGGGAGTTAAGGGAATGTACTTTAATGTGGTTGATAATTTTAATCACATCCTGCAAAATGTTGTTTACGTCTGGTGACATTTTTCGGCTAGCCAGCATTTCTCTATGGATGACACAGTGCATAGACTCACATTCAGAAGCAACCTCCTTGACCCCAGTAGTGAAAACAGAAAGCCGTCCAGTCATGGCAGCTGCTCTGTCCGTGCATATACCAACACAAAATGACCAATTCGGTTTTCCTGATATGTAATCATTCAAAGACTTGAATAGTTCTACAGCTGTGGTGTTGGTTGGCAATAAAAGTGCACATAACATATCCTTATGCACATCCTCCTAAAAAATATATTGCACAAAAACAAGCATTGTTGCCTTGTTGTCAACATCAGTAGACTTGTCAACCTGGATTGCATACCATGGTGACTCATTAATCCTAACAATTGTGTCTCAATATCCTCTGCTATTTCATCATTTCATCTAGTTATGGTGCTAGCCAAAAGAGGAACACGTGCCACCTTTTGAACTGCAGCCTCTCCTAAAAGTTCATGGCAAATGTTCTTAGCAGCAGGCGGGATCAACTCTTCACCAATAGTAAAGGGCTTCTTAGCTTTAGCTATGAGGTCAGCCACTAAGAATCACGCTGTCAATGCAGACACATTTGGTGAAGTTGTGGCCTTCAATATTTGTTTCTGTTCTTCATGTTCATGTTTTATTTTTCTTTTGAAAATCTCCAAAGGCTTCTCTTTTAATGCAGGGTGATTGGTCTCCATGTAGCAAAGCAGTTTTGAAGGTTTCATGGCTTCATTGGATAGCCGGTCACCACATATTATACAAAGCGGGCTTGGAGAATGTGAATCACATGTTGCAATGAACCCATAATTTAAGTAGGACTCTTAGTATTCTCTTTTAAATGCAGCTTTCATTTTGTTGGCAGTCTCAGAGTCTTCTGATGTCTCATCAAAGAAGCTCTCTAACGCCTTTTGTTTTTTGCTCATTTTCGTGAGGGTTAGCTTGTGGGCTAACAAAACTGTAACTGAGACAAGCGTGCAGTGCGGGAAAGAGGCATGGGTGGAAGTGGCAAATAAAATAAGGGGCGGGTGCTGTGCAGACTAAAATAAGTGTCGGATTCTGACTTAAAGCCTGCCACCAGATGCAGCTGTACAATTGAAGTACGTCAAGTCACTTGCCACCATAAAGCCTGCCACCAGATGCAGCTGTACAATTGAAGTACGTCAAGTCACTTGCCACCATAAAGCCTGCCACCAGATGCTGCTTAATTGCCACTTGCCACTCACTGATAGGGTTTTGATATGAGTCTACAAGGAATTGATTTATTATGGTCTCTGTGCTGTCAAGCCTGTCTGATATTGATAATCTGTATTTGCAGCTGCTCCCCAGCACTAGCATCACCGCCTCAGTTCTGCCCCAGATCATCAGGCATTAGATTCTCATAAGGAGCACGCAACCTAGATCCCTCGCATGTGCAGTTTACAGTAGGGTTCGAGCTCCTGTGAGAATCTAATGCCACCACTGATCCGACAGGAGGCGGAGCTCAGGCGGTGATGGGAGTGATGGGGAGCAGCTGTAAATACAGATGAAGCTTCACTCCCTCACCCACCGCTCACCTGCTGTGTGGCCCGGTTCCTAATAGGCCTATGTAGAAATCATAAAATGGGAAAGAATATGACGACCGGGGCCAGTTTGGCACTTTCTCAACAGATTTATGCAGTATTTTGGGATAACATGTTACAAACACCTATCAAACTATCTTGCAAATTATAGTAATAATTGGGTAAACTTGATAAATTTGAGTCATTTTTAGTTATTGAATGCCTTTCCACATATAGACATCAATTTTCTTTTCATGGAATCATAGAATATCTGTTGCAAACAAATCTTAATATACCAGTCCTTTCATACAAATCATCAAGGGCAAAAACAAGAAAGAATATCATATTTTCTCTTAAACTGAGAGCAGTTCTGAATATTTACTTGTGTAATAAAAATGAATAACATCAGAGTTCTGATCCCAAATCCCCGAAAATGCAGTGGTTTTTCTCTGGCCAACAATGAGGAAATATGCTCTTTCTGTGTGCTTCCTATTGTTTCACTGCACAGCAGCCTTAAAAATAATTTTCTAAGCTGCCACTCCATATTGAGTGTTGAGAGAGACCAACTGGACTTGCTTACCATGTTGAGAATTAAAACTCAGTAAGTTATAGTGTTACTATTACCACATAAAAATGGATATAAAACTTAATACACTGATTAATTATAATAACTTTCTTGTCAAATCTGAACCTCATTATGACATAAGTATACTAAAGTGTCTTTTGTATATCAGTACTGGAAAAAAAATAAATGTGCAGATTAGGGATCTCAGAGGCCACCATGAGAAATGTTTTTCAGGTTAGAGGATGAAAAACTATTACTATTTCTATGGCTACATGTCATCATTCATGAAAATGTCTTTTCCTAGACACTTTTTTGTTTCCAAAAAATTGGACTTGTTTGACTATCAAGCTCTTATTTTTCAACATATTTAAATTTCTGTCTAAACTTTAATACACTTCTTCATTCTCTTCAATAGGAACTGACTCCTCCCTACTTTGGGCTTCTTTATATCTATCCAAATTATAACCACTCACAGATCTGTTAATACTATATTCTATTTATGATTAAAATCTATGTCTTTGCATAAGAACCTCCTGTGCTCTCAACCATATAAAGACAGGCATGGGAATGTTGTTTACTGCTTTTGCCCCAGCGATTTGCACAGCAAGTGGCACACAATTGGTGTTTATTATGCATCTGTTGTATTGATCACAATATGTGATGAATGGATAAATGGGTATATTAGAAACAATGTTATGTTGTAAAGTTTTGCATGCTTAATAATAGTTTATGGTATTTTTTTAAAAAATTTTAGTATTTTACAATTATTGTCATCTTTGTCATGCCAATAACTCACATCTTTGAAATCTATTCTGAATTCAGAAAAATTTTACTGGAGATCTTTCTTCCATCATCATTTTGGTAAAACTATCTGAGGTGATTTTGTGGTCTCATTTCCAATGGCAAAACAATTTTCAGAAATGAGGTATTTAGGGTATGTTATGTGATCTATCCAGACCCTGGGTTGTGTGCCCATCCCTCAGATGTTGTATATGTTGGCTGCTGGGGTGTACAGATGCCCCCTTTCTAGAGAATCACTTTCAGTCAGGCTGGGATAACCTACCCTGAGCAGTTAAGCACTCAACCCCTTATCTAGGCCTTCAATACTCAATGACTAACTGAAAGAAGTTAAAGTCCTTTTTTTGTCTCAAATTATGAAAATCCTGGCTGACACCTCCCTATGGGACCGGAGTGATATTACTCTCCAGTCAAGACAATTCATTAGTTAGCTCTGTCACCCTATCCTGCTTCTGTCACTTCCTTTTTCTTAAAGGACTCTCCCTCAATTGATCACAATAATCCCCAAGACGCTACTATCAAGGAATATTATCAGGAACCACTGATGTCTGAAGTAGTCCTAGGATCAAACTCTAAGGATGAGATTTATCTGGAAGGGGGTCATTCACCAGGTGGATTGCAAAGAAGACCACATCACTGGTTGTAGGTAGAATACTGATAGTCCTCTGATTTGTAGCAGTGTGATTTTCACCTGTGGTGACCTGGAATAGAACATAGGGTATAAAGAGATACTCTTTACCATAGCGTGTGCATTATCCTATATCGTGAGGGGTATGGAGAAAATAGCACCTATAAGAAATGTGGAACTGAGTAGATTTTTATGGTTTTTGATACATGACACTGATGTGTTTAGCAGAAAAAATGTCAGACTTCGATCAATTAATCAGCAAACTAAAACAAAGTTCAAGTGCCACAAGTATTCTGGAGCAGCATCTAAGGACACTCATCTCCTGTAGCTGGAGAGAGTCAACTGAGCCAAAAGTCAGATACATAACATAATTTTTAGGAGTGGCAGAATTTCAAAAAGTGATATATTCCTAGACTAGAGAATGAATGCCTTTATATCAAAGTCAGGGCCATTGTAGGGAAATATTGGGTTGGTAAAGTTTGGAATGGGGATAGATAGTTTTTGGGGTTTTTTTGAGAAAACTGAATCTCCAGATTGTCTTGGATCCTCCAAGCACGCTGAAGTGGCTCATTCCTTTTTTTGAAAGATAGAGACAATTTTGTTTTGTTTTGTTTTATTTGAAAACCATAAAGAGACCTCAAACAAGACAGGTGCCTTACAATAATGAGAATCTTCCTAGGATTTACCCCAGTTTCCTCTCCTGGCCATGAGACCTGGATTGGAGGGTCAAATCTCAGCATAACCTGCCTTGGGAAATTCTGGGAATGCTAATGTGGGGTGAAGGATTCTCTGGCAATGTTCCTGTAGGACACAGCTCACATGTTCTAGGAAAGCTTGCCTGGGGTGGATCCTAAAGGTTAGGGATTGATATATGAATATATAAAACTGGATAAGAAAGGTTTTGGTCTGGAGCACTGTCCTGTATACAAGATTTACTGCCTTAAAAAGGGTCCAGGGAGATGGATGTTTGGAAGCTTAATAATAGCAAAGACCCACATTACCTGAAATTCAGAACTGCTGCGGCAGACTGCGGTGAGAGGGAGAAAGAAAATTGAAAGAAGTGGCATACTAGCATTTAATTAACATTCAAATTTAGTTAATATATCAAAATGAAAATAAAAATGGCAATGGCTTTAGCAAATAAATTGACTGCTAAATAGATGGAGATTTGTGAATATATCTATTAAATTGTAGTACTTGTTCAACATCATTCATTAAGTTTTCATACTGTTTTATTGGTTGTTAATAAAATGACCATAGAGACACTGTTTTGCCTCTTGAAATTATTATAGAAACATAACTCACTAAGTAGAAATGACGTGGCTAGATAGCTGTGTTCCCGACTTGGTTAGCATCTTTTTCATAATGATCACTCATTATTACCAGTTATGTTATGTACCAAGGACTGTTCTCTTTCCATTTGAAACTTCAGAAGAAATGTTATACATTTCTCCTTACATGAGGATCATTCAGTTCATGATGGTGATAAACTCCAAGCTTTGTCATGTGTTCATTTAATGAGTACTAATGAATTAGAGATTAGGAATGCATGCTTTTGGGTTTTTGTTTTCCTTACCATTTGTTTGTAAATTAGCTAGTGTGGCATTAGAAGAATAGGATTAGGAAATAGAATGAATGGAAAATACAGTTAACTTCATTTATCTGACCCTCTCCATGGCAAATACATTCAAATTTTTATTTCTAAAATTTTAATATTCATATTTTAATATTATATTTATGTACACATATAAGCATAAGTTAGTAGCAAAGTCAACATTCAGTCATTTTCTCCCAGTTAATTAGTAATAGGTAAATTAGAATGACCGCGATTCAGTGACAATGTATGTAGGCTTAATGGGGAGTCACCACCCTTTGTACATGTGGGAATACAGGTAATTTTACCAAAAGTAAATATTGGCATCAGATGGCATTTCCTGAAATGAAAACTTAATAAAGCTTAATAATATTCATCTTAAAGATATTTTATCATTAAACGCATTTCTAAGAACTTCAGAAACTATTTTTCTGAACTAGAATAATAGAGACTAAGGTTGCAGATCATTGTTTTGTTATTACTTTCGTTGTTTTTCTTTTAAGTTCAATTAGCTTATATGATGGAAGGGGTATTTTTAACAACATTTCATTGGATAAATTTTTAAAATCTTTTCTGAAGACAATAATAATCCTATCACATAGTGTTTGAAAAATCTAAGCTCTATAAGATTGAGGGAAAATGTATGCAAATAAAGAATAAAAAATAGTTGTGATGGTCAAACATTCCTTCAAAGACCTTTAGTAGTCCTAAGTTAATACTAATAATCTTTGAGAAGCACAGTTTTCCAGCATATTTAATTTACTCTAAGAGTATGAGAGGTCAATTGAAATACAGTAGTTGTCCATATAATGACATTAAGTTGTTATTTTGGTTTCGTAAGTATTTTTCTTGCCACACGGGTGACACAGCAGGCTCAGTTTTAATATTTAAAATGAACACTTTTCTTTTGTGTTCACCTAGACCAGGGGTTGGCAAACTGCAGCTTGTGGGTCAAATCCAACCCACCACCTGTTTTTGTAAACAGCTTCATTGGAACATAGCCACACGCACTCATTTATCACTGTCTGTGGCCGCTTTCATGTTACAATGATGGAGTAGAATAGTTTCAACAGAAGCCATATGTCCTACAAAACCTAAAATATGTATTATCTTGTCCATTGCAGAAAAAGTTTCCTAACCCAACTTAGATTGTTAATAATCATAGTGTTGAAAATAAAAAGTGTATATATAGCTAAAATTAAAAATCCAATCTTTTGACACTTCTCACAATTCCAGGAAAAGAAGTAAAATCTTTAAACTGGTTCATTGATTTATTTTAAAATATTTTGCGATTTTAAAGTGGAAAAAATTTTAAAAATTGTTTTTTTCCCAGTGGGTTTCTAAATTTGTTGTGATAGTTTTATAATATTACTCAAATTGTGAAGCAGTCCATGTTGTTTTGTTGAAAGTCTACTTTTTTTAACCACAGGACTGTTTCTACAAGCAATATTGAGTTAGAAAAAAATATAAAGAAAAATCCAATTTCTCACTCTATTCCCTATTTTCATATGCATTATTTTCACCTATATAATAAATCCACTTATTTCTTTAGTTAATATATGTACTAAAAATCATTTCATTATATATAATTCAAAATGACATCCAAGATCAATCACTTCAATTCACCATTATTAATAAAAATTCCATGCCGTAAGATGAGTTTTTCTTAATCACTTCATTTAAAATCACCATGTTCCTACTGAGACCTAGATTACTTTTTAAAATTTTACATAGCAAATCTCGTACACCATTTAAAATTTGGGACATAGTTTTTTATGGATTAAAGCATATGAAAACATAATAATTAGAGAACAATGACTACATCATAAACTATGAGAAATAAAACAGAAGTCAAAGGCCAGTAGGTGCGAATGATAACATAGTTTTTTCCCCCTCCAATTCACTTCAATAAGCTTATGTTAATAGAGATTTACTAACGTTGGGTACTGCACTAAAAATTAGAGATAGAGTGATTAATAAATCATAATCATGACTATCAAGGATCTTTCACTGTATTTTTAATATGAGAAATTGGCCATGTTGTATTTATCTATTGTACTATAACAAATCTATAAATAATATTGGATTATTGAATACATGATAGCTGAGGACATGATAGGTTTACAAAAATTACTGACAGCATTCAATATTCATTCAATGTAATTTAATTCCTACAATATGGCAGGCAGTGTGAGAGCCATTACAATTAAAATGGTGAGCAAAACAGACACAGTTTTTCTTTTCATGGAAATTAGAGTTTACTAAGGAAAATAGAATCAATCAAATACTATATGAAATATCTTCTAAACCAAACGACTGGCCAAGCTGATTAATGATCATTTCTCAGGTAGCATCTTCTAAAAGAACTGATCCTGGTGCAGGTTTCCCAGAACACTTACAGCCCAGACAGTCCTAGTCTTTATGTAATATCTTCATGAGATGCTTACAAAATATACCAATGTCCTCTGACTAAGGCCATCCACAAATATCTTTCCTACCACTTAATAAAGAATATTTTGCCAGCAATTCCCCCTTCTACTAAGTCATTCTTTTCAGCACAAAAACACCTACAGAGAACCTCAAATAAATTGTGTGTACTCGTTACCTCCAATTATCTCTCCCCATTGACTAATAAACCCATTTTAATCACAATTTTACACCAACTACATAATACTTTTTTTAAAAAATAGACATTTACTTCCACATTGACAAACTCAGTGGTTAGTTGTAGGTCTTTAACCTGCTTAATCTGGCAGCTATTGACAGAGTTTTACTTTATCTTCCATGAAAGATTTTCTTTACTTGACTTACCTTAGTCTTCTCCATTTCACTGGATGCTCATTCTTAATTATCATTATTTTTCTGCCAGTTTCCTTCAACTCCGTTACTCTAAATGTTAGAGTGACCCAAGACTCATGTCTTTTACTCTTTTCTCCTTTATTTCTACATATATTAAACTGGTAATGAAGATTTTTTGATATGAGCCAATCTCACTGGAGTTAAGTGATATCTCATTGTGGTTTTGATTTGCATTTCCCTGATGATTAGAGAAGTTGAGCACTTTTTTATATGTTTGCTGGCCATTATTCTGTCTTCTTTGGAAAAGTTTCTGTTCATGGCCTTTGCCCATTTTTTAATAGGATTGTTTGATTTTTTCTTGTTGATTTTCCTAAGTTCTGTATAGATTCTGGTTATCAGCCCTTTATCAGAGGTGTAGCATGCAAATATTTTCTCCCATTCTGTAGGTTGTCTGTTCACTCTAGTGATAGTTTCCTTGGCTGTGCAGAAGCTTTTCAATTTGCTCAGGTTCCATTTATTTATTTTGGTTGCTGCTGTGATTGCTTTGGGGGTCTTCTTCATAAATTCTTTGCCTAGACCAATGTCCATAAGAATTTTTCCAACGTTTTCTTCGAGAATTCTTATGGTTTCATGTCTTAGGTTTAGATCTGTTATCCATTGTGAGTTGATTTTTGTGAGAGGTGAGAGGTGTGGGTCCAGTTTCAGTCTTCTACATATGGCCATCCAGTTTTCCCAGCACCATTTGTTGAATAGGGAATCTTTTCCCCAGTGTACGTTTTTCTGGAATTTGTCAAACATCAGGTGACTGTATGAGGTTGGTTTTATATTTTGGTTCTCAGTCCTGTTCCATTGGTCTACATCTAAACAACAAATGGTGGGGATGTGGACAGATAGGAACACTCATACACTGCTGGTGGGACTGCAAATTAGTACAACCTCTATGGAAAAGAATATGGAGATACCTCAAAGAATTAAAAGTAGAATTACCATTTGACCCAGCAATCCCACTACTGGGTATTTATCCAAAGGAAAAAAAGACATTCTATAATAAAGACATCTGCTCACAAATGTTCATAGCAGCACAATTCACAATTGCAAAGATGTGGAAACAACCCAGGTGCCCATCAATACATGAGTGGATCAATAAAATGTGGTATATGTATACCATGGAGTATTACTCAGCAATAAGGAACAATAGTGAATTAACACATCTGGTATTATCCTGGTTGGAGCTAGAACCCATTCTTCGAAGCGAAGTGTCACAGGATTGGAAAAACAAGCACCACTGGTACTCACCATCAAACTGGTGCTAACTGAGGAACACTTACATCACACAGGGCAATAACATTTATCTGAGGGCGGGTGGGCGGGAGGGGGGCAGAAGGGATGGGGAAAGCTTTCACTGAATGGATGCGGGGAGCACAGTTTGGAGGATGACCACGATTGTGGCTCTGACACGGGCAGAACAGGGGCAATGTGTATGGCCAAATTGTTGTACGCCCATGATATTATGAAATTAAAAAAATAAAAAAATAAAAAAAAACCTGGTAATGAAGGAGTTAAAGGACAGAATAAAATTGGAATCAATAGAGATCGTTTAGGAAAAAATAGACTCTTCAGGATGGCATACTATAGAGAAAGCTCTGGAAAGACCAAAGTGTGTGGTTGGAGAATGCAACACTTGAAATCAAAATTACATGGGAGTTTTTGTTATTCCTAATGAAAAGCTAGAAATAACCATGAAAATGAGTGGTTGACAAGGAGTAGAGGACAATAACTTGAGAGAAGAGAAATTCAAATAAAGGGGAAGAAAAGTTCTTATCAGAATCACCAACATAGATATTAACATTAATCAATATTAAGAAATAGTAGTGTTATCAAAATTGATAGTGATCCAGGAGATAAAATCTTATGAAAAATGAAGAAAAATATTCTGGTGTTTAATGGGTAATAGCAGTAGGAAGGGCAGGTAGCAGTATACATTTTTGAAGCTAAATTAAAAGTAGGAGCTTTTAGAGATAATAGAGTGAGAATAAATTTCAAATAGCAATAAGAACCTAGATAGTAGTTCTCAAATGTAGCTACATAGTGGAATCATTCAGAAAGCTTCGTAAATACTAATGCCTAAGTCCTATCCCTGTGATTCTGATGAAATTAGCCTGGGTGCGCCCTGAGCATTATTTTTAAGCTACCCCAGGTAATGGTTATATGAAAGTACTTATCTCCCCTCAGCTCCAGTGGCAATGAGGAAGGGGGAAAAAAAATATCCAACACATAAGCTTTACAGAAAATAAATTGGCTGCAGCGAAAGATCGATTTTTATTTAGAGGAAAGATACAAAAGTTATGAGATAGGCAGCCTCATCAGATTATTTGTCTGGTGGAAAATCATGGATTTTGAAGGAGTGAAAGGAAAGGTTTCAGAAGTGAGGTAAAAGGAGAAGGGACAGGAAAGAGACTGTTCTCTGGTGTATGGTGATGAGAATGGAGCAAATGAGGGGAATTTGGTTCTTCTTGGAGGATGAAGAAGCAAGTATAAAATGTAGTAAGATTACTATGGTTGGTCATCAACACAAATGGTGATGGAAGGCTGTGAGTTTTGGGGAGGAGTTTTGGTTGATCATTACGGTCTCTTCTCAACAACCATGGATGGAGGCTGAGAGACTCCATGTGGGTTTGCCTTACCTTGAGGCTCACACTTGACCCCCTCTCAAAGAAAGCTGTTTTTCTCTGAAGCCCGAAGTTATGAGAGAAGTAGAGTTTTTGAAATCCTGGGGGCAAGTGAATGGGTGGCTTTATCATTGATGCATCAAGAAATTCATTCGAGAATTCCTGCTACTATATCCTTACTTACCTTCATCTGGAAGGTCCAGATGATGAAGGCAAATAGGCAGCTCACACAAATAACTTTAAAAAGTCATTATTTTATTTGTAGATGATAACACTACTAAAAATAATTGCAAGGCAATATATTGAAATATAGCATAACAAGTAAAAGAAATTTCTAAAATGAATGAAAACATAATATAATCTAAAAAACAATAGATTTTCTACAGACACAAAATAAACTCAATTGTAATGTAACTACAACATTAATATCAATAATTCTACAATCCAAGCTTCATACCATCAAGCTCAGAGGATAGAATAGAAGTGTGTTTGTTATTTATAGGAAAGAGCATAAGTTCATAAAGTGTTTTAAAGAGGAGGAAAAGAAAAGGAAGAAGCATAATAGAAAATAAAACTACAGGGGAAAAAGTGACCTGACAATCTGCTGTTAAGTTGAATCAAAGAGAAAAAAAGTCTGACTAAAGATCAGTAGATGTCTTGCAAATCTGGCAAAGGTCTTTACAGGCTCTTCATAAAAGGAGGAGTGTCTTTGGCAAAGGAAACATGAAATAACAGGAAAGAAGCTGGAAAAGAAACGTATGGCAAGAGAAAAAGAAGAAAGTAGAGAAGGGAGCAATAGATGACAGCGTTGCTAAGTAGGTAAGAGGAAGGAAAAGATACTCGGTCATGCAAGAGGGAGAGCATAAGTTCCACCCTTAAGATTTGATCTGCACGTAGTTACTTCTTTCTAAATAGTACCAAATGGAAAAAACAGAAAAAAAAAGATACCTTTACATTAGAAAACCGTACTTCAGAAAGGTGATCAAGGTCAGTATCAACACTCAATTATGGTGATCCTCGATATGATGTGATAAAAATGGCACTTTACCCCTGTGATCTTTCTCCATAAAACCAGTATTCCCACTTTAATCATGAGAAAAAAAAATTATACAAATTTCAATACAGAGGCGTCCTATAATACACCTGACCCGTATTCCTCAAAACTGTCAAGAGCATCAAAAATAAGGATGTTCTTGACTGGACACTATCACAGTCAAGAAGGGCCTAAGGAGACATAACAACTAAATGTAAAGATAATAAGCCAGCCTTATAAAAACCCTTGATTTCTGAATCAGGGAGTATGGCACATTAGAGCATCTTGATTAAAGCACCCAACACCCAAACTATGTTTGATACAAAATTTAAAACAAACAAAATATTGTAATGAATCATTAAGCTGGTGCATATACACACACACACTCTCATATAACAAATACAAATTTAACAAATATATAGAAATATATATCAAATACATGCGTATATATAAAACAAGTACACACACACACACCCCCCCACCGAAAACCACTCTTCAAACCAGGGGGAAACTCTAGCAAATATGTCTGTATCAATATTTAAATTTTCCATGAACAATTTCTGCTGAAACTTGGAAAAAATACTTTCATGTTCACATGGAATGCAGGCAGGAGAATAGATGATAAAGAAATAGGGCCTAACCAAATGGAAATCTAATGTTAAAACTTTTATAAATCTGGATCCCAAAGGGGCTACCCCTTCATTGCAAAATGAGAAAAAACTTCCCTGCAGAGAGTACCACTTCAAGGAAAAGGCTTATTTCAAAGTGGGAAAAACACAACAGCAACTTCTCCCGCCCCATAATTTATAATCACAAACTAGACCATGCTTGGGTTTTGAGGACTCATCTTCTTTGTCTGCATGATTTGAAAAGGATTAGAAGAGAATGTAATTGAAAGTAGCCTCAAGCTGGTTCCAACCCAAATGACAGGATGAAACAACACAAATCATTTCTAAGAGAAATCAACTTCAACAAAGGCCTTAAAGAGCTCCCAAAGATAAAATTTCTACAAAAATGAGATTATCACAGTAAAACAAAACAAAACAAAAGCAAAAAAAAACCCCACAAACAAACAAACAAAAAAACAAAGGAAAAGTCACCATGTTAAAATCAATGGGAAACATAGATAGTAGAAAATGACCTTAAACTATTCCTGATATTTGAATTTCGTATATTCAATTTAGTCAACATACAATAAAAATTAACTGTGTTAAAAGTATAAGGAAAATTTGAAAATGTGAGCAAAAAGTTATTACCTGAGAAATAAGAGCTTTTTCAACCAGATTTCTATACCTTATGGGGGAAAAAATCCAATTACAGAGGCAAAGTAGAGATAGTTTCAGAAAAACAAGAACAGAAATTTTTCATGCAAAGTAATCATTACAGGAAATGTTGAAAATTTTTTTAAATATCAAGAAAAATGATTACTGAGGGAAAGTCTGACATTCAAGGTATGATGATGAACTAAGTTGATCTAAACATGAAGGCAAAACTAAACTAATGCAACTGTAAGATTTTATAAATTGCAAATTTGGAGGAGAAATCAAAATATAACTTAAATGCTAGACAACAGTAGCATAGAATTTCAGATCAGTTATCAAAAATGAAACACTTGGAAGTGCTTCTATTGTTTGAGGAAAAATAATTTTAGGTATTTTTAAATTAAATATATGTGTTGAAATAACCAATGTAACTACTAAACACAGGCATTTAAAAAAAATCCCTATAGCAACTCTTGAATGAGACATATCAAAACTGAATGTTTTTTTCACCAATACTAGCTGTGACCAGCTGAATTTGATCAAGGACTGTAAACTTTGAGCGATTCTAATACATTTGACCCCCATTGGATCTAACTGTACACTCTTTCCTGAACAATGAACAAAATAATTTTTGTAATCAACTGCGGATAAACTTATGAGCTCATTGTGTTCTACCCAGTGTGCTAGTTTCTATACCTGTTTATCAAAACCACATGCATTTTCCTTTTCTGGCATTTAGAAACCTCTGGCTTTTCCACTTCTGTGAATTACTTGGTAAGTTTCCGCACAGTTGTGTGTTTCCTTCCTAGACAGTAATCATATGCAGAATATGTAAAAATGCTTCAAATCAATAATAAAAATATAGAAAATCAACAGAAAAATTGTCAAAATACCCGAACAGATATTTTACAAATAAGAATATCCTATTTTATTGGTCTTCAAGGAAATGCAATTTAAATTGCCTTGTGATGCTATTACATACCCATCAAAGTCTCTAAAAATAAATAAATAGATAAAAGAAGAATAACATCTAGTGTGAATGAAGATCTTGAACAATTAGAATTCTACATTGAAGGAGGAAGTGAAAAATAGTATTAATTAAAAAAAAACCGTTTGGCAATATACCCCAAAAAACTGTGTGTATACATTCTTCAGACCATACACATGAGAATCTTCCTTGCAGTACTATTCATAGAAACCAAAAATTTAAATCAATTCAAACATTCACCAGGAGCTGCATGGATAATTAAATTGTGGTAAATTAATGTAATGTGATAGTACACAGCATTGAGAATTTAAAAATTAAAATTACCAACAATACCATTGATAAAGCTCACAGATATGTTGAATTAAAGAGGCCAGGCCTTAAAGAGTACTGGTGCTATGAGCCCATTGTATGTAGTTTCAAATAGCCACAGGTAATCATTATTTTAAACATTAGGAAAGTGGTTACCCTTACATAGGTGGTGACTGGATAGATGTAGAAGAGGGTTGTGAAATGCTGGAAATTTCTCCTTTATGATCTAAGTGCTGATTACATGGATTGGTTCTCTCTTTAAAAATGTATTAAGTTGTACAGTTATGATATGCACTTTTTAGTATGTATGTTATACTTCAACAAAATGAAAAATAACAACTCAATGTACTGTCCTCAGTATTTTTTACTTTCAATCTAAAAAATGTTATTGACTATTTCATATTGCCTATAAAGGAATAATTATTCTGGTAGTATTACTAGGTCTTATTATTAGGTTAATAATACTATTTTATGGAAAATGCAATATTTTGCAAAATACATAGAGTTGCTCTTTTTCTCACAATACCTACAATTTATGTGTACTTATAGAATATACTTTTTTTGATCCATTACATTAAAGGAACCATTTTATACAATAGTTTAGGTCACTAATGCAGCAATTGATTTGTATGATTATTCTATTTCATCTTGAAGATCACCCAAAGTATAATTTCAAAAAAGGAACTATTATTCGAAAATCAGGTTTAAATTTCTAAGAAGAAGAATGAAAACTTTCATATGCAACATTTTTTTCACTTAGTAATTGCCACAAAAGTGGAACTGTCATGTTCAATTTTCTTTCCTGTTAGCTCTTTCATGAGAAAGATGTAGAAGAAACCATCATTCCACACTATTAAAAAGTGTTTAATTGGACTGGATTGATCCTTGAGTTTGATTTGCTAATTGTCCCAGATTTTTGCTTATTGCAATATCATTTTTTTTTCCTGGAAGAGGCATAGGAGAAGAGTACTGAATGAAATTGTCTTTCACAGTCTATCAAACTTTAGTGCTGCAATCTAATGACAAGAATTTTCCGGGAATAGAGAATTTTTTGTAGGTATGTTGAAGATTGCAAGACAGTGATTTAGCCAGAGACTATCAATCTGTAAAGTGAATAGTGTGTTTTTATATGGGCTGTTCTGTGATGCAAAAATTCAGTAACTGACACCATTAAAATGTTTTAAACTTGCATATGTAATTATTAACATATTTTTGTCTGTACCTGCATCTCAGGTACATCGTCAAACAAGAGTTGCTTTCCACTGGGCAGTTTTGTAATTAAGACCATGGTTTACACATGGTGTTTCTACTCCTAATTATTCATTTTCAGACATTTAACATTATGTATCTACTATATGTTAGACATTTATATAGGTATTAATTATGCATGGCAGGTAAAATTAACAAAAAATTAGTCCTTATAGAACTCCTACTCTAGTTCTATTGACGTGAAATACGCAAATAAACAAGTATACTGTCATATTTAACATATGTATTTTTTGGGGAAAAAAGTATATACACACAGCAACTAAAGATACCTTCTATTGTTCTACCTACAGTAAAATGAGACTATTTTTGTTGTGTAGTAAGGTGGATTCTGAGCTTTCCTCAGCAGTTTACCTAGGACCTAGATGTGTGTTTATAGTGTTTATAAGGCACTCTTTTCTCGCTTTGCTGAACCAGGTGATTTTCTGCTTTCCCAAGAAAATTATTAAATGCTATTTTTTTACATAGGACACAGTACCTGGGATACAAGGCACAGAACAGTAAAACAATAATACATTTTTCTTTAGGAATTGAGGAATTACTTTACTTCTATAAATTCAGTATTTATTAGTATGCATTTCTAATTTACCTTCTAATATCCTGCCAATTTTATCAATGTTATTGATCATAGCTATCATGAAAGATCACTCTGGTCATAAAAATATAGCAAGAAATGGATTTAACCTTTCACCATAAACAATTATAAAACTGTACTAAATATTTGAAATGACTTTCAGTCATTGGAAAGCGGAGAGTGCAGGATTGTGAGCCCTGAAAGGAGAAACATCTAGGAGATTGTTACAATCACTCTCACTGTATTTCTGGAGGCAATTTCTAGGCCAGAGATTCAGGGAAGGAAAACTCAAACAGTGCATGGGGCTGTCACTGACTTCAGGAGATGGAGATCAAGAGTTCAGGAAGGCTGAACAGCTGGAAGGTTTAGGTCACAGTTCAGAAAAGAAGGGAACTAAGTAGAAAAGACCTTCAGAAATCAAAGTAAAGATATTTTCTTGAAGAAAAATTAAGCAACCAACAACAATGTATTGTGCAGTTAATAATACAGCAATTTAAATTTCATGCCAATAATAGCACAAAGGAACTGAAGGTATATGGAAGTATACTGCTGCATGAGTTTTATATCATAGGTAAAGTAACATAATATTTGAAGGCAGACTGTGATGAGTTAAAGACAAAAATTTCACAGTCTAGAACAAGAAGTAAAAATAAAAAGAGCTATAGTTAATAACCTAAGAGCAGAAATGAGACAATCATAAAAACTACTACCTTAGTAAGAATGAAGAACAAGATTTCTTATATGTTTGGAACATGTAAAAAGCAAAGAGCAATATATTAGATTAAACAAAACTGTATTGAGTTTTACATTAAATGTAAGTTAAAATCATCCAACCGAAAGAAAAAAATTGCCAGAGTGAAAAAAACACAATTATCCATTTTATACTGTTTATAAGAAACCCACTTAAAATATAAAGATATAAATGGGTTAAAAATAAAACAAATAAAAATACTTATTATAGTAAGTCTAAACACAAGAAAGCTTAAGTGACTATAGTGATATCAGATAATGTAGACTTGAGAAAACAAATATTATTAGAGATAATGAAGATATTTTATAATGATGAAGGTGTTAATTCATTAAGAAGAATCCTAACTGTGCTTCACTAAATGACAAAGTTCAAAAATACATGAAGCAAAATCAACATATCAAAAAATATAGACAAATTGGCAATTTTAGTTTAGTATTTCAACACTCCTCTCTCAATAACTGTAGAACAAATTGACAGAAAAACAGTAAGTAAATATAAAATTTGAATAATTCTATCATTTGACTTTAACCAACAGATATTTAATGAAGATTATACCCAAAACAATAGTATACACATACTTTATATTGCACATGGCAAATTCACTATTATAGATCATATATTGTGCCATAAAACAAGTCTCAATAACTTAAAACATACAGACCATGTCCTCTGATCACAATGGAATTAAATTAGACATCAGTAACATAAATTTATATGGAAAATTCTCATATGTTTGGATATTACCATATATCATTTGTGGGACAAAGGAGAATCCATAATAAAAATTAGACTATACTTTGGATTAAATATATAAACACAGTTTATCAAAATTTGTGGGATATGGATAAAGATGTGCATAGAGGGAAATTTATAGTTTAAATTATTATGTTAGAAAAGAAGAGAGACCTTATCAATCAATAGTCACAGAATCTCTCTTAGAAAATGAAATAAGCAAATCATTCTGTTTTTTCAAGACAGGAAATAATTAAGAATATCAATAAATGATATAGAAAATAGATAAAGGAATAAAAAATATCAATAATCTCAAAAGTTATTTTTTGAAAAAGATAATAAAATTGATAGACCATTAGCTAATATGGTCAAGATAAAAAGAGAGAAGACACAAAAAACACCATCAATAATGAGAGCAAAAATTCTACAACAGACCTATAGACTTACTTTATTTATTTATTTATTTATTTATTTATTTATTTATTTATTTATTTCTGAGATAGGGTCTCACAGTGTTGCTTGGGCTAGAGTGTGGTGACATCATCATAGCTCACTGTAACCTCAAACTCCTGAGCTCAGTTGATCCTCCTGCCTCAGCCTCCTGAGTAACTGGGACTACAGGCACATGCTATCATGCCTGGATAATTTTTGTATTGTTTTGTAGAGTTGGGATCTTGCTGTGTTGCTCAAGTTGGTCTCGAATTCCTGGACTCAAGCAATCCTCCCTCCTCAGCCTCCCAAAGTGCTAGGATTACAGGCATGAGCCACTATGCCCAGCCAGGCCTATAGACTTCAAAAGCATCATAAGAGAGTATTATTAACAACTTTCTTTTAACAAGCTTGACAACTTAGATGAAATAGAAACATTCTTCAAAAGACACAAATAACCAAAAGAAACTTAAAAAATTATAAATTGAATTAGTAATTGAAAAACCTTTCCAAAAAGAACATCCCAAGCCAGATGAATACACTGTGAATTCCATTAAAAAATTTGAGAAAGAAATAATGCCAGTCACACACAAAGTCTTTTGGAAAAATAGAGGCAGATAAAATGTCTAGCTCATTTTATAAAGCTCATACTACCATCATAAATCAACCAAAGGTATTCCAAGAAGGAAAACTATGAAAACAGATGCAGAAATCACTAACAAAATGTTACTAAGTAAAATCCAATAATATATAAAATGAATAATAAATTAAGGTTGGTTTAACATTTAAAAAGTAATCATACAAACCACAGTGATTACAGAAAGAAAGAAAAAGGTCATATGATCATCTAAGCAGATTCAGGAATAGTATTGGAAAACAAAATCTAACACTATTTTTTTTAATAAAAAATCATTTTAAAACTCTCAGCAAATTAGTAATAGAAGGGAACTTTTTCCAACAAAGGTCAACAACAACAAAAAAATTTTCATAGCTAACGTCATACATATTGGTGAAAAACAAAGTGATTTCCTTCTGAGATCCAAAATGAAACAAGAATATCTGCCAACAGACCTTATATTCAACATTTATTAGAAGTCCTAGCCATTTCATTTAGGCAAAAAAAACAAAAAAACCAAAAAAAAACCTTAAGGCATAGAAGATTGAAAGAAAAGAGAAAACTTTCTTTATTTGTAGATGTATTAATAGTGAATATTAAAGGATCCACCAAAAAAATTGAGTTTGCAGGATTTAGTGCTAATATTTAAAAATTCATTTATTTTCTGTATAAGAATTATCAGGTTGAAATTGAAATTTTAAAACAGCATTTAAAATAGCATCAACAACATGAAATACTTAGGGATACATTTAATACAATATATGCAAAAACCTTACACTGAAAACTCAAAACATTGCTGAGAAATTATAGAAGTCTTAAATAATTTAAGAGATATACCATTTTCACAGGTTGGATAGCCACCATGCTCCTGATAGAAAACTAGTAACAGTTATAATGAAAAAGAAGTTATTTCAGTGGTGCATTTCTGATATTATTTCTTAAGCAAAATTTTAGCAAACTAATTTTAAAATTATAAAAAAGCAAATACACAATGACTATGTTGGATTCATCTCAAGAGGACAAGGATAGTTTGTTATTTAAGTTATTTGCAATGAAATTCACACATTAAGAGATTAGGGAGGAAAAATAATATGATTTCAATAAACAGGAAAATTTATTTAGCAAAATGCAACATAATTTAATAATTACAGAACTGTCTTAAAAATATTTTAATAATAAATGTTGGTTAGTAGGAAATTAAAATGTCACTATTTACAAAAAAATCAATAGCATACATTAAAAAAGTAAACAAAATCATAACAATAGAAAAATTTACAATATTTCTGAATGTGACTTATATACAAATGTCAATTACAATTCTATACTTTTGAAATAAAGTAATAGAAAAATAATGTCACTTACAATAACACAATAGAATATATATTTTGAAAAATATATTTTAAAAATTCTTAATATTTCTAAGTAGCAATGTATGTAACTTTTAATAAAAAAATATAAAAATCTAAATAATTAGTAGAAATTTCATGTTTATGGCTAGCAAAAACAAATATTGTAAAGATATAAATTTTTTACAAAATTTTTCTATTGACTTAATTCTATTCAAATAAAATTTAATATAACTTTTATAACACTTGATAATATATTTCAAAATTTTATGTGAAAGAGAAATAAGACTTAAAGCCAATACACTTCTGAATCCTAAGGAGAGAGGACTTGCACTACAGGGTAGCAAAACTTATAAAACCACAGTAACTAATATAATATTAATTAGAATATTAATTAATTAATTATTAATTAATAATATATTAATGGAACAGAGTTTAATAATTTTACCTATAAAATAGAATATAGAGGAAGAGATAGTCTTTTATGGCTCTGTAATATGTTAGAATTAGCTTGGAAGTTCAGTAAGGAAAACATTTTTTTAATAAACAGAGCAAGAAACTAGTTATTCATATGAAATAAATGCAGATGGATTCCCTTCTTACTTCATTAAGCAGAGTTAAATACATATGAAATAAGAAATTAAATGTAAAAAAGTAATATTTTTAAAAATTTGGTGTAAAATTTAGTTGCTCTATTTCTGAGCTTGGGGTAGTAAAGCATTTCTTAAACACGAAAAAAATTGTCACTTATAATACAAAAGATTGACAACTGGGATTATATTAAACTGAAAAAGTCTCTAAAGCAAAATCATCTCATAGAAATTGAAAATAATAGTTCCATACTATAGGAAGATATTTGCAACACACATAATTAATAAAGAAATATAAAGAACTCCTACAGATCATCAGGAAAATAGAGCAACCTAACATAAAAAGTGAAAAACACATGAGAAAGCACTTGACAAAAGAGGTCATACACATGATCAGTGAAGACATGAAGAGGTATTAAATCATATTTATGACCAGATAAATGTAAATTGAAACCAGAATGAGATTCAATTTTACACATTTTCAAGACAAAATCATGAAGTATGGCGATACCACGTGCTTGAAAGAGTATGATTCATCACAAACTCATAAATTGTTGTTGATACTGTGCAGATATTGTACATGAACAGTTTGTACAGCCATCTTTAAAAGCAATTTTACATTATGTTTGAAATTTTAGCATTTATAACCCTTACAATCCATGAATTTCTCTGTTAAGCACATATAAAAAAGACAATATAAATGTATTCTAGGATAATATCCAAGAATATTAATAGTAGCACTTCTCAGAATACCAAAAACATACCCATCAACAGGAGAATGGCTAATCAAGTGTGGGGAATTAAAACAATGAAATGTTGTAAAATGCTAAATTAACTATAGTTATTTATGCTAATATAGATGAATCCTATGAATATAATATTTGACTTAAAAGTCCCCAAAGACTCCATAAAATGTGATACTATTTTTACAATCAAAATATCTAACATGAAACCATACACTTCATAGGAATGCCTAGAAATGTAACCAAATTAAGTTTTTAACAAAACCAATAGTAAAGACAAACTTAACATAGTAACTATCTTGAGTAGTTGAAGGTAGGGGAATGGAGCAGGGTAGTATCACATGGAAGGAGATGAACTATTGTCAATAGTTTATTTGTCATGTTGGGTGAGTGGTATATTGCTACTTAACATTCTTAAAAACAAAAACAGATACATACATACTCTTATTCATGCCAGTGAACCATGCGTTGACCAATGGTAAAATAATGTCGTGACTTAGACGATGAATAACACAGTTCTATGCACCTGAGGCCTAGGAATTGGAAACGAAACACACACAAACACACACACACACACAAACACATACAAACACATGCAGCCAAATTATTTGGAATAACTTTGAAGCCTTTCTTTACATGGTCACAGCTTCTCTATGCAGCTTCATTTTTTGCCATTCGGTGCCTAATATTGCATGTTCTACTAGCACCAAGCCACTTACACTTATGTTTAGCATCTAGTCCTACTTCATGTCATGTCTTCTGTTGCCTATACATGTATTTCCCTCCTTTAATCTAGCTCATGTTTTTCATTCTTTATAGTTTAGTTCAGTTTATATTTTTAAAAATATTTTTCTGGTTCTTCCATTGCTCACAAAAGGTATCCAACTCAATGCTTTCATAATACACTTACCTGTTTGTATTTGGAGAGCAGAGTTTCCTCCACCAGACCATGAGCAATTTAAAATCTGGAAATGCTTCTCTTTAATCTGTATATTGCCAAACTAGGTCCTGCACGTGGAATGTAAGCAGACATTCAATAAATATTGAATTAACTCAAGAGTAAGTATCACAATGAACCTGCTAATTGAAAACTGTTGGACTATATCCATTCTAACTACTGCTCATTATAAAGGCTACCATCTCAGATGAACCTTAAGCTGTTCAACAATTTAGTAGAATCAAGCTCCAGGAATTTTATGCCACGGGCATAACCCACAAACACTGTTTAAGATGGAGAGAAAAATTTAAGCTCTGCATACCACTTCAAAATGTGTCATTCTTAATCTATTTTTTCTGGATCCCTCTTTCCAGTGACCACCTCCCTGACTACCTGCTTTAGTTGTTCTCTCCTGCTGTTTATCCATGTTCTGGTTAAGCTATTGACCCAACTTTTACCTCTCTTGTACTGGGGTCCACACCTGCTAATCTTCTTACTCTACACACATTCCCTTTTTTAAATTTATAGGAAAAAAAATTGGAATTATAGCTGAGTTTGCCATTTATAGAACACCTACAAGTAAAAAGAATGTGATTTCGTAGTAATTATTATTAAATACATGGGACAACTTGCAGACTGATTTATAGGACCAAAAAAACACCTGAAGTTTTAGATAAAGGAATATTCTTAAACCTTTTACAGATAATTTATCTGAAAACTTGACTAGCCAGTTTATTTAGAAGTCAGTTAAAACACACTTGTTTTCTTCTAAAAAATGTTACTATTCCTGAAAGCAATCCAAAATTTTAGTTTCATAAGGACACAACCAAAATAATAATTATATTGTAGTTAATCCTCAAAACATCTTATAAATCTCTCTCTCTCTCACCTTGGCATGCTTGTGCTCTCTCTCTCTCTCTCTCTCTCTCCTTCCCTTCCTTTCACTCTTCCTCTCCTTTCTCCTTCCTTCCCCCCTGCCTCCTGCCACCTCACTTCCAAATATTAACACAGATATTTCCCAGAAAACCTAGTTTTTGGCAGGCCCTTTTTTCTTCTCTTTCTCTAAATATTCTCATTCCTGAAATTGGACAAGAACCTCTGCCTCATTCAATGTCCTTACAGGTGCAATGTCATTCTATCCGATTCTTCATTTTCCTTCACTACACCAAGCTTCCTTGATATGTACCATCCCTCCCCGCCCAGGGAATTAAATCTCTTTTAAATCTGTTTTCTGTGGGAGAATCAACTTCATTTTTCAAAAATTAGTAAAACACTGCAGTGGAGTAGTCAATTACCTGCATTTTGTTGGAAAGCAAAGCCTAGGATCTAACCAAGGACCAAGAATCTTCTCTCCTTGAAAGTGGCGGAATGTCAGAGAAGGTCTGTGAACACTTATGTGTTAGTAAGTGCTGTGACTTTTATACATGTCTCCATGTTTTATTTTTTTGTTCCTTATACTCATCCTGACTCTCTGGCAAAGACTACTAATTTACTCCCAATATCTATTCTCTCTTCTATCTCAGAAATAGACCCCTCACATTTTCTTTGCTTATGACCAGAAAGTGCCCTACAGTTCCAGTCTTCCTTGTGGACATGCAGGTGCGTGGCAAAGTTCTGGCCGATGGAAACCAACAGAGATATCATGAGGCAGATTCCCAGAAACTTCCTTAAAAGATCACTGATGTACGCTATGCCCTTGATTGATTTTTTTTCTTCCTCCATTATGTTTACCTTCTCTACATATTTTATATCTAATGGTCAATATTTGAAAAAAAACTATTTGTAAAAATCATCTCATGTAAAACATTACCTTTTACCAACTATCTGAGATTAAGATGCAAGTATATTGAAACTTCATCCCTAAATAATTAATCAAGTGTTTCCAAAGAAGAAGGACTTTCCCCTATACAAATGCATCCCCATTAAGACACTTCAGAACATCAACTTTCATTTTATCAACAGCACAACATATGGTCAACAGAGTTCACCAGTTTTTCTCCATGTTATCCTGCTGTGTTTCTTTTTTGGAAACCAATCAATAGTCACACGATGATATGCCTGTGATACCTGTTTAATTTCTAACTATCTGAAACTCCCTGCTCCCATCCCAGTTTCTCTTTATTTTTCATGACATAAAACTTTTGAAAGATTCAGGCCATTCCAGAACATTCTACATTATGAATTCATCTTGCTGTTCCTCAAGATCTGATTTAGGGCCAACATTTCTGACAAAACATTGTAGAGTGAATATTCTGTACTTGCTACTGCATCACATCTGAAGCTGTATCATGTCAAGCTATTCCACTATTGATGATACCAAGCTTGACTTCTTAGCTAAGGTGGTAAGTGACAGACATCTCCATGGAAAAGGCATATATTTCCCTTTGTAATTACTAAGTAATCTGTGATGTGACATTTTGAAACTGCATGAATATCCTGTCTCCCAGCAATTTTCCACCCCATGGTTTTAACATCTGTTGGTGATCTTTGTCTAAATAAGTTATTAAATTGGGGGTTTTCGCTACATCATTCCTTATGTATTTATTAATTGACATTCTTTAGTAAAGAACTTTCTTTTTCCTCTCCTCATCTTTTATTGAGTATAACTATAGACTCATGAATTTTTTAAATTAAAGTCATTATTGAATGTAACTATTATTATTATTATTAATATTTTGAAGCTCATCATGCCCAAACTTAGGCCAGTGGGAGCATGTTCAAACTGGCCCCTTTTCTTTCTGACATGACTCCATTAGTTGTTGAGCACTTTATATATATATATTTCATATCGATGTTCCAGCTTCAGGTACAACACCAAAGCTTTCTTTCCTTTCTTCCATTTATTTTTTAGTAAAAATTTTTGTTACCAATATTATCAATATATTCTTATTATTCTTATTAATTTGATATTTCATACAGTACAGATGAAATGATTTCAGAATTATAAAATGAATACCATACTAACAACAAGGTTGTTAAGTTCAGTATTGTCTTACAGTTCTCTTTTTCCTTAGCATATATTCCATTAAAGGTGTACAATAAAAATACAGTGTTTGAAATTACAAGAATTATTTTCCTGCAAGCATTTATGTAAATTTGACATCAAGTAGGTATAAAGTTAGGATAACTCATTTCTTTGTATTCAAGTTTAGGATTTGCTTTGGTGGGGCAGTTTTTCGCTTCTTTTTAAATCAGTATAGTATTATTAGTTATCTGTAATTTTTATTATTGTATCATGGATCATTAATATATTTTAAGTAAACCAAATAACCTGTTATATTTTTGCTGTATTTTATTTAAAACTTTCCATTTCCATTTCAGTGATTTGTCTCCAATTTTAGTACTCCTTTATTGTTTTTCATCATGCAGGTATTTCAGTTTCTCTTTATTTTCTATCTTATTGATTGATTCACTAATTGTTTGACTTTTTTCCTATAGCTCCATGAAATTCCAATATGCATTTGAATGTGAAATGTGGAAATATTGTCTTTCAAGAAATTTCAGTCCCCCCCTCAAATTTAATATAGTGTTTGATATGGTCTGGATATTTGGCCCCTCCAATTTGATCCCCAGTGTTGAAGGTAGAACCTGGTGGAAGGGGTTTGGGTCATGGGTGCAGATCCTTCATGAAAGGCCCTCCCCAAGATAAAGAGTGAGTTCTCCCTTTATTAGTCCATGCAAGAGCTGGTTGTTTAAAGGAGCCTGGCGCCACCTCTTCTCTCTTTTTGCTCCCGCTGTTGTCATGTGACATGCCTGCTCCTCCTTCAACGTCCCCTTTGATTGGAAGCTCCCTGAATCTCTCACCAGAAGCAGATGCTGGTGCAATGCTTCTTGTACAGACTGCAGAACAGTGAGCCAAATAAGTCTCTTTTCATTATAAATTAACCAGCCTCAGGCATTTCTTATAGCAGTGCAAAACAGACTAATATAATATTCCTTAATAATGTGTTTCTGTGTATAAACATACATATACACACACACATACATATATACATGTATGTGTACGTATGTGGAATTATATAAATATATATATATACACACACCCACACATGTATACACACATACATTACTTGATGCTTAGCTTTATTTTGAGTTAAATATTTTACTATTGAAGGTGTTTATGACTTCTAGGTATGTGTTCTCACCAAATTTCTCTTATAGTTAAAAGATATTTTAATGATATTAAGAGGTACAACCCACAAACATTTTAAGCTTTTTCAAAGAGTATGCATTTTCTTTTTTTCTGTAACTAACTTAAGACCTATATGAAGTGCCATCATACTCTTACTTCATTGTTGACAATGAAATACCAATATTCTCTCTCAAAGCCTCAAATGGTCAATTGGAAAAAAATAATGATTTTCTTTATTTTCTAAATCATAGAATTGTGTAAAATGGATGTCTTTTATATCAATAGCAAACTTCACCCCATTTATTCCTTCTGTAGCTTTAGTCTTAAAGATCTACTGTACATTGACTTGGTAAAGCAGCATGCTTCAAGGCTAAAACATAATAAAAAAAACCCTGTCATTTGTTCAGGGAGTAAAAAGGCAACATTGTCATTAGACTGTGGTGGCTATAATATTTACTTAATCTTGCAGTTGTTTTACTTTATCCCTTCCCCTACCTTTCCCAAGAGAAGGCTTTTTTCAAATGTGAAAATATGCCTGGCAGTTTACTCAGAAATAAGGCCATTTTATGGCAGTATCACTCGGACTATTTCTTTACAGACTCAAAAGGTATCTTAAAGCAAATCTAAGCTTGTAAATGTAACTCCATTTCCAAATTACATACAATATACAGGTAAAAAATTTTAAGGCAAATATTGCCAATCCATATCACATTTAAGTCAGGGACTACTGAATATAGCCTTAACATGAATATATCTTCTCTTTTAAACACATATCATGATCATTCATTGCATCAATATAGCTAACCTGCAGTCCTCAATGATTCAATCAAACCCTAATCTATAGGTTACTCTGAAAGTATTTTGTAGATGTGATAAAAATACATAATCAGTTGATTTTTAGTAAGGAACATTAACCTGAATAATATGATTCGATCTATGATTCTAATCTGATTCAATCTATTGAAAGGCTTTAAAATCAGAGCTGAGTTTTTCCTTAAAAAAAAAAAAATTGCCTCCTCAGTACAGCAGCTTCAGCTCATGCCCAAAAACTTCAGCTGGCCCTTCCTGATGGCCTACCCTGTGAATTTTGAACAGCCCCACAATCATATAAGCCAAATTACTGAAATGAATCTCTTTAAATATGTCTCCTACTAGTCCTTCTTCTCTAGTTGAACTCTAATACTGATTTAAGTACTGGATGTGGTTCTACAGGTATAGAATCTTGAGGTTGAATTTTCTGAATTGATTGTGGGTTTCCCAGAATTGTTTCTATAATTTGATTAGATTTAAAGATACTAATAACTCTATTTCCAGTGATAAAGAATGCATTAGTAATACAGGGCATAATTTGTCTATAGAGATACACAAAATATTACTATTGGATACTGCTAATCAAATATTTATAAAAGGTGAGGTTCTGGGTGTCCATGTATTTGTAACCTTAGAATATTTTAGTTAAATTTAAGGCATATACTGGTATTTTCTGGTTGCTTTTAGCTGCATTGGAGGAAGTGATGAAAGAAAAGAATGAGATCAGGTCTTTAAATTCCCTGCTCAAGCTCCGCATTAATGATCTCCAAATTTCTATATCCTTCCCAGAAGAATCCCTTATCACCTGTAGCTTCATAAATGAGATTTGTGGAAAAAAAATCCAGATTCCTCATCCTGTGAGTGGCTGAATTATAAAGCAAATTGAAGTCTCAGATTCCCAGGTTGTGTTCTCTTAAAGGGAGGGCATTGATTAGGAAGGGGGGGATGCTGAAAATTGGGATGGTGACGTACAGGCAGATCCCAGTGAAGCTGGGGATATCATACTCCTAAATTCTACTGAGTCTTCTTCACCAGTAGAAGCAGGCCTGTCACCCCTGTCTGAGGGTTTTAGCCTCCTCGGAAATAAGACCTCTGCAGGTGACTGGCAAGGCACTACTGACTCTCCTCAGGACATACCCCTGCCATCCTTCTTTACTTCTAGACCTACAACCTGACTCAAGTCCCAGCAGATCTCAAAGGACGAGATGCAAAATGTGACCTACAAGGAGGTACATTACCCTCCCAAAGAATGGTATAATTTCTCTAATTAATACAAACAGAAATATGGGGAATATACGTGAGAATAGATCTTAAGGATGCACTATCATTATGGAAGAATTATAAAGTTGTATCATGCTCTTTTCCCTTTAATTAGTAGTAGTTTTGAATTATCCATGTTACCACTTAACTTCACTATTTTTGCATTTTGGAATCATTGTGCATAGAGTTATTAATTTTGAATAGAACCACATTGTGCCATTCTCCTTGTTTGTGCTTCACATTGAGGTAAGATTAATATTTTCTTATCTCAGCAGTAAATTTTGTCTAATTCCTGTTATATATAAGCTTTATATGGTTTGAAGTCTTTCACAAAGACAAGCCTGAAAATTTCTTTGGTTTTATTTTTATCAAGATCAACTTTACAGGGAGGATTCAACTCAGGTTAAAAAAAAAAATGATGTATTCAATGAACTCTAGGAACACATTTTTTTTCAAATGTTCATCTGTTTCAGAGCTCCCACAACTATAACCTCAAGTTGGGTGAATCTCTAGAAGGACTCACATCAGTATAACTGGTTATACTCACAGTCAATGTTTATTACAGCAATGGATCCAAAGTAAAAGTAAAAATAAAATGAGATGCATTGTACAAGGTCCAGAGAGGTTAGTTGCCATCTCCTTGGTTTATCTTTATCCAGGTCATACAAGATGCTGTGCTTAACAACTAGTTCATAACTTCCTGAAAATTTAACCATTGGCTCTTGTGAGTTGATATAAGCAAACTCCAGAATATCACTGATGCTCCCTTGCCCTGTATAACTGATTACAGATTTTCCAGACCTTAGCTTTCTATTCCAAATTTACATGACTTGGCTTTTGTCTTGGATTCTGTGTCTGAATTTCTGGTCTGACGCTGTCATGTTACTTAAATCCTCTTTGTAGACTGGGACTCATTTTGCTTATTTTGCTCTCAGAGGCATCCCCCCACTAGAAATGAAATGCTGTGATGTTATGTTACTACTTCAAGTATGTTCCCTAGCAATTATACTTAAATTTATTGCTGCCTGGGCCCATTTAAAAATAACAACTCTCACATTTTTTTATTCATCATTATTTTCTGAAAGTTAATTTGATATGTTTGATTTGTTAAAGTTCTTTATCATTCTCACATAAATAATTTTGAGACTACATTGTGTCTCATTGGAAAATATAATCTATTCTGTTCATTCTCTGTTTTATTTCATCAATAAATACATAATCTTAACATAAGTACTTGATAAATTGAGTTAGTTTTTTTGTGATGACCCAAATAGTAATCCAAGCTCTCCATACTATTGATTATATGATTAGTACTTAGTCACTAATATACTAAATCTTAAATTATTAAAGAAATATGAATGCAGTTTGGATGATGTTGATAGATTGGACTAAAGTAAAAGTAAAGTGAGGACAATAAGTGGACATTACATGAAAGAGTATTTGAGCTTATGTTTTGGAAGAAGATATACATAACATACTTGAAGCTGATGCAGAGAGTCAGAAAACAAAGTTTAAAATGCTTTAAGTGTTTGAAGTGATAAAATATATAGAAAATATTTTGTAAAAGATAGGATGCTCAAGTACAAAATGAAAACGATTGCTTAAAAAGCATGTTGAACATTACCTGTTCTGAATAAATATGTTCAAAGTTTATTTTTTCTTATCATAGAGAACAAAATGGAAAACTAATGGATTAGTGGATAGACTTGGAGACAATTTCTAAAAATTATGGAGGCTGAGAAGTCCTACGACAGGATGTCTACAACCTGGATGCCTTGGGATGCTTGTAGCATGCCTTAATTCAAGTCCAAAGTCCTCAGAACCAGGAAAGCTGATGGTGTTTCAGTTCGAGGCTGAAAGCCTGAGAACCCTGGGGCCACTAGTATAAATCACAGAGTTCAAAGGCTAGGGAGCCTGGAGTTCTGCTGTCTGAGGGCAAGAAAGGAAGAGTGCATCTCAGCTCCAGCAGATATATAGATATTCACCTTTTCTCTGTTTTTGTTCTCTTTTGGCCCCCAGCTGATTGGATGGAGCCTGCCTACATTGAGGGTGGATCTTCCCTACCTAGTCCACTCAGACACACATGTTAATCTCTGGAGCATCCTCCCAGACACACCCCAAAATAATGCTTTATCAGATTTCCAGTTATTGTTTAATCCAGTAAATTTAGTACTAAAATTAACCATCACACTTAGGTAGATATAGACACAAGTGGGAAATTGATAAGGTTCACTTTGGGTTATGGGGGATGAGAGAATCAGAAATAAGAGATTTAAATAAAAGAGTTTTGAATGGAACTGATCAAATTTATGACTTACTGCTTGAAATTTGAAAAGATGGTGAGTCTTTCAGAAATCTACCTTTGTAGGAAGAGTCTTGGTAGAATCACTGATTCAGACCTAGGCTTGTTGTAGTAGGTCAGGAGCAGAAGAAGAAGAGGATAGGAAGCTTTGCAGTATGTCAACAGACAGGAAATAAAATGGACACAAAGCAGATTACAATTGAGTTTGATTTTAAGTTTCTGTTTTTAATTAAATGTCTTCCAGAATTTTGAAACATGACTGACTGTTCTTCATAGCATATATTCTTTATTGTGCTGCGTTGGGAGTTAATTTTAGTGAATCCAATTCAATATCCTAGTACCTACTTTTCACTGAAGGACAATCACAACTCCATACACCATCTTCTTCCACTCAAGGAAGAAAACAAGTTTGTTTGTGTTATGTTGAAAAGTCAGACAGAATGCTAAACTTGAATTATATCACCTACACAACCCCACACAAAGACCAGATGGTTCAGCACTCTCTTCTAAGAGGAAGCTCAGCTACTATCATTCCATTTGAAACTTCTTTTCTGTTAGTAATTCTGAAAAGAAAGAAAAACAAATAAATACACAAATAGTTACATCTAACTTACTTTTTCTGAAAGGAAGCCCAATCTAAGGTACAAGAAGGTGCACATTCACAAAATACAATTCAATTTTCTATAAGAAACTTCTCTTTCATTTGACTGAGAATTGTAAACACAAGGGCCACTACCACATAATTCCTGGGACTTTTTTAAGTATTGAAACAGCCATTTATTCACTCCTTACAATTTCTGTCACTCTGGGAGTGTTACCTACTATATGACTAGATATGTGAGTTTTAAGTCCCACTTCTTCTAAGAGTAACTCTAACACTACCTTTTTAAAAATGTAGTATATATATAGCCTGACTCATAATAATCATCAAATACACAAGATGAGTAAATTATTCCAATCTCACCATTATTTGTCTCTCTTCTAGCTCCATGATCCAGGGAAAATTCAGAGATTTGCATTTGTCATGATTTGGAAATAATGATAATAGTGAGGGTAAAGCATAAGTTGAATGGAATAAATTTATGCCTGAACCCCCAAATTTTTCATGAGTGATGTGCACCTATTACACATGATTTCATGCAAATACAGGAACTGACTCAATGATCATGGTTAAAATTGCATCCAATGTGCTGTGTATCTTGCTGAGCTATCACAATAATATTGCACTTGCAGCTTCCCAAACTATTTTTCACCCAGTCAGACTTAAAATATTGCTCTAGTCTGCCTTTATTCCTCTGAAGTGACACCTTGAAAGTGATGCCTTGTGTGTTATAGAAGATGGACTAAAAGTATATTTAATAAACTGTCTGTCTAATTTATTCCATATACAACATCATCTGGGGACAGTGTGCAATAAGGCAAAAAGTAAAGAAATAAATAGTCCTTCTAGCATTGCAGAGAGTGGGCAAGGTTTTGAAACCTGAGGGACTATATTTTGTTCGCTGTTTGTACCTCAATTTCAAGAACTTGTTGGACTTTAAGTTTCCCATACCCTCTACAATTTGTACTACATTGCAAAGTTATCTTGGAACTATTTGTTACCAAGTTTCAGTTTGTTTTCTTTCCAATGTTTCAGAAGTAATTTTTACATATGGTATGGATTTGGAAAATAACATACAATTTCTTCTTGTAACATAATCACTGCCCTTATGAAACCCGTTTGGTTGTTTTCCAAGAAAAAATAATTATCCGCTTGTTAACTCCACACCACCCCCTTCAAGTATATGTCCTTGATTCTAAATCAAGGAGACAGCGATGAGTCTAGGTCTATTAGAATATATCAAGTCATAAAGAGCTGTACATAGGTCTTTAAAATAATATTAATACATAGGTAAAACTCATTGGATATCAACTATAGATATTTTATTGATTAATAGAAATGAAAATATGATAAAGCAGTACCTTATTCAAGTTTGTAATGCTCATAACACCTTACAATACATTGTCTCTGTTAGAAAATTGGTTATCATTTATTATATCAAAGTGAAATTCCATTTCAATCAGTAAAATATTTTCAAAGTCAATTTCATAAAATTTGGAGTAATAACTCAATACTATCTTGACATATTACATGTCTAAGCAGAATTTAAGAAACTAATAAAACTAAATGGTTTAATATTTCAATCATTTGAAACCTGAAACAATAATTAGTTACAAAACTATGCACAGTAAAAATAATTAAGGCAATAGAATAATAAACTATTTCAGAAATTACCAAAATTTTATTGGTCATATGTGTACTTTATCAAAATCATATGTTGTACTTTAAAATATAACAAATTATTTTGATCTTTTGTTGCTATCTTGTTTTCTATTTAGACTTTTTAAAATGGCCTATATATGGAGTGTATTTCTTGATATTTCCAGTTGATTGAGGATTTACATTGGGTCATAAATTTAACCTTCCTTTTTGGGTGAGAAATGTTTTATGATTCTCATATTCACTTTCTGACACATAAGTTGTAGCCGTAAAATGGAATAGAATCATTGCCCTCAGGTAAATGTCATATTCTGTGACCACATTTTCAGAATGTAATAAAGATGCTACAAAGGAACAATGCAAAAGTTAGGGGATACACTTATTCATAAAATAAACTTAAATAATGGTTTAATATATTATTGTTCATGGAAATTTGGATAGCAAAGACAAAGATAGTTCTTTCATATTAATGCATTGTAAATATGAAAATATTTTAAATACTGACCCCATCTTTAGAGAGAACAAAAGGTTATTGTTTTAAAATTGTTTTCAAAATGAAATTCATTTAGAAATTGTTTTTGCAAAATGTGAATTATGCCTCATATTTATTCATTTCTTTTTCAAGATTAGCAAATGTTTGAATTTTTTTCTAATTAGAAGATTAAAAACACATTACCCTTAACAGATGAAAACATCACTGCTAACCTATTTTTTCTAAACTACTTAGGTTAATTTAAGAAGGAATATTGACTTCTAAAACTATTAAAAGTTATTATTTATTACTAAATATACACATTTTTACATAAGAATGTCAGAGTGTTAGATTTAATAATATAATATTGTCCCACCCTGATGCAACTGAACCAGTTTTCCCTGTGTTTGCTGGCAAATCTGCAAGTTAGGAATGTCCAGCTAAAGTAAGTGATTGCTGCTGGAGCCAAGGTAGAAACCTATAGAAAGTTGTTGGCTCTTCATGGTTATTACTTCTGTGCATCCATCTCTCACTGCCTCTGACCAATAAAGCATAATTGTTGCTGTTTTCCTCAATCTCCTATATCATTCCCAAATTCATTTTTAGTAAGCTGTAACCCACAACTATATGAGGAAGGGAATTCTGGGGCATGTAGTCTCAGCACAACCAACTTGAAATTGAATCCAGCACAAATACATTAAGATACTGACTCTTGTGGACATTAGTGATTATGAATCTCACCATTCAACAGTCCCACAAGTCCCAGTACCTGTATATAAGCAATTTCCTTCTCCATGAGGCAAAGTAATTCTCCCAACACAGAAGCTCTGGACTCTGTATCCAAGATTCCCTTGAGATGGAATGTGAGGCTATGAATCACCCACCAGCAAACTGAATCAGAACTCAGTGACACAAAAGACTAAGAACAAAGTAAATTCTTTCCAGTAGAAATTGGTGGGAGGGGAGAGGGAGGAAAAGGTTGGATGAGGCATTGGCAACTGCATTAATTTTCTGGATGCAACAGTAGCAATGATTTTATCAACAGCTTTTATTGTCCAGAGTTCCTTGTTTATGGCAGCCAAAATACAATTTGTCCTGTTTGTATCCAGAGCCAGTGTATCTTCATGTAACCTACTCTCCTTGAGAGAACAACGCCCTGTTCTAGGGATCTCACACTGATACCAAGGGCTACACAGTATCTATTTTTCTGTAATTATTTGTAATTTATTTTATTTTAAAAAATGCTTTAAATACTAAATTCCAACATTATCATATTCCAATTTTTTATTGAACTATAACATCATACAGAAAAATGTACCTGTCAAGAGTTCAACTTTTTTCTTCATTTGCAACCAGTACACATATCAAGAAGAACATTACCAATACAATAGGGGCCCAAACTTACCCACTTAACATCCCCTGTTGATGGATACCAGCTATCCTGCCTTGCAATAGCAGAGATTCATTCTTCCAGTTTTTGATCTTTATATTAGTGAAATCATACTGTATAACTGTATATGTGCTTTAATATCTGGCTTATTTTGCTTAACATACTTGTGAGTTATCCAAATTGTTGAATGCCTATAGTTAATTCATTTTCTTTGCCAAATTATAATCAATTGGATATGATTTTATATATATATAAAAAAACAATCATTTATACATGTATCTTCTCTTGAGCATTGAGGAATTTTCATGTTTTTGCTACCAAATTTTATGAACTCTCCAGTGCATATCTTTGGTAAAAAATGTGTACATATTTGGAAAATTATTTTTCTACAAGTGTAATGCCTGGGTCATACGGTATGCATACATTGAGCTGTAGTTATTACTGTCAAATAATTTTCAAAATTGATTCTTACTGTTTTCAACTTATGAAAGTTAGGTAAATTGGTTAATTGTATTCTTCAAATGTACTATATCCTTACTGATACTTTGTCCACTTGTTCTATTAGCTGGTAAGAAAGGTATGGAGATGGCCTCTGCTATCTTTTAAACTTTTTCCACTTGTACTTTACATAGATTATGCTTACAGATTTAGAATAGGGATTTCTTCATACAGGATTGATTCTTTTACCATTATGACGTTCCCTCATTATCCTTAGAATGCCTCTTACCTTAGTGTACACCATCCGATGCTCAGCTGGGTTCAGAGAGCTGAGCTGCCAGATATTTGAGTAGTTGATTAAGACCAATAAACAAAAAGGAAAGTAACAGTCAAACCCTTAATCACTTACTGCAGTAGTGTATATAAGCAAAAGGCTAAGCTAAAGAAAGCACTGATCTCTGCTCCCCCATCCCCATGCCTACCCCAGACCAGCTCCATTTTTTTCCCACTGAGTGGTGCAGGTAGATCCCTCACTGCCAAGAAAGCCACAAACAAAAGGCTTCTGCAGTTTTATGAACCTGAGGGCTACTTGAGAGAGTTAGAAGAGGAAGATCTAACAGTACAAAAGTGCTGAACATTGGCATACTTCAGAGATATTGTGGGTTTGGTTCCAGACCATCACAATAAAGTGAGTATCTCAATAAAGGGAGTCACATTGATTTTTTGGTTTTTCAGTGCATATAAAACTAATGTGCATATACAGGAAGTAACATTCATAGGGTATTGGGCAGGTGGGAGGGGGAGGAGGGGATGGGTAAATACACACCTAAGGGATGTGGTGTGTGCTGTCTGGGGGTTGGGTATGCTTGTCAGGTGGTGCAAAGGCAATTTATGTAACCAAAGTGTTTGTACTCCATAACACTCTGAAATAAAAAAATAATAATAAGTGAACTATGAAAAAAAAGTTATGTTTACCCTATAGTATAATCTATTATGTGGGAAATAGCATTATGTCTACAAAAAGTACATAACAATTAAAAATACTTTGTTGTTAAAAATGCTAATGATCGTTTGAGCCATCATTGAGTCAAAATCTTTTCGTGGGTTGAGGGTCTTGTCTCAAAGTTGATGGCTGCTGACTGATCAGAATGGTGGTTGCTGAAGGTTAGTGGTTGTGGCAATTTCTTAAAATAACACAATGAAGTTTGCTGCATTGATTGACTCTTCCTTTCACTAAAGATTTATGTGGAGCATATGATGCTATTTGATAGCAGTTTATCCACAGTAAAGCTTCTTTCAAAATTAGAGCCAATCTTGTAAAACACTTTTTGTCACTTCAACAATGTTTACAGCATCTTGATTAGGAGTAGATTCCATCACAAGAAGCCACTTTCTTTGCTCATTCAGAAGAAGCAAATCCTCATCTATGCAGGTTTGACCATGAGATTGCAGCAATTCAGTCACATCTTCAGGCTCTGCTTCTAATTGTAGTTCTCTTGCTATTTCCACAACATCTGCAGTTTCTTCCCCCACTGAAGTCTTGAACCCCCCAAAGTTATTCACATAGGTCGGAATCAACTTGTTCAGACTCCTGTAAATGTTGCTATTTTGACCTCCTATCATGAATCACAAATGTCCTTAATGACATCTGGAATGATAAATACCTTCCAGAAGGTTTTCAATTTACTTGACCCAGATCTATTAAAGGAATCACTATCTATGGCAGCTATAGCCTTACAAAATGTATATCTTAAATTACAAGACTTGAAAGCTGAAATTACTCCTTTATCCATGGATGTTGGAATGGATGTTCTGTTAGGAGACATGAGAACAACATTAATCTCCTTTTACATCTCCACCAGAGCTCTTGGGTGACCAAGTACATTGTCAATGAGCAGAAATATTTTGAGAGGAATTTTTTTTTTTTTTTTTCCTGAGGAGTAGTTCTCAAGAGTGGGCTTTAAAATATTCAGTAAACCATGCTGTAAAGAGATGTGATGTCACCCAGGCTTTGTTGTTCCATTTCTAGAGCACAGGCAGAGTAGATGTAGCAAATTCTTAAAGGCCCTAGGTTTTCAGAATGGTAATGGGCACTGGCTTCAACTGAAATTCACCGTCTGCATGAACTCTTAAAAAGAGAATCAGCCTATCTTTTGAAGCTTTGAAGCCAGGTATTGACTTCTCTCTAGCTAGGAAAGCCCTAGATAGCATCTTCTTCCAATACTAGGCTGTTTCATCTACATTGAAAATCTGTTGTTTAGTGTAGCCACCTTCATCAATGGTCTTACCTAGATCTTCTGGATAATTTGCTGCAGCTTCTACATCAGTACTTACCACTTCACCTTGCACTTTTATGATATGGAGATGGCTCCTTTCCTTAAATCTCATGAATCTCTCTCTGCTAGCTTCCAGTTTTTCTTCTGCAGCTTCTTCACCTCTCCCAGGCTTCACAGAATTGAAGAGCATTAGGGCTTTTCTCTGGATTAGGCTTTGGCATAAGGGAATGTTTTGGCTGGTTCAATCTTCTATCCAGACCACTCAAACTTTCTCTATACCAGCAATAAGGCTGTTTTTCTTTATCATCATTTGTGTGTTCATATGAGTAGCACTTCTAATTTTCTTCAAGAACTTTTCTTTTGCATTCACAACTTGGCTAACTGTTTGGCCTATCTCAGCTTTCAAAATGCCTTCCTCACTAAGCTTAATCATTTTTAGCTTTTTATTTAACATGAGAGATGTGCAACTCTTTCTTTCACTTAAACACTTAGAGACCATTGTAGGGTTATTCATTTTCAATATTGTTAATGTCCCAGGGTGTAGGGATTTCTGAGGAGAGGGAGAGAGATGGGGGAAATCACCTGTCAGCAGAACAGTCAGAACACATACAACATTTACCAATTAAGTTTGCTGTCTTATATGGGTATGATTTGTGGCACCCCAGAACAGTTACAATAATAACATCAAAGATCACTAATTACAGATCACTGTAACATACATAATAATAATAATCAAGTTAGAAATATTGAGATAATTACTAAAATGTGACAGAGATACAAAGTGAGCACATGCTGTTGGAAAAATGGTGCCCATAGACTTGTTTAAGACAGAGTTGGCACAAAATTTTGATTTGTAAGAAACACAATATCTGCAAAGCACAATAAAATAAAGCACAATAAAATGAGATGTGCCTGTACTGAACCAGCGCAGAGAAGTGTATTCAAGCCCACCCCCTTCTTTATAAAGAAAGCTTAGTAAAGACACCTGAGGAAGGCCCTAGCCTAAGTCCTCAGATACAGAGGCATCCAAATGTCATCTATAGGTTCTTAGAAGCTGAACTTTAAGCAAAAACATGTTTAACAAAACCAATTTTTTCTTTTCACCAATGGTATAAGGAAACGAATTTGAAGGAAACAGTATTATTCAAGGACCTGCTGAAGGATGTTTCCTTTAAAGTTGTAGTTTCCAGGAACCTATCAACAATGTTAAGTGAGGACTTGCTTATGGTGGGGCCTGAAAAATCATACAAAAGTTTTGATACAGGAACCAGGCTCCTTGGATACCTTTTGATTTAATGTATTGTGCAATATTTGTTTGCTCTTTTGTTCTTTGATTTATATTTACTTGGTATCTATTTTCTTCCATTTACTTTCAAGCTTTTCTGTGTTTTTATATTTAAAGTGTATCTTCTTTTCCAAAGTTGGATTTATGAACCCAATCTGGCATTCTTGCTCTATTACTTAAAGCATTTAGTTCAACTATACCACAATTGCATGTTCAATTATATGACAGCATAATTACTGTCATATATATGTATATATAATTTGACTAACATCTTACAGTTAATTTTCTATTTGTCTCTTTTGCCTTATGGTCTCTTATCTCTCCTTTGCCTGCCTTTGGATTAATCTATAATTTCTTATTTTTCTATTTTGTTCCTCTCTGTGAAATTGTAGTTTATACCGTGTGTTTAATTTTCCTTTTGAAAGATCCCTAGAGATGACAATATATGTCTTTGATAAATTATATCTAATATAGTGATTGTTATTATTAATTATCCCTTGAAGAAAATGGATTTTTCCTCCCTAACTGCTTTTATTTCTTCATTTTGTCTTCAGTACTCAGCACTCTTACTGTGATGTGTCTAGGCATAATATTTTTGCACTTATTCTGCTAGGTATTTACTGTGCTTCTGGAATCTGTTTAGCTGCACCCATTTTTAAAAATTCTTGGTCATTATTGTTTTAAGTATTGTTTTGGCAATTTTCATATTTTCTTCTCCTATGTGGCTCCAATTTCAAGAATGTTTGATCTCTTCACTCTTTCATCTTCCTCTGTCTCTCTCTCTCTCTCTCTCCAGTCTGTGGCAGTCCCCTGTCTAATCCCTGCCTGCTCCCCACTGCTTCATGTTACATTTACTATTCGCCTGTCTTCCAGTTTATTAACATATCTTCTGCTATGTCTAATGTGTTTTTAAACTATTTTAATGGTGTCTTAGCTTCAGATATTATAATTCTAAGTTCTTGTATTTCTGTTTAATAATTTTGTAGACTCTAATTACCTGGTTACTTTCTTCAGTTTTTCTCCTATTTTCTCTATCCTTTTCTATATAGCTTGAACACACTGCCCACAGTGCTCTTAAAGTTCTAATTAGCTAACATCAAGGTTTGGATCCTTTACAAATTTCTTTATATTGTTTTTTATACTCTGGATTTTAAAAAATTATATTGCAGTGTCTTTTGGCATACCTGATGATTTTGTTACCTAGATATCATTGTGTTTAAAAATTATAGATTCTCAAATGATGTTATCTCCCTTCCTAGTGGAAGGAAGTCATTCTGCTAGGCAGATGGTGTAGTTTCTGAACATCTTAATTAAATCAGGAATCTTACTAAGGTAAGTCTAGGCTGCATTTTTTGCCAGAATTCAGCAACTATCCTGAGAGAAAAACTAGTCAAATCCTTGTGGATCCCAAATTATTCGTCCAGACCTCCGCTGGTTTTTCTGTCCCTTTGCATTATTCATACATAGTTTTGTGCTCAAAGTCTCAGCTTTTTGCCCACACTCAAATATGCAAATTCCCCGGAATGAAATGCTTGCAAAAGTCAGATGACCTCTCTGAGGTTCTCCCCTCTCTAGTTTTATAACATCTGCAATCCCCAATGACACAGCACTTAAGGATGACTTTATCTAATATATTCTCTGTTTTATTCAGCGTTCCTAGTTATTGCTGTCTAGCATATGGGCAAGCTATAAACTGTTTGCTCTCACCTGAAAATCAAGTTTCTCATCCAGTGAACTTTTTGATGTCAAATTTTGGAGCCTGACTTGCCCCCCTCCCTCAACTACAACCCACCATTTAGATGGTTGCCTTGAAGAAAGATTAAAATTGCTACATTTTAAAATAATCTCTGTGATTCTCAGCAGAAATACAGTTGGTTCATAGACCACATTCTGGACACCACTAAAATATACCTAAACTTTGAGGTAAATATCAGTAGGTTTAGAAATCTTTAGAACATTTTGCAGCAAACAATAAAATGAGATTAAAGGGGAATATAATTTCAAATCTTTGTGCCCCATCTTGCCTCCCAGATCACAATGAATAAAAGTTATGACCAAACATTCCAAAATTCAACTAAAATCTTTGCTCTTTAAAAAGCAATCTCTTCTAAAAGATAAAGGTTAATCTCATTATATTTTATTTTCAAGTAACAGCACCATGACTTTTAGAGTCTTGACTTCTGAAAAGGCATCAGAATATTAAAAAATCTTTCCTTTCTCAATAATTTCACTATTACTATTTCACTTTACTGTGTCTAGCTTCTTGTTATATCAACTGCATTTGCTCATATATTCCTAAAAAGTTAAGTTAAACTTCTATAATTTTATATTTCAGCCTAAAAATTAGGAACCAAATTTATATTGGTTATTATAATGGCAAGACCTGACAGTTACCCCTGTCTACAAATACAATAAAAATGTTAATTTGTAGGCTTTCCATTCCTATTTACTGAAATATTTCTGGTCAGGGAAGATACCATACATCTAGGCTCTGATCCACCAGTTAGGGACCTGCTCTTATTCTTTCTGTTTCTAATTCATGATAGAGCATTCCTGAAAGACAGGATGTGTTTGTGCTCATAGAAAAGTGCTGTTCTCTTCCAACTTTGGGGACTTAAAGTGTTCTTCAGTTATTCTCCAGAAGTAAAATCTGCCTGATTCTCCAATTTTTCAACCTTTTGGCATGGATACCAGAAGTATTCTGCCTTGCTTTACTGGCTGAGATCTCTGTCTCTCTCCCTCTCTTTCTTCCTCTATTTCTTTCTCCTTCCTTCTGGTAACCTATTCATCATCTCTTTCTTGTTTCACATAGCTACAGGTACAGGCTATGTTTTTCTTCAAACTGTATTAAGTAGAAGAAAATATGACATGAATAGTTTGATTCAAGAGCAGCCATTGATTGGAGTTGATGTCAGTAAAATGTGGAGTAGGAAGCCCCAGCCCCTCCATCCCCCATGGAGACATAGATTCAACAATACATGGACCAATTCCCTTTGTGACAATTCTAGAAATGAGGTGAGATGATTCTGCATCCCAGGAAATTACAAAACTAGCTGCATCAATGTTTGTAAGGAATTTCATGGCACTCACTCACCAATGCCCCTCCCTCTGGCTCAGAATTGAGCTAGGGAAGAAAACTCAACCCCCATCTTCTCCCTCACGGAGGAGGCGAAGGAAGGGTGCAGCCTGTGTCCAACATTCCAGCTTCTTGCAGGCTACCCAAGGGACTATTTTCTATCTTATCTCTCAGTACTGAGGAGATACAGCATAATCTGGATAACTGTGGACCACTGAGAACAAAAAAGAGCCAGGTGGCTCACTGCTGCTCAGAGGACCTGTCATACAGCGACAAAGGTTGTTACAGCTTGGCAGCTTCTCCCAGAGGTAGAGACAGGGAGGGAAGAGTGGGAAAAGGGAAAAGGAGATTGTCCAAAATTGCAGCTTTTCAGAGGGCTTCCTGAGGGATTGGTTTCTGTCACACCTATCTTGGAGCACTGATGGGACTTAGCATACTCTACATGCTTGGGGGCTGATAAAAATAAAAATGAGTTGGGAGGCCTACAGCAGATCCAAAGAGTCTACAGTTCTGCAGACAGATACCTGAGGGAGCAAGAATTATGAGCACCTGAAGAAAAAAAGAGGGAAACCCTCTGTAATTGGGAATGTACATATACAAGTCCAGAGAAAACAAATCCACAGAAAAGACTTGGATCCCTAGCTGGGCTGGTTGGTGAAGGTCTTTCCCTGTATGAAGTCAGTTCACAAAGACTGGGAGAGGTCGTTGTTTTCTCATAGATTTCAACACAAACTAACAAGGCACATGAAGAGACACAGAACATAGTCCAAACAAAATAAATCTCCCTAAAATGATTCTAAAGAAATGCAAATACTTTACCCAAAATAAAATCAACTATACAATTGATCAATAGACATAAGGGATTAAATAATCGATGGTGAAACTCAAGTATTTTTATTTTAATTCTTAAATTTCAGTTTTTGGCTGGGTGCAGTGGCTCATGCCTATAATCCTAGCACTTTGGGAGGCCGAGATGGGAGGGTCACTGGAGGGCAGGAGTTCGAGAACGACCTGAGCAACATAGCAAGATCCCATCTCTACAAAAAATAGAAAAATTAGCTGAGCATAGTGGCATGTGCCTGTAGTCCCAGCTACCTGGGACTATTTGAACCCAAGAATTTGAGGTTGCAGTGAACTATGATGACATGACTGCACTCTAGCCCAGGCAACAGAGTGAGACCTTGTCTCAAAAAAAAAAAATCTTAGTTCTTTACAAATAATCTAAAAACATATTTTCAGCAAAATTATTTAAAGACTTTCATTGCATTATTATGTACCAGAAAATGGCAACAAAATTAAGCTTTTATTTTTTTTTCTGACTCCATATTTTTTATGGAAAATTAAGGCATTCTATTTAATTTTTAAATATGAGAAATACATATATGCTTCAGAAATAAAAATTATATACACAGATATATTCTAGAGAAGTTCCTATCTTCTCCACATTATTATCACCACCCTCTGTGAACAACCATTAGTCAATATTTGTTTCTTTGAAAAATAAATAAATTAGCTGGGTGCAGTGGCTCATGCCTGTAATCCTAGCACTTTGGGAGGCCAAGGCAGGAGGATCACTTGAGGCTAGGAGGTCAAGATCAGCTTGGGCAACATGGCAAGACTCTGTCTCTACAAAAAAATAAGAACAATTAGCTGGGTGTGGTGGCATGCGCCTGTAGTCCCAGCTACACAGGAGGCTGAGGCAGGAGGATTGCTTGAGCCCAGGAGTTCGAGGCTGCAATGAGCTATGATCACGCCACTGCACTCCAGCCTGGGCGACAGAGTGAGACCCTGTCTCTACAAAAGAAAAAAAAAAGAAAGAAAGAAAGAAAGAAAAGCAAACTGTGTGTGTGCATGTGTGTGTGTGTATAGCAAATCCCCTGTCTTTCTTACACAAATGTGCCAAACTCTATATAATGGTTTGTACTTTGATTTTATTAACTTAACAATATATTCTAGAACTCATTCCATATTAATACACAGAGATCTTGATTCTGCTAAATGGCAATGTGGTTCTTCATTGTGCATTATATGTTACTTAACCAGCCCTCTATTGAGAGACATTTGGGTTTCCAGACTTGCTATTACAAATGCCTCAGCCATAAATAACCCTGTGTATAAGTTGTTATTTTCAGGGTCTTTGTCATTATATTTTTGTTCAAGTTGTCTCTGTTCTGTGGAGAAGCCTATGGTTAGGTTTTCTGACTCTAGCTTTATTTGCTTTATAGTGTAAGTAAATTCCTTTCAGCTAAATGATATTAGATTTATATCAGTTTAGACTGCATTATTTTTGTCTTTTTTGTCATAAGCATAGGCAGTTCTCTCCTTCCACACATAATACATTCTAGAAATTTTTCACAAGGGTTTAATGTGGAAAGTTAGACAATAGATTTATTTGGTATAAAGTAGGAGTTCCATTCCCAGAGAGCTAAAAAAGTGATAAAATCCATAATTACACCTTTGTTTTTTAAACACAATCATTTATGATTTATTGCCAACATTTGGTACATGTTCTTTAATTGTGTTCTGTTCCTTCACAATTAATTGAACATGCAATTGACCTGTCCAACTCCAATAAGAATCTGATTAAGGTGAAAGATTCTCTGTCTTCAGGCTGCTTAGTTATTTTCATCTTTGTCTCAATTATATATATATATATATATTTTTTTTTTTTTTCTAATTCAGAGTATTATGGGAGTACAAACACTTTGGCTGCATATATTGCCTATGCACTTCCCAAGTCAGAGCAAAAATCGTGTCCATCCCCCAGACAGTGCGCCCACACCAATTAAGCATGAGTTTACCAATCCCCTCCAACCCATCCACTGGCCGACCCCTGATGAATGTTATTTCCATGTGTGCACATAAGTGTTGATCAGTTAGTACCAATTGAATGGTGAATACCAGCAGTTCTTGTTTTTCCATTCTTGTGATACTTCACTTTGAAGAATGGGCTGTAGCTCCATCCAGGATAATACCAGAGGTATTAATACACCATTGTTTTTTATGACTGAATAGTACTCCATGGTATACATATACTACATTTTATTAATCCATTCATGTATTGATGGGCACTTGGATTGTTTCCACATCTTTGCAATCGTGAATTGTCCTGCTATAAACATTCAAGTGCAGATGTCTTTATTATAGAATGTCATTTTTTCCTTCAGATAAATACCCAGTAGTGGGATTGCTGGATCAAACGGTTGTTCTACTTTTAGTTCTTTTGAGATATCTCCATATTACTTTCCATAGAGGTTGTACCAATTTGAAGTCCCACCAGGAGTGTATGAGTGTTCCTATCTCTCCGCATCCCTGCTGACATTTGTTGTTTTGGGACTTTTTGATATAAGCCAATCTCACTGGAGTTAGGTGATATCTCATTGTGGTTTTGATTTGCATTTCCCTGATGATTAGAGAAGTTGAGCAATTTTTTATGTGTTTGTTGGCCATTATTCTGTCTTCTTTGGAAAAGTTTCTGTTCATGTCCTTTGCCCATTTTTTAATAGGGTTGTTTGATTTTTTTCTTGTTGATTGTCGTAAGTTCTGTATAGATTCTGGTTATCAGCCCTTTAACAGATGTGTGGCATGCAAATATTTTCTCCCATTCTGTAGGTTGTCTGTTCACTCTAGTGATAGTTTCCTTGGCTGTGCAGAGGCTTTTAAATTTGATCAGATGCCATTTATTTATTTTTGTTGCTGCTGTGATTGCTTTGGGGGTCTTCTTCATAAATTCTTTGCCTAGGCCAATGTCTATAACACTTTTTCCAACATTTTCTTCTAGAATTCCTCTGGTTTCATGTCTTAGGTAGTCTGTTATCCATTGTGAATTGATTTTTGTGAGACAATTTTATTAATCCATTCATGTATTGATGGGCACATCAATTGTGAATTGATTTTTGTGAGGTGAGAGGTGTGGATCTAGTTTCAGTCTTCTACATGTGGCCATCCAACTTTCCCAGCACCATTTATTAAATAGGGAATCTTTCCCCCAGTGTATGGTTTTGTGTACTTTGACAAATATTAGATGACAGTATGAGGATGGCTTTATAACAGGGTTCTCATTCCTGTTCCATTGGTCTATGTCTTTGTTCTTGTGCCAGTACCATGCTGTTTTAGTTATCATAGCCTTGTATTATAGTTTGAAGTCTGGTAGATTGATGCCTCCCAATTTGTTCTTTTTGCTTAAGATTGCTTTGGCTAGATGGTGTCTTCTCTGGTTCCACATGAAGCATAGAATTATTTTTTCTACATCTGCAAAAAATGATTTTGGTATTTTGATAGGGACTGCATTGATTCTGTAAATCACTTTAGATAGTATAGACATTTTAACAATGTTGATTCCACCTATCCAAGAGCATGGTAGGGATTTCCATCTGTTTACATTGTCTGCAACTTTTTTTTCCCAGTGTTTCATAGTTCTCCCTATATAGATCTCTCACCTCCTTAGTTAAATATGTTCCTAAATATTTAATTTTCTTTGATGCTATTGTGAAAGTATTGCATCTTTGATTTGTTTCTCGGCTTGACTGTTACTGGCATATATGAAGGCTGCTGATTTGTGTGTATGGATTTTGTATGTTGAGTCTATGCTGAATTCATTTATCAATTCCAGGAGACTCTTGGTTGAATCTTTGGGGTTTTCTAGATATAATATCATATTGTCAGCAGAGAGTAAAAGTTTTATCTTCTGCCCCCATGTGGTTGCCTCTGATTCCTCTCTCTTGTCTGATCGTTCTGGCAAGGACTTCCAACACTGTGTTGAATAGAAGTGGAGATAGAGGGCAACCTTGTCTGGTTCCAGTTCTAAGCAGGAATGCTTTCAATTTTTCCCCATTCAGTATGACATTGGCCATGGGTTTATATAGCTTTAATAATTTTTAGATATGAGCCATCTATGCCTATATTGTTAATAATTCTTATCATACAAGGGTGCTGAATTTTGTCAAAAGCCTTTTGTGCATCTACTGAGAGGATCATATAGTCTTTGTTCTTGCATTTTTTTATATGGTGAATTACATTTATAGATTTGCATATGTTGAACCATCCCTGCATCTCAGGGATGAAGCCCACGTGTTCATGATGAATTATTTTTTTTTGATTTATGGTTGAATTCAGTTTGCTATGATTTTATCAAGAATTTTTGCATCTATATTTTAAGGGATATTTGTCTGTAGTTATATTTTTTTGTTGTGTCCTTTCCTGGCTTTGGTGTCAAGTTGATATTGGCTTGGTAGAATGAGTTTGGGAGGATTCCATCCTACTTGATGTTGTGGAATAATTTCTGCATTATAGGCACCAGTTCTTCTTTGCAGGTTTGGTAGAATTCAGGTGTGAACCCATCTAGTCTGGGACTTTTTTTTTTGAAAGATTTTTTATTGCTGCTTCAATTTTGGTGCTTGATATTGGTCTGTTTAGGAATTCTATTTCTTCCTGATTGAGGCTAGGGAGGTAGAGTGTTGCTAAGAATTTGTCAATTTCCTCCACGTTTTCGCGTTTTTGGGAATAGAAATTTTTATATTATTCAAAGATGATGTTTTGTATTTCCGTGATATCAGTCGTGACCTCTCCATTTTCATTTCTAATTGAGGTTATTAGAGTCCTTTTCTTTCAGAATCTGGTCAATCTAGCAAGTAGCCTGTCTATTTTGTTTGTCTGTTCAATGAACCAACTTTTCGTTTTATTAATCTTCTCTGTTGTTCTGTTGTTCTCGATTTCATTTAGTTCTGCCCTGATCTTGGTTATTTCTTTTCCTCTGCAGGGTTTAGGGTTGGTTTGCTGTCCCTTTTCCAGTTTCTTGAGATGATTCATTAGTTTGTTGATTTGTGAACTTTCTGTCTTTTGGATGTGGGCATTTAATGTGATAAGTTTTCCTATCAGGACTGCTTTTGGTGTATCCCACAGATTTTGATAACTTGGGTCCCCATTATCATTTAGTTTGAAGAATCTTTTTGATTTCCATCTGAATGTCCTCCTTGACCCAATAGTCATTCATCAATAGATCGTTTAATTTCCATGTTTTTGTGTAGAGATGAGTGTTTCTGTTAGAATTCATTTATAATTTTATTCCACTGTGGTCTGAGAAGATAAATGGTATAATTTCTATTTTTATAAATTTGTTGAGATCTGTTTTGTGGCCTAAGATGTGATCAATTTTTCAGAAAGTTCCATGAGCTGATGAGAAGAATGTATATTCAGCATTATGTGGGTGGGATGTTCTGTAAATATCTGCCTGGAGGATCTTCCAGTTCTGTCAGTGTGGTGTTGAAGTCCCAGGCTATTATGGCATTGCTATTTATTATGTTGTCTAGATCTACAAGTATTTGCTTTTTTAATCTGGGCCCTCCAGTGTTGGGTGCATAAATATTTAGGATGTTAAGTCTTCTTGTTGGATTTTTCCCTGTCACCAAAGACAGACCATCTTTGTCTGTCTTTATTTTTGTTGCTTTAAAGTTTATGATATCTAATATAAGAATGGCTCCCCCAGCTTTCTTTTGATTTCCATTTGCTTGGAAAATTGTATCCCATCAATTAACCTTGAGTCTGAACGAGTCCTTGTGTGTAAGATGTGTTTCCGGGAGACAGCAGATACTTGGCTTGTATTTTTTTTTTATCCATTCAGCCAGCCTTGCCTCTTCAATGGGCAATTCAAGCCATTCACATTTATTGAGAGAATTGATTTTTGGGGTAGATTTCTGTTTATCCTGTTGGATAGACTCTTATTGTTTTGTTTTACCTCTCTAGCCATTGTGGAATCTGGGTTCTGGACTTTTAACTTTTGGGTAATAGACACCAACACTGGTCAGTGTCTATTGCGGTGGTTAGTGTGCCATGCATCTCTGAGTACTTCCTCCACGGCAGGTCTGGTCTTCACAAATTCCATCAGTGATTGCTTGTCTGGAAAAGTCTTTATAACTCCCTCATATAAACAGCTTAGTTTTGCTGGATAAAGAATTCTGGGTCAGCCATTACTCTGTTTTAGAAGACTGAGGATGGGTCCCCAGTCCATTCTGGTTTATAAGGTTTCAGTTGAGATATCTGCAGTTAGACTTTTATTTCGTCCTTTGCAGGTTACCTGCTGTTTTCACGTTACTGCTTGAAGGACTGCCTCTTTCATGTTTACTTTGGCCAGCCTAAGAACCATACGGCGTGGTGATTGCCTTTTCACATTGAGTCTCCTAGGCATCTTGTGTACTTCTTGTACCTGGATGTAGAGATTTCTGGCTAGGCCATGGAAATTTTCCTCTATTATTCCTTCAAACAGATTTTCTAGCCCTTGTGTATTTTCTTCTACCTCAGGGTTGCATATGATTCTTATGTTTGGCCTCTTTATATAATCCCACATTTCTTGTATGCTTTGTTCATGCCCCTTGTTTTTGTGTTCTTTCTCTTTGGCTGATTTATTTTGCACACAAGAGTTATCTTCCAGCTGTGAGATTCTTTCCTCTGCTTGATCCAGCCTATTCTTAAGGCTTTCCACTGTGTTTTATAGATCCTTGAATTCCTATTTCATTTCCAGTATTTCTGTTTGGTTTTTCTGTAATACTTGAATTTCTTTAGAGAATTTTTCATTCATTTCTTGCATTGTTCCTCTGGTTTCTTTGTGTTGGGATTCAATTTTTCCTTGAATTTCATTGAGTTTTCTTACAATCCATAATCGAAATTCTCTCATTTTACCCAATTCATTTAAGTTGGTTTCTGTCACTGAAGAGCTAATGATATCTTTTGGAGTTGACTTTTCGCTGTGATTTTTCATGATTCCTGTGTTCTTTCACTGATTCTTTCTCATCTGGCCTCTTTGTCGAGAGCTGGGGGTGTTAGGGCTAGTTTATGGCCCTGTCTTCAAGACCCCAAAAATCATGCCCTGACAGAGCCGGGGAGAGGAATGTTGGTCCTGTTTTGCATTAGGTGTATTTTTGCAAGTTTGATGGACCTCTTGGGTTACCTCTGACCTGTTGTCTTCACCACTTCCTGTGGCGATGAGTGAGTTTATTCCCCCAGCTTAAGCTACAAGCTGGTGAATTGTACTTTAGGGTATGAATGCACTGTTCCCTAGTAGCTTGAGGTGGAATACAATATTTTAAGCTGTGGGCTTGTTCCTGCTGTTGTTGATTGTAGTTTTCATGGAAGAGTCAGTTACCTAGGTAGTCTGTTGTGCTTGTGGCAGGGTCTGGTCCCCCAGGTGGGGTATATGAAAAGCCCCAAGCTTTGGGAGGGGCCTAGTAACTCCCAGGGGTTACTTTGCCCCTGCTCACCCTGAGGTCTGGGGAGGAGCAAGGTAGCTTGCAGTTGCACTGCAAGAGCTTGGGTGAGTGAACTTCTGTGCAGCTCATAGGTTGCTTATCCAGCCACTGGGGGCCCGCTGTTATATAGTTCAGAGGTCTCTCTCTCCAGGCTTGGGGGGCTGCTTCTGATGCAAAGGACTAACTGATGCAATTGCTGAGGTCTCTAGCCAGGTTTTTTCTTCCCTGTCCACACACTTGGGCACTTTCCTCTTCGATCAGACCACTTGTGTTTCCTCCCTACCACAGATGGCTCTCGAGCTTCACCACAGTTCATGTGTCTGCTGATGTGCATCTCCGCGTGTCACTGGCTGACAGGGAAATCTCCAGTTGTGCACCTCTTTTCCTCCTCTAGACCCCAAGGTGAGGTGAGTGGGCCTCTCTATCCCCAGAAGTCTACACCAGCTGAAGGAACTCTTGGATCAAGCAGAACTCCCTAATAAAGTGAGTCGGGTTGGGGGCAGCTGCTCTGGTTTAGCCTGTACCACCTGAGGCATTCGGTTGCCATGGGAATCAGTACTTATACAAATAAAGTCACTATGGCACAGCAACATTCAATATGACCGTTCTCCAGGGTAGGGGAGGATGGGGACCCAGAGAGCGGGCTATAGGGCCAATCATGTAGGAGACAGCCAGAACTGGGGAGGTAGGACTGGATGGCTGGGATGTGAACTGTTTCTAATACACAAAGGTCCTGCCCATACAGGTCAGGGACCTTGTCCCACCTGGAGCCAATGAAGGCAGCTGTCTGCAGCCTCCAAGGGCATAGCCTGTCACACCCAGGTGGGAGAGCCCCTGGGCCGGGGATGGAGTGAAGTTGGAGACCTAGCTAACAGTCAGTTCCAGGTGGGGGACCTTAAAGATGACTGTCAACTGCCAATCGGGCATACAACAGGGTCCCAGTGGTTCAGATCACACCTTGAACGCAGCTCTCCTCAACCCGCCTGGATCCCACGGAAGCAATTGCCAGCAACAACCAAGGGTGTAGCCTGTTGCTCTCTGTTCAACTCCTGTACCCTGGTGCTACTGACTTCCAGAGGCCAGGTGCCCATCTCCACTTCCAGTGTACTGTCTTGGGAAGCTGTATGTCAGCCCAGTCCCTTCCTAGCCCTGTGCACTCCCTGTACAGTGCACCCGAGAGTTCTGTGTGGTGCCCACAATTCCTTCCTCTCCACAGAACCTGCTGTCTTGTGCAACGACTCTGCACCAACTCTGGTCTTGTCCCTGACTGAGTGGATGGGAAGTATGTGGAGATGGTGTGTGACCACCTGCAGGTCAATGTGCACTGTACTGACCTGGCGAGCACATCTTCCCACACTCTGATCTCTATTGTATTCCCTGTGCTCTCTGCTCTTTGTGAATGTATCTCCCTATCACCTTTTTTTCTTGCACTGAGTGTCCCATGATGATTCTCTGTAGTTTCACAATGCTGTTTTCAGAGTGAGCAATCTGCATGCAGGCAGCTGTCCATGCTCTTCACCTCCTTCCCTGGGAGCAGTGAGGTAGGAAGCCTCTACCAGACCACCTTTTTTTCCTCCAGCATTAAGCTTTTAAAGTCCAGATGTCATTTTCATTTTCTTGGAGAAAATCTTAAAACCCAAGAAATACAGTGACTAAAGCATTGTTTTACCATTTGTTTATATTTCAGGACTTTACATTCTATCAAGATGTTGCAAAGAAATAACACACCTTTTTTTCTTACTATACTTAGAAACCTAAAAAAAATTAAGCATAATTATATAATGTCACAAAATCTCAATAAAATTCAAGAAATTTAATATATTTAATGCAATTGAAAATCAATAATAAGAAAACCAAGAAGATAAAATCAGTATAAATAAAATTTTAAAAATCAGTATAAGTAAATATTTATGGTAAAAATTAATTTGAACTATATTATAAACTATAATGTAGTCAAACTGTATGAAGAGAAAAGGTATTTATATGTATATATATGTATAGACAGTGGATGTATATGTATATATAAAAAATAAAGATTAAAAAGAACAGTCTAAACATTCTACCATAAAATGGTAAAGGAACCACATAACAAATAGATGAAAATGTGAGCAGTAAAAAAAATTATATTTCAAATGCTAAAGATATTTCTTTAAAGCACTTATTGAAATAATGAAATTAAACATGCTCAAAAAAAGAAACAATTGTTGAAATTGAAGAGAGAATGTAAAATTGTCTATCAATATTTAAACTCCTAAAGTTTTTAATTGATGAAGCAAAAAGAGTTTAATATTTTAATCAAATCAAATAATGACAATTTTAATTTTGAATGATAAAATTCATAGAAACAAACTATTGGAGGAAATAGAGTGATTCTTTGCCATGAGTAATATTAAAACATTATCATTTGAAATGTACAATATAGAGAGTTTTACTACTTGTCTTAATAAATATATTAAAGAAACTAAATAAATAGATTTATAAAAATATATGAGGAAAATATTAACATATGTCAGGGACAATATGTTGTAAAACAATCTCTTGGTGAAATTTCTTTGATTTCTACAAAATGGCTCTGCATAATCCATTACAAGGATTTTATTTACTTAAACCTAATAAATCAATTAATAATTAATTAATTAATGCATAATCCAAAGGATTAATTAATTAAACAATATTTTCTAAAATAATCATAGAAAATCAACTCTTTTACAGGAAACGTGAAGTTAAAAAATGCTTTAAGGGAACCCCTGGTTGTGTTCAAGGAGTTGCAGAAACATGATTGACAAGACTCTAAGGAAAAATTTTTCAGTGAAGCCCCCCATATCCCTTTAGTGGGCAATAGTGATAAATCCTAGTAATAACAATGTTTACTACTGAATTTTACTGTTGTTTCCTGTTTATCCCAGTAAGTTATTTTGTGAATATTGAGAAATTGATTCCAAAGATTATAGGGAAAGTAAAAGGCCCAGAATATTCAAAATAATATTGAAAAAGAAGAATAAAGCAGAGGACTGACACTACTTGATTTGAAAATTTATAATAAATCTACAATAATCAAGATAGTGTGGTATTTGTAAGAGAATAGACAAATATATCAATGGAACAAAATATAAAACCGAGAAATATTCAGAAAATAAATTTTATCTTCTTCTTGTGCCATGCAGCTTTATTAAGCTTTATTCTACTTGGTAAGAATTTTCATTGTTATTTTCTACATTCTTCCTTGTATCCAAAATAGTAAAAAAAATTCTATGAAATTATGCTTATTTTGTCTCTCTCTTCCATAGGATCTGGCTACTCTATGCAGTTTCTTCTGAATTTACTGACTTAATTCCCTCATGCCGTGCCCTCCACCAATACGAAAGATTATCCCTCTTAACTCTTCTTTTTGTTAATTACTTTGGCTCAACAGAGGTAAATATAATAGTTAACCATTACCAGAGCTTACTATGTGCCAGGTATAATTCCAAAGACTTTCTGTATACTAATAATTAACAGTCACAAAAGACCAGTGTGATACATGCTGTCATTATCTTCATTTTATTTATTAAGGAAACTGAATGATAGAATATCAATAAATTACTTGAGATGGCACAATTTCTGCAGTCACAAAGCTGGATTGCTCTTCGCTCACTTGTTATACTTTTGACTAACTTGATACAGAGAACAAAAGTGAATGTCGGGAGAATAAAGAGTCATGGATTATATGTTTGCGTATATGTGAAAATCATGGACTGTTTACAAATTAGAATAACTGTATATGTACATAAATATCCAAACACATAAATGTGTTTATGTGAAAATGTCCTTTGGAGAGTTATGAAAACATATTTACAAATGTTTCATTTATTTTCAAAAATCCATATTCGCTTGGTTGATCTCATTGGTTCAGGAATTTTTTTTTTTTAGAGATTTCTAAATGTTTTACAATGTTTGAGCTCAATTTGGTGTCGTATTACTGTGGTCCCCAAACCCAGGGACCCAGACTGGTAGTAGTCCATGGCCTGTTAGGAACCGGGCCACACAGCAGGAGGTGAGTTGCAGGCAAGCCAGGAAGCTTGATCTGTATTTATAGCTGCTCCGCATCACTCACATCACTGCGTGAACTCCGCCTCCTGTCAGATCAGTGGCGACATTAGGTTCTCCTAGAAGCAGGAACCCTAGTGTAAACTGCGCATGCGAGGGATCTAGGTTGCATGCTCCTTATGAGAATCTAATGCCTGATGATCTGAGGTGGAGCTGAGGCAGTGATGCTAGCACTGGGGTGTGGCTGCAAATACAGATTATCATTAACAGAGAGGTTTGACCATACAGTACATGTAATGCGCTTGAATCATCCCGAAACCATCCCCCCTGCACCTGAGTCTGTGAAAAATTGTCTTCCATGAAACTGGTCCCTGGTGCCAAAAAAGGTTGGGGACCGCTGATATAGTAGATTGTAATAAAATACTCAAACATTTCCATCTTCATAAAATTGCTTTTCATTTAGCAGTTCTCTTTAGGTTAGCAAGAATTTCTTGATCATTCAGAGAGTTTTATCATTTTCCAAATGATAGATCATTCATTTCTTTATAAACATTATGTTACTTTGTAGAGTAGCACACATTCCTATTATAAAATATGATTAGATTATACTGTGAAGAAAGTTTAACCCAGGGGTAGGGAACCTGCGGCCTTGGGGCCATATGTGGCCTTTTGACTGAGTCCAAATTTTATAGAACAAATCCAAGGCTTTCTATAAAATTTGGACTCAGTCAAAACTTAACCTCTCTGTATTAATAAGTATAGGGGGAATATATGTGTGTGTATATATGTATATGGAAAAAAAGTGAAAATGCCACTATATACAACATTAGAGCATTCAAAATATTCTATTTAAACAAACCATTCTATGATTCAGAATGTCCTATTCTTATATCATGAAAACTCTTGGAGAAAGACACCAATGTGAACATATATTGTGACTTAATACGTTTAGCTCATTCATTCTCAAATAGCCTTCACTCTTATATATCCTTAGAAATAATAAAAGAGCCACAATATATGAAAGAAAGCAAATATCTGTCATTTCTGTGAACTTAGAACAGTTTCATTGACAGCTTAGAAATATCAAGTGCTCTCTCCTTGACATAGCAGAGCTGGTCCGGGTAATATGCCAAAGCTCAATTCACAGCTGCTTTTTAATAAGAATGTACAGTGACTCATGAATAAAATAGTATCCAGTCAATAAATGGATCCACACTAATGTGGTATCTTTTGGGTGAAAGAAAAAACTGAGGAAGTTTGCAGTATAATAAGAAAAGTCTCCTTATACACAGATATCTGTAGATAAATTTCCTTGTAGTTTGAACAAAGAAGTGAGACTATTTTTACACTAGAGTTTTGAAGATTTTTTTCTTCTTCTTTCTATTCATGTACGTATTTTCTCAGTAATGCTGGGAATTTTCTCAAAGGAACTGTGGCCAATGTGGATATGAAACGGGTTAAGGTGCACACTGTTTTTGTATGTTCTGCAGCATTATTACTAAGGTTGGCCCATCATATTTAATAGATACTTACTATATGACTAGGAAACAATACTAACACCTATATATTTTCTTGATGCCAGAATAACAAAGTGCATATTCATAAGAAGCCAGAGTTAGTTACATTGCTCTTTGCCATAAAACCCTCCAATAGCTTTCCATGTCACTGGGACTTAAAATCCAAACCTTTTACATTTTCCTAAAAGGTTATCACAATGAGACTGCCCCAACACACGCCGTTACCTCTTGGACAACTTTTCCTCTCTCCGCTTTTGTCACCTCATCCTAGCACCTCTTGTCTTCTTTCTGTTCTTCCCTCACTACAAGTATAATATTGACTCACTTACCAAGAATAAATGGTATTCTTCAAATATCCATCTATTTGGCTACTGTCCTCAACCCCATTACACTTTGATGACTGTCAACTCAGTGAGGCATTTTCTGACTAGTCTATTAAAGTGCAAATAGCCCCCAACATTTAATGTTCTACTTCTCAGCTTTATTTTTTCTCATTGGTATCCACTGTTGCTGATATACTGTATATTTTGTTATTGAATGTACTAGTGTCTATCTTACTGAACTAGACTATAAGCATCAAAAGCACAGGGATTTACTGACTTTTTACTAATTTTATTAAATGCTTGTTGACCATGCCTAGTGCCAAATCATACTTAACAAAATTTGTTGAATAAGTGAATGAAAAAATGAAATAAATATTTACTGCAATACTTGAAAAAAATGCATTTGTGTACACAAAATAACTTAATAGATGTGTGAGAACCTATGATTATTAGGATAATTTTTCTTAATTCGTTGAGTACCCTATCAGCAATAGCATCAAATGGCTGAATAAAACACACAACACCCTCTTCTCCACACACACACACACATACACACATGCATTCATGAATTAATTCATTATTTAATTGAACCACAAAAGTACATATTCAAGAAAACCCTGAAGACTAATTGCAGGTGTGCAATAAGAATGATTATTACTGTGAGCATTTTAACTATGTAAAAAAAATGCTGTCTTTAAGCACCAATACATGTTCACATAAAGATCAACTTTATGATATGAAAGATATGAATTCTCAAGTATTTATGGGTTTTATCGTTTCAAACAGAAAAACTATAAAATAGAAAGGAAAGAATGTCTCAAACTGGTGTAGCTAAACTAATCCTTAAAAATATCAGATTTGCCATAAAATCTCTGCTAAAAAAAAAGAAAAATCTTAGAGTAAAACCTGTGGACTTGGGAGGTCACATTCTCTTTGCATTACTTGGCTAACAGCTTAATTTTCTCTGTATCCCTTTGTCATTGACTCATCATACAACATCATACAACAAGGTCAATTTGGGCAATGCCAGTTGACCATTCCTTGAGGATGTACTTATTAAATTATTGTTACATTTTAAAGGTAATTTCCATTAATTTATCATTAATAAAAGCCAATACAGATATATTAGTTCTTGTGATCTATTTCTCACCACCAATTCTACTCACAAATTTTACACACAGAACATTCTATTTCTGAGAATCATTAATCAAGAATGTCTTTCTTTTGATATCATTGAACAAACACAAAATTGAAAGTAGAATTTAATAAGGCTTTTATAAGACTTTCATAGGATAACTATGGATGTACATTTGAAAGTGATCAACATTGATTTTTTAAATGCTAAAATATTGATGCAAAATTATATTTGCATATTTTGACATTTCAATTTCTAGTGACTTTTTCTCTTAGGACTTATCATTTATTTATTTGCTTAAGACTTTGCTATTTATGATCAATGCAGGAAAAATTTTTTAATGATAGCAAAGAAAATGCTTTTATTTTTTTGTTTTTAAACTTTTTAAAATATTTATTTTAAATTAGTAATTCTTGAAATAAACTTATTATATTTTAATTCTATTCTTTCCTTGATTTTCACTTGTAGAAAAAAATTGTTATGGAGAAATGTGCCTTATGTTTCTTTTTGATTTCTCCATTTATATTAAAACTACAAGACTAATCTTTGTTCCTAATTGGAAAGGAAAGTTCTCAGCCAATTGAAGCAGCAATGACAGAAAAATGGAGATGCATTTGTCATAAATACGAGTATATTTATTATTAAACTTAAAAGTTAAATTAAAGAATAGTTTCTGTGGAAAATACAAACTAACCAACTGAGTGAGGCAAAATGATGGCAATCTTCAGTTCTCTGCAGGTATTTGATCGGAAGTAGCTGGATTTAATTGGGGTAGAACATATTGAATGAACCTCCTACAATTGTTTATCCTTTCAACCATAAGTGATAAATTTTTTCCAGGGCTAATTATTTTCCCTCATTCAAAATGAGTTTTCTGTGGCATTTAGAAAACTCTGATCAGTTTGTTTTCTGAAATGTTGATGTGTATTTGATGTGAATTCAAAGTATTATTTGAATTTTCTTTATATTCATCCTTAGGGTTCAAAAGCTGACACATGCATCAAATATCCTTTGAGCACAAAAAGATGTGATAATGAAGGGAAGATGTGCTCACCAAATGCACAGGATATAATAGCGTTTGGTCCCTGACCTGCATCAAACAAAGAAACTAGACAAGAAGAGGAATGAATAGAAACTGCCAGACATTGGATCAAGCGAGTCAGTTTCCTTACCAAATAAACAATTCAGAACTTCTCATCACTTCTCAGTATATGTTCGTCTATCATCTCCAGTAACAGTTCTAAACTGATTTTGTGATTTCTCTAACTAGGTATCAAAGTTTCAAACATTATCTTCTTTCTTTCTTAAAGTACTTAGACTATGGATAAATCTGCCAGGCATAAACCATGCTGCAGCTTTTTGAATTTGTGATACAGAGGTTTTATCAGACCTACACATCTCACATACACGTCCTCAAAATGATGTCTTACAGAGTTACAGAACAAATCACTTTTCTAATTCCAATGTCAAATTAGACTCTGTCTAATTCCAGAGTCAATGCCTCAGTAAACCTTCATATTATCCTTGAAGTTAGTTAAGCAACTTTCCTTTCAAGTCAGGTGTGTTGTACATGGAACACAAAGGGAGAAGGGCAAGCTGGTTGGATTTTTGTTCTTTTATGTATTTTATTCATGAATTTCTACTTGGTCTTTTTATCTTATCTGATTACCACCTTCACATTTCTGAATTTTGTTGTAAAATTTTCATTTGCAGCAGCTGCTCTTCTATAGATCAGCAAATTGTCATTCTTTATGCCTCTTTCCTTTTTCATTTTTATCTGCCAGTTTTAATCAGAATCACTATTCTAAGCGTGTCTTAATTAAAATAATTAAGAACACACCTGTTCAGATTATTAGCATTCCACATATGCTTAATATACAAATGTATATAACCCTTTGGGTTCCAGTTACTCCATTTATAGTCACCTTGTCCTCTTAATCCAAATAAAGTAGCCCCTGCTTCCATCCCAGGTCCTATTGAAAAGCTCCCACTATGATTACCAATACTTCTGATGATGCCTGAACAGTTGGTTATGTTCATCTATGATTTCTCACCACTGATATCTGTTCCCAGACCTAGTCTCAATTATCACCTGTCAGAGCTGTCTGCTTTCCCTTCTGTTCTGTCCATGTGTATATTTTTCATCTTAAATTCTTCAGACAAAAGTCAATATAAGTCTACAGCAGTGGAACTTTTATTGAAAGTTTGAGATAGCAGGAGTATGGTCAGAAGGTAGAGATCAGAGTCCAAGTCAGAACAAGGAAAAACTTAAATACATTTTGCCCTTGAGCAATGTGAGGGGTTAGGGACACCAGTCCAGGTGCAGTTGAAAATCCAAGGATAACTCTTGACTTGCCAAAATCAGCACTACTAATAGCCTCCTCTTGACTGTGAGCCTTACTAATAACATGAATAGTCGATTAACACATATTTTGTATGTTATACGTATTATATGCTGTATTCTTACAATTCAGTAAGCTAAAAAATATTATTAATAAAATTATAAGGAAAAAAATACATTTATGGCACTGTACTGTATTTATCAGTACTGTAAGTTTACCTCATCTGTTTACAAGAGGAATCTTCTCCCTGAAATGGTAGGCAACCACAGCTGCAGACCTCAATCTATGGGACATATCAAGCAATTCAACTGTTTCTTGTAATATCATGACTTTTCTCTTCTTCTTAGGAGCACTTCTGGTATCACTAGCGGCACTTCTTATGGGTCCCATGGTGTTAGTCAAGGTTTACAGTATTGCATTAAACACAATGAAAAGTATGCAAGAACCACGAGAGGGCACATTTTACTACCTATAAGCAATTTACTGGAGAGATGAACTGCTCATGCAGAGATGATTAGTGTCACATGGCGCTTTAAGCAGATACTCACAAGGCTTGAGCTCACTGCAATAACAGGATGTGGCTACGAAATTATTACAGTAGTATAGTATGTACTACAGTTAATTTTATGCAGTTATGACTTAATACTTAGTTTATCTTACTTCCCTATCCAATGAATGAAAACGAATTATAAACAAACAAGCAAATAAAGGCCATTAACTGTGTTGATCTAAATTATTCCTTCTACAAGTGTGTCTACAGATCATGTTTATAAGAATCATCTAAGGTTTAAAGTGTAGGTCTCTGGACCTTATCTCAGGCTTATTTATTTGGAATAGTTGAGATGTTGGCACAGCAATGAAAAGAAAAGCATGCCATGCAATAAGTTTGCAAGGTAATGTTCAAAATCTCTTAGGGTTTGAAAGTCACCTATTGTAATGGTTAATTTTATGTGTCAATTCGAGTGGGCTACAGGTTGCCCAGATTAAACATTGGTTTTGAATGTGTCTATGAAGGTGTTTCCAGATGACATTATCATTTGAATCAGTGGAATCAGTAAAGCACACTGCCCTTCCTAACAAGGTTGGGCATATTCCAGTCTTCTGAAAGCCTGAATAGAACAAAAGACAGAGGAAAGAACAATTTTCCTTTTCTATCTTGCCTCACTGCTTGAACTGCAACATCTTGTCTTTTTTCCTACTCTTGGACTGGGATTTACAATAATTGGCTCCCCTTGTTTTCAGGTCTTTGAACTCAGAGAGAAATATACCACCAGCTTTCCTAGATCTCCAGCTTGCGAATGACAGATCATGGGACTTCACAGCCTCCATAATCACATGAGCCTGTGTGTGTGTGTGTGTGTGTGTGTGTATGTATATATCCTACTGGTTCTGCTTCTCTGAAGAACCTTAACTAATACACCTATGTAAAAAAAGGGCATTTCTCTCTCAAGGAAATTGCAGTATCCTCCTTAAGTCTCCTGTTTAACTATATATTTCTAATCTTTTACAGTTCCCATTCTTTTGAAACATAGAACTTTAAAAATATGTCTTTTACTATTTCATGAAAAATAATGACATATATTAAATTTTATGAAATGTTTTATAGTCACATTTATATTAGTAAATTTTTGTGGTAATAATTATACAACAATGACATCTCCATTATTTGTATATTTGTAATTCACCACAAGATATGCATTCATTATTTATTTCTGAACATTTAGTACATTCACTCTATGCAGATCATTTTACTAGACTTAATGAGAAGACAAAACTACCCTCCTGATATTTATAGTCTAAGGGATATATATATACACACACACACAAAGAATTGGTACCAAACCAATACAATTTAATACTAATTATAGAAATAGTTTACAATGACAATTTTGTAGGGAGAGAAGTCTTTTTTTATTTAAAAATATTAAAGGGGTAGACATGTTTTTGTTACATGGATACACTGTACAATGCTGGAGTCAGGGCTTTCAGTGTGTCTGTTCCCAGGATAGTGTCCACTGTATCCAATAGGTAAGTTTTTATCCCTCATCCCTCTCCTAACCTCCCTGTTTCTTAATTTCCAATTTCCTTTACATCTCTTTGTGCCCATGAGTACTCATCATTTAGCTCCCACTTATTAGTAAGAACATGTGGTGTCTGCTTTTCCATTCCTGAGACACTTTACTTAGGATAGTGGTCTCCAGTTCCATCTAAGTTGCTGTGAAATACATTATTTCATTCCATTTTATGGCTGAGTAGTATTCCACGGTGTATTTTTCTTTACATTTTCTTTATCCACTCAAGAAATGATGGGCACTTAGGTTGATTACATGTCTTTGCAATTTGTGAATTGTGCTGCAATAAATATTCAAGTGCAGCTGACTTTTTGATGAAATGACTTCTTTTCCTTTGGGTAGATACTCAGTAGCAGGATTGCTGGATCAAACGGTAGGTCTACTTTTAGCTCTTTGAGGAATCTCCATACTGTTTTCCACAGGGGTTGTAGTCGTTTGCCATCCCACCATCTATGTCTAGGCATTCCTTTCTCTCTGCATCTGTGCCAGCATCTGTTGGTTTTTTTTGACTTTTTAATAATGGCCATTCTGACAGGGGTAAGGTAGTATGTCATTGTGTATTTAATTTGCATGTCCCTGATGATTAGTGATGTTAAACATTTCTTCATATGTTTGTTAACCATTTGTCTATTTTTTCTAAAGAAATGTCTATTTTTCTAAAGAAACTTCTATTTACCCAACTTTTGATTGATTGTGTTGTTTCCTTTTTTCATGCTGATTTGTTTGAGTTCTTTGTAGATTCTGGAAACAAGTCTTTTGTCGGATTTTCTCCCATTCTAGGTGCTGAAATGTATCTAATGCTTTTTCTGCATCTATTGAGATCATCATACGGTCTTTGTTTTTGCTCACGTTTATGTGGTGAATCACTTTAATTTACTGCATGTGCTAAACCATCCTTGCATACTTGGAGTGAAACCCACTTGATCATGGTTAATTATCTTTTTGGGGAGCTGTTGAATTCTTTTTCCTAGTGTTTTGTTGAGGAATTTTGCTTCTGTGTTCATAAAGGACATTGGTCTGTAGTTTTTTGTTGTTGTTGTGTCTTTTCCTGGCTTTATCAAGGTGATATACTGTCTTCCTAGAATGAGTTAGGGAGAATTCTCTCTTTCTCAATTTTATGGAATAATTTTTGCAGGTTAGGTGAAGTTTTTATTTATAGGTCTGGTAGAATTCAGCTGTGACTCCATCTAGTCTGGGCCTTTTTTTCTTGGGACTTTTTCTTTATTGCTGCCTCAATCTCACTGCTTGTTATTGGTCTGTTCATGATTTCTATTTCCTCATGATTCAGGCTCGGGAGATTGTGTGTTTCCAGGAATTTATCCATTTCCTCTAGGTTTTCTAATTTGTGTGCTTACAGATTTTCATAGTATTCATGGAAGATATTTTGTGTTTCTGACATGTAAGTTTTAAAGTCTCCTTTTCCATTTCTGATTGAGGTTATTTGAGTCCTTTCTCTAATATTTCTGGTTAATCTGGCTAGTGGTCTATCAATTTTGTTTATCTTTTCAAAGAACCAGCTTTTTGTTTTGTTGATGCTTTGTATTGTGTTTTTTCGTTTTGTTTTGTTTTTATTTCATTTGGGTCTGCTCTGAGATTTGTTAGTTCATTTCTTTTGCTGGCTTTGGGTTTGGTTTGTTCTTTTTCTAGTTCCTTGAGATGTGACATTAGTTTGTTAATTTATGATCTTTCTGTCTTTTTAATGTAAGCATTTAAGGCTATGAACTTCCCCCTTGGCACTGCTTTTGCTATATCCCATAGATTTGAAAGCTGTGTCCCCCCTTTGTCATTCAGTTTGAAGAATCTTCTGATTTCCAGGTTAATTTCATCATCGATCCAAGGATTGTTCAGGAGCAGGTTGTTTAATTTTCATGACTTTGTGTGGATTTGAGAGTTTTTCTTGGAATTTATTTCTAGTTTTATCCCACTGTGGTCTGAGAAGATACATAGTGTCATTTCTATTTTTCTGAATTTGTTAAGACTTGTTTTGTGGCCTAAGGTATGATCAGTCTTGGAAAATGTCCCATGTGCTGATGAGAATAATTTATATTCTGTAGCTTCTGGGGAGATTGTTCTGTAAACGTCTGTTCGGTCCATTTGTTGTAGAGTCCCGTTTAAGTCCAGTGTTTCTCTGTTGACTTTCTGCTTTGATGATCTGTCCAGTTCTGTCAGTGGGGTGTTGAAGTACCTGGCGATTATGATGCTACTGTTTATTTCTTTGCTTAGATCTAGTAGAATTTGTTATATGAGTCTGGTAACTCCTGTGTTAGGTGTATATACATTTAGCAGTGCTGTCTTCTTGCTGAATCGCTCCTTTATCATTACATAATGACTATTTTGTCTTTTTTTTTACCATTGTTGATTTAAAGTCAATTTTATCTGATATGAGAAAGGCTACACCTCCTATCTTTTGGTTTCTATTTACATGTAATATTTTTCTTCCATAATTTTACATTGAGTTGGTGCAAATCCTTGCAAGTTAGATGGATTTCTTGGAGACAGCATATACTTAGGTTGTGATTTTTTAAATACATTTAGCCAGTCTATGCCTTTTAAGTGGAGCATTAAGCCTGTTCATGTTTTATGTTACTTTTCATATGTGGGATACTGTTCTCTTCTTCATGTTGAATGATACCTTGTTGTTCTGTTTTCCCTCTTGTGCTCCTGTTTTATAAAAGCTGTGCACTTTAACTTTTAGTAGTTTTTACACTGGTAGCTATCTGTTGTTCTGTTCTGTCTAGTGTGCTTTTTAGTATTTCCTATAGGGCAGGTCTAGTAGTGACAAATTCCCTTAGTGTTTGCTTGTGTGGAAAAGTGGGAGACACTTTATGTCTCCCATCAGTGGTCCACAGATGGTGCATTTGTGCCCTATTCTGGAAGAGTGAGCCAGCAGGAGAGGGGTAGATATACTGAGAGCCTGTAATGTAGCTGTTCTTCATTGTCCCATTCCACTGTGGTTGTCACAGTCCAAGCCAGTGCTAGGGGATCTTCATGGGGAGTGGTGGATTGGTCCCTAGGCCACTGTGGGAAGCCTGGGAAGGTGGCTGGGTTAGTCCTTCACATAGCTGGGTGTTGTGGGAAATTGCTTTTCCTGGATTTCCCCATGGTGGTGCAGTGGCTGCTGGACAAGGCTATATAGTCAGTGGCCATGGGTGCCAGGATGGTGGGCAAACATTCCACCCAGGTCCAGGTGTAATGGTGGCATCCAGCGGGGGATGGCTCATGGTTAACAGGTCAATGGCAGTTGCTGAACCACAGGTTTGGTGCCGTGGAGTGCCATGGGAGCTGGACTGCTACATGGCTAGGGCACTCTCCCCATGTAGGTCCTACTGAGGCTGTTGCCATGGGACTTCTCAAGTAACATCAGTGCCTGCTCTATTCAAATTCCCTGGTGGTGGGGAGGGAGTTGTCACTTGGCTCCCAATCACAGGGTATGTGAGAGCATTTGCTCTCCCTGCTCCCTCCCCAGCCAGGCAGGGGCAATGTGGATGTGGTTGCAGTGAAGCCAATCCCTGTGAAGAATGAGCACTCCAGACCCAAGAGCTCAGAAAGGCTCAGTTGCAGTGACCTGGGAACAGAAGCCAACAGGTCCCTCCTGAACCAGCTCTCCAGTCCGTTGCTACTGCACAGTCTCCAGACAGTTCCCTAATCAGTACAGAGGCCTGTGGTACATGTAAGGGATGCCTCCCAGCTCAGGCAGTGTCTGCAGAGGGTGTGTGGGGCTCCTGGGTTCTCTCCAATGTCCCCCTCCTGCTTATTGACACTTGCTCCAGATGCCTTCCAACATGAGCAATTGGATCTGCCTGTCTCCTTCTTCTTCACTCTAAGTGTCTCCCATCACTTCTCTGATGATGTACAATGCTCATTCCAAGAAGGCCCATACACAGGTTAGCATCTACTTGCAACTTTCCATCCTCTCCTTGGAAGTGGTATGTGGGGGCTGCTTCTAGTCTGTCATCTTCAAGAAGTTATTTTAGCTGTACATTTCTTCATGCTGCATACCTGTTTTTTAAGCTGTTGTTGAGTTAAATGTTTTTGTACATTTGTAGATAATAATGGAAAATAAACAGTGGAAGAAGTAAATTATGGTGGTTTGTTAACAATTGGTTAGGAAGCAAACATCACTGTTGAGAATGTTTATCATAGAACTCAAGAAATTAAGGGATGCTTAAGCAAATACCATTTTATATTAATAATATTAAGGTAAAAAACATTAATTATATGACTGATAATAGGGTAATATGTCAAAACAAATAAATTAATGAATGTGGTTTGAATATAAGAAAATTTATATAATAAATATTTGATTTAATAAATAAATGCTGAAAATATCAAAGTAATAGCATGGAAGTTATTGTAGTGTTTACTAAATTCAACAACTGTTTTTATTAAAAAAGTTTAAATGTTAGGATGAGTGCAATGATGTGTGCCTGTGGTCCCAACTACTTGGGAGGCTAAGGCAGGAGGATTACTTGAGCTCAGGAGTTTGAGGTCAGCCTGGGCAACATAGCAAGACCCTATCTCTAAAATAAATAAATAAATAAAAACTTTAAAGGTTAGGAAATAGATATTTAAGCAATGGAATTCTACTGTAAATTATAGATAAAATTCTGTCAATTCCAAGAAGAATTCTTCAATGTTCTTTTTTTCTTTTATTTCAGAATATTATGGGGGTACAACATTTTGGTTATATATATTGCCTGTGCATTGCCCAAGTCAGAGCTACAATCGTGGACATCCCCCAAACTGCATGCCATGCACCCATTTAGTGAAAGTTTTCCCATCCCCCCACCCCCTCCCACCTGTCCACCCCCTGATGAATATTATTTCCATTTGTGCACATAAGTATTGATCAGTTAGTACCAATTTGATGGTGCGTACAAGTGGTGATTGTTTTTCCATTCTTGTGATACTTCACTATGAAGAATGGGCTCTAGCTCCATCCAGGATAATACTAGAGGTGTTAATTCACCATTTTTTTTTTTATTGCTGAGTAATACTCCATGGTATACATATACCACATTTTATTAATCCACTCATGTATTTATGGGCACATGGGTTGTTTCCACATCTTTGCAATTGTGAATTGTGTTGCTATAAACATTCGAGTGCAGATGTCTTTATTATAGAATGTCTTTTTCTCCTTTGGGTAAATACCCAGTAGTGGAATTACTGGATCAAATGGTAGTTCTACTTTTACTTCTTTGAGGTATCTCCATATTACTTCCCATAGAGGTTGTACTAATTTTCAGTCCCACCAGCAGTGTGTGAGTGTTCCTATCTGTCCGCATCCCTGCCAACATTTGTTGTTCTGGGACTTTTGGATATAAGCCAATCTCATTGGAGTTACGTGATACCTCATTGTGGTTTTGATTTGCATTTCCCTGATGAGTAGAGAAGTTGAGCTATTTTTTATATGTTTGCTCGCCATTATTCTGTCCTTTTGAAAAGTTTCTGTTCATGTCCTTTGCCCACTTTTTTAAAAAAAAGTAATATAATAAAGACATCTGCACTCGATTGTTTATAGCAACACAATTCACAATTGCAAAGATGTGGAAACAACCCATGTGACCATCAATACACTAGTGGATTAATAAAATGTGGTATATTTATACCATGGAGTATTACTCAGCAATAAAAAAAAATGGTTGTTTGATTTTTTCTTGTTGATTTCATAAGTTCTGTATAGATTCTGATTTTCAGCCCTTTATCAGATGTGTATCATACAAATATTTTCTCCCATTCTGTAGGTTGTCTGTTCACTCTAGTGATAGTTTCCTTGGCAGTGCAGAAGCTTTTGAATTTGATCAGATCCCATTTATTTATTTTTGTTGCTGCTGTGATTGCTTTGGGGGTCTTCTTCATAAGTTCTTTGCCTAGGCCAATGTCTATAAGATTTTTCCAATGTTTTCTTCTAGAATTCTTATGGTTTCATGTCTTAGGTTTAAGTCTGTTATCCATCATGTGTTGATTTTTGTGAGAGGTGAGAGGTGTGGGTCAAGTTTCAGTCTTCTGCATATGGCTATCCAGTTTTCCCAGCACAATTTATTGAATAGGGATTCTTTTCCCCAGTGTATGTTTTTGCATACTTTGTCAAAGATTAGATGACAATATGAGGATGGTTTTATATAAGTGTTCTCAGTCCTGTTCCATTGGTCTATGTCTCTGTTCTTGTAAGAAGAAATGTCTCAAAATGATAGCCACAAATGAGAAATGTCTCTCAACAAAGATTATTATTCAATTTTTTAAAAATGGCAAATGTATAATTAGATATATTGATTTTATCAAAGTAGCAACTGTCACATACAATTACAGAAGTGCTTGCAATTATTTATGGTTTGTAACAAACTATAATCAATTATAGAAACCAACTATAATCCCTAAAGTCTTTGGCATGCCATTTATAACTGCATGATTTTTTTTGGATAAGGTATAATGATGACTCCATCCTCCACAGAGATGACAAATTGAGAATAAAAAAGACATAAAATGATTTCCAACACCTCAGATGGTCTCTATAGAACATCAGTAAAATTGAATGTTTTCTAAGCACTGTCACCAAGTGTGGCATTCAGGATGATGGAACTGAGGAACTGACAGTCAATTAGAAACTCAAGGACACCGTGGTATTATACATCCTGCTGATTATGTGGGGGCTTAACACTAGTGCAGAATAAGTGGTTTCTATCAAAATGTGATAGAATGACAACTGTTAAAGAAATATCAAAGAAAGTACCTCTTTTCAAGAGACACTACATTGAAAAGAAATTCTCAGTTCAGTTTTCTATTTTTATCAATACAGTCAGAAGAAAAACACTGGGAATTCTTTAAAGTATAGAGCCTTGTAGGACTTACATTGACTGCATGACTGGACAGAAAAATAGAAATTCAGTACCTACAATGGTATCAGACATACTTGCACAAATTTTACCCATAGTTTTGTTTTTATTAAAGCATTATAAATGCTGGCAATTTAACTGCATATAGGGTTCTAGTTAAAAAGAATGAATCTTACCAAATTAACTAACTTGAAGGCAGTGGAGGCATTGGGAAGAGAAAAAGTAAGGGGCTTCTAAAAATTAATGGAAGATATCATTGCCTCAATGATCATATTTAATTACTCTTTAAGGTAGCATATTATTCATTACTGTCTACTATGATCCACCTAAAGTTATAGGTGACAATATATGAACTGGTACTTGAAGAAAAAGTATGCTAGTCAAACATACAATTGTATTAAATTTAGGGAATTCTCAGCAGAAGAAATAGCATTTACAAAGATAGAAGGTATGGAGTAAATTGGCATATTTTGAAGTAGTTGGAATATAAGATGAAAAAATCAGAGATTGAATTAAGAAATGTAGGCTATATAGCCTAGGATTTAACTATAATAGATTTTGTTTTTATACACCAAGATACAATGTGATTTTTCTTTAAAAGTATCCAAAAATTATCAAGGAATAAAATAAATTTTAAGAAATATTTTACATCATAATGATCACAATATAGAAATATATTTCTAGAAGTTTTGGGCTCAAGTAGGAAATCCTGAAGATTAAAAAGTACAGTTAAAAAGAGATTTAATTATTCAGATTATATCTGAAGATGCACTGGGTAAAGGCTATACTACAGGCAGAAAAAAATGGATGCCTATGTGTAAGTTTTATCTTACTAGTGTTGTCAGAAACCTACGCCAAAAAGAAAAAATCAGCATTCAGTTCATCATTTGTTCATTTTACGCTTAGAAAATTTGATTATAACATAAAGTGTATTAAATGTAAGGTGAATAGATTTTCTTTTTTTTGTTTTTTTTTACACTTTAAATATACACAATTTTTGTCAATTGTATCTCAATAAAACTGAAAAAATATTAACATGTTTTTTATGGTAAATTGCTAATATTAAATGGTGTTGTATTAGTTTGCTAGAGCTGTGATACCAATACAACAGAAATTTGTTGCCTCATAGTTCTGAAGGCTAGAAATCAAAAATGGAGGTATAGACAGGGTTGGCTTCTTCTGAGGGATTTGGGGTAAAGACGTGTTCCAGGCCTTTCTCTTTGGCTTCTAGATGGTGTGACCTCCTCCTATGTCTCTTCACATTGCCTTCCCTCTATCTTTGTCTCTGTGTCCAAATTTCTTTTCTTTTCTTTTTAATTTCAAAATATTATGGGGGTACAAATGTTTTTGGTTACATGGATCACTTTTGTTATGCTTGAGTCAGGGTTATAAGTATGCCTATCACCCAAATAGTGTTCACTGTACCCATTAGGTAGGTTTTCACCCATCCCCACCTCCTTCCTCCCCTCTGCTTGATTTCCACTGAGTTTTACTTTCCTCTGTGCACACGTGTGCTCATTGGTTAGCTCCAATTTAATAGCAAGTACATGTGGTGTTTGTTTTTCCATTCTTTACATACTTCACTTAGGATAATGATCTCCAGTTCCATCCAAATAGGGCAAAAGGCCTTAATTCATCCTTCTTCATGGCTGAGTGTTATTCCATAGTATACATATACCACTATTTTGTTAATCCACTCATGAATCCACTTCATGCACTTTTGTTGCACTTGTATTGATTCCACATCTTTGCAAGTGTGAATTGTGTTCTATAGCTTTTATTTTTCTAATTCCCACCTAAACATTTTATTATGAAATTTGTATTCACTTTATGAGTGATTTCATTCCAAATAGCCTTTTCAAAATTATAGTTAGCTTTCAATAACATAATGTCCTCTACATCTGTAAGATGTCCTTAAACTTCCCTCAAGATGTCTATAAAATATCTGTATCTATTCATTAAGTTTATAGAAATACAGGTCTTTTTAGGATACTATCAAAAGTAATTGATAAGAAAATTATTACCTTAATTATTTTCATTTCATACATGCATATAAGATGCCCCTTACACCTTTATATATTTCTTTAAATAAATATGATTTCCTATAAATGAATATTGTTATTATCTCAATGATTTTAGGAATCAGAGGCTATCTTGAAATAGTACTGGAAGATCATTTGAATCATATCTTATTAATAAATCTGATGTCATTTTCAGGCACAGTAGTTTCTTTATGAAGCTTTTGAGCAAGTACTATACAGCATGAGTCAAAATTTACCAATTCACATAATCCAATTAAATATTTTTCTGCTCACAAATACATGACGGCTGATTCCTCTCTCCTTTATAATAAATAACTGCTCTACAGAACATGAAACATAAGAATTTCATAAACATCAGTTACATTTAATTTGTATTTAAACATTTTTTCAAGATGTAAGAATCAAGCTAACAAATGTAGAGTTCTTAACAATCTAAGAAAAATAGTTTTCTTACTCTTACAATTACTTTTTGTCATCTATTTTTAGTGAAACTAGTAACACCATTGATTCCAAGAAGCATCATTATTTTTTTGCAGAATGTAGAAAAAATAATTTTAAAGCATCTCATGAAATTGTGGCATATGATCAATTATAAAAGTACCTTTGTTTTATCAATGTTAAAATGCATAGAGTCCTAAAACTGATAATTGTATTATTACTTTATTCAGTTTAGTATAATAATAATATAAGATATATATCTAGAACTTTGAAGAAATGTTTAATTAGTTTCTCCAAGGGTATGTTATAATATTCTTCATGAAGTGATATAAACATCTACACATTTATAACAATAAAAATTGTTCAAAAAACATATTTGAATTTGGATAATGTTCTTGGTTACTTCTTTATAAACACTTTGTATCTTTCATGGAGAAATCCTATATTATATATATGCTTCATATTTCATTTAGAGTTTAAAGAACAAAAAATTAGTCTTTTAATAGTAATTACCTGTATTTAAAATGTTTGATAAATAAAACATTTAATACTGTTAGCCCGATATTTGATCTGATGGAGCTTGATAATTGGTTTTTATATTTTGTTATACACCCTGTTGAGAGAATGACACCAAGTACTTTTTTCATCCTGCTTACTTCCATTTAAAGAAGTAAAGTATTTCTCAAAAAAAACCCAAAATATCTTTGATACTTTTTTATTCTAGTTATTATTGGCATGGAATTCCTTTGAAGTTGACAACAAAATATTATATTTCTAATGTTATTTTCAGTCTGGCAATTATTGAATCATTGAATAAATCTAGTTATAACTATTTGCTGAGAGAAAATGTAAATATAATGAAGAAACAAAAATAGTGTTTGATCATCTGTCTGCGCGTCAGTAAGGTAATGTCTTACTCAATGTGCTTTGTTAGCATATATGCTACAGTTAATATCTATTATAGAGATGAAAATACCCAAGTTTATGTCTCAGTCAGTTCCGGGGAGAAGATAAACAAGTGTGCTTGCCCTCACTCAAACTTGTTTTGACATTCTCTGAGAAATCCATAACCTAGGAAGGTAATCTAATTAATTTTTTTGAATTAACTATTCAAATCAATACACTCTTTTATTCCTGAAGGTAAAGAATGGCAGAGCAGATAGAATATGAACTTTCATTACAGTTGATTTTTCCCCAAATACAAGCCCCTACATATATAAAAATTAATATAATTCTACCAGTTCATCCAATGGAATAAAATTCCTGAAATAGAAATGCCCCCAGATGTATCCAATGGATATAAACTATTGTAATAGGTATATTTATATATCTCCAACTCTCTCTAATGAAACTGTCCACAAGGAAAGTTGTACAGTTGCTGCTTGATTTAACCATGAGGCTAGCGCCTGATAAGGCCATTGTAAGTCACAAATATTGTAAGTCAAAAATGTATTTAATACCCTGATAAATCCATCATAAAGTCGAGAAATCATTAAATGGAACCTTTGTAAGCTGAAGACCATCTGTATTCTCATCACTCAGTTTCTCCTGGTAGGCTTCCAGAGGATGCACTATTAATGTTGACATTCAGTTCTCTAGAAACAATTAAGTCTGCCTGGAAGTAAAATGCAGATAGATAAACAGGCAGATAGATGGAGAGGTAGGCAGACAAATAAGAAAGCACACAAACCATCATAAAAGTCTCATAAAACAGTCATGAAATATCCAAGCAGTTAGCATGGATCTTAAGGCTGCTCATTTAGATACTATTCCAGGACAGGAAAGAAAAGGAGCAGTATCTATCCATCCTATGAGCTGAAGAGTTTAGCAGCAGCCCTCGGGTATACAGGCAGTCCCCGGGTTACGGCTGACCCAACTTATAGCATTCCTTACTTATGAATGGGCTCCCAAGGCTCTCCAAAGGATAATTTATAATCAAATAATTAATAACTTGGGAACTACTTTCTTCATCGCATGTAAACAAACCCACATGGCGTAAAAGGTTCCTTGGCACAGCATCTTTATGCTAGCGGCTAGTCTCATTGTTTATATGGTCACTTAAGCATAACATCACTTTAGTCAACTTTTTAATTTGATTTTGTGAGTCTATGTTTCCCCTTATGAGCAGGCCTCCAAAGAAAAAGTCCACTGTAAGTCCAGATGAGCCTACAGCACAGAGAAAGATTTTTTAAATGGAAATGAAAGTAAAAATAATTAAGCATTCAGAGAAAAGCCAGATGCCATCATTCACTGGGAAAGCATTAGGTTTCGGCTGCTTGACTGTCAGAACAATTATAAAGGATAACGTGAGAATAACGGAACATGTGCAAGGCAGGGCTCCAATGAAAGCATCAATTATTACTAAGCAGCGTAGTGGATTAATTATTGAAATGGAAAGTTTATTATTGATTTGGTTAGAAGATCAAAATAAGCGTAACATTCCTATTAGCCTAGCGTTGATGAAACACTAGCTGAGTGATAACCTTTAATATTCTTTTTTGAAATTTCTTGTTCTCCTATCTAAACTTTTTGTATGAGTTTGTTTTTACATTCTGTTTCTTTGAATTAGAAGAAACAGCACATTAGTTTCTGTAACTTATTATTACAGTACAGTAGTGTTATTAATATTACACTGTATTATTATTGTCACATATGAGCCATTATAGTATTGTTGTTATTGTTATTATATAATTATGATCATTATTACTGTATATGCACTGTTCATCAGGATCCAAGTTAAGTAAAAATCCAACCTAAAGACTTTCTCAGGAACATGTCTTGTCCGTAACCTGGGGACCACCCGTATAGAGATCAGAGAAAACAGGTTACTCTTACCATAGCCAAAAAACTGTTCTCCATTATTGCCAGATAAGAAATTTAAAGCAAGTAAAATAAAGTGTTATGTATAAGATAATAAATATTATAAACTCCAGTTCACTTGCTGCCATATAATGAACATCTATACGAAAATTCAAAACTATTACTTTATTTAAGATCTTAGAGAAATTTTAGCCAGTAGGTGGCTTATGCCAATAAGTCTGTAACGTGAGAAAGAACACAATGTTGACCTTACCTGCTTTGCATACTCTAAAACTGCAGCAGAGCACATTTGTTGAAAGTGTACCTCAATTGTGCAACAAATGACACAACTTTCTATTATATAGAGAGTATAAGATCTTTTTCTCCAGTTTCCGGGTTGAGGATAGGCTTGCTGTGTAATTATTTCAACACACACACACACACACTTTTTGCCTAAATGATTGATTTTTATTGATGCCATCCCTATTTGCCATTTTTTCATAATAGTCACACATATTTGTTTCTAATAAAAAATTTCTACATAAAAGAATATAAATACTTGTATACATAGATATTTTACTACATATATTATATATACTTTATGTACATAGTTTAATAGAGTTTATCCCAGGAGGAGCCACCAAGGTATATCACATGGTTCAAGAGTTGTCTTAGACAGGAAGAACACCTCTTCCATTGTAGCAGTACACGTGGAGAAAATTGTGTGCAAATGAATTAAGTTTTTAGTTGGAGTAGTAGGACATTTCAGGGGCAGTTTCTCAGTTTTTCTGTCAGTTTATGAGATTCTTGCTACCCCATTTCTTTGAATTCTTCATACCCAGTTTCTGTAGGAGAGAATTTGGGAGAGGAGGCCAGTGGCACATGCTACTTTGACTTATTTTAGGAGACAATGTTTTCCAGTCAGGAGTGAGGGCTCAGTTGAGGGCCTAGTTTCTAAATCTGAATCTAAATATGAATCTAATTTCAGATTTATAAATTAGACTTACAATAAGATACCACTGTATGCCCACAAAAATACCCAAAATTATAAATACAGAAAACACCAAGTATTTGCAAGAATGCAGAGCAACTATAATTCTTATCTATTGTTACTGGTGATGTCAAATGCTATAATCTTTTTTGAAAAGGAATGGAAATTTTCTATAAAATAAGAAATATACTTATTGTACTCTCTAGCAACTGCATCTAGTTATTTATCCAACAATAAGGAAAACATATGTTCACGCTAAGGCTCATATACACAGAATGTTCATCGAAATTATGTTCATCATAGTCAAAACCTGGACCCAACACAAATGTGAAACAAAATATTTCTTATTTATACAAAGTAATACCACTCAGCATAAAAATGATAATGATATACACAGCATGGCTTACCTTTATTTCTCTTTCTCTGTGAAAGAAAAATCTGCACACACAACAATACCCTGGTTGCCTCAGAGTCAAAGTAGGTTGTTGAATGAGAAGCATCATAAGGGAAAATTTTTAAGTATTTATATGTGTTGTTTTCACAGGGATGTGGGTTATATGAATTCACGTACTTGTCAAAACTTACCAAATTGTATATGTAGGATTTGTAGATATCACTTTATACACATTTTACATAAAATTAAGAACTGCAAATAAAAATTGTCTAGGCTTAGGCCATTTTCCTCCCCACTCTGTTCAGCAGTTAAGTAAAGGAGCCTCAAAAGCAAAATGTAGGATTAATTCAGAATCGGAGTTCATCAGAGACACAAAGAGAACAAGAGAAAGAAGTTAAAATTATTAGAAAGAGCACAGTTAAATTTAAAGGCCAAGGGGGTTGACCGTAGAGAGAAAGAACTGCACGCTGGGAGGAAATCAGTGGGTAAATGCAGAGAAGTCAAGTCTGGTCAAAGAAAAGGTTTAGAGAGATTAGCCAAGGAATAATGCTGGAATCATAGCAAGTTGTGGTCAGAGAGTTCAAAGTTAAAATTTAAGATTTTTAGCTAATTCAAAAATCTAAGTTTGACAAGCTCCATGGTCTGTTGATGTGAGTGATGGATTGACCTACCATGGTAAATTCGTTTCCTAGGGCTGCTATAATAAAGTATTGCTAACTAGATGGCTCAGCACAGCAGAAATTGATTGTTCTATGGTGTTGGCAGCTAGGAGTCCAAAATCAAGGTGTTAGCTGGACCTTGCTCCCTCTGAAGGCACCAGGGAAAGGTCTATATCTGGCCTGTCTCCTAGTTTCTGGTAGCTTCAGGCATTCCTTTGCTTGTGGATGGTGATCTTTCTGTGTCGTCACATGGTTTTCCCTCTGTGTGTGCCTCTGTCTCTTCAAAGGGCATTCTCCCTATGTGTGTGTCTGTGTCCAAATTTCCCATTTTCATAAGTGCACAGTCATATTGGATTAGGGCCCATAGCGATGACCACCTCTTAACCGATTGCATCTGCTACAACCCTATTGCCAAATAAAGCCACACTCTGAGGCACTGGGGTTTAGGACTTTAATATATGAATTTGGGAAGGACATAATTCAACATATAACATATAAAACATGGCTATGGGAACTGGGTTATGAAAAGAATGGAGAAGATAGTGATGAATACTGAGAATGCTGAGGGGGGAGGATGTGGTGGTAAGACATGAGTCAGAGGAAAGGGCAGAGGAACAAGGGTCTAGATGTGGCGTAGAGAACAGAGCAGGTTGCCACTGGGGAGTCAATATGTGTTAAAGAAAAGACTAATAATTTTTGAGGGAAAGCCAAGTTGACCTTAGGTGCAGCCTGAGAAGGCAGAACTGATTGTCATGAGAGATGGCACAGTGGCAAGGCTAAGTGGAACAAGCAGGAACAGAGCAAGTAGGATGGCAAGGTGAGTGCAGTTGAGCGAGCAGCCCTGCCACACAGGCAGGCTTGGGTGCTGCCTCTGAGCTGGACACTTCCTCACTCATTGTCCTCACCGTATTTACTTAAAATGACATTACACTTTATGTCTTTTGGTGCTTAGGAGGAAAAGGCCAAACTCTTTTCCCTGAAGGCTTTTGCAGTAGCCGTTACCTTTGTTTGAAACATGATATTTGCATGGCTGGGTCATTAAAGTTATTCATCTCCCAGCTTAAATGTCACCAGCTTAGAGAAGCCTTCCCTGCCAAAGCCATCAAACATGACTATCTGGCCAAGATCTATCACATCACAATTTATTTTAACCATTTGTGTAGAAGACATCACTATCTGACATATTTCTAATTTATTTATATTGTATCTGTTTCACCACACCATATACATTATCTTGAAATGAAAAGGAATCTTAACTCTTGATCATTTCTGTGTTCCCATTGACTAGAGCAGTGACTGGCATAGGGAAGCACTTACAATATATTTGTGGAATGAAACATGATATCTGTTTGGTTCATCCTTGAGTTCCCAGCATGTAGCACAGACCCTGCCATATATAGGTGCTCAATAAATAATTTTGAATGCATTAATAAATAATTTGATAGATAACCAAATATAACATTTTCAATAATTATCAAAGATGACACAGATGGAGAGACATGATGAAATTTTTCTAGCTGAGAGTTTTCAGAATGAATTACTTTTGCCAAAATTCTGGAAGATATAGGAAGTGTGGTAGGTTGAATAATGGCCCCAAGAGATGTTCAGTCCAAATCTTCAGAAACTGGGAATAGGTTACCCTACATGGTAAAAGAAACTAAGCAAATGTGATTAAATTAAGGATCTTGAGTTGGGGAGATTATCGTCGATTATCTGGGTGGGCCCAGTGTAATCACCAGGGTCCTTATAAAAAGGAGGCAGGAGTATCAGAGTTACACAGGAGGTGACGTGATAACAGAAACAGAGGGGAACAAGTCAGAGAGAAATTTGAACACGGCTGGCTCTAAAGACGGAGGAAGAGGCCACAATCCAAGGAATGTAGAAAGCTTCTGAAAGCTAGAAACAACAAAGAAATAGATTCTCCCCTAACAACATGTCCAGAAGGAATTTTTGCCCTGGGTACCCTTTTTAGATTCCTGACCTCCAGAACTATAGGAGTATAAATGTGTGTGTTTTAAGTGACTTAATTTGTCATAATTTATGACAGCAGCAATAGGAAACAAATATAGTGGGTGAGGGGCAGAGATGGGAAGTTTGTATTCATGGATTCACTGAACATCTGAAGGGATCTTTGGATGGTAAATTTGATTTGCCACATTATATTTATAAAGCAGTTACTATATTGTACTATGTAAGTGAATATATATAAATGTGTGTATATATATATTTTATATAGCTTTCCTTCATGATACTAATTCATAGAACAAAATGAAATTGCTATTACTTAATTCCTATGTATATATATGTAAATGGTTTTGTCCCTTAGTCTTATTAGAAACATGATTGACCTCTTTATTCACGATCCTTTGAATTATGCACAATTCTCTCTTATAGAAACAAGAGTCCTATAAATGGGATGCTTTAATGCCACCTTACAGTAGGCTAAATCTAAGTCATTAAATGGCAATAGAAAAGCAGTATTTTACAACTCTGAGAAATTTTATGTGCTTACTCCTTAAATTATGATCCGTGAATCAGCAGCATCGGCAGCACCTGGGCACTTACTGGAAATGCAGAACCTCTCTCCACTCCAAGGCTATGGAATCAGAATCCGCATTTTAATAACATCCCCAGGCAATTCATATGCATGTTAAATTTTGAAGAACAATGGTTTGTTTCATCTAATCAAATTTTGTTTTGGGAATAAAAACTTATTTTCTGAGAAATTAACAATCAGAGTTAGGACAGGAAATCAAATCTCACACTTTTCAACCAGGAGCTTTTTCTGCTAGGATTTTTTTTCCGTAGTCTTAATAATATTGTTTTAAAATAGCTTTTTTTTTCTTTTTTGGGGAATTATTGACACACATCTTTGAGGGAATTCTGAAAATATACAGAGGTTATCACTGCTGTCAAGTCAATATGATCAACTACTTCATGTTACTACATTTTGAGCATTTAATCATTAAAATTGAAACCACCAACTACTAATTTTGACAGAGCATTTTACCTTTAATTATGATGACCACTGTAGGGCCACGGGTAAAGGGTGGGAAACATGCTGCTCTATATGTGAGTATCACATGTTTTGTCTTCTTAGTGAATTAGTTATTTCAGTCTCTCACCTCCGAGGGTAATTGACTATAAGTGGTAGAGGAAATGCCCATAATAGAAGAAAAATGAATCCATAAAGTTGGGGAAGTCAACAAAGTCCTGAGTATTAAAAGGGACTAAACCTGAAAATCCACCTATGTAAAAATGAGAAAACATTTTTGTTTTCAATAGAGTTGGTTTGTTGAATGTATCCAATTATATATTTAATTATACTTATTTTGCTACCAATTTTGCTGATTTTTAAAAATACCATAGAGGTATTGATTAAATTGTCCTGCAAAATATTATACATATTATACATAAGATCCCCAAATATTTCACTTATAATAAATGCCTTATATTATGAAGAGAAAGATCAGAAATAAAACTTTCTAAAGATCACTTAAATATAAGTGATAAAAATGTCAATCTAAATAGCTTCCTCTGCTATACTGATTATAATAAATCAACTAGTGACATAGATGACACAAACTTAAAATCAGAGCATAGTAAAAAAGAAAAAATATGACAATTTAAAATGAGGATTAAACAATAGATTTATAAGAAACTTTTTTATTACAATTATCTTGTCTGTGCCTTTTTTATATATTGTCAAATATACTCTTTATAAATTTCATACAGGAGAAAATGATTTATTTATGTTAAGCAACCTAAAACTTAACCTTATTTATGATATTATAATTCATGGGTATTGGAAGTTCTTTGGTAATTTTAGAACATGTATCCATTTTTTATAGTTTTTATTGACCACAATGAATTGTTCTTTTATTCTACAATTTCTCTCCTAACCTGTCAAATCCTAACCTGGCAAAATACATTAAATACAGTGTCATTCCTTAGGGGCCAAAATGAAAACAACCACAAATTTTTGTTGTAAACATATTCAGCATATGTCATTATTTTCTTTGTTGCTTAAGGTAATGGGAGAAAAGTCATTACATGTAAAATTGAAATAATAATGAGATGTATCACAGTAATCAAGTGTAATTTGTTCCCCATAAAATAAAACTAAAAGTGACTAGATTGATTAGAAAACCTTGAATTTTCTACATTTAAGCATGAGAAATGAAAAACAAATGATTTAAAATTAATAGTGATATAAGAATCAACCCACATCTTAAGCAATATTAATACAGATAAGAAATATTGCTGATAGATGATTAATAGTCTTATATAAGAGATAAATGGATAAATGACTGACAGTCACATGTAACAGTCAGAAAATACATTGCTATTTTGAGTAAAATTATGTAAATTATAAGGTATGTATTAAGAATAGTGACAATCCCCGTAATTTCAGGTGCAGTGTAATGCACAGGTAGCTATGTCAGGGAAACAGGCCTTGGTTCCATTACTTACTAGCTGCGTAAATACACTAACATTATTGAACTTCCAAAAGCCTTTGTTTTCTTCCCTGTTGAAAGGTACACTTAAATTAGTTCACCTCCCAGGGATAAAATTGAATGAATCTATTAATATTTAAACAATATTGCACTGAACCAAGTATAGATATCAGGTGAAAATAATGAAAATGAATTTGAGTAATGTCTTGATTTCTCAAATTATAACTGCCTGAGTATAACAAGGTTATCAGCATCACATGTTTATAAAATATGCATAGGTCTATATTTAATTCAGAAATATACAACTGAAGCATCAAATTAATGAATCAGTCTATCATGATATTTTTGTATTGAACTTTTAATTCAAGCATAGACCCTTTTCATTCATTTCTAAGAACAACTAATATATTTAAAATGAGAAATGTCATTTTTTGGAACTGATATTATAATGAAAATTTAATAGGTCTTCAAAATGATGTCATTTCTTTGCATATACCCACAATCATTATTATGGTAAAAATACTAAATTTTTCATTGAACATGATAAGTAAAAAATTAAATTTCCCTATTTTGATACAGAGTCATCTCAGAAAAAAATCTCCTAGAGAAAGCAGAGCCTCTTGTGTGAGCAGAAGTCTTGGTTCAGATGCTGCTAATGAGGAGAAGCAGACGTCATCATCCCTCCACCCTTCTGTCTCTTTCCATAGGCACAGGTCACTTACGGTCACTTATGTCTGGCTGAGGGCAAGAAGTTGTTTTTGTTATGTCTGTTGCTTTCTTTCGGTTTGATGAAACACCAAATAAACATGAGGAGCATGAAGGGAATGTTAAGGAAGTGGAGACCATCTGTCTCTGCCCCCATCTGAGAGTGTGGATTTTAGTCATCTTGTGAAAATGACAAAAACAGGTTGAAGGAGGCATGTTCAGTGCAAGACTGAACAAAAGCAGTGCCACTGGTAAAATATGAACAAGATCTGAAAAGAAGGTTACCTATCACACAGACCTACAAGTATTTCCAAACAGACGCTCTCAGGGAATTGACAAGCAAAGATCTCTCTATCCAGACAAGCAAGAAGAAAGACCACAGGACCCTGTAAAGGATCTTTGTTATGGAAGCCTCCATTTTCACGTTGTGATCAGGAACTTCTCCTCAGTGGTCCATTGGCATTTCCCTTCAAGGCACTTCAATAAGCAGTCTCACATAGAGTAATCTTGACATGCCTGCTCCTGCCTATATGTAAAATATTACCTCTATTAGTTTTCTAATTCCTTCTATTTCCAAATTATCACAAACCAAACATCTTAAAGCAGTACACTTTTACAGTCTTGCAGTTTCTGTGAATCACGGGTTGGGCATGGTTTAACTGAGTTTTCTATTTCAGGGTCTCCCCAGACTGCAATTTGGGTGTTAATTGAGGTTGTGGTCTCAACAGAGACTTGACTGTGGAAGGATTCACTTCCAAGCTCCTGCAGGCTGTTGACAGAATTCACTGAGATTTTCATTTTCTTTCTGGCTCTCAGCCAGGGGATGCCCTTAGGCTCTAATCTGCTTCCTGTGTTGTACCATGTGTCCCATAAATAGCTATGTCAAACATGCCTATTTGCTTCTTCAAATCCAGCAAGAGAATATCTCTGACTTCAGGGGGGACCCAGTCCCTCTTTTAAGGGCTTTAACCTGATAAAGTGAGGCCCACATAGGATGTTCTACCTTTGACAACTTGAAATCAACTAATTTGGTATCTTAATTACATTTTAAAAATAACTTCACATTTCCATATTCTGCAGGCTGCAAGCAAATCACAGATTCTATCTGCACTCAAGGGAAGAGGATTATACAAAAGTGCAACTCATTGGAGAAAACTTTAGGGTGTTCCCACTATATTTGGAGATTCCCTAAAAAACTAAGAGTATGGAATTAGTGAAAAGAAGATTGATATTATGGGAATAGCACCGATGAGCAACATCAGAATAAATCCAGATGGAAAAGCTGCAAGCATTGTTATTGACTTGGGGACGTAGACGTGTGTGTGTGTGTGTCTGTGTCTGTGTGTGTGTGTGCCCACACGCACATGCACTGGACTGATACTGTATCAGTATAAATGTAAAAATTGAAATACCAATTCCTCTAAGCACTTTTACAATTTGTGGAACTGGGAAACTTTCTTTCAGTCATCCCTGAATTATTGTAAGATGTAGTGATCAATTTTTATTTCTCTTACTTAACAAAACTATTGTTTTCCCAACCAATTTAAATGTATTTACACTCAAACCACTAGCTTTGGTTGGCTCCAGAGAGTCAAGCCTTCTGCCAATGATTGCAGATCCCACCCTCAAAGGTGATATTTTATTTTTCACTCCATTAGCAAGTAACAAGTACAAATAAATAATAATTTGTGGATACATGTAACCATTCTAAAGTTCTTTTAATTATTTGGGCTCCCAGGAAGGTATCTAGTGAAAAAGATTTACATTTGGAATATCAGGATTTCAATATTGCTATAAATGCTAATTGGATATAGAGAAATTCTTAGGTATGTTATAAATGATAGTTGATAACCAAGTGTGTTATCAAGCAGTATATCAAATATAGATTTCTAAATTATACCCCATATACTGGTATTCTTATTTAGCTATCTTTTGTCTTCTTTATTCATGAATGGAACAGACAAGATCAGCAAAAAATCAATTTTCAGAATACTTTTTCAACTAAAGGTTTTATGTAATGGCTACAGAACAAAATTTAGGGTCTATCTCCGTATATCATCTAAATATGCTTAGAAGCTGAGCATGTCTAGATATCTTAAATGCAATCCTTGGAGAAAAGGTTTACAATGTGTCTTCTCTTTCACAGTAAATTACACTACTGTGGTCTCAGCATGCCTTAGGTTTGTGGTCACTGAGCTTGAAAAGTTCAGCCCAATCTTCTCATTTTATGAATGAAAACATTGTGTTCAACTGATCCATATACAGGAGTGCAATTTTTGAACCCAACTAAGACCATTCCTGTAGTCATGTCTTCATGGTTGCTGAAAATTTAAATTAATTTACTTTCATACATAGATGAGAAAGCAGAGAGCCAGGAGGACCAAATTATTTACCTATGCTTAACATCTAATTGGCAGTTTTAAAGAGCATAGAATAAATGTATGTTGATTTCATTGTCTATTCATTTTCTGTGGCTATTTTTGTAGTATCACTATCTATTACTGCCTTGATTCCCCCAGAGGGCAAGGATCATGGTCTACATTATGAATAGTGCAGATAACCTCTAACAATATTTTACATTCTGGGTACTCTACAGGTGATCATTGAAATGCTGAATGAATGAGAAGGGAATCATTCAGTCTGTAAGTTAATGATATAACATGACTAATACTGAAAGACAAGAAAAGCCTAATTTAAATTATTAAGTTTACTTGTACTAAGGCAAATAAGGCAAAATAATAAAGCAGGACTTTCAAATTTGAAAGTAAAGCAAAGGTGGATTTATAAAATAAGGCAACTTGAACCCAGTGTATAACACACATGTATCTCCAACATATATTATTCCTGAAGCTTTTGAATTTCTGAAAATGCATTATTATCAAAGCAGACATAGCACAGCTTGCCTCATACTTTGATGTTGGATGACTAATTCTTAAGCTATGCTCTTTTTGTAGCTAAATCCTTGGTTGAAGGGCTTGTAACTATGCCAAAATAAAATAATAATAATAGAAAATACCAGATAGCAGAATATATCTACATCACTAATGGCTAGATTAAAATGAAAAGAGATTACAAAAATAAATTGAGGTTTAAATCTACTTTTTCAATTGAATAATGGTGGTGGGATTTGTCTTATAATATGAGAATGTTTATTTTATTCTATAATTCTTGGTTTATGCTCTAGTGACTGTTCATGTTAATTTAGCTAATGCATATTTAACAAAGTCAAACATAGTACAAAGATGCCACAATTGTGTTATAATGCATTATATTTGAAAAAATATTTTAGTCTAAGTGATTGCTTATAAGGAAATACATGAACATGTTGTCATCAGTCCCTTATACAGAATCATCAAAGAATTTGAGGGGAAAAATACAGTTATGTAATTGGGCATTTTGTATGCAAGTATATAATGGCAAAAAACAAGTATATTGGCACCTATGCATAGACATTTTTTATAGATCCACCTCATATCTGATCCCCCTTGATGATGATAATGACTCAGAACAAATACAATTGTATGCCAATATAACTTAAGCAAATATTAACTGTGCAGATCGTTTATATGTAAAAGCACAAAAGCTATGTTTATTTATAAATTCAACAAGAACTTCCTGACTGCCTACTGAAGTTTAGGCACTATATTAGACAGTGGGACTATAGGGCAACAATCCCCTGCCTTCCAGCATAGTGATTTGCAATTCTGGCTCCGTTTCATTTCTACTTATGGAGCTATTAAACTAAACATACCTAACCCCACTTCTGGAAATTGCAATTCAGAATTTCTCAGGCAAGTTCTATTAACTTTCTGTGATTCGAATGAACAAGTATTTTTAAAAAAACAGCTTTCTATGACTCACTGACTAGTGAAGAAGACATCATTAAAATAATTCTAACACCATACACATATGCCCTGAATACAAAAATGTTTATTGAAGTATAGCTGGCCCATTGTATTTGAGTATTTGAGTTTTTCTTAAAACTCATTCTGTAAGTCTCTGATTGTTTCATTTGGGTTTTGAGTAGAGGGTAAGAAAACACAATTTTTTTCTGTAAAACCTTAGTTATAGGATAGATGAGGTTAGAGAGGCAACCATAGAACTGAGCCTTTTGGAGTGTTTCTTGAAGACAATAGGGACTTACTGAAGAATTTTGAGCAAAAGTCATATCTGTATTCTAGAAAGTGAACACTGGTTGCAGAGTTAACATCTCAATTCTTATAGGAGGAAAGGGTTATATAGGAGACTGTTGTAGTAATCAGAGTAATAAAGGTGGCCTGAACTCAGATAGAAAGGAGTAGATTGAGAGAAATTCTGGAGAGTCAATAAACGGAATGTTGTGAATTGTTGCATTTGGGGTATACGCTAGAAGGAGAAATAGAAAATGAGATCCGTCCCTCAAATCCCAGCTTTAGTGTCACATTCTTAGAGACCTTCCCAATCTCTCAATTTATATTACTACTCTCTGCACCCTCCATAAATATGGTAAGCTGTTTTTCATCGTACATACCAAACTTTACAACTGTGTATTAGTTCAGTATTTACCTATATCTTGTACCACTAAACCACATGATCTCAGAAGATAATTACATTTTTAATCACACTATTTCCAGTGATTAGGATAAATATTAATAGATTAGCAATATGTGTTGAAGAATATGAAGGAAAAGATAAACCCAACTTATCCATAATATAGTTCCATTATGCCATGATATGCTGTCTATTTATAGCCAATTTGAACTTTTATTTCCAGCCACTGTGATCTATTTATTTTCCCATTACTTCTATGCTTGTCCTCATCCCATATAATATCCTATAGTTATATTTCCTCTTCCCTCTTATGCAAAGCATCCAAATAATATCCATCCTTAAAGATTTTGTCCTTAAATCTCTTCATGTGTTATGTGAGAAAGAGCTTGAAACACTGAGTGCATAAAACCCAGTTAGAAGACTAACTGAGTTATTAAAAATTGAATAATCAGTATAATGCAATACGACTATCTGTGTAAATTCTGGGGAAGAAGTCTAAGGTAGTTTCTAAGAATACTAGTGGACAAAGTTAGATAGTGATCCCAATGCAAATGTGAGCATAGATTTCCAAAACCAAAAATGTTTTTGGCAACTGAAGCAGTAAAATTTGACGCAACTTCCTCTTCCAGTCAGAATGGAGTATGTATCAATAGTCCTAGCTCTAGTCCAAGTCCTTCTTCTAAAAGCTGATAGACACCGGACAAAATATATAAAACAACTATTTTCAGACAATGGAAATTACTCAGCATAAGACTACAATCCCTAAGAGAAGGAAAATACGATCAGTACAACAGCTCCAATTTTCTGCCTATAAGTAATTCCTGATCTGAAGTAGGAAGCTCAAGCCAAAAAGTGCTCTAGAGTCTCAACAAACCAGGAAGAAACAAAGATCGGACTTGGGAGAAGCCAACGCGGTTGGATATGAAGGGGCGAATACAAAAGAGGAGGGAGTTATGCTTTGGCTGAATAATAATCAGTGCATTCATCACATAAAACTCCAAAAGGCTCAGAATAAAACATCTGCCAGGGAAAGTAACATTACTGGTGAGCACTTTAATAAACTCATACATGGCGGGGAGATGTCAAGAGTTCTAACTAGCTAGAGTGAAGAAACCTCATTCTGTACATAGAATATTTAGAAGAGATGCCAGAAGTTTCATCCCTTAGTACCACTACTAAACTAGTCCTAGAGTATACCAGGCTCACTCTAACAAAGTTTATAAACAAATATCATGAGAATTAAACTGATTGGGAAGCAACTTATCTATTAGATAAAACATACTTCCACATTCTTAAAAAGAGCACAAGAAAAAAGTTTAAAAATTCAATAACAGAGCATTCATAATATCTCACAAATAATAAAAATTATTAGACATGGAAAGAAGCAGCCAAACATGAACCACAATCAGAATAAAAGATAGTCAATAGCAGTATATTAAAAAATGGCAGAGATGCTAGAAGTAGTGTATGAGAACTTGAAAATTGCTGTTACAACATGTACAAATATTTAAAATAAAACACAAAGATCATGTGGAATGAAATGACAGATATTTCAAAAAGAAACAAATGAAACTTTCAGAATTTGAAAGTAATATATAAAAATACAAAAAAACCACTAGATTAATTTAACAGATTAAAATTGCAGAAGAAAATATTAGCAAATTTGAGTTATAACAGTAGAAATTACCCAAACTGAAGTGGAGAAAGAAAAAAGAGAGAAAAAAATTAACAAAGCTTCATTAACTTGTGTAATAATGTAAAATGGTGTAGCATATATGCATTAGAGTCCCAGAAGGAAAGGGAGGAAAAACGACAGAAGAATATTAGATAGTTAATAAAAGCCAATGGAGACAGTCAAGTCAGGAACAGTGTAGCATTGTGAGTAGACAGGCAGTTCTTGTATTAACACACACAGTAATGTGCCTGCCCCTAATGAAGTGGGGAAAATTGATCTTATGGCCACAACACAAATTAAACTCTAATTTTTCATAGAGAAGCTGTTACTAAATGCATTTTGATCACTAGCTGGTCTAGACAGTAGGTAGTGGCTATCTTGCACGCTTAGAAGTGCATTCCAGATGGATTTTTAGAATGGCTTATAACAGAAAAAGGATGAGGGCAGGTAAACTCTTTAGGGCTGTGGTCTCCAACCCTTGAGCCACTGACCAATACCGATACCAGTCTGTGGCCTGTTAGGAACCAGGCCACACAGCAGGAGGTGAGTGGCAGGCAAGTGAGCAAAGCTTCATCTGTATTTACAGCCTCTTCCCCTTGCTTGCCATCCCCCCACCCACCTAGTCCATGGGAAAATTGTCTTCCATGAAACCAGTCCCTTGTGTCAAAAAGGTTGGTGACCACCGCTGTAGGGGACATCTACTATTGTCTAGTAATGGGAGACAATGAGGGCCTGAATTCCTGGCACTGACATACTAAACAAGAGGGTGGGCTTAAAAAGTTTTATTAAGGTAGAATAAAATTTTAGCCACTGATAAAATAAAGGGGAGGAAGAATTCATATCACATTTGATGTCTTAAAAAATCAGGGGAAGAAAAAATTTTGTAGAAAAAAATGTTTTAATGTGTATATGTAACTAATTCAAAGCACTAACAGGAAAAGAAGTTAGAAATATCAAGAAAATACATTGTTGAGCTAAATCTTATGAGGTCAGTATCATAAATTTAGATTTGGAAATTATTTTAAACTTCTTTATTATTTCCTTTAATGGCTAAAACTGTACTAGGTACTTAGTAAGTTTCCAGGAAAAAGTTTTCATATAATTTATTGATCAATATGATTTGTGTACAAGTCTTTGTAGAACACTGCAATATTTTCCCTGGGGAGTGATAAAGGAGAGGAAGCCTTCGATACTGGAAAGACTTACAACATCTACTTAGACGACTGAAGTCATAAACTAAAAGATGGTGATGAGAGTGCACTGCTAGAGTGTTTTTATGACAGAGTTTTACAGAAGATACTTTGTATATTATCAAAAATATTTTAAAAAATTAAATGATCATGGGCAGAAGCTTTTGTGAAGGATTTTGAACGTGTGGAATTGAACTAATGAGGATACAAACTGGTTGCTTATTGAGGAAAAGGTGAGACACTGTATACTTAACTATGTCACAAAACAATGAGAATAATAGTGATCTGAGATAATTTCTCATCATAAACTTAAAATCCAGCCAACATAAATATTTTCAAATGTTAATGTTTTTAGTGCATAATATAGCAGTATGTGGCCATAAAGTATGCACTGCCAAAAACTGCCTAATCATCTAATGTTAAAATCATTGATTAGAAGGAAGTAAGAGACTGTGGCAAGTCTATGGAACTGTTAATATTTCAAAGTAGTAAGTAATACTGTAATATTTGTAATATGCTCCCGCAGGTAGCCTTTCCATTGCAAAATGTTGTAAGCAAGTATGATCTGTGGCACTGCCACTGTCTGCTGTCAAGGTTAACTCATCCAGATCAATGTTGCATATCTAGAGGTTGTTTTAAGTCTGCTTGTAAAAATAGTGCAACCAAAATCAACAATATTTCTTATCAGTCACATTGAGGACATTTATTTTATATTGATATGTTCATCAATTTCATATTTTTCAGTTTATTTTATTTCCATATCAGTAAATAATAAACATTTCAAATCATTTATTTAAGTTTGTCTTCCCTAAAACTCTCACAAAATTCTCATTGTTTTTTATAACGGTGAAACAATTACACTAGCAATGAAATTGCCCTATTCATTCTCTCTCACTTTTAAAACAATCATTAGTGACTTTATACACACACGTATGCACACACACATTATGTGTTTCACATATATGTGTACACTTCATAGCCCAAGTTTATCAAAAGAGATGAAGAACTTTTCAAATCAATTCATAAAAATACCATCAAAAAGATTTTGGTCAGACATACAGGAGCTTTATATTGATCATGTCCTTTTATTAAATATGGAAGAAGACTTGAAAATAATATAGATTTTTTATAGTTAGTAAATGAATATACATTAGTGAGTGTGTTTATAGATGGCTGTGTGCATATTATTTATTATTCATTTATTGGACCATTATTAGATGCATGATATGACAAGTCTCTACGGATGTGATCAATTTCTCTTCTAAACCAAATTGTGACTCACAAATTATTATTGTATATTTAAATACAAAATCATTAATGTCTCCTTTTAAAAGTCATCTAAAGAGAAAAAAAAAAGACTGCCAGTTTATATTGGCAATGTATTTAAGTAGAATTTTAATCCATTCTAAACTGACATCTGGGTACTATCATTTTATAGCAACTTGGGAGAAAGGAGGAAAGCAAATTCAAGGGATGGAATGTAGCAATCCATTCAGTAGCTATAGATTCACTAGTAGACATTTAGGTTCCTTCTGACATATTTATAACCTGTATGCCACCACTATAAGCCTCTGTATCATCGTTCAATGAATTCAAACACAAGAAGAAAACAATGACAGTGGCTAATTTTTACTTACACGTCTATCTTACTTTTTTGATGATTTTGAGGAAATATCTGCTTGAAACAATCATTGAATGGTATACCAACAAGAATCTAAAAGATTCTGATTATCAAAGCCATACATTTGTACAATAAATATGACCCAAGTGTTAAGCAAAAACCAATTATTGGGTAAACTGGGTAGCAATTGGGTTTGAAAGTTATCTGTTAAATATCAGAACAACTTAACTGCTTGAGAGAGTTCAAATATTAAGATAAGTTGATTAGAATGTCTCATTAATATAAATATATGTTTTTCTTGGCATTTCAAATTCTATATTGAGGTTTTCACTTCAATGTACTATGCCTTAAGAGCATTGCTTAGGTTGCATGCAGATTTTCATACACCAACTAACAAATATTAAGCTGTCACATTGTAGCATATATTCTAGCCAACAGTTCATTTGTGGTGCTATGACAATTTATGTTATATAACAGTTGAGCAATTATTCAAAATAATATTCAATTTTACTTTACTCTTTCATAAAAATCAGGAACTGGAAACATAAAAATCACTAATATTTATAATGAGAGTTCTAGAATTCCTGTTCTTAATGAAATTAAAATAACCTAGAAATAACTAGGTTTCCCAATGCAGCAAACTTTAAATCTCAATAAAATAGTCACTTATTTCTAAACACAGTCTCTGTATGATCTTTTGTGAAATAAAAACATAAAATTAAAAATATATAAAAATGTTAGACTACATTGTCAAAAGTTGCCTAAAAGTTGAGATATCATTAGTGATTTCATAATATATTTCACTCTTTGAAGGTGTATCCTCCTCATACTTCCAACATCTGTATTTGACTTTGGCAATTTGATTAGTTGGTTTATATTCACAAATCTGTTATGTAGTAAAGAAGGAATTTTTTTGTATTTTTTGCTTAACCAAGTGTGCTTTATGCCATTAATGCTTATGATATCTTCTGTTTCCTCTCTTTAAAAGTAAACCAGTTAATAATTTGGTTTAAGTCCACCTTCACTTTTAGAAAAGAGATAAAAACATAAAAGCAATAAATGAAGCTAAGTAATTCAAACAATACCCCAAAAGTTAATTAGGATGTTGTACTGGCAGCAATACTATTGGCTGCCAGGATTTGAAAATGGTCCTTGTTTGTTTAATTGCAATGACATTTTCTAATACAGGAGATTTTCTGGTTGGGAAAAAGCGATTAAAACTATGAGTCCCTTTGGATGTCTCAAGCAGTTATATTTGCATTTATCCATCTGTCCAGACCAGATTATCCTCAGGACTCATACTTGTTGATTCTTAATGCTACTGATAGTAGCAAAATACAAGCTTAAAATACAAAATGAAAGCAAATAACTCAAGATTCTAGTTTCCTGGCTATATTTCTCGCATATAGAGTAAACACTTTTCTACCACTTTTACTTAGAATAAAGTATAAAAAACCAAGCGATAAATGTCAAAATTTAATGTTTCAATATTTCTGCTATTTAAGATTTTAAAAAGATATATATTGTAAATGATCCAATATTATTGATAAAGCACCATGCATCTATATTCACTTATTAAACTCTAAAACACTAGCATTATAACAAGTGAATTTTGTCAAGATGCTAGCCTCCAAAGGAATAAAGAAAATTTGGATTACATTATTCTTGCCTTCAAATTTCTTATAGCAAAATAGAAGAAAGAAGATCTATAAAATACATTAGGTTATTATAGATAGCAGTATATAAACAAGTGCTAAAATATTAACTAAAATAATAATGTATATATTCATAGAAAAGTTTGATTGAGATGGAAGTATTGTAGTGTAGAAACATGAAGGAAGGATATATTAAACAGATGTGTACTTTTTGGGACATTTGTGTCTGAGATTCCAGCTAACCTCTCATCTTCTATTTCCTGAAGCCATGCATGCTGTTTGCATTCTTATGACTCCAAAACTGAATATCAGTCCTTTGTTGATTCTCCTCAATAGAGTAAATTTAAAAAAATTAGTTGGATGATACAGATTTACTATAGTGTGTGTACAAAGGATAGATTTTATATCATGCTCTTTTACAAAATAAATTAATATGAAATCTCCTTAGGTATATCCATTTTCCAATATCCAGTATTCCTACTCAGATTTTGTCTCATGTATTCCCTGTGTAGTGGCAACTTTGCTGGCAGTGTTTTCTCTCTCTCCCAGATTTTCACAGACATTCAAATTTTTCCCTTTTTTACTATACAGAACATCTCAGTCTGAACTCGTGTCTTATCCTTAAGTTTGCATATCCCAATTCAAACAAAAGTGGCTCCATTTTAAAAGATTCATCCTCCACTGACTGCAGTTTTAGAGTTCATGTGTGTGTTTTTGAGCATATTCATAGTTCCGCTCACACTCAAGCTAATTTCTTACAATTATATTGACTTTCTAAAGGAAACCTTGGGGTTAGCTATATTTTACCATAGTATACATACTGAATCATAAAATGGAGGTCTAAATGGACAAGATCAAACAAAGCACAGAATGAGAAAAAAATGAGTTGTCTAGGCTAAAGTAGGAAGATAAAACTTTTGGAATAAAGGCATTAAGTCTGTATATATAGAGGGAGATGAATTTAAGTTGGTAATAGAAATCCATGTGACTTTTTAAAAATTTGGGGGTACTACAAATATTTTGCTGAGGGAACTGAATACAGCATGATAAGTATCAGCAGCCCTCTTAGCCATCATGACAGTTAGAGTAGGAACGATATTTAGATGCATAATGTGATGGGAGACAGATTGGGTCAGAGGTGAGAAAGAATGTAAGTAGGTAGAGAACTGAGCTCAGAGACAGGTGAAAAAAATAAAACAAAAAAACCTCTCTGAGCATGGTTTCCTATCATACTAATTCAGTTTTTCCCCCCAACACTTTGAATTTATTGAAAATGCCAATTCATATTTTTCTATGAATTACTTTTTCTCCAAGCCACGTCTTCACTTCATTTCTTATTCAACTTGGATTCAGTGCTACCAATTATAACAAAACCCTTGCAAACACTTTAACTCCCTTTTTCCTTCTCCATCTGTTTTACTTAACTGACAAAGTGTGACACCTAATTAAAATCAATTTTCTGCCTTCTCCATGACTGCACATACCAGAGATGACTCGTCCCAACCTAATTCAAGACTACACATTTCAAATGGTCGCTTCATTCTATCCAGAAATCTGGCTTTTTATACATTTATATTTTCTTAATTACTTACTACTCAAAATCTCCATTGCTCATCCTCTATATTCCTCTCAATTTTCTTTTACTGTTTTCCTTCCTCAGTCTCAGCTAGTGACTTTGGCTCATGCTTTATTGAGAAAACAGAAACAATTGGAGAGGACTCAGTTCATCTTCTCAGGATTAAATACATACACATATGCGTCTGTATTTTCTGCCTTCCATCCTGCTACTGTGGACGAAAGATCCCTGCCCTTACCAGCCAACAGGCAGTCCTTCCACATGTACTCTGCGCTCTCTCCCCTGTCCTTTTCTCAAGAAGTTATTCCTGCTCTCTCCAGTGTGTGTCTTCATTTCAACTGGCTTGTGAACATAGATCATACCAAATGCTATTTGTTGACGACCCCTAAGTTTATATTCTTTAAATTTCAGACTTCTTACTCCGCATGCTCATGTAGATTTTTTATAGTGATCTCAAATTTAACATGTCGAAAAAACAATTCTAGTTCCTGACACTTCCATGTCATTCTCTTTTAATCTTTCCCAGCTCAGTAAAGATTGCCGCTTCCAATCATTTGTTCAAGTCAAAAATCAAGGAGTTGTCTTTTAGTCTTACTGTTAGGTAGACAGCCAGGACCTCCGGTCCCTCTGGGGGACAGGGCAGGTGTCCCGAGTGACTGCCATACCTGGGGGAGGAGGGAATGCCCTACCAATCTACCAATCAGAACTTAGCATGCCAATTGCAAAAGAATGCAGAGGACTCTCTAGCCCACCTGCCAAGCAGCATAGGTACAATAGGATTTGGAAGGTGACCTAGGATAACCTAAGCCTAGTTATCATGTTATTAGCTTAAATCTACATTGCGGTTCACCCCCAAAATGGGCATTCAGAGAGGCTCATGGGAAATCTGCATGCATAGTAAGACTTAGATTATATAACTCCCAAATGTCCATCAAAGTGGTTCATGGTGATGGCTGAACCATGGGGGGAGGGGAGGTGGGAAATCCCGACACCACAAAATGAGACCCAGATCATAACCAAGGCCTGTTTTTTTGTTAGGACAAGAGGCCCGTTCGCTGTTCTGTGGCAAACATATCTTGCTCTTACTCTGTAAACCTATATCTTGTTCTTGCTCTGTAATTCTATCTTTCTCTCCTCAATAAACCTGCTTTCATGCTTACCTTGCTTTTGGTGTGTCTGGTCATTCTCTGGCCAAGAGCGCACCAAGAACTGAGAACAGACAAGATTACCAACCCCTAACCCTAACATTACCTTCCTTTCAATCCACAATATCTAATATATCAGTAACTCTTGGTTGTTTCTGTCTTAAAAATATATTCTAATGTCTGATGTTTCCATTTTGTACTAGCTCTACTATCACCATGTTAACCACCATCCTTTATTCTTGGGTTATTTAAATAGCTTCCCACCTGTTCTCTCTTCTCCCATATTTAACCTCTACAAACTATTCTCCACACAGTTGCATACAACTCTTCAAAGTGGATTCCCCTTGCACTTGAAATAAATTCTAAAGTCTTTCTTCCAGCAAAAATAGCTCTACATCATCTGCCTTCTTCACAAGGCCTGAAGGATGACCTTACACTCACCTTTCTTTCCCTTAATGCTGTGGTCCAGCCATACGGTCTTTCTTTGAGTTTCTAAAAGGCTTTATCTGCATTCAAAAGAATGGGGGTGGGAGCAAGCAGGAATTATTTATTTAAGCCGAGAAGTCAATGGCTAAGAAAAGACAGGGACTTTTCATTGATAGTGATTAAACATCTTTTTTAAAAGAGTATCACTTAAGGAATATTAGAAGATGGAAGTGATAAAAAATTCTCTTCAGTCTCTAAAGAAAACTAATGAGAGGTTAAGCCTACTTCTCTTTTTCCTGAAAGACTGCACTGTAATTTTCTTTTTTATGTGAGTTGAAAATTTGTGATACCTTTAACACGCTTAGCAACAGCTTGTAAGAATCCATTATGCAGCACTGGGCACTCTATACAGATATTCATTTCTGTTTCCCTTGCTGTATCTCTTCCACATGCTGGTTTTTTTTTTCCTGGGTATGTAATTTATGCTTTGGATTTGCTATTCTCTTTGTCAACTGTGTTTCATTTTATGCATGCTGATTCCAGCAATAGAGATCTTCTGGACTCGTTAAAGCAGCTCTACAAACCAATACTATCACAAAAATTGTCATTGTGTCACATGGAGATCTACAGTAAGAAGGACTGAGAAACATCATTTTCTCAATGTAAATATAGACATGAATTTTTTATGGAATAACTTAAGCTCTATTTCATTTGAAACAAAAAAAAATTTAATTTTTCATTTTCTATCTTTTATAAGAGATAATAGACTTACTAATTTAAGCCATATCATATGAGCAGTATAAATCTAGATTATTTAAAATAAAATCAAATTATTTTAGCTTAACATTTTCCCCAATTGTGTTTGTATATGCTATTTTACTTGAACTTAATTAGTTAATAATAGTAATAATAAAAGCCTACTACCTCTTTTAATAGTAAAATTATTTCTTTTGAGGTTTTATAAATAGTTCTTTCCCTTTGTTAAGTCAAACATAGGCATAAGAAACATCTCATAGTAGCTATAAGGTTATAAAGAGATCATTAGTACTATTAAAACATGATTCACCTCTTTTAAAAAGGTTTCTAAAGAACATTTACATTTAATTCTAACAAAATAATTACCAGTATAAAAAGTATTAGAATTACATGAGCTACCACAGGAATTATAAAAGAGATCACTGGTTTGGGATCTTTGGTTCAAGGATAGACTTCAACAGCAAGTCCTACTAGCCTTAGATCGATTCTGCAGTCTCTATTAACCTCAGTTTTCTCATTTGCAGAAGAGAGAGTCCAGTGCCAATCTGTGGTAAATGGTAGTGAGTCTGCTACATTGAATCAAGAAATAGGTTTGTGGTGAAGCAAGAAATAAAATATATATCCCAGAAATGGATGGGCTATGTTAGACACTCTGTGTAAGCATTATCAAACTGGATTATGGAACTGAACAGCAAGAAATTATAAACCTTAGGAGGTTGAGTTAGATGGAATGACATATCTTCCACCTCAAACTGGACTTAAATGGGAAAAAAGATAGTAAGTGCCATGCATTTCTGGGCTCATCTGTCCCAGCAGGCTTCTTGCTTCCAGTCAGCAGCTGAGATTGTTGAATTTCAGAAGCACCTCCTCAAGAAACAAGGAGATACTAAGGAAGGTTTTCACTTCTACCATCATATACTTGATCCCTTAAGTATCCTTATCATTGCTTCCTAGATAAGGCAAAGGTAAAACAAAATAAAAGTAATTTAACCAACTTACAGTGTATCTTTATATATGGGACCGTCATTTAATAAATAACAAATTTTTTCTCAAATGTCACAGAAGCCATGGTTTTGACTACTGTTCAGTTTAGTTGTTCTCAGTTGCAGTATTCGTTTTTAAGTTTAATTTTCCTTGGCTGAGAAAAATATTAAATAGAGAGAAAGAGATAGCAGTTTTCAGCACCATTTACTAAACATTTTGAAGATAATTTTAGTTCCTAGCATGGTGTTAAATATAACTTGCAAATATAAAAATACGTTTCAATTTTTTGTAAGATATGGAAACACAACTCAAATTCCATTTTCTTCACAGCTTTTATTTGGTACTATCTTTTAAAACTATATATAATAAATATTATATATCACTGATGTTTGAGTCATGTAAAGTAAAACTCTAATGATGCACTTGTAAAGCTGTCATATCTATTAATATGCTGGTCAATATATTTTTCTAACACCAAAAACTAGAATGGAGACATCTGAAAAACACTAATTGGGCTTGTAGATGACACAGACTTGAGATTATCCAAAATGTGAACAGGTAAAAAGGTGATTCAAACCCATCAAAAATAAATGCAATAAGAAGAAAATTAAAATTCTTAAAATAAGTTAAAATAATTGCAAATTTCAGAACTGGGGAATCTACCCAAAATTGAGCCCTTCAATGATTACTACAGCTTACAATAAAAAAAGGGGAAACAAGTTATTTGTTGTAGGCTAGATGGGGAGTGGCAATGGCCATAAAACAAAGATTCAAATTTATGCTAGATTTCATAAAGTATAATATCTAGTATACAGAGAGAGAGAGAGCGAGAGAGAGAGAGAGAGAGAAGTCCACATATCTTTATCGGTTTAAAATTCTAATTTTTCAATTATTTTATTTTTAATAATTTTGTATCATACTGTTGATGTTGCATTCTATTCCTGTGTGACATGCCATCAGTTACCACCATAGCACTTCTGCAAATGTGGTTGCCCATAGCTTTGTGACTCTTTCCTTTTCCTATCTGCTACATTAAACTTTCAGCTCTCAGCTTCATCACTGCAGGGGAACGTTACCTAAACCAGATCAAATCCCCATATTGCATTCTTCAGAAATAAATATATTGATGTATTCTTTTTTCATTTTTATTTTTTTATTTCAATAGATTTAGTGGGTACAAGTGGTTTTTTGTTACATGGATGAATTGTATAGTGGTGGAGTCAGGGCTTTTAGTGTACCTGTCACCCACATAGTGTACATTGTACCCAATAGGTAATTTTTGATCCTTCATCGCCTCTACCCTCCCCACTTCTGAGTCTCCAAAGTCCATTGTACCCCTCTATATCACCATGCATACCCATAGCTTAGCTCGTACATATAAGTGAGAATCTGTGGTATTTGCTTTTCCTTCCCTGAGATACTTCACTTAGGAGAATGGCCTCCAGTTCCATCTAAGTTACTGCAAAATACATTATTTCATTTTTGTTTATGGCTGAGTAGTACACCACAGTGTATATATACCACATTTTCTTTATCCACTCATCAAGTGATGGCCACTTAGGTTGATTCCTTATCTTCACAAATGTGAATTGTGCTATGATATATATATATGAGTGCAGGTATCTTTTTGATATAATGATTTTTTTTCTCTCTGGGTAGATACTCAGTAGTGCAATTGCTGGATCAAATGGTAGGTCTACTTTTAGTTCCTTGAGAAATCTCCATGCTGTTTTCCATAGTAGATGTACTAGTTTACATTCCCACCAACAGTGTATAAGTGTTCTGTTTTCATTGCATCTGCTCCAATATTTATTCTTTCTTGACTTTTTTATAATTGCCATTCTGACAGGGGTAAGGAGGTTTTAATTTATATTTCCCAGATGATTACTGATGTTGAGCATTTTTTCATATGTTTCTTGGCCATTTGTATATCTTCTTTTGAAAAATGTATGTTCATGTCTTTTGCACACATTTAGTGGGAATTATTTGTTGCTTTTTCTTGCTGATTTGTTTGAGTTCCTTGTACATTCTGGAAATTAGTCATTTATCAGATGTATAGTTTGCAAATATTTTCTCCCATTCTGTAGGTTGTCTATTTACTCTGTTGATTATGTCTTTTGCTTAGAAATTTTAGTTAATTAATCCCATTTATTTATTTTTGTTTTTGTTGTATTTGCTTTTGGGGTCTTAGTCATAAATTCTTTGCCTAGGTCAATGTCCAGAAGAATTTTTCCTAAGTCTACTTCTAGAATTTTTAGGGTCTCAGGTCTTACATTTAAGGCTTTAATACATCTTGAGTTAGTTTTTGTACATGGTGAGAGATGGGGATCCAGTTTCATTCTTCTGCATGTGGCTCTCCAGTTTTCCCAGCACTATTTAGTGGATATGGCATCCTTTTACCAGTGTATGTTTTTGTCTGCTTTGTCAAAGATCAGTTGGTCATAGCTATATGGTTTTATTTCTAGGTCCCATATTCTGTTCCATTGGTCTATGTCACTTCTTTTATACCAGGACCATAATGTTTTGGTTACTATATCCTTGTGGTATAATTTGAAGTCAGGCAATATGATGCCCCTAGATTTATTCCTTTTGCTCAGGATTGATTTTTCTGTTTGGGCTATTTTTTGATTCCATATGATACTTAGGATTGTTTTTTCTAATTCTGTGAATAACAGTATTGATATTTTGATGGTAATTGCACTGACTATGTGAATTACTTTGGGCAGTATGGACATTTTCACAATGTTGATTCTTCTAATCCATAAGCATGGGATGTTTTTCCATTTGTTTGTGTCATCTACACTTTCATCAGTGTTTCATAATTCTCCTTGTAGAGATCTTTTACCTCCAAGGATAAGTATATTCCTATGTATTTTATTTTCTTATTGCAGCTATTATAAATGGGAATGAGTTCTTGATTTGATTCTCAGCTTGGCTATTATTAATGTATAGAAATGCTACTAATTTGTATACATTGGTTTTATAACATGAGACTTTGATGAATTTACTTATTAGTTCTAGGAGTCTTTTGGAGGAGTCTTCGGTGTTTTCTAAATATAAGATCAAATCACTGGCAAACAGAGATGATTTGATTTACTCTTTTCTGATTTAGATGCCATTTATTTCTTTCTCTTGTCTGATTGCTCTGGCTAGGATTTCCAGTACTATTTTGAATAAAAGTGGTGAAAGTGGGCATCCTTGTCTTCTGCCGGTTATTAGGAGGAATGCTTTCAACTTTACCCCTTCAGGATAATGTTGGCTGGGGGTTTGTCACATATGGCTTTTATTATTTTGAAGTATGTTCCTTCTGTGACTAGTTTGTTAAGGGCTTTTATCATGAAGGGGTGCTGGATTTTTATCAACTGCTTTTTCTACATCTATTGAGATGATCACATGTTTTTTGTTTTTTAATTCTATATGTTGAATCACTTTTATTGATTTACATATGCTGAACCATCCTTACATTCCTGGGATGAACCCCACTTGATCATGGTGAATTATTTTTTTGATAAGCTGTTAGATTCAGTTTGCTAACATTTTGTTGAGGATTTTTGCATTTATATTCGTGAGGAATATTTGGCTGTGGTGGGTTTTTTTGGTGGTGGTTGTGTCCTTTCCTAGTTTTAGTATTAGGGTGATACTGGCTTTGTAGAATGAGTTAGGGAGGATTCCCTTTTTATCAATGTTATGGAATAATTTCTATAGGCTAGGAGCCAGTTCTTCTTTGTAGGCTTAATAGAATTTGGCTGTGAATCCATCTGGTCTGGAGCTTTTTTTGTTGGGAAATTTTTTATTACTGATTCAATCTCACTACTCCTTATTGGTCTCTTCAGGATTTCTGGTTTGTCCTGATTCAAGCTTGGCAGGTTGTGTTTCCAAAAATTTATCCATTTCCTCCAGAATTTTTAGTTTGTGCTTTGGAAGTGTTCATAATAGTCTCAGATTATCTTTTGTATTTCTGTAGGATAAGTTGTAATATGTCCATTTTCATTTCTATTTGAGCTTTTTTGAATCTTCTCTCTTCTTTTCTTGGTTAATCTAGCTAGTGGTCTATCAGTTTTGTTTATTTTTTCAAAGAACTAACTTTTAATTCCATTGATCCTTTGTATTGTGTTTTTGTTTTCAATTTCATTTGGTTCTGCTCTGATATTCATTATTTCTTTTCTTCTGCTAGATCTGAGTTTAGTTGGTTCTTATTTTCCTGGTTACCTGAGATGTGACATTAGGTTTTCAATTTGTGATCTTTCTGTCTTTTTGATGTAGGCATTTAATGCTATGAACTTCCCTCTTAGCACTGCTTTTGCTAAACCCCATGGAATTTGGTACCTTATGTTGCCATTGTCGTGCAATTCAAAAATTTTTTAAATTTTTATCTTGATTTTGCCATTGACCCAAAGATTTGTTCAGCAGCAGGTTATATAATTTCCAGGTATTTGTATAGGTTTGAGAATTTCTCTTGGAATTGATTTCTAGATTTATTCCACTGTGTTCTGAGAAGATATATGGTTGATTTTTATTTTTAAAACTTACTGAGACTTGTTTTGTGGCCTAACATATCTTCTATCTTGAAAAATGTTTTATATTCTGATGAGAAGAATCTATATTCTACAGTTTTGGGGTAGAATGTTCTGTACATGTCTGTTAGGTCTATTTGCTTTAGAGTCACATTTAATTCCAATGTTTCTTTGGAGATTTTCTGCCTCAATGGTCTGTTTAGTTCTGTCAGTGGAGTGCTGAAGTTCTCCACCATTATTATGTTGCTATTTATTTCATTTATTAGGTCTAGTAGCATTTGTGTCATGAATCTGGGAGCTCTGGTGTTAAGTACATATATATTTGGGATTGATATATTTTCTTGTTGAATTGATCCCTTTATCATTATATAATGACCATCTTTGTCTTTTTCTACTGTTGTTGATTTAAAGTCTGCTTCATCTGCTATATGATAGCTACTTTTGCTTGTTTTCCATTTGCATGGACTATTTTTTCCACCCCTTTGCCTTCAGTCTATGACACTCTTTACAAGTTAAATGAGTTTCTTGTAGACAGCTTATATTTGAGGGTTTTTTAATCCATTGTGCTGATATATATCTTTTAAGTGGGGTATTTAGAAAATTTACATTCAATATTAATATTTATATTTGAAATACTGTTCCAGTCATCATGTTGATGGTTACCTAATTACTTTGTGTTCTCCCTTGTGTAACTGTTTTATGAGAGCTATAAGTTTTTACTTTAGAGGGATTTTACACTGGTGAGTATCAACAGTAATTTTTGCTTTTTAGAGCACTTTTGAGCATTTCTTGTAGGGCAGGTCTAGTGTGACAAATTCCCTTAGTGTTTGCTTGTCTGAGAAATACTTCATTTCTCCTTCATTCATGGAACTTAGTATTGCAGGATACAAAATTCTTGGCTGACAGCTATGCTGTTTAAGAAGACTAGTAAAAGGACTCCAATCCCTTCCAGCTTATAAGGTCTCTGCTGAGAAATTTGCTTTTAGAGTGATGGACTTTCCTTTGTAAGTTACTTAATGTTTTTGTCTCACAGCTTGCAAGATTTTCTCCTTCACTTTGATTTTGGCCAATCTGATGATTATGGGCCTTGGTCATGTCCCATTTGCAATGAATCTTCCAAGAGTTTGACGACCCTCTTGTATCTGGATTTCTAAATCTCAAGCAAGAATAAGGAATTTTTCCTCCATTATTCCCTCAAATAGGTTTTCCATGCTTTGTGATTTTTTTTCTTCTCCCTCAGGGATGCCTATAATTCTTATGTTTAAGCATTTTACATAATCCCATATTTCTTGGAGAATTTATTCATTTCTATTGAATCTTCCAAGTGTTTGATGACCCTCTTGTATCTGGATTTCTAAATCTCAAGCAATAATAAGGAATTTTTCCTCCATTATTCCCTCAAATAGGTTTTCCATGCTTTGTGATTTTTTTCTTCTCCCTCAGGGACATAGATTTTATGTTTACTTTTACATAAGTTTCCATCATTTCTTGGGAATTTATTCATTCATTGATTCTTTTTTTTACTTTTGACTGACTGGTTTAATCAAAAGCCTTGTTATTAAGCTCTGAAATTCTTTCTTCTGCTTGGTCTAGTCTGAAATCAAAAGTTTCTACCATATTCTGAAATTCCCTGAATAACTCTTTCATCCACAGAAGTTCTATTATTTTTTTTTAAATATCAATCTCTTTAATGAATTTTGTATTTTTGTCCTAAATTATGTGTGTTTTTTTTTTTTCGGTTTCTTTGTGTTGGTTTTCAACATTCTCATGGATCCCATTGAGCTTACTTGTGACCCATATTTTGAATTCCATATCTAACATTTCAAAAGTTTCCTTTTGGTTGGAGTCTATTGCTGCAGAGGTAGTATGATCCTTTTGGAGTGTAGAAAGAGCCTGTTTTTTTCATATTGCCAGAGCCGTTATGCTGGTTGCTTCTCATCTGGAACTTCTTCCCTCAGTTCAAAACAGATGGCTTTGCAGTTCACCTGTTTTCCTCTGCCAGCAGCTCTGTTGTTCAGTTTAGAGAGGGAGAAGTACACTGCTTTTTGGCTCATGCAGGTAGGTACCCACTGTGGTGTTGCTGATAATTTGGGTCGGTTGGACCTTGGATCCCTGGGAGAGTGTTCAGGTGCCAGGGGTGGTGTCTGTGAAGGGTGGGGAAAATGAGCCTCACCCTCTGTGCAGAACCCAGATGCAGTGAGCAGAGTACTGTTGGGGTTGTATCTCCCTTGCAAGCCTAGAACTGGCCATCTCACAGCATGTCCACACCAAAATCTTGTCCTTAGGAGCAGAGGCAGCTATGTCCCCAGCACTGGGTGGTTGGAAGAGGGGAGGTCCCCATCTCCACATCTTTCCTGGGCTCTGGTGCTACTTCTTCTCAGGGGTGGGGACACTCTCCTCCCCTATGGACTCCTCTTCACTGGGAGGGTGCAGACAACTTTGCCTCATGAGCCAGCGACTCTCAGGTGCAGAACAGTGTGTCTTCCACTGCCTTCTGTCCTAAAAAGCATTCATGGCACTTCCCAGTCCCATTGGGGCAGCCCACCCTATGGGTCATAACTCCAGGAATACTACTGCTCTCCTATGTCTCCCTGTTCCTATGTGGTTGTCATAGTTCAAGTGGGTGCTGGGGAATGTTCACGTAGGATTCCATTATAAGGAGAAAAAGGGGCTGACTTCCCCAGGATGATAGAGGCACCCAATGTGTGCATAGGCAATATAGAGCCTGCTGTCTCAGCTTGGTTCTGTGGTGGGGGAAAGTGACCCTACATGGGCCTGCAGCCCAGTGCTCTGTTCCCCAGAAGCTTTCAGTTCATCAATGGCCGCAGTGACTGCCTTCGTCAGGGTAGAAGGGGTCTCCAATGGATTGGGAGCTGGCAGACTGCCACAGGTATGAGGGAAGGAAAAATAAACACTCCCACCCACCTTTTCTGTCAGACTCTGAATCCCTCACGGGTTGGTCTGTGCCAACATCTTGCTCCTTCTTGTTCTGCTCCATAATTTCTTCCCATGGGACTTCCAGCAAGGGCAAATTCTGGCACCTTTTCCTCAGTATTGCACTGGGGCTATGCTTTTTCTTCTTTATGGGATGATCTGGCTACCAATGCCTCTAGTCAGCCATCTTCCCCATTCCCTCTTTTATGTTAATGTATTCTTAAGCATATAATAGAAGCCATTATGGAAAAGAGAGAAAAATTTTATTGAATGCATTATGTGAAATGGACTGACAAGGATATTTAAATACATATTAACATGATGTAGATATAGCATGTTATTTATTATCGTATGCTATAAGTATAATTACATTATCATGTTTTTGTTAATTAATTTGTAATAATGAAGTGGAGCTAAAACAATAGGTTTTTTATAAGGATAATAATAAAATACATATTATTTTTCAGTAATTGTGAGTGTACATATTGATCAGGTCCTTAGCTTTTGAAGATATCGTTTAGATGTCATAATTAAACATTTTGATGTAATCCATTAATTTTATTTGATGTTATGATTAACTTTTTCTAAAATAAACATTAAAATCATTAGAAAGTCTATGTATCTTCAAGCATATGTCCACCCCAATTTAGAGGCTACTGCTCTGATAAAATTTTCCTAAACTTACATATTAAGTACATTTTATTTTACATAATTTTATTCATCTTCTATAGTATAGTTAGGGTTTTTTTTTTTAATTATGTGTGTAGGTGGATTATATTCCCTATGGATACCATTTCAAGTTAACAGAATACTTTCTTTATGTTTGGTAGGATAAAAATCACTAGATTAGACTGATGTGAATGACCTGGCTTAATTTTGAATGCTTAGCATGTACTTATTTCTCAGCTGACCTTAGGAACTGAGATCACAGTTCTTAATCTTCTGATCATCAGATATGCTTTATATGTGGCTTGAGTGCTTTGGAATCTGTCTTGCGTAAAAAGTTAAACCCCTTATCATCTATTACTATTGTTATTCCTGACTCTGCACAGGGTGTCAATATTTTCCTCTTGGTGGATAAGGAATTTAGGAAGCTATTCACATTTCCCCTTGTTCTACTTTTCCCTGGATTGTGCATTGTTAGTTATGATATCCTAATAAATGTAAAAATAAGAAAGCTGATGACAGTGGAAGGTAGATAAAGTACAACTTTGGGTTCAGCAAGCTCAGCATACTAGGACTGAAAATGGTTCACAATTTGTTTAGATGATTTTCTTCCCATTTCAGTCAGTGTCCTCAAGTGAAAGGATTAGAATGGGGTGAGTCTGACAAAGTTTCTACCTCCTCAGGGGCTACCCATCCACTTTGAGTTCATCATAAAGAATATGTGTAGTCAAAAATTGTGCTTTCTAATTCACCTATATCATTGTACAATTAGTGGAAAATCCCTGTAGAATCTGGTTTATAGTCTTCTATTAACTAAGAACAGGGAAGTGATGCCAATTTCGAGATATCTGTGTTTATCTACAGAGCTATTTTCATGGAGAATAGAAATAAACCATATTAGATATTACTTATCAGTCCTTGGTATGACTTGGGAATCACTTCTGCTATTAAGAGACCAAAATTATTGTTGTTTTCCAAACTCTGTACAGCTGTGGATGTGCTTGGTCATTGATAGATTGTTTCTTCTTTTAGTGAAGCTCTCCTGTATGTTACCTCATCTTTATTCTAACTTCAATTCACTCGAGTTCAGCGCTAATCCTCTGAGGACTGATTTAATACAGGGGCAGACACATATTTCTAAATACTAATTTCATTTCATAGCACTCTATCCTAATAAATATGAAGTAAATTGTGTATCAAAACTAATGCTTTCAGCATTCTCTGGATATCTCCCAAATTATCCACTATCCATGTCACATGTGTGGTCTGATCATTTCAAATTTTGAAAAGATGAACCAACTTGATTTTCTTCCTGTCTACATTGAATCTGAGTGTTAATTTTGATTTTTTTGTGTTTTCCATTTTTAATAAATATTCAAATGTCTTAAAATAGCTGTTTTTAACTTTTATGCAGTAAATTCTGCCTATATCCTTGCTTAGAATATAAATTTAATATTATTTTACTTAGCTACCTATGGCATAAGTTATAAAATAATGTCATGTTTTTATATTAAAATGAATGTTTGATATTTCTCAATGACTTTGAGTAATGTATTACTTCATCAGTCTCAATGAAACTGCTGCCATATTCTTATGTCATCAAAGTTATAAGAATTGAAGAAGTACTTTAGTCATATTAAAAATATCATAAGTGAAATTGCTGATATTAAAAACTTTGAACATGTCACATAGATTTAAATTAATTTATTGTGTTTCAAATTATTATTATTTTTCCTTCTCTTGGCCTGTAATATACTCTTTCTCATAAAGTAATATGTATGAATATATATGCCTCTTGAAATCCTAGAGATACTATAGCACTCAGTGAGTTTATTTTTCTAAACTCAAAACATTTTTGTCTTAGTCAATGCTGAACTTTATACTTTATTTGTATTTGATTTTTAGATTAAAAAACTCAAGTCTTAGAACACATTTTAGTTATGTTTATTTCATATTATTTTTATTTCATGCATAACTCTCATCTAACAACTAAAAGTTTTAAGAATTAGCAAGTAGTCTGTACAGTTTTTTCCATCTTCTGCATCATGATGAAACTATAAATATGAAATTAATATATTGGTAATTATATTTCTTGAGGAATACCAAAAAAATTAGTTAAACAGAATCCAGTATTTAGGGGAAGCAAACTTTCATCGGCACCCTATTCTCTGCCACATGGTCGTTCTCAAGATTCCTTCTTTTCCATTCCAGTGATTTTGTTAGCCAGAAATTGGTAGAGACAATGAGACATACTAGGAATAATTGGCATTGCAAGATTTGAAAATACCATTACACAGTGAATATTTGAGTTATAAGAGATACAATAGAAATATGGCCAAAGGACTCCAGCAAGAAAAAAAAAGACATGAAAAGAGGTTCAACCTCTTTCATAATAATAAAAATACAAATTAAATAACATGTCATTTATCTATACAAGGACACACAGAGTGGTTTAATGGACACTGGAGACCCAAAAGGAGAGCGCGTGGGAGGGGATGAGGGAAGAAAAATCACCTATCAGCTACACTGCACATCATCCGGGCAACGGGTGCACTAAAAGCCCAGACCTCACCACCATGCAATATACACATGCAGTGGAATTCAACTCGCACCGCCTAAATCTATTTAAATTTTTAAGAAGTACAGCGTGATGACTATAATTTATAATATTGTATTGCATAATGGAAATTTTCTAAGCGAGTAGATTTTTATGGCCCTTAACAGAGAAAAAGGTAACTATGTGAGATGATGGATATGTTAAATGGCTTACCTATCGTAATCATTTCACTATGTATATTTATATCAAAACATCGTGTTTATTGTATTGAATAGAAAATAAAGCACGCATAAAGGGATGTCTAAAAAAACATGCCACTTACGACTAGCAGATTAACGGCCGTGCCATTTAAATTCCCATTATTGTTCCCTGTTGTTTCTTATTTTAGTTCCTTGGCTTCAATTCAATGCTCTGAAAGAAGAAAAAGGAAGAAAGATTGGAAAATTTAGTGCACGATGGCTAAATGATTGTTAAGTGCTATGAAAAAGGGAATCATCAAAGGAAAAATTAAGTAGACCCTCCAAAAGATAGCATCTGAAATCTCGCCAGTCGCATCCACTGTTGTGTGGGTTGCCGGGAGATTGGCAGGAGATGGAACTAGAAGGAGATTGGAAGACTTAAAGAAATGTGAGAATTTATATAAATTTAACGCAGTTTCAAAGACTCAACTTGGACGTGGGCATTATTTGAATCCCATCGTAAAGTAAATGTGTCTCTCACTCTTACTCTAATTTTTAAAGGATCCAAAGGGCATAAACATCTAAAATGTGTGTGTGACAAAGGGAGTGGGAAGAGCTAGAAGTAGTGATAATTGTTTATTTCACCTTATTATTAGTCCATTTTCTCTAAATAGTTTCAGGATTAACTCCTAAATCTTTGGATTACATAAATGTCTTCTAGGATCTTCAGTTCCCTCTAGAAGAGTCACCCAGGCAAGTGGTGGTGTGGGAGGGGCATGCTGTCAGAGAAGGGATGCTCTTCTCTGACAGGTGCGAATTATTCTCATCAGGCTGAAGCTGGCCATGATAAAGTGTTACTGACAATTTGATCCCTGTTGAAGTAAGGAGGCCGGCTTCTTAATCTGCACGTTTGACACTAGCTCGTATATTTCTTCTTTAACGCCTCAATTTTCTAGTCTTAGAGGCACAGAATCATTCTCTCATTTAATTTTGGGTTTTAAGAAGACTGAAAAAAATCTATGACTAAGTCACTTTTTAGGTGTATTTATTGGTTGCATTGCCTAAACTAAGTAATTTATGTATTATTACCTGTGTATGCGTGTGTCACCAGCAAATAATATTCAGGATGCTAGCCCACTACGTCACAATGGCAGATTAGCAGGAATGCAGAAACAGGCAAATATGTCTGAAAAATAGGGCTTTCTGTAGTCCAACCAGATAATATCTCTGCAAAATCAGAGTATAGATTTTAAACTCAAAAAAATATCTCCCAGAGTCTGTGGTAAATATATCTACATAGTATTAAATTTTTAAAACTCTTTCAAAAACAGTTGCTTTAAAACATACTCATACACTGTGTAACTGTTGTAAAATATCATCAGCAAATATTTTGCCCAAACATACTGTCTTGATGTGACTTCATATGCCATCTTAAATTAAATAGTTTTAATAACAATTTCATATGAAATAAATAGTTGGAATGTGAAGGCATTGCTGCCTATGACCATATGCACGACTTCTTTTTTCCTGCCAAAGTAATTGTGGTTATGTAACTTCAACCTCTGTTTGGGCAAGATGTTTATCTTTCTCTGCTTTAATCTGTCCTAATTACTTTGGTTTCTTTACCACCATCACTCAGAAAGAACTTAATTGCTTTCTTTGAGATGCCAGCCCTACTTGAAATCACCAATATGCTTTGTCACTCAGGGAGAAGCTGAGCATCTGTTACCACATCATCACCTCTTCTTCTCAAGAAAAAGCAGCTGCAACTGTTTTTAGTAAGATTTCTCATTTTATGTTCAGGGTTATGGAGAGGTTGATGTCTCTTTTTTCTATGAGATATAATCTACTGTAGGAAGGCTGGGTTTCTAAGATGCTTTCCCAATATTCAAACCATGTTGCACACCGTATTTTCTGTCATGGAATCACCCAGGATTTTGTTATAGCCTTCCATGAAGTGATATGCAACTTTTTTTGACTGTATCTCAATGAATTATACTGTCTTATTTACGTATGCTGTGTCATTTCAAGCCCAAGCTAACAGCACAAAAGTAAAAGACATTCTATTCTTGCACTTTCATCTCAATTATAATATTATTCTTCCTCTCCTTGATAAGTCATGAAGTGAAAGAGTTTGTTCCTCTGTTTTTTATGTATATAAAAGTTAATCATAAAGACGTGCAGGCCTAGATAATGAATTCTGATTGCATCAAATAAATAAATGCGCTTTGTAAAGGAAGATTAATTATTACCAAAGTCTCTTTAATTATCACTTTATAGGTGTTTAAAATATTAATATTTTCCCTTGTATTGTCTTATCAATATAGCAATTGAATGACAAGAAAACAAAAAACTTACAAAAGCATAGGTGATTCATTTTCATACCAAATACCAAAATTTTCATACCAAAATGCTTATCTGTACAAGCAGTATCCAGCTGGTGGCATATTCTAGCCGGAGACCCTGGAGGCCTCTGCCCCTACTTGCATGGCTAGTAACTTTGATCTTAGGTTAGAAACTAACTCTCTTTTATGCATTTTTCCACCATGGAAGTAAGACTACTACTTGCAATTGTCTGAGGCAGATATAAAGATTTAAAATATTTTGTTCTCCTTTGACTTCTTAGTGTTAACTGAGGACGTAATACTACCCTTGTATCAGAGAATGGGCTAATATGATTATATGTACCCACAACTGGGACTGGAGAATTTTCTCCGTCACTCACCTCACGTGGGACACTCAGAAGTTTCAAGATAAATCAAAGAATGGATGCAATGCTCTTAAGCCCCTTTTTGAAAATAGGATTTTTTTTTTTACTTTTCCTTTGTAGAAACCTAATTCCATCCAATAATGTTTCTATATTTTTACCACTGAATTCAAGTCCTAGGTCCCCATCATGGATGACTTTTTTTTGACAATTTAAGTGATAAAAATAGGATCATCATGTATGAACACTCAACCTTGCATCACCCCACCTTTATAAACCATTAATTCTGCTTTCTGTGACTAGAAGTCTTAGCCCACTAACCTGTCTCTTTCTTTCTCTTTGTGTAGTCACCTGTGACTTCTCTAATTTTAAATTGTTGTAACTTTACTTATCAAACACTTCCATGGTGTTCACTATGTACAGGTTATTGTTCTAAGAACATCAAAAATATTACTTAGTAAGAAAATACAGACAGGAAATCAGGTTTGCGGAAAAATATCGTTCACAAACATTTTTAGTCTATATTCTTAATTTGTTGCTGCATTTGGCATTGTTGTACCCTACTCCTTTGTAAAAATTCCCCTCTCTTAACTACCACTATCAAACTATCTCCAGGATTCCTTAACTCAGCGTACCTCCCTGGTCCCTTTCTTAGGCTCCTTTAAGAATCTTGGTGTCTTACTCCTCTGCTCTTTTTCCTTCACATGCTTTACCTTGGATGGTCCAAATATAGGGAGGGCTGCAATGCATCTCAGCTCTAATTTTCTTTCTTAGCTTCAATTTCACATTTTTCTTTGCTTACGGAATGTCTCCATTTGATCACAGTCCTCAAAAGCTAAGAATTAAAAAATGAAAGAGTATTTAGTGCAAAACTGATCTCGCTCAAGCTTCCCTATTGGCAGTAAATGCGTCACCACTAATCTCACTGCCAAAGCCAGGGTAGGAGCACCCTGCATTAGTCCACAGGTATTTTGATTCCATGTCTTCAATATCTTTAAAACTTGGACTAAAATTTGGTACACTGTATACTATATGACTGTTTGCTTATTTGTCCCAGTCATTTTGAGAAAAATGAAATTTAAAAAGACAAACCACAAGAACCTAGTGTGTTTTCCAGAACTTGAATGATTTTTGAAATCTATTTTGAATGTTCAAAACTACATATTACTCTTTCTATGCAAAATAGATTTAGATTTAGAACCTATTATATAAATAATATTGTTTCATCATGAAATACTTGAAGGCTTACAATCACAGGAACAAATAAGAAAACTAAAGCTCAGCCTAAAAGGGGGAATCTATTCATGTTGTACAATGGTCATTTTAATTATTTCTCCATTTGGTTAAATATTTAATCTAAAATGTAAACGATTTCCTTTATACCATCATATAAGCAGCGTTCTACAACAGAGATCATAAAAATGGCTATTAAGTTTGAAACAATATTAAGCTAAATGATTTAGAGTAGTGAAAACACTTTCAGGGTAGTCATTACACAATCATTATACACATTTTCTAAGAGAGATGTAAACAGAATGTACATCATTACCGTGTTCTGATTTATTTAACAGGAATACTAAGTATTTTCCCCAGAAATAAGTTTCTCTATCAGGTGAATTAGAAACAGAAATTTTCTTATGAAAAATGTGTTTCAAAGTAATATAAAGAACCAGACAGGCAGTCCTTGGAATATCTCCTCAAAGACTATTTTGGATTTTTTGAATGGCTGAAGATATAAAAATCTAGTTTTTATGCAAGAAGGACACAATTAAGGGTGAAGTAAGATAGAGTAATCATCTTTTTTTAAAAAAACACAATTTATTTTATTATTATAAACACAATATTTTATCATACTTAAATTTTCAAATTTTGTGAAAGAGCATAGGAATATATTAGAAGGCTCCTCCCTACGTCCATCCTAATTAAAAGTTCCTACAGGTAATCAGTTTCTGACTTTAAAATTTATATTTAAATTTGCAGTCATTAACTTTAGTAAGTTATTTTTATTATTTGAATACACTTAGAATTATTCTAAACACTCTGTTCTACACTATGCATATATTATAAAGAGCATCTCATGGTAACTGCGTATGAAGTGCCTTTATTTTTTTGGATTATATATTACTTAATCTTATGGTTGCCCTATAATTTATTTAGCAATCTTATATTAACAGGTATTTATTTCATTTAAGTTATATTTTCATTCTATTACCATGAACCCTACAAAGAATTTTTATATTACATCTTCCCATCATCTGTTGTATGCTTGCAATATGTATCCTGAGGAAGTAAAATTTCTTATTCTGTTTCATACTGCTTATTCTGTTAATCCCATACACACCACATGTCTGAAATTGATTTTTTCCTCTGCTATGTATATATTCAAATATCTGTTTCAGATTCTAAAAATATATTCAACTTAACTTACTTATAAAGTTCTCCCCCAATAGTCTCTTACATTGAATGTTATCCATTCAAACTATTTCTGGGCTAATAACTGAAATTCATGACAACTGGAAAGAATTTCCTATAAGAAGTATTTGTTGTCTTTATTACTTATTTTATTTGTCAACTTTTTTTATTATTCTGGGAAATAAACTGCAGTACATATTTATTAATTAGGTGTTAATCCAAGTCTGAATGAATAAAAATAAAACATCTGTTTTATTTTAATATAAGCTGGAATTATTTCAGAAATCTTTCTTATTTAATGAAAATCACATGACAGGATATGTTAAGGATCCTTATTAAACATATAGCTATATTATATGGCACAAATATCATCACATTAGTAAGTCTTAGAACCAGACTTGAACTTGGGATTTTTTCTCTTCAAAGATGATAACTTGACACTGATCTGCAGGAGATGCACAGATCCTTAGCTAATGCTGTAGCATGCAATCCTTTCAACGATTAAAAAATAATACATAAATGACTTGGTGTGGACACTATTGTTCTCAGTGTATTGTATATAGTTCAATTATGATGGATGGGGCATTCTTTTAAAGATGCTGTTTTAACACTGAAGACTTATGCTTTTAAATGACAATATAGTGAGAAAGTCCATAGAAGAAAATATATGGCAGAGCCTTCTCCATTTGCTTCCTTTCTGACCAGACTTGGTTCTTTAAGATTACATGAATGATAACTAGAAATCTTCAAAGCAGCTAAGATAATATAGTCATATACCAACCTAAAAGTGGTGGGAAAACAAAGTTTAAGGTCACATCAACCCCCTTTCTTCCTCATATCAATTAAGGAAAAACATGAATTTTTCTTTTTTGTAATGCCAGTGTTTTATTCCCTCTCCATTTTATGCTTATTTTCATTCTTTTATACTGCTACTGAATTCTGATGAGGACACAATGTCCAATCCAATCTGTTCAGCCTTCAGGTAATTACTTTGTGTACTTAAACTCTCATTCCGTTGAAATAAGATAAATAAAATGCCAGGATGCACAGTGGCCATTTGAGCAGCAACCAGAGGTAATTGTCAGTCTTAACCTTTGCCAACCCAATTGATGTTGTTTGATAATGTAGTTGTCAAGGACACTTCTCCAATGGCATTCCTGCCTGGTTAGGCATTGTGTTTTTAAGGCTTAAGTTCTGACATTATAATACCCTTTTTTATAATTAATTCTGGATTATACAGATTCCAAATTGGAAAGCTCTGAATAGAAAATAAGATTAGATAGATAAAACATTTTAGATCAGATAGAAATTACTGAAATAGCCAAATGGTGATTTCAAAGACCAATTTAATATGTGTGCTGCAAGAAAATAATTAAAAATAGCAGTAAATTAAATATTAAGAAAATGGATGGCCAGATGGAAAGAATGAGATTAGAGAAAGAATTAATTACTTATTTTGAATAACCTACAAAGTCAGTAGGCACACACAGAGTCTCACATACTTTTCCTTTTTTCCCCTGCTAGCTAGGGCAATGTAGAAAATAAGTTGTTTCTAAATGCTTTTCTGTAAAATAAAATGTGGAAATGATCCAGACAACTTTCTCAAAACAAAAATTAAATATGACTGTTGATTCGACTAATACTGCCTTCATGCTATGATGTGTAACTCAAAACTCAAGAGATCGGTTTCTTTCAACTCACAAAGAGAACTTCAATACTGCACTCCCCCATCCTGTCAAAAGTGTCTGTCAGCCATGTACGCTGGTCAGTCATTTAAATTGGACTTGTAATAAAACCCACCACATTTATACAGTAATATATAAAGTATGTTTACATGTGCCATCTCATTTAATTCATAAATCTGACAGTCTCTAAAATAATTCATATGTTTAAAATGACAATATTGAAGCTAAAAGACAGATGCGCCTGGCATCACATTAGTAAGTCTTAGAACCAGACTTGAACTTTGGATTTTTTATTTTCAAAGATGATAACTTGACCTTGATCTGCAGGAGGTGCACAGATCCTTAGCTAATGCTGTAGCATGCAATCCTTTCCACAATTAAAAAATAATACATAAATGACTTGGTGTGGACACTATTGTTCTCAGTGTAAATATGCTATCAGGGTTTTCCTCTTTTTCTACCCTTCCCAGGCCCATGTTTTCACTCTGTAACTAGAAAATGTATAGTAAATTGGCTATGTACCAAAGTCTGACATATACACTTAAACTAGAAGCAATTTTCTAATAATATATCTTCTAGAACCACCCCTCTGAAGACTTTTTTATATTCTTATGGTGATTCTGTCTTTGTAGAGAGTCAAGTAAAATTAAAACTTAGAAAAGAATAGGTCTTGATTCAATTTTCATAATAGTACCCTTGAGAAATTTATCCTAGTTCCTTCATGTCCTAAAAATGCAGAAGAAAGCATAGTATTTCAGTTAAGTTCTCCCTATTGGATTCCCTGTTGACTTCCTATTTTGTCAGTGGCAGTATTATTCTCCCATTTAACTAGTCTCAAAAACTTAATAAACTTTAATATCTCCCCCTCCTACACAACTTAATAAGCTACATGACTCTCCATTCCCTACTGAGAAAATTCAAACACTTTGTCTTTTACTACCTGTGTGACCTTGGGCAAGTCAAACTCTGGGCTTCAGTCTCATCAATTATAAAATGGGATAGTAAAAGTACCCATTTCATATGGCTCTTCTAAATACAAAATGTGTTATTATTTCTTATATGTGAAACCTCTCAAAGAGTACCAGGCATATACTAAGCAGCACATAAGATTTAGCAACCTTAGCTAAGTGCACAAAATCCTCTGAAAACCTCATTCCTAAATTCTACCAATTTCCTGCCATTGCATTCACTACTTCCTTACTGCCAAACTGATCTTGTCAACATTTTCTAAATGACATCATCACAAGTCTGTTGCCACATCTTTTCCTAAAACTGCTCTTCATTTATGATGTCCTCTTCTACATTTTGGAATGATAAAAATTTCAGGTACTAATAACCAGACACTTAACGACACAGTTCAAATTTTCTACGTTTTCAGAAGTATTTAAGCCTTTCATTACAAGGAAATCTCTGCAAACTCTGGATTTATACAACTTGTTACATAATTTGTAAGATTTTTCAGGGAAGTAAAATGATATGAAGAACTTAGTCCAATAACTGGTAAGTTTTCAATAAATGTCAAATATCATATATTAAAAAAATATATATGATATATAGTATCATTATTTTAATTATGTAAACCTTCACCTTGGCTACTATGTGCTGTCTTTTGACAAATTCTGTTGCCCTATATTTCTTTTTAAGAACATATGAATATATAAATTTTATAACCCTGTTCATCTTGTTTTCCCAATTCAACCATAGATAATTTTGATTAGATAGATATCGTGTCTTCACAGTTTAGAAAATATATGCCAAGTTCTGATAAAATGTCATAATGGCACTTCTGCCCTCAGAATGCACTTTAAAATATGGTATGTATTTCATGTCCCACATATAACATGTAGTTTCAAATAGCATATTAAAGCCACAGAATTTTGTAAGAGAAGCATTTCCAGAGAAAATGAACAACCCTTGGATCCCTAAGACAAAAATGAAAGAATTATCATTCAAAGCATATCAGCCATGTGTTCATTATTCCCTTTCAATGACTTGTAACAACTATGTGATTAGAGTTACAGTTGCTAGAATGTGATCAGACTTATTCTGGTGGCATGGGAACCATGAATTCTTTTTTTTTTTTTCTTTTTTCTTTTTTCTTTTTTTCTTTTAATTTATTTTTTTAATTTCAGAATATCATGGGGGTACAACACTTTGGCCATACACATTGCCCCTGTTCTGCCCGTGTCAGAGCCACAATTGTGGTCGTCTCCCAAACTGTGCTCCCCGCATCCATTCAGTGAGAGTTTTTCCCATCCCTTCCCCCCCTCCCGCCCGCCCGCCCTCAGATGAATGTTCTTGCCCTGTGTGATGTAAGTGTTCATCAGTTAGTACCATTTGATGGTGAGTACCAGTGGTGCTAGTTTTTCCAATCCTGTGACACTTCGCTTCGAAGACTAATGATGTGCTTGGCTTCAGTCCTTTTTTCATTCAGATGAATTGGATGAAAGAGAACATTAAGGCTGAGTTTAAAATCATCAATAAAGTATTTAGAGAGGAAAAATATTATAGGAAGCCATGTCTACCTGAATTTAAGTGTGTGGGGGATGTGTGCTGTGTGTCTCTGTATATCTTCTGCAACTCATAGATTTGAATAGACATAGAAAAGTTACCTCACATAACCATTTTCAAATATCAAACATACGGGACTCCCAAAATTGGTAAAGTTTCTCTAACTTTTTTTCAATCCTTGTTGTTTAGAAAGATTTTCTTCACAGGAGGATCTGTAGAAGAGAGACTATATTTTTGAGGCTTTTTCTCGCCCTTCAATTCTTGCTGATGGCAGTGGGCCCAGCTCTCATTGACATGCAAAGCCACTTGCTGCCCAAGTCACTCCCTTTATTCAACAGTTTTAATTATAAAAACCATTAAGAGAGCAGGACTATACTCCAACCAACTAACACATCTGTGCATAGTTTGTTTTACTATTGTCTTTAATGCGTAGGATGGTATTCATTAATTTTTAACATTTGAAATCCCTCACAGAGTGAAAAAAACAAAATCAACATCAGTTTGTGATGATTCTTTTATGTCATTTTTCTCCTCTCAGATTACAGGAAGTACCAGCCCTTTCTTCTTTAATACTACCTCCTTCTACCTGTAAGGGGAAGATATATATACTCTTAGCTATTAAACAATAGTAGCATTAATATGTATCTAATTTCTAGCCTCTCTTTGAGTTATTAGACACATGGAATAATTTATGTTGCATATAAACTATAAATGGCTTTATCAAATGGTAAAATTTGATATATGTTTTATATTTTTCAGAATCAGTGGTGATATAATGAAAACTAATAGAAACAAAGAACAGTGTAAGGAAATGTCAGACATGTACATTAAGAACACTCATTTATGCTATGTAAAATGTTAAAATTCTTTATCAGTGTTAGAGATAATAGAAGAGAAACAAAATAAAAGCACACATGAATGAAATTAAAGATAAGGCAAATACAATTCCTTATACCATATTCAACTTCAGCAGCACATATACTAAAATCGGAATGATACAGAGACGATTAGCATGGCCCCTGCGCAAGAATGACATGCAAATTCGTGAAGTGTTCCATATTTTTCAGAGTACTTCAAATTCAAGAAATGAACAAATAAAACTTTGGCTCATGTTCCTTAAAAAAAAGTGATAAAGAAAAGCAGAGGTATAAATATATTTAAAAGTAAATAATAATAAAACAAAACCTTCCCTAACCATTTTTATTTTGATTCAAAATACAAGGATTTTTTTTACATACATACATTCATAGTTATACTTTGCTCTGCCATATTAAATTAGTATGTGGATGGCTTGTGGTAGCCTAGAATTATTTTGGTTGATAAGAGAAATTTTAATCTAAAATATGCTACATATATTAAGTTGTCTACAGACGAGTCAGCATTAAGTATACTGTGCAAAATTCAGAAAATAGCAAAAGTTTTGAAATACATGGTGTAATAATGTATTTTATTCGAAGCACATGGGGCAAAAATAGACACTTTGTGTTTTTGAAATTAAAGTCATCTAAGTATTAGCTTTAGGGAAATTAGAAGAATGAGATAAATGATCTCTAGAAGCAATATTTTCCAATAAATTATATAATATATTTTAATGGGTGTCTGAGTAAACCTAAATATCCCTTTAGTAAGTGTGAGGATGAAATGACCCGGATGTCCCTTTAATAAGTGTGAGGTAGCATGAAGCTTAGAAAAAGGAGCCCTAAATTCATCACCATTTTCCCAAAGTTGGCCAAGAGCAAATTTGGTATTCTTAGTAGCTATATTCCAAAGCACAGTGGTCATTAAGAAACAATGACAGCATTAGATTTTGTAATCATCTACTAAACTTCATTTTTTCTGAATGTATATCACTAAGGACCAAATTAAAATAAAATTTTCTTCCATATAGAGAAGGGTAGCTTCTTTATATTTAGAAATCAAAAAAAAAATCAATCTTGAGCATAGATTGTATGGTTAAAACAAGGTATTATCATGTTTTATTGAAATTAGTTGTTTATGAGGTTATCTCTCTGTTGAACTCTTAAGTGTTTAAAGGACAGACTATTTCATTGATCTCTTTGTGTCCACCCAACCTAGAAGGGGCCCTGGTATTTAAGGATCACTTAATGAGTGTTCATTGAATAAACCCCTTGATCTTTTGTTTCCATTGCAAAATTAAAATATTTCATTTTTTTGCATGGATTATAATGTTAATTCAGTAAAAATCAAATCCAAAGTGTGACTTTTTATAGAATCAGAATAATATATCTAAGGCTTAAGATCTCTGTATGTTATACATCACCTTTTACTTTGCCTTCTTTCTTTTTTTAATTAAGAGTATATTTAATCATAATCTACTCTGGAGAAAGTGCTTAGTCCAACAGTTATTTAATGTTGAAGCCTGTATATTCTTAAAACTGGAACTTGGCATGCATACAGTGCGAGCAGATGTTTATTAGAGCTCCAGAATAGGATAGACACTTAAAGATATTGAGTGATTCAGTGCACAGGTTCTGCAAGCTGCTGTCAGAAAGCTAAAAGGCTCTATGGCCTTTCTGTGTATTGCTGTTTTCAGCAATAAAATTTGCATTTTAATCTGCAGGGATGTTCATATCTTTCTGCCAGCTAGTATCAGCATCCTGTCCAGAATCATCAAACTAGAAGCATGATGGCCTTGACAAATATTTTCATTTCACTTAGCAAATATTTCTTCCATCACTGAAAAGTAAATGCCTCTATAACCAGAACTTACATTACTTTGGAGGGGTCTAAAACTTCATTTAAACAAACAAAAGTGATTTCATAAGGAATTATATTTCCATGACAAATCAGCAGTTTGAATAAGGGAATAGTCACAGGAGTTTCCATAGCATCTGGAGTGCATAGAATTCAAAGTGCTCAGAGGGGAAAACATTGCCCTTAGTTATGCTTGCTCACTTTAGTGGAAATTACACATGCATATCTGAGCAGAAGCAGTTCCTGTTCAACTTACTGAAAATTCTAATTAGAGAGATCCACACAGTGCTCATCCAATTATACCTACGGACTTGCTGAAACTACTTATACAAGCAGGAATATAAACTAACATGGGTTGCCTAAAAATATATAGAAAAATATATCATAACATTGAATTTAGAAGTAAGACTAGCTATTAAATCACAATACTTTAAGTTTCTGGAGGACTATTTAAAAAGAAATTAAAAAGGTAGAACAAATTAGGTTCTCTGCTTCACTTTCTCAACAAAACAAAACAAAACAAAACAACATTCAATGAATGTTTTCCCCAAAGAAACTTGGCAAAATATCCCCATGGAAGCTCTTCTAAATTCCATAAATTTGTTGAAGTTATCATTTACTTTCTACTATATAGAGGAAAAAAATAAGAAAAAATTGCACAAAATATGAACTTGAAATTTTATAGTGCGTGGTAGGATTGTATTATACGAATAAAATATTATCCCTTTAGTTCTTATATCACAGTTGTGCCCTGTTTCTTTTTCTGCAATTCTGTAATTCTCCACTTATTTCATACTTCCCCTCCTCTTACTCCCTCATATGTACATGTTTATAACACTAGACTGTAGCAGAGGCAGAATGACATAATATTTTAGAGCCCAACTCTGGAGTCAGGGCTAATTGGTTATTAATATTGGCTATGCTTATAATTATCTCTGTAATTGTGACCCTGAAAGTTAGAATTTGTGCTAGTTGGCAAGCAAAATCAAAATGAGTGTTTGCCATCTCAGCGTTGGCTGCCTTTTTCCTGACTGGCAGCTCCAAACCATGGACAGAAGGCAAGACCCCTGAGAGATCCCTAGGACCACTGCTTTTCACTGCTTACGTCATGGTACCTAGCCAGACTGGTAAAATGGAAGCACAGGCTATGACTTGCTCTGTTATGATTCACAGCAATACTCCATTTTCTGTACTTTCATTTTTTGTACACTTTATTTTATGAAAATATTGATCAGATATATTTATTTCCATGCTGTATGACCCTTGAACTAGAACTATGCATTTATTCGTCTTTGTTCACTTCAGAAAAAAGTTGGCTCATAGCCATATAAACAAGAAGTGTTCATTGAATTTTCATTGAGTTAAAGAAAACATATCATAAGTTACTTGAATTTCCTATTTAATTATTTACTTATAGTTACATATCTTTATACTATATATTGCATATACCTTATTAAATATTATGTTTTGGTATTCACAAATGTCTTGGGATCAAGACAGGAATAGCATTTTGATATGCTTTCTATGGAAAAATAGTATTCAAGGTATATCATTTTAATTTGCAACTAATTGCTCTGGAGACAATACACTGCATTCAGAGTGTCTATATTTGTTCCTATTAAGCAGTTCTTCAGCACTTTAAGATACTAGTATTATAAACCATGTTTTGAATATTTTTGTACAGAATCTTCCACCTATAGTATTTGTGGTGGTTACTATTTCTATGGAGTATTGTCTACTGATTAAAAATTCTGAACCTGACTTGGACCTTATTTTTTATTAATTAATGCTGTTTCTCATGTTTTCCTACAACTCATGTTTACTCAAAGCCCTGCTTAAAGTACAAATCCTCATTATTGAATACACTGCCAGGTTGTGACTTCTTTCAGCAATTTTTGTCAACAAGCCAGAGCTTGGCTGTCTTATTTACATAAGGATTTCATTTGTTTTAATGTCTTCTATTTCTACTTGTTGTCACACTACTTCATATTTTCACACAGATGACTCTCGAATATGCCACTGTTACCACTTCTCCATCTTTGCCATCAATGTGCTTTTTAGTTTGTGGGTTATTTATTTTATTTACATATACTTTTGTAAATGAGTACTGCTTTAACAACAGCAAACTATCTTCTAAGACTGCAGACCCCAACCTGTCCCCCATCCCCCCCTCCCCCGGCTGCAGACCGGTACTGGTCCGTGGCCTGTTAGGAATCCGGCCGCACAGCAGGAAGTGAGGAGAGGGTGAGCAAGCAAAGCATTTGGAATAAAATTATTTTCAAAATAATTCCCCTCATATTTGATGTAGCCAGATATCAGTGTTTTGTTCTTCTTTCAACACGTCATCGAATTCCTAATTGCAATCTATTGGTAATAGAGATTAATTAGCCAAATGTTTATTCCTGTTTAGGATGTAAAATAAAAATATTTTTTAGCAAGATTTTTTATTTTATTTTAAACTGAATTTTTCAGTCCAAATGTTGTATTTGAATATACTAAATTAGAGAAGATAAATAGTTTAAGAATTCTCCAGGTAAAACTATTTCTGACTTTTTTTCTTTGACCTGTACCTTGGCTTCTCTGATCACTTATAAAACACGTCTGTAGTATTCTTTAGATTCTACCATAAAATGTGCATTTATAGATTTTATCTATAAGATGGCAACAAGGGTACATGACAAAATTTAATAGGCAAAATATAAATATAATAAAACTTTCTTTACCATATATGCCAAAAATTATAAAATGTTTCTATAAGACATAACTGGGCAGATTGAATATGATTCCTGAGGCTGAGTTAAATCTACTTGGAAGTGAAGTGGCTAAGTCACCATTTGATTCAATTCTGTTTTTCAGAGCATTAAATGTTAATTCTTGCAGAAATGCCTGTGATTAGGGAAACCTACCTTATCTTCAAGGGAGTCATGATAAGATAGTTTTCTGGCTTTAACTTTGAGATGACATACCTAATGTAGAAAATACCAAACATAAGGGTAAGTAGTCAAAAATTCTGCTTGGCCACAAATAAGACAAATGCTCATTATGGTAAGTATTTGCAAATGTTTAATTTCCCATACTTTCTATGTCTATTGCTGCTCTTCAGGATGGGGTTTACATTTCTGGCTACAATGAGTTCTTTCATTCTGGTTCCACTGGTTTAAAAGAGAAAACCTAAAACATTACCTGTATGGAACTTAGTCTTCATATTCAGTAGCAATGAACTGTGTTTATTCTGTTAAATAATTCATTATTAACTGAAGTTGAAGGCATATCTGTACAAAACTCTACTCCTCCTCATGGCAAAAATATTATAAGCACATGTAAAATAAGAATTCATTGCGCATGTCATCTGTTTAATTCATAGAATAATTTTTAAAATAGGTAAGTTAAATAATGTCTTCAGTGATATACACACTTTCTTATAAAATTATAAGAAAAGTATAAAAATACAGTAAAATGAAGATTCTTTTGAATGTAAAGTATATATAAATTATTTATCAAAAAGTGTTTTATAAATTGCTTTTGTTGTCTGTTTATAGTTTCTCTCGTAGCACAGTATTTTGAATAGCTTTAATAGCATTGTGGACAGATGGTAAGCATAAAGAAAATGGAAGTCAGGTTTAAGAAATATTATGAAAATCTAACAGTAAATTTCAGATTATTGTTTCCAATATATAAATGAAGTTTTCATAGTCGTAGTAGCAATGGTAAACATTTAGCTCACAGCTTGTAAACATATTATAGGAACAAAGATGGTATGTTCTTTCATAAAAAACAGCTAACAATTTTTCATTAATATGACATCAAGCTACAGAACAGTTTTTTTTTTTATCATTTTAAATATTTGTGAGAACTATAACAGACTACTGAATGCAGAGTTTCCTGAAATTTATGTTGGTGTTGAGTCACATAAATATTGTTTCTTTTCATGTATGTTACCCATGTTACTATCCTATAAATAAAATTTACAAATGTGTAATTTATTTTAGAAACTATCACCACAGGATTTTAATACATGAAATTTTAAAAATTGTCTGTTGTAAAAGATAATTTATTTATTTATTCTTAGAAGGAATAAATATTTTGATAAATGATCTCAACTTGCCTATAGATTGCAATTAGAAATTCAAAGCCTTGTAAGAAAAACAAAATGTTAACATCAGACAATATCAAACACAAAAAGAATTAATTTAAGAATAATATTAATGAAGCATTTTATAAGCTTTAAATTTGTTTTATTAATTAAATAAACTCTGAAACTCATTAAAATTCTAGCAATTATCATTTTTTAATAAATTAATTAATTTATTTCATAATATTATGGGGGTACAAATATTTTGATTACATGTATTGCCCATGCACTGCCCAAGTCAGAGTGAAAATCGTGAACATCCCCCAAACAGTGGCCCTGCACCCATTAGCTGTGAGTTTTCCCATCCCCTCCACCCCACTCCCACCTGCCCGATCCCTGATGAATATTATTTCCATGTGTGCACATAAGTATCGATCAGTTAGTACCAATTTGATGGTGAGTACCAATGGGGCTTGTTTTTCCATTCTTGAGATACTTCACTTCAAAAAATTGGCTCTAGCTCCATCCAGGATAATCCAGATGTGTTAATTCACCATTGTTTTTTATAGCTGTGTGATAATCCATGGTATATACATACCACATTTTATTAATCCACTCGTGTATTGATGGGCACTTGGGTTGTTTCCACATCTTTGCATTTGTGAATTATGCTGCTATAAAATTCAAGTGCAGATGTCTTCATTGTAGAATGTCTTTTTTTTCCTTTGGGTAAATACCCAGTAGTGGGATTGCTGGATCAAATGGTAATTCTACCTTTAGTTCATTGAGGTATCTCCGTACTACTTTCCATAGAGGTTGCACTAATTTGCAGTCCCACCAGCAGTGTATGAGTGTGCCTATCTCTCCACATCCCCGCCAACATTTGTTGTTTTGGGACTTTTTGATATAAGCCAATCTCACTGGAGTTAAGTGATATCTCATTGTGGTTTTGATTTGCATTTCCCTGATGATTAGAGAAGTTGAGCTATTTTTTATATATGTTTGCTGGCCATTATTCTGTCTTCTTTTGAAAAGTTTCTGTTCATGTCCTTTGCCAACTTTTTAATGGGGTTGTTTGATTTTTTTCTTGTTGATTTTCCTAAGTTCTGTATAGATTCTGGTTATTGGCCCTTTATTAGATGTGTAGCATGCAAATATTTTCTCCCATTCTGTAGGTTGTCTGTTCACTCTAGTGATAGTACCCTTGGCAGTGCAGAAGCTTTTTAATTAGATCAGGTCCCATTTATTTATTTTGGTTGATGCTGTGATTGCTTTGGGGGTCTTCTTCATAAATTCTTTGCCTAGGCCAATGGCTGTAAGAGTTTCTCCAATGTTTTCTTCTAGAATTCTTTTGGTTTCACGTCTTAGGTTTAAGTCTGTTATCTATCGTGAATTGATTTTTGTGAGAGGTGAGAGGTGTGGATCTAGTTTCAGTCTTCCTATGCCAGTACCATGCTGTCTTGGTTACTATAGCCTTGTAGTATAGTTTGAAGTCTGGTAGATTGATGCCTTCTAATTTGTTCTTTTTGCTTAAGATTGCTTTGGCTAGACAGGGTCTTCTCTGGTTCCACATGAAGCATAGAATTATTTTTTCTAGATCTGCAAAAAATGATGTTGGTATTTTGATAGGGACTGCATTGATTCTGTAAATCACTTTAGGTAGTGTAGACATTTTAACAATGTTGATTCTACCTATCCAAGAGCATGGTAGGGTTTTCCATCTGTTTACATCCTCTGCAATTTCTTTTCTCAGTGTTTCATAGTTCTCTCTATATAGGTCTCTCACCTCCTTAGTTAAATATGTTCCTAAATATTTAATTTTCTTTGGTGCTATTTTTTGTTGAAATCTGTTTTGTGACCTAGGATGTGATCAATTTTAGAGAAAGTTCCATGAGCTGATGAGAAGAATGTATATTCAGTGTTATTTGGGTGGAGTGTTCTGTAGATGTTTGTTAGGCCCAGATGTTCCAGAGTCCTGTTTAGGTCCATTGTTTCTTTGCTTATTTTCTGCTTGGAGGATCTGTACAGTTCTGTCAGTGGGGTATTGTAGTCCCCAGCTATTATGGCATTGCTATTTATTATGTTGTCTAGATCTAGCAGTATTTGCTTTATTTAGCATCTGGGTGCTACTGTGTTGGGTGCATAAATATTTAGGATTGTTAAGTCTTCTTGTAAGATTTTTCCCGTCACCTCTATATAGTGACCATCTTTGCCTTTCTTTACTTTAGTTGCTTTAAAGTTTATGATATCTGATATAAGACTGGCTACCCCAGATTTCTTTCGGTTTCCATTTGCTTGGAAAATTGTATGCCATCCCTTCACCTTGGGTCTCAACGAGTCCTTGTGTATAAGATGTGTTTCCTGGAGACAGCAGATACTTGGCTTGTATTTTTTAATCCATTCAGCCAGTCTATGTCTCTTCAATGGGCAATTCAAGCCATTCACATTTATTGAGAGAATTGATATTTGGGGTGGATTTCTGTTTATACTAGTGGGTAGACTCTTATTGTTTTGTTTTACCTCTAGAGCCATTGTGGAATCTGGATTCTAGACTTTTAGCTTTTGGGTAATTTTACATTGGTTGGTGCCTACTGCACTGGTTAGTGTGCCATGCAGGTCTGAGTACTTCTTGCAGGGTAAGTCTGGTCTTTGCAAATTCTATCAGTGATTGCTTGTCTGGAAAAGTCTTTATTTGTCCCTCATATAAGAAGCTTAATTTTTCAGGATAATGAATTTTGGGTTGGCCATTGTTTTGTTTTAGAAGACTGAGGATGGGTTCGCAGTCCCTTCTGGCTTGTAAGGTTTCAGTTGAAAAATCTGCGGTTAAGCTGATAGGTTTCCCTTTGAAGCTTACCTGATGTTTTTGCCTTACTGCTCGAAGGAGTGCCTCTTTCTAGTTTACTTTGGCCAGTCTAATAACTATGTGGTGTTGGTGATTGCCTTTTCACATTGAGTCTCCCAGGAGTCCTGTGTGCTTCTTGTACCTGGATATAGAGATTTCTGGGTAGGCCATGGAAATTTTACTCTATTATTCCTTCACATAAATTTTCCAGTCCTTGCGAATTTTCTTTCTTGCCCTCAGGGATGCCTATGATTCTTACGTTTGGCCTCTTTACATAATCCCACATTTCTTGTATGCTTTATTGGTGCCTCTTGCTTTTGTGGTCTTTCTCTTGAACTGATTTATTTAGTGCATGGGAGTTATCTTCCAGCTCTGAGATTTTTTCCTCTCTGTGATCCAGCCTATTCTTAAGGCTTTCCACTGTGTTTTGTAGATCCTTGAATGCCTCTTTCATTTCTGGTATTTCTATTTGATTTTTCTATAATACTTCAATTTCTTTAGAAAATTTTTCATTCATTTCTTGCATTGTTCTTGTGGTTTTTTTGTGCTTGGATTCAATTTTCTCTTGAATTTGATTGCATTTTCTTACAATCCATAAACAAAATTCCTCTTTTGTCATTCTACCCATTTCATTTAAGTTGGTATCCATTGCTGAGGGACTAATGATTTCTTTTGGGGTGACTTTTCACTCTGATTTTTCATGATTCCTGTCTTCTTTCACTAATTCTTTCTTACCTGGCCTCTCGGTTGAGAGCTGGGGGTGTTAGGGCTAGTTTATGGCCCTGTCTCTGAGCTCCCAAATATCATTCCCTGGCAGAGACAGGGAGAGGAGTACTGGTCTGTATTGCATTAGGTGTATTTTAGCATGTTTGGTGCACCTCTTGGGTTACCTCTGACCTGTTGTCTTCACCTCTTCCCAGTGGAGTGTAGTGAGTTTGTTCTCTGAGCTTGAGCTCCAAACTGGTGGATTGTACTTGAAGGTATGAATCCATTACTCCCTAACAGCTTGAGATGGAAGGCAATATTTTTAGCTGTGGGGTTGTTCCTGCTGTCATTGATTGTAGTTTGTGTGGAGAAGCCAGTTACCTAGGTATTCTAGTATGCCTGTGGCTGTCTCTGGTCCCCCAGGTGGGGTAGATGAAAGCCCCAAGCTTTGAGAGGGGCCTTGTAGCTCCCAGGGGCTACTTTAACTCTGCTCCTCCTTAGGTTGGAGGAGAAGCAAAATAGTTTGTAATTGCACTGTGAGTGCTAGATTAAGTCAATTCTACACAGCTCAGAGGTTGCTTATCCAGCTGCTGGTGGGGGAGCTGCAGCTATGGAGTTCAGAGCTCTCTCTTTCTGGAGGGCTGCTTCTGATGGGAGGGGCCAGCTGGTGTGATGGCTGGGGTTTCTAGCCAGGATTTTTCTTCTCTTTCCACAAGCTTGGGCACTTTCCCCTCCAATGGGACCACTTGTGGGCTCTCAAGTTTCCCTACAGTTAGTGTATCTGGCCCTCTGACATGTATCTCCACATGTCACTGGCTGATAGGCGGATCTCCAATTGTGCACCCCTTTTCCAACACTAGACTCCAACGTGAGGCAGGTAGGCGTCTCTATTTCCAAGAGTGTCTGCCAGGGGTATGTTCCCAGTGGGGGGAATAGTGGCAGCTGAAGGCACTCTTGGATTGAGTGAAACTCCCTAATAAAGTGGGCAGGGTTAGGGGGAGCTGCTCTGGTTCAGCCTGTGGCACTTGAGGCATTCCGTTGCCATGAGAACCAGTACTTATACAAAATGAGTCACTATGGCAAGCAACCTTCAAAATGACCGATCTCTGGGGTAAGGTTGGGCTGAGACCTGAAGAGTAGGCACTAGGACCAGCACATAGAAGGCAGGTAGGAGAAGGCCAGAGCCACGGAGGCAGGACTCAGTGGATGGGCTGTAAACTGTTTCCAATACACAAAGCTCCCACCAACACAGGTCAGGGGCCTTGTCCTTCCTGGAACCCAAGGAGGCAGCTATCCACAGCCACCAAGTGTATAGCTTGTCACACCCAGGCCGAAGAGCCCCCAGGCCAGGGGTGGAATGAAGGTAGAGGCCTATCTAACAGTCAGCTCCAGGAGGGAGATCTTAAAGATGGCTGCCAACTTCCAGTCTGGCATATAGCAGGGCTCAGATCACACTGTGAATACAGCTCTTCTCTACCTACCTGGGTGCCACAGAGGAAATTGCTGGCAGCCCCTAAGGGCATATCCCGTTGCTCTCCATTCAACTCTTGTGCTCTGCTCTCACTGACTTCCAGTGGTGAGGTGCCCATCTCCAGATTCCCATGTACTGTCCTTGGAAGGTGTATCTCAGCCCAGTCCTTACCCAGCCCTGGGCAGTCCCTGTACCATGCACCCAAGAGTTCTGTATGGTGCCCACAATTGCTTCCTCTCCTCAGAGCCTGCTGTCTCAAGCAACAGCTTTGCACCAACTCTGCTCTTATCCCTGACTGATTGAATGGGAAGTCTGTGGGGTTGGTGCGTGACTACCTATAGGTCAGGTCGCACTGTGCTGACCTGGCCAGCGTGTCCTTCCCGCGCTCTGGTCTCTATTGTATTCCCTGTGTTCTCTGATCTTTGTGAATGAATCTCCCTGTCACCTGTTCTCTTGGGCTGAGTGTCCCATGATGCTTCTCTGTAATTTCATAATGCTGTTTCAGAGTAAGCGATCCACGTGCAGGCAGCTGTTGGTGTAGTTCATGTCCTTCCCTGGGAGTGGTGAGGTGGGAGATCTCTACCAGACCACCATTTTTTCTCTCTCTATAGCAATTATATTAATGAATTTAGTTTAAAAATTGAGTGTGTTGGGCCGGGCGCGGTGGCTCACGCCTGTAATACTAGCACTCTGGGAGGCCGAGGCAGGAGGATCACTTGAGCTCAGGAGTTCGAGACCAGCCTGAGCAAGAGTGAGACCCTGTCTCTAAAAAAAAAAAAAAAAAAAAAAAAATTGAGTGTGTTATATGATATGTCATGTTAAGAAATTCTTCAGTCACCCTTGCAAATTGGATTACCCAAGATATTAGAAAATTAACATCATTATTGAAAAAAAATATTCATTTTAAAAACATAGCTATAAATGTTAGTTCAATATTATTTTCTATCTTGACACTATCAAATAGGAATATAAGGTAAGCCATAAATGAAAATTGCATATGTAATTTTAAATTTTCTGGTAGGTATTTTAAAAAGAGAGCACAAATAAATTGGTGAAATTACTTTTAATAACATATTTTATTTAATTCAATATATCTGAATATTTGTATTTTATTATACAATCAATGTAGTATATTAAATTCATATATGGCATTTTCCCCCATACTGATTCTTTAAAAACTGGTTTGTTTTTTCCTTTAAAGCACACTTCAATTTGAACTAACTGTATTTCAAGTGCTTAGATGCATCTTTCTGCTAGTGACTAGTGTATTGGACAGTAGAGCTTTATATTTTAGACATCTCAATGAATATAATATCTAATGGTTAGCATATAGATGTTCCCATAATGATCCATCAAATTAACTCCATATTTTCCCTTTTGAACCCAGCAGAGGTCTGGGAGAATATTCTTTGCCATGAACAATCATGATAAAAATCTCAGGACTATTTCCTTTCAGGTTGTCAATTTTTAACCAGCAGTAAGCAGATAATACAAGACAATGTGTTGGACATTAGAACTATGAGTATGATTAAAGGACCTTATTATTATCAGCTAAGATAAGACATAAAGAATTATGTCTAATACACTGTGGAAAGTGCTGCAGTGTTAAATACAGAACATAGACTAAAAACAAAAGAAGAAAGGAACAAATTTAGTAGCAATGAAGACTTGGATCAGATAATTCCTTAAGAATTCTTATTTGAAATGGATCTCCAATGTCAAAAATCTCAATAGCCTTGATCTAACTTTCAGTTCTCATCCAACCCTGGGTTACTGAACATACATGGAAAAAGTCATATGATATTAAATATGGTACCACTCTATTTAAAGTCAAAGTCTGAAATTTCAAATGGACTCTCGATGTCATAGGAAATCCATTTATGTTTCTGCAACCACTACCCTATTCGCCACACTGTCCTTTATACTTTCAACTTCCTGAACCTCCAACTTATTTATAATTCATCAGAAGGAACACTTCCTTCTTCTGAGAGAAAATAAAAGCCATGGACAGATATTAACTTCACACAAATCTACAAATATCTCTGTAACACACTCATCTATTTCATTATAATTTTCTACCCTTTTACTGTCGAAAATATGTGTCCTTTCCTGATCAAAACTCTACTCTCCAACTTTGCTGTTCTGAATTGCTTAACTTCTCTCCTATTGTAGGACCATGATCTAACAATTGTAATTTCTTACTCAATGTCCTTTATATATCAATTTCTTTTCCCTTTTCTATCTTCTCCCCATGTACATTTAAACATGTTATGTTTGTCACATCTCAAAAATAAATGAATAAAAAACCAACAACACAAAGTCATTGCTTTGCTTCCATACTATTTCTTGCATCCAATATTTTTAATAGCCAATATTTTACAATGTGTTTCCATCTTCATTATTTTCGATTTTCATGACCCTGCCATGCTTGGCAGATTCTATTCTACCTTCTTACCCTTATTTGATGTTCTCGCTAATGTCACAAGTTACTTCTGTTCCCCTAATCTCAATGGAGACAGTTCATTATCCTTATCATCTCCTTCTTTCCTAAAAGCAGTACTTCTCTTCTCTTCCATTACTTCCATTATTTTGGCCATTCCCCCTCCGCCTTCCTTGCTAGATCCCAAATATGTTTCTGCACTTCAGGAGTTCTCGCAGACTATCTCCTCCCCTCATGTTTCTTCACAGTCTTTATCAGAAATATACACAATTGTATGCTTTCATGTACCATAGTTACTAAATCTGTATTCCTAATGCAAATCTTATTCTCCAAACTTAGGCCATATATCACATTACCTACTGTATCACACTCTGGATTCTCTGTAGTCAACTAAAATTTAACTTATTCCAACCATAACTGATTATTTTTTCCCCAAATTGCTCATCCTCCTATATTCTCAAATTTACTTCATAAAATCACAATTTAGCCAGTTTTTTTAAAATCAGAAAACCATGTGTGCCCTTGACTTTTCACTCTCCATTTTGATTCCCATTCATCACCCCACATTCCTTGTTATTAGTTGCATGCTTCTCTTTCTGCCTCCACTATGTCTACCGTTACTATTCAGTTTATTTATTTACAATGCCACTTATATTGTTTAGGCTGACAGAATCAGATTCATAACTTAAAGATAGCTGTGAAGTGGAGAATTCTCGGGAGAAGTCCAGTATTATAGATAAGTTTGGTTTATATTATGAAAATTCAAGTAAGAGATGAAAACATGATGTCTACCTATGTTTCATTTTCCAGAAATGTCACATGACCATTCTTGGCTGAAGAATGATTAAGGACAATAGGGCAGTAAATGTGGGTGGAGTAGCCAGTACAAAGTTTCTCCAACAGTTTGTGTTTTTGTGTGTACAGTGGTGTGTTTGTGTTTGTGTATAGTTGCATGTAAAAGTACAAAGATATAATTGTATCATGACATGAGGAATAAATGAGCATAAATCTGGTGGTCTACCCCACACAATTATGTGACAATTTTATTATTATCTATTTTATAAATATTCAAATAATACCAAATTGTAGAAATAAAAAATCTAGTTTCACCATATTTCATCTTCAAAGACCGAAAAATTGGTGCAAAAATAATAGATAGATAGAGTCAGATTGTCAATGTCTATTTTTACCAAGGAATATTTCTGTGTGCTTTACTCTCTTCCAGTATAAAATTCCATTATTTCTATACATTCAAAATATATGAATTATGAAAATTAACCATTTGAAAAGCACACATTAAAATTGTATGTTAGACAAATGTACATATCTTATAATTCCTTAATTTTCAAAAGGAAGAAGAAAAGATAATAAACAAAATATGTATTACCAGAATAATCCTTTTTCTGGTATAAAGACTTTCTTAATTGAAATATTAACATGATGGTATTAAAATAATATAATTCATTCTACTTGGAAATAGTCATCTATACATAATGAATCTGGAGATCTCAAAAGTATCAAGCAAAAGGTGGAATTGTTGTAGATGGAGGAGTCAAGGAGACAGTATTTGGAATAAGATTATGACTAATTCTTCATCATTACTCAAGTAGAGTGAAAAAGAACTTTTGCAGCAGCTAGAAAATTACTTAAAAAAAAATTCTCCAGATCTGATTATGACACAAATGACAAATTAATTTCCAAGGATTACAATAAGATTGCATATCATTTCATTTTAAATTTTATGACTGATTATATTCTTACATGGGATATACATTTTTTCTGTTTGGCTGCTAGTAACTGATATGAGAATGATAATGCATGTTGAAATTTATATTTCATAATTACATTCCTATTTCACTTTTTACAATTTCTTTATGAATTATTTTAAAAACATACTTAATAGTAAATGTTAAATTATCAAATTATACATGGGGATTAATACTGATAATTAAATATTATCAGTATTGTTACTTTGCTCTGGCAATGCATAATTAAATAATAATGATAATAGAGTTGAAAAACAGAGAAGATATAAAAGCAAACAAGGGAGAAGGGGAAGGAGATGGATTTAAATAATTTTAAATTTATATATTATTTTAAAATTTATAAAGCACTTTTAAAAATAATTTTCTTGATCATACCCTTACATCAAAATTATTCAATATCTAATCCAACTCAGCAACCTTCTCTCAGGGTCATGCATTAAACCTCCATATCACAGGAATTATATTTATTAAATAAAAGACCCCAAGACCTGAATTTCAAGGTCAGATTGACAGATTTTTTTTCTTTTAATTCTCTCACTCTTTTATTATAAATTCATGTTTATTTTTATCTCTTGTTCTTGATATTTATCTAGAGTTACTATACTAAACAGCACTTTGTTTCATATAGCCTCTATGTTGATGGTCAGCTATTTTAATAATTTATCTTAAAATTAAATACAGTGGAGAGGAAACAGTGCTGAGCAATGAATCCTTCTACCAGTCTACCCAGCTACTATGAAATCCACATAGACAACAATATACTCCTTAAGAGTGAGTCATATAAGTGCCAAATAGGATTCTTAAAGTCAAATCTATCTATTATTTCATCTAAATGATTGGTGACAGACTCTCTCAGAATGTATAATACAAGTGCTAAACACTGATTCTGGAGCTAAAAGTACTTCACTATCTTAAATTTCTTCAAACCACGACAACACATGGCAACAAGCGTAAGAAAAACATCATGACATCATCATCATTATAAAAAATAACACCACCATATTACAGATGGTGGATTGAGAAAATAGTGTCTGGTCCTTGATTTCATAGATGAACCGCTGTCCTAGCCTTTGCCTGCCTACTTCCATATATTTTTTGTGATATAATTTTGTGTCTCTATTTTTTAAACCACTATTAGTTTTGCTATGTATAAAATATAACATGCAGCCTAAGGATTTTTAAAAAATCTTTACATATTTATTTTTTATGTTTGCATTATAAATTCTCTTCTTCAGTGTAAACTGAATGAGGGCAGAGAAAAAGACTATTTGGGGCATTGTTATATCCCTGATGCATACAACAGTACCTAGAATGTGGTAGGCACTCAATAAACCTTAATATTGTTCAATATTTAATAATATATTGTAACTCTACAAGAAATTTGGAAATTTAAAATTATTGGAATATTTTTTGTAAAGCATTAATTATCAATTATCCCAGGAAACAATAAACTTGAATAGACTAATTAGCAAAGAAGAAATTATTTAAAAAGTTTAAATATTTAATAATAATGAAATAAAAACTTCTGGTTCCAGCAATCTGTTAACTAGACAGCCAGAAACTCTTCCCACTGCAGATACCTAGAAATGTCATGTACAGTTTTAACATCTCTTCAAATGCATAGGTTCAAATCAAATTAAATTAGATTAAAACTCTTGGGGCCGGGAATACAGAAGAGCATAAATCAGTTCACTCAGCACATAGTTAAGAGGATGCACTGGCTACTCTGGAATGGTACAAAGGATACTCCCTAGTAACCAAAGCGTCTGAGCTTTAACATCTATATGGGGGGAGGGACATGAGATCTAAGCCCCTGGACGATGAAAGTAAAATTTAGACCCGCATAAATGCAGGAATCCTCAAAGAGCTATATAATTAGTAAAAGGGTGAGCAGGGAGAAACAAAGAACTTGCCTAAAAGCAAAAGAAGATGACAAAGAAGCCTTTCTATCACTACCTGATCTTTAGGTTGAAAAAAAAATCCTGTCTAGATAATTTGTAACCATGAACTATACCACACATGGTTTTGAAGTTGAAATTTATGCCCAACCTGTTGGTACTGAATGCCTACCTTGAAAATTTATCCTAGGTGTCAGTCCCTAAATATTGACACTCCTTGAGCTCCCAGAAAAACAAATGTGAAACCACTCTTCAGGGTCAAGTCCTTCACCAGGGCTGCACAGGATCCATAAGTTAGCTCCTCAGGTAAAACTGTTCATTTTGAAATATTAAAAAGCAATTAAAAAAAATCATCATTTCCAATAGAGTAAATTTAGATTAATAAGTGTTTCGTGTGTGTGTGTGTATGTGTGTGTATATAGGATTAAATGATTTGAATATGAACTTTAGCTTTCTAAAGCTCCCAGAGAAAAAGTTAAAGGATTTTTTGTAACTTAGAATCCAATAAAATAAAATTTAATTTTATTAAATTGAAGGAATTTTTAATGTTTCATTTGGAACCCAAAGAAATTAGAACCAAAATAAAAATGTGTCCTTTTTTGAACTAATGCCCAAAAAATTGAAGCCCAGTATCAATTCTGATCCTCTGCAGTGCTAATTCAGCTTGATCTTAGCTCCTGGCATCTTGTGTAGATTTCCCCAGGGAAATAAAGTTACCTCCATACCTATAGGCTCAGACATCTTTTTCTGAAATGGAAATGGTTCCTTTAAGACAGAGAAAGTTGAATTAGTTCAACAATAAGTCTTCCATGTTTTCTTCTTAGGAAAAAAAAGTCCAAAATAGTAACAAAATCTGCAAGATTTAACTGATCCACACTCACAAAATTTAGAAATACAAGCAAATCCACAGCTTTTAGAAAAGTCACCCCAGGCCAAATTTTGTTCAACCACCATGATATCATATTCACTTAGGCAGATATCAGGGTAGAAGTAATTTTATGTAGTAAATGTTTCTTCTCAGAATGAATGTATTTACAGGAAATCTTGATTTCAGCTTTTCAGGGATAACAGTGTCCATCATTTTGATTACTTTGTCTCTTTATCCTTCCTGCCCTTTTGATTCTGCACCAAGTTAAACTTCGCCATCTGCTTTCTCCTTTTACTTCTGAATTGTTAAGGTCTTCTGGAGAAATTCACAAAACTGTACCAATAGCTTCTGCTATATTTTCATGGTTTTTAACCTCTAGTGATTCATTACAGCTCCATCTGCCAAACTTTCATTCACTTCTAATACCCTTTTTGTATATTCCTCACAACATTAATCCATACATTTCCTCTATGCTCAACCTTAAAATCTCATACTGGTCCATTTTTTTAAGTTGTCTGACTTTGTATTTTATAAGAAATCATACAAACAAAACACAGCAAAAATAAAATATTTAGGAATTTATCCACATACTCACAATTTTTTTTGAGAAAAAATCTTCAAATGGTGTGGACTTTTCCTAGGACTTTAAATATCACAAAAATTGTAAGAATTTAGAGACAATGAATGATTTATCACTACTTAAATATTAAAAGTTAGAACCTTAAACATTCAAAGCCATTTTTATTGGTTGAATTGAGCAGATATAATGTTTCACTTATATTAATTTGTACTTTAAACTAATTTCATAATCTTATCAATGATACTTAACCAGCCATCACTATTTTAGTTAAATAATTTTAATAAAAATGCCTTTAGTTTATTTCTGTATCATTTTCCTCTACCTTCCTTATAGAACTCCTGTACTTTGTAGTCCTGCTCCAGAACACATGTGCATGTTTGCACAAACACACACACACACATATACACAAACACACACTTTTTCTGTTTTATGATACCTATTCACTAAAGAACAGAGCAGTCACAAGGAAGTTGGCCCTACTATATGACCAGGGTAAATTACTGTACTGAAAGTCTGCTGTTAGTAGTTGTTTCTGACATTGTGAATCTATGCCAAACCTTAGAGTTTAAAACTACCAGGATCAATACCTATAACATCCCTGTGGTATCAAGTGTATCCCTCTGTAAAGCAAGCTTGCAAAGGACCAGCAACAACTTCTAGATAATAAAACTGTCCATTCAACAACCTCCTCGGGGGAGCAAAACCAGTAGCTTCTCTTATTCTATCTATAATCGCTCAGGTCTCTATAGTAAAAGGAAGCAGCAAGAAGGGGACTGGAATGTGTGTTGCGTGAGTCCACCTCTGATGTCAGCTACAGAGGTAAAATTCCAACTTATCCAAACGCTACCTATTACTAATATTTTTTTCTTGTCCAGAAACTCACGGAAATCCTTGGTGTATTTCTGGGGTCTTTCTATTTGAAGACAACCCTCTATTCTCAAGACATATTTTTGCACCTAAGGGAAAGAGGATGGAGGCAAGGAAATATCTGTTGCTCTCTTGATATTGAAGTAGTTTATCCTCTACAAAGATTTTCCTAAATTGTAGGTAATTAAATATGAAATGGTCAATTTCTTATCAAAAGTCAAGTTTATTATATCTCACACAAGAAGCAGTACAGTTAACCAAAGTATGTGCCTAAACTATCAACACAGTTTTGCCATCTTAATAGTAGCTTGTTTATGCCAGCAGTGAAGAAGCCTGGAGAGCAAGTGGTGATGAAATCATGAAAGGTGTTTTCCACAGCTTGTTGAGAATTGACTATTTTTCCTTGCAAGAAGTGGTCTGAAGCCTGGAGGAAGTGGCAGTCAGTTGGTGCAAGTTCTGGAGAATATGGTGGATGACAGAGAGTTTCCAAGTCCAGCTTCTGTAGTTTGAGCAGTGCTGTTTGTGCAATGTGTGGTCGAGCATTGTCTTGCAAAAGGATTGGCCTGTCTCTAGTGACCAATCTTGGCTGCTTAATCATAGACACCTTCATCATTCCATCCAATTGGTTGCAGTAGACATCTGCTGTAATCTATTGACCAAGTTTCATGAAGCTGTTGTGGATAATACCAGTGCTGGACCACCAAACAGACACCATTAGCTTGTTTTGATGAATATTAGGTTTTGGACTGTGTTTTGGCACTTCATCTTTATCCAACCATTGTGCCAAACACTTGTAATTATGAATAATAATCCATTTTTCATCACAGGTAACAGTACGGTGTAGAAATGGTTCGCCTTTATGTCGTGAAAGCAAAGAAAGGCAAGCTTTGAGATTTCTCATCTGATGCTTGTTTAATTCATGTGGAATCCATCTATTCAGCTTCTTTACCTTGCCAATATGTTTCAAATGGTCCAATATGTTGAAATAATAAATTCAAACCTTGCTGCTAATTCATGTGTAGGTTGAAATGGATTCTCTTCCACTGCAGCTTTCAGCTTATCATTGTCCACCTTGGTCTCAGGTCACCCATGTGACTCATTTTCAAGATTAAAATCACCAGAACAGAACTTCTCAAACCATTGAAATACTGTGCATTCATTAGCCACATCCTTCCCAAATACTTCGTTGATCTTTCAAGCTGTCTGCACTGCATTTCTTCTATGATGGAACTCATATTCAAAAATAACATGAATTTTTGACTTATCCATGGTTTCACAAAAATTGCTCTTAAAAAAAGTGTAAAAGATAATCACAAGCCAAAACATGCATTTGCAACAGTGAGGATGTACCTTCACAGTAAAAATAAAACAAGAAGTTTCAAAGTGAAATGTCAGAGATATCAACTGTCAAACTTAGTACTTAAGGGAATCAGACATTTCATACTTAATAACCTAGTTCTACTTCTTTCAACATTACAGGCCAGACAAGTTTCTCCTGTAGCTCTTTAGCTTCTGTATTTCTCAGGAAAGTTATCAGAGGAGATTACATGAATGCATTAAGACATAGAGTCTAAAATTATTATACATATTTAAGTGGCATTTCTTTTTATTATTGATGGATGTGTTGTATAGTTTTCAATCACTTCGAGTATGTCCAAATTAGAGCCTATCTATGTCTTAAAAATATCTTGAATCTACTCAATACTCATTGCATTGACTTGATTTTGCAGATTAACTGTTTTGTGAAAGAAAAGCCACCAAACTAACCTCCAGGGATCTTTTCAATTATGTCTGTTAGATATTAACACACATAATTAATGTTATTCTTAATTTATGTTTATCTTATCAACTCTTCTTACATTTGTGAAATTTGTTATGATGTGGCTTTCATTAATATTAAAATAATCTCAGAATTCATATAATTTAATGCTGAAAGAGCACTGAGAGATCATAGTAAAAATCACTTTGTTAGTTAAGGAAACTAAAACAAAATAAGTTAAGAAGCAAATTAATCAATGGCAAAACTCAGTTTCCTGATACTTTGCCAAAGGTTCTTTCTGTTACTTTAAGCTTATTTTTTTTTCATCTCCTAATTCCAAAACTGCCACAACTATAAATATGTGTGCTTACAGTAAAAGTAGCACTTCAGTAAAAATCAGCATCCTTTATAATGAGTCCAGCTAAAGATTTTAATAAAACTTCAATTCAATTAGTGAAGTGTTTATTTAGAACCTAATCATGCTCATTATTCAAAGTTTTCTCAAATCATCCATAAATACCCTGTCATGGGGGACCTAATTCATTTTCTAAACTATGTATTCGAAGACTGGTATTGTTAGAAGTTTTGAATTTTAAGTTAAATTTTAGGCAAAGCCTGTATTTAGAGGAAATCATCCTATTTCCAGTGACAGTGCCTATATTGCTTTGTATTGTTTTGGTTTGGTTTTTTTGTTTTAGTAACTCCTATTGCTTGCACATGAGTTAAATGTATTTATGTTGCCCTCCTGTCAAAGGTTGTTACTGTCTTCTGATAGTATATTTGAATATCTTATTGTCATCTGCATGTAGAGATTATCTGAGCCAGCATGGATGCTTTACAATTATCATTACTCTAATGATGTTGAACTCTTTGCTGGTGATCTTTTCTTCCACCAAATATAAACTCTTGAGAGATTTCTCCTCTGAGAATTTAGGAAAGGGCTTTTAATCCTGATTTGCCCTAAACTAGCTCATAACTTGAATGTTATTTACCACCTTTGCATTTATAAAATGAGGAATTGAATGCTAGCTAAGTACTATCAAAAGTCATTCATAAATTAGTTTGCCTCAGGGTGTAAGAAAAGGTAAATTTAACAAAACTTGATTAAGCAATAAGAATAAAGGCATGTCTGCCTTTAACTAGTCTTTCAATGTTTCTCTGTAGAATGAGGTTATACACATTTCCCGACATCCAAGGACAATTTGGAAATTTTGATTTGCCTCTAACTTGTTGATCAATGTCCCACAAGATATTATGCCGAACAACTAGAGACTATTCACTGATTAAAAAATAAAGCTTATGGTACTGTCAAAAATCTGTATCTTTTTTTGTGTGTGTTTCCATGGTGAAAACTAATCTAAGGATTCTTTAGCATTGCAAGAGTTCTGTGAAACCATCCATGAGCATGCTAGGAACTGCTGTAAGGTACCCAATCATCAATGTGAAATAGTTCTTTATTGAATATATCCATGATATTTGACAGTATTTTTGTTTATCCTCTTTAAAGACTAGCTAAGATATATAAACACAATTTCAGAGGAAGTTATCTGATATTGTGTTGGAATGGTAAGTTTCTGCAATATAAAAATATCTGCACTCACATATGTGTGTTTGTTTATAGACATTGCATTAGTATATGAAGATTGCTGGCATCAAAATAGTCATTAAATAAGAAGCTCAAGGATAATATCTGAAAAGCTGATAAAATATCTACTCAGGAAAATGATTGATAAAATGATAAATAATATGTAACATTATTATGTAGACTAGAGAAATTTACTGTAAACCTGAATTTCTATCTGAATGTAGTGGCAGATCTTTAAGATTTAAGAAAAATAATAAACAATAAATTAAAAATATGAAAAATAAAACACAATCTTTGTGATTTATTTTGGCTGAAGTTCAAACAACTTAATCTAACCTTACATAAGTGTCTTGAATAAAAATTCAAAACTGAGTTGATTACTGTTCTGAAGTCAGTTTCCATTAGAAGCACATGAAGGTCATTAAAGTTGGTTTTATATTTTTAACATTTAAGAAATATTGTTATATAAATAGATGCTCATCCTGAAGAAAAAGAACAAGATTAAATTTAGAAAGCAGGAAAGAAATAGAGGTGGAGAGAGGGAAAAAGAGTAGGACACAGAGACATATTATGTCATGGGAATTAGAACTATAAATAGAACAGATTTTTAAATAACATTTTCTTGATTAAAATATATTTCTTCTAAAATAAGTTTTTTTTTAAAAAGAATAAAATTACAAGTAAGGAAGAAATAGTGGCTCAAATACACTTAAGGATTTGGGCAGTTAGAGTTTTCAGGAAGGTTTCTAAAATGATTCATGATAAATTGAATAATCATTAATGAAAAATTAAGTGGAAAATAAATCATAATAGTCAGTTAATAGCTACCAAATTTCACAACTTGTTAAATCAAAACTATCAAATATCTATGTACTTGATGTTACAGAAATAATTGTAGTGACCTCAGTATTTCTAAGATAAATTTGCTGTTCATCATGTCTCATTCATATTAATGATAAAGAAGAACATGTAGAGCTTTGGGTTTTGAATTTATTATAAATTCCTTTCCATGAAGATAATGAAACATTTCTGGCAATATAATTCATAGTCATTTCACTTTTTGTGTGTTCTCAAAGTCACTTGTCCTATAGAAGCAGAGCTTATTAGATCTTGCTTGAGTGGTTGTTACAAGAGTACTATTCTCTTGTGTCATGTCTATGGAGCTCAATTGTATTTAATTACACTGCATTAAGTGAAGCATATTGTCCTTATATACCTTATTATTCTACATGTAGCACAATAAACTGATTCAAAATTTCAGGTAATATGTTGCTTAGAACACATAGTTCACACACAGAGAAAAACACTAAATATGTATGTATGTGTGTGTATTATTTAAATGGAAAAAAATTGACATATTATCTGTATTATTTATAGAATGACCTTTTTTACTCTATGTGTGTCATGTCACATTCTAAACCTAACCATAATGAAAGAATTGGCTTTTTCACAAAAGATATTTTTAAATTGTCATAGTAAAGTTAATTCACGTTAAATAATTTTACTGTAGTTTTTCTTTTGAGTAAAAAAAAATGACAAAATAAAACACATAATACCTTGTTTTCCATATAGAATTATTTTTACCAAAGCAGATGCAAGAGAATATTTTAAGGGAAAAAAGTGCTATTTAGTACCTTCCTGTCTTCGTCCATTTGGGCTGCTATAACAAAATGTCATAGACTGGGTAATTTATAAACAGAAATTTATTGCTAACAGTTTCAGAGGCTGGGAAGTACAAGATCTAGACACCAGCAGATTCAATGTCTAGTGAGGGCGCTCTGCTTCATAGTTGGCACTTTGTTGCTGCATCCTCACATGGGGGAAGGGACAACAAGTTTCCTCTAGCCTCTTTATAATGGCATTAATCCCATTATTTGCCCATGACCCTTTTCTCAAGGTCACCTTCCAAAGCACCTACATTTTAAAAACCATCACCTTGGGGGTTAAGATTTGAACATATGAATTTTGAAGGGACACAAACATCCAGACCATAACACTGATTATTTCATTTGATTTTTCTACTACTGAAAATATATTCTAAGTGTTTACAAATATATATATTATGTACATATTTAAGTTTTGCCCAAATAAAAAGTAGTAAACTCTTGCTTACATGTATTATTTTAACATAAGGAAGGTATTGTCACTTAAGATATTTAAAATGCATCAATTTCATTATATTTAGAAACAGCAAGTATAACAGTGCTTAACTTTCTTTTCTTGGTGTCATAGAGTTCTGTGATATTGCCTAGTTCTAATATTACTGGATATGAGTCTTTGAGCAGTTATTAAAGTTCTTTAAATTGATTTTCTCATCTGTAAAAAGGAATTAATAAAGACTGTTTCCTAAATTTGCTCAGAGAATCAATGATTTAATATATATAAGGTATCTAGAATGCCAATTATTTTCATTGTTATTTTTATTAGCAGAAGAAATAAAACTGCCCAATGTTATAAATATTGTTATAAATATATTTATTTAATTAATAAGCAAAAAGACAATAGGTTCAACCTGAATTAGTCAAAATTAATGAAAAATTGTTTAATGTATTTCTTCTACATATGGATTATTATATATAAGTGTATAAAAATGAATTTTTTAATTATATTAAAGAACCCCAAACATATATATTCAAAGGAACATATTACCTTAAGAAAGTTTCTAGATATTTGAAATTTCATCACAAAAAACACTTTGGAATTTTATTTTTATTAATATTTTATTGTATTTCTGAAACTATGGGACTTCATTTGTAGAAAATATTCTCTAGTATCATCTTATGCCAAAAAGGTGCAATAATGGCTACAAAAGGAAATCATTTCTTTAAACAATGGAAGTTTATGTATAGAATTAATCTATACTTTAAAAATTCTATTTTGAGTATTACAAATTCATATACTTTTTATTAAAGTACTGTAATTTTTCAAACCTTTTTTCAAAAATATATCTATAGTTATTTCTGTTTATTTGACAGTTACTCCCTTTAGCTAAAATATTATTAACTTTTAAGGTAAGTTAATTCAGAAACTTTTTTGCATGCATAAAGATTTCCAAATATGTTACCTTATATATTTACATTTTAAACCTTTGAATCAAAGTAACTTTAAACCACAAATGCAGTGCTCTCCATAAATGCATTATTTTAAGGACATTAATATTTGGCATATGTATGCTTTTGATATATTAGATACATTAGAATGAGAATAATAAACAAATTGTTCAGCTTCTTCTCATAAATGGCCCACAGACAGCATAAACATTGTAAATAAATGCAAGTTAAAATGTAATTACAAAAGATGGCGATGCAATCCACAAAGAATAAATGAAAGATCTTGACTCCAAGAGGTAATTATGAAGATTTATCCCTTGGTCAAGGCAGGGAAAGTACAGGGACTTACATTAAAATTTTTCAAGCTTTTTTGCAGTATGAACACTGAATCAATTATGAATCTAAATTGATAAATAGATACAGGCATGGACTTCAGGTTAGCTACACCAATTTCAAAATTTATTGATTTTTCTTCTTAAGCTGCTAATTCAATGGTAACAAAAACCTGGGTTAGCTAAATATGGGCATTCATGTGACTGCCTATGAGCATTTAGTCAGATATAGCCATGAGCTCTTGAGTTGGATTTACTCTGTTAATGATATCGTGGCCATAAGTTTGAATTTTGAATATCAAGAGTAGAATTTCAATCACAGCTGAGTCATGAATTCATCAAAGGGTGTGTGTGGGGGGAGGGAAATAGTGGATTTTATGACTTTTAATTTTAGCTCAGACATGTATACAACTTTGAAGTTTTCATCCTTGTCCTTATGCCAAGAAAAAAGCTGAAACTAAAAGGCTCTTTTAAAAACCATCAGAAAATTTAAGTTACAGGGCAAATCAACACTCCAACAATCTGAGATTCAGGCAAATAGAATTGAAATCACATCTGAGATAGATTACCTGGAGTAGAAGCCTTTAGAACTATAAACAGGTAGCAGCACTTAGGTGGTAATGTGACTAATTGCTGGAGGCAGAGTGTGGCCTAGTGTGAAAATGAGAATTTTTGGGGACTTGGTTTTAGGGTGCTCCCTCCAACACTTCATGGGCTTTTCTCTAGGAGCCCCATCAGTTCCCTGAAGTGAAGAGTCAAGAAAACCCTTGGGAGAAGTAACCATTTTGAATGCACCCAGAGCAGTCTCACTAGCAAAGGCTTACTCAGCAAATGCAGAGGCATTATAGGAGCCTTATTCAATTCCAACCCCTCTAGCTTTACTTTCTCACCTAAGGTAGGGAAAGAAGCTGAAAAATACTTGTGAATATTACAGCCCAGCAGCACAGGCTCACTACAGAGGAAGTTTTATCACAGGATTGCATAGTAAAAGATAAAGATATAATGCAATCATATAAAATTCATAATTACAACCAGAAAGACAGAAAAAGAGGGCAAGAAAAAAGCAAGCATAACAAATGAAAAATCTTTACAAAGATGATAAGATGATAAGTATTAAATGAACTGTGGCAATAATCAATATAAATATGTAAAAAGAAAATAAAAATCCCAGGACCACCCTCCCTAATTCCTTATGCAAAGAGGAAGGTAAAGACCTCAGGCACCTGTGAAGGACTGACCCCACAAACCTTTCTCTAAGGAAATTTCTCACTGACCTCCCATGAACAAGGACATGCAAATTGTAATTTAGGTCTGCAGGCTACAGTCTAGCTCATAAAAGGGGTTGTTTGATTTTTTCTTGTTGATTTTCCTAAATTCTGTATAGATTCTGGTTATCAGCCCTTTATCAGAGGTGTAGCATGCAAATATTTTCTCCCATTCTGTAGGTTGTCTGTTCACTCTAGTGATAGTTTCCTTGGCTGTGCAGAAGCTTTTTAATTTGATCAGGTCCCATTTATTTATTTTTCTTGCTGCTGTGATTGCTTTGGGGTTCTTCTTCATAAATTCTTTGCCTAAGTCAATGTCCATAAGAGTTTTTCCAATGTTTTCTTTGAGAATTCTTATGGTTTCACTCTTAGGTTTAAATCTGTTATCCATTGCAAGTTGACTTTTGTGAGAGGTGAGAGGTGTGGGTCCAGTTTCAGTCTTCTACATATGGCCATCCAGTTTTCCAAGCACCATTTACTGAATAGGGAATCCTTCCCTGAGTGTATGTTTTTGTGAAATTTGTCAAAGATCAGATGACCATACGAGGTTGGTTTTATATTTGGGTTCTCACTCCTGTTCCATTGGTCTACGTCTCTGTTCTTGTGCCACCCCATGCTGTTTTTGTTACTATAGCCTTGTAGTATAGTTTGAGGTCTGGTAGATAGATGCCTCCAAACATGTTCTTTTTGCTTAAGATTGCTTTAGCTACACGGGGTCTTCTTTGGTTCCACATGAAGCATAGAATTATTTTATCTAGATCAACAGAAAATGTTGTTGGTATTTTGATAGGGACTGCATTGATTCTGTAAATCTCTTTAGGTAGTATAGACATTTTAACAACATTGAGTCTATCGATCCAAGAGCATGGTAGGGTTTTCCATCTGTTTACATCCTCTACAATTTCTTTTCTCAGTGTTTGTAATTCTCTCTCTATAGGTCTTTCACTTCCTTAGTTAGATATGTTCCTAAATATTTAATTTTCTTTGGTGCTATTGTGAAAGGTATTCTGTCTTTAATTTGTTTCTTGGCTTGATTGTTATTAGTGTATATGAAGTCTACGGATTTGTGTGCATTGATTTTTTTATCCTGAGACTTTGTTGAATTCATTTATCAATTCCAGTAATCTCTTGGTTGAATCTTTGGGGTTTTCTATATATAATATCATATAGTCTACGAAGAGTGAAAGTTTGATCTCTTCTGCCCCCATTTGGACACACCTGATTCCTCTCTCTTGTCTGATTGCTCTGGCCAGGACTTCCAGCACTATGTTGAATAAAAGTGGAGATAGTGGGCAACCTTATCTGGTTCCAGTTTTAAGGGGGAATGCTTTCAATTTTTCTCCGTTCAGTATGATATTGGCTGTGGGTTTATCATATATGGCTTTAATAATTTTGAGGTATAAGCCATCTATACCTATATTGTTTAGAGTTCTTATCATAAAAGGATGCTGGATTATGTCAAAAGCCTTTACTGCCTCTATTGAAAGGATAATATAATCTTTGTTCTTGCTTTTATTTATGTGGTGAATTACATTTATTGATTTGCATATCTTGAACCATCCCTGCATCTTGGGGATGAAGCTCACCTGATGGTGATGAATTATTTTTTTGATGTACATTTGAATTCGGTTTGCTAGGATTTTATTGAGAATGTTAGCATCTATACTCAGAAGGGATATTGATCTGTAGTTTTCTTTTCTTGTTGTGTCCTTTCCTGGTTTTGGTATGAAGGTGATAATGGCTTCATAGAATGAGTCGGGGAGGATTCCATCCTTCTGGATGTTTTAAAATAATTTCTGCAGTATAGGCACCAGTTCTTCTTTGTAGGCTTGGTAGAATTCAGGTGTGAACCCATCTGGTCCAGGACTTTTTTTTGTTGGAAGATTTTTTATTACTGCTTCAACTTCGATGCTTGATATTGGTCTGTTTAGAAATTGTTTCTTCCTGAGTGAGCCTAGGGAGGTAGTATGTTGCCAAGAATTTGTCCATTTCTTCCACGATTTCATATTTTCGGGCATAGATATTTTTGTAGTATTCGAAGATGATGTTTTGTATTTCCATGATGTCAATTGTGACCTCTCCTTTTTCATTTCTAATTGAGCTTATTAGAGTCCTTTCCTTTCTGCTTCTGGTCAACCTGGCAAGTGGCCTGTCTATTTTGTTTATCTTTTCAAAGAACCAACTTTTCATTTTATTAATCATCTGTATTGTTCTTTTGTTCTCAATTTCATTTAATTCTGCTCTGACTTTGGTTATTTCTTTTCTTCTGCTGGCTTTAGGATTGCTTTGCTCTTCCTTTTCCATTTCCTTAAGTTGATTCATTAGTTTACCGATTTTTGACCTTTCTGTCTTTTGGATGTGAGCATTTAAGGCTGTAAGTTTTCCTCTCAGGACGGCTTTTGCTGAATGCCACAGATTTTGATAACTTGTGTCACCATTATCATTTAGTTTGAGGAATCTTTTGATTTCCCTTTGAATCTCCTCCTTGACCCAATAGTCATTCAACAACAGATTGTTTAATTTCCATGTTTTTGGATAAAGATGTGAGTTTCTGTTGGAATGATTTCTAATTTTATTCTGCTGTGGTCTGAAAAGATAGATGGTATGATTTCTTTTTTTTCTGAATTTGTTTAGAAGTGTTTTGTGGCCTAGGATGTGATCAATTTTAGAGAAAGTTCTATGAGCTGATGAGAACGTATATTCAGTGTTATTTTGGTGGAGTGTTCTGTAGATGTCTGTTAGGCCCAAATGTTCTAGAGTCCTGTTTAAGTCCATTGTTTTTTTGCTTATTTTCTGTTTGGAGGATCTGTCCTGTTCCATCAGTGTGGTGTTGAAGTCCCCTGCTATTATGGCATTGCTATTTATTATGTTGTCTAGATCAAACAGTATTTTCTTTATGTATCTGGGCACTCATGTGTTGGGTGCATAAATGTTTTGGATTGTTAAATCCTCTTGTAAGATTTTTCCCTTCATCTCTATATAGTGTCCATTTTTGTCCTTCTTTACTTTTGTTGCTTTAAAGTTTATATCATCTGAAATAAGGATGGCTATTCCAGATTTCTTTTGGTTTCCATTAGCCTGGACAATTGTATTCCATCCTTTCACCTTGAGTCTGAATGCATCCTTTTGTGTAATGTGTATTTCCTGGAGACAGCAGGTACTTGGCTGTGTTTTGTTATCCATTCAGCCAGTCTATGTCTCTTCAATGGGCAGTTCAAGCCATTCACATTTATTGAGAGAATTGATATTTGGGGTAGATTTCTGTTTATTATGTTGGGTAGTTTCTTGTTCTGTTTTACTTCCTGAGTCATTGTGTAATCTGGGTTCTGGAGTTTTAGCTTTGGGTAGTTTTACATTGGTGATTGTCTGTTGTGCTGGTTAGTGCACAGTGCAGGTCTAAGCACTTCTTGCAAGGCCGGTCTGGACTTCGCAAATTCTATCAGTGATTGCTTGTCTGGAAAAGTCTTTATTTCTCCCTCATATAAGAAGCTTAGTTTGGTGGGGTTGGCCTTTGTTTTGTTTTAGGAGACTGTTGATGGCTCCCCATTCCCTTCTGGCTTGTAAGGTTTCAGCAGAGAAATCTGCAGTTAATCTGATAGGTTTCCCTTTGTAGGTTACCTGCTCTTTTCACCTTACAGCTCTGAGGAGTGCCTCTTTTGTGTTTACTTTGGTCAGTCTAATAATTATGTGATGTGGTGAATGCCTTTTCATGTTGAGTCTCCCAGGAGTCCTGTGTGCTTCTTGTACTTGGATATTCAGATTTCTGGGTAGGCCATGGAAATTTTCCTTTTATTCCTTCAAATACATTTTCCAGCCCATGAGAATTTTCTTCCTCTCCCTCAGGGATGCCCATGATCCTTATGTTTGGCCTGTTTATATAATCCCACATTTCTTGCATGCTTTGTTCATGCCTCTTGTTTTCGTGTTCTTTCTCTTCAATTGATTTATTTAGTGCATAGGAGTTGTCTTCTAGCTCTGAAATTCTTTCCTCTGCATGGTCAAGCCTATTCTTAAGGCTTTCCACTGTGTTTTGTATATCCTTGAATGCTTCCTTCATTTCTAGAATTTCTATTTGATTTTTCCATAATACATCTATTTCTTTAGAAAATTTTTCATTCATTTCTTGCATTTTTCTTATGATTTATTTGTGCTGGGATTCAATTTCCTCTTGAATTTCATTGAGCTTTCTTATAATCCATAAATGAAATTTCCCTTCTGTCATTCTACCCATTTCATTTGAGTTTGTATCCGTTGCTGAGGAACTGATGATTTCTTTTGGGGGTGACTTTTCACTCTGATTTTTCATGTTTCCTGAGTTCTTTGGCTGTTTTTTCTCATCTGGCCTCTTGGTCAAGAGCTGGGGGTGTTATGGCTAGTGTATTGCCCTGTCTCAAAGCCCTTGAGGTTCGTTCCTTGGCAAAGCCAGGGTGAGGAGTAGTGGCCTGTATTGCCTTAGGTGTATTTTAGCAAGTTGGGTGGATTTTGGGTTACCTCTGACCTGTTGTCTTTTCCTCTTCCCGGTGGAGTGTAGTGAGATTGTCCTCCCAGCTTGAGCTCCAAGCTGGTGGATTGTACTTGAGGGTATGAATCCACAGCTCCCTAATAGTTAGTTATTCTGTTATGTCTGTGGCAGGCTCTCATCCCCCAGTTGGGATATGCAAAAGCTCCACACTTTGGGAGGGGTCTTGTAGCTCCTAGGGGTTACTTTGACCCTGCTCCTCCTGAGGTGTGGGTAGAAACACAATTCATTTTGGCTGCAGCATGAAAGCTGAATTGGAAAAATTCTATACAGCTCAGAGGTTGCTTATATAGCCAAGTGTGTCTTTCCCTCTGATGTGCATCTCCGCGTGACACTTGCTCATAGTGGGATCTCTAGTTGTGCACCCCTTTTCCACCACTAGACCCCAAGGCAAGGAGGGTGGGGGTCTCCATCCCCAGCAGTCTCCACCTGGGGGATGTTCCCACAGGGGGAAATAGTGGCCACTGGAGGCTCTCTTGGATGGAGCAACATTCCCTAATGAAGTGAGCAGGGTTACGGGAAGCTGCTCTGGTTCAGCCTGTGGCTTTTGAGGCATTCAGTTGCCATGAGAACTGGTACTTATACAAAATGAGTCACTATAACCAGCAACTTTCAAAATGACCAATCTCTGGGGTACAGGAGGGCTGGGACCTGAAGAGCAGGCACTAGGACCAGCATGTAGCAGACTTGTCGGAGGCCAGAGCCGGGGTAGCAGGACCAGATGGATGGGCTGAAAACTGTTTCTAATACACAAAGGTTCTGCCACTACAGTTCCAGGATCTCATCCCACCTGGAACCCATGGATGCAGCTGTCCCTGGCCACCATGGGCAACCTGTCGCTCCCTGGCAGAAGAGCCCCTAGGCCAGGGCAGAGTGGAGCTAGAGACCTGACTTACAGCTCCGGGCGGGAGCCTTTAAAGATGGCTGCCACCACCAACCTGGCACACAGCAGGGCTCAGATCGTGCCTGAGAACGCAGCTTTTCTCAACCGGCCTGTGTCCCGTGGAGGCAATTGCCAGCAGCCCCTAAGGGCGTTTCCCTCTCTGCGTTCAACTCCTGGGCCTGGTCCTGCTGACTTCCAGAGGCACGGTGCCAGCCTGCGGATTCCCGCACTGTCCTGTGAAGCTATATCTCCACCCAGTCCCTACCCGGCCCTGAGCGGTCCCTGTATAGTGCAGCTGAGAGTTCCGTTTGGCTCTCGCAATTGCTTCCTCTCCACAGAGCCTGCTGGTCTCCAGCAACAGCTTTGCCCCAACTCTGGACTTGTCCCTGACTGAGTGGATGGGAAGTCTGTGGGGAAGGTGTGTAACCACTTGGGGGGTCAGGTAGTGCTATGCTGACCTGGCGAGCACGTCCGTCCCACACTCTGGGCTCTATTGCACTCCCTGTGCTCTCCGATCTTTATGAATGATTCTGTCACATGTTTTCTTGGGCTGAGCATCCCACGATTTTTCTCTGTAATTCACAATGCTGTTTTTGGAGTGAGAGGTCTGCACACAGGCAGCCAATGGCGTTTTTCAACTCCTTCCCTGGGAGCGGTAAGGTGGGAGGACTATATCAGACAGCCATTTTTTCCTCCTCCTAACTTTAACATTTTATAATATTTTGTGTAAATTACTAATCATGAGAAAATGCTTGCCTACAGTACAAAACAGATTTGAAAATTGTTTTACTATTCCAAAGAATTTTAATAAACTCTTTTACTATTCCAATAAATTTTGTGCTTTCTAGTGCACAAAATAAACTTCTCGATCTGTATTTTATACCAACTTCACTTAAGTTCCAAAAAGCTATTTTTTATTTCTCAAAAATTGCCATATTTTGATTTCTACAGTGCTCATAGCAATCTTGAAATATTAATTTCTTCAATAAATATTTAAATTTCAAACTATTGCCCATTTTACAAAGTAAATACAAAGGAACATGTGATTATAGTGGGTCCAACTACTGAGAAGGAAGGGAATTTTAAGATTTTTATTAAAGTTGTATTCATGGTAAGCTGATGTAATGTTTTAGAAAATGAAGTATGGGAAATATATCAACAAAATTACTACAGTCAGGTTTAGAGAATAAGGAAAATTTTCCTAAAGTTCTTCAAGAAAATTAATATATTTATAAAGACCTTAATAAAAATCAATTGCTTAAATTTTTTTGAGTTTACAGCTAATTATACATTAGCATTAAAACTGTAGTGAATTGAATATTAAACGTTAAAAGATTTCTCTGAGGTTGTTATAGATCTTCTTAATACTGAAAAAAATATATTTACTAGAAAATAATGGAAACAAATCTCAATGTGTATTCTAGTTCCACTAGAATCAGTTAATAATCATGTGACATTTTATAAGGCAGAACTTTTAATAACACCAAAAGCCAGAAAAAAATCTGATTATCTTCAAAGGGAGAGTAAATTAATAAATTGTGGAATATTCACACAATATAATATTATACATCAATAATAACAAATTAATGTAAATGATTCATATTAATATGCATGGATCTTTGTAATATAATTACAGGTGAGAAGAACTACACAAAAGAGTACTTATATATAAGATTTATTTTATAAATTTAAAAACAACTAAAGTATACTTATGCAATTTAGGAATAAATTAAAAATTCAACAAAACACATGAACTATAAACTTGTTAAATGCATGGTCAGCAAACTTCCTTAAAGGGCCAGATTGTAACTAATTTATCTAGTGGACCAAGTGGTCTCTAGTGCGATTACTCAACTCCGAATACAGCCACAAACAATACATAAGTGAAACTTTATTTACAAAAGCAGATGACCTATAAATTGTAATCTGCAAACTCCTGGCCTAAAAGCTGAGAGGACGCAGGGGATGTGTCGGTGGTACTAAAATATATTTTATTTTCACTATCTTATATGGTGTTTTGGACGTGGTCTTTAGGTGCTATTTTATTATAAAACTTAAATGCTTAATTAACTAACTAAACAGGAGTGTCCCATGCAAAACTAATTAAAAGAATGGGTCATGAACAAAGGATTATAAATAACCCAATTCTGTGCATGTGAAGTTCATTTTTTTAAAATGCCATCACATTAAAAAAATGAAAAGCAAAAGCAAACAACAGACAAAATACCTCATAAGACAATGTTATGAAAGGATATATATATGGCTATATTATATATTGCAGTTATTTTCCAAAGAATTAAAAAGAACTGAATGAATAAAATTGAATTATGAATCAACAACACAAAGCGCAAATAGAAGTTCAGAGACATAGAATAAAAAGAGAAAAGAAGAGGAAAATTTTTTTTTAATTTTATTTTAATTTTTAAAAAAATTTTTTTAAAATTTTTTTTTAAAGAGAGTAAAAAACAAAGCTAAAAAGTTCATGAAAAACAGGATGCAAAATATAAAATATTTATAAAATGTAGGTGGAATTGGAAAGAGCAAAATCAGGGTAGAATCCTACTGAAAACAAAGTGGAACAAGAAACCAGAAACATCAAAGAGAAAAAGGAAATAAAAAGAAATAAAATATTTTCCTGTTTCAGTAATGATTATGTTGATCCTATCAGATTTACCCTTCCAAGGTAACAACTAAAATTCCGGAAAAAGAACAAAAAAAAAAAGCAACAACTTTTTTCCATATGTCTTCTTGGCTTCTCTTCATTCCCCGGTTACTCAATTAAAAATCACACTTTAATCTAGGTGTTCATTGAATGCATTTTACAGATGTAATTAAAGCTTATCAGGTAATTTTGAGTAAGAGAGACTATACTGTGTAATATGGGTGGGCCTAATTCAATTAGTAAAAAAGATTTAATAGCATGAATCTCTCCTCAAATAGGAGAAATTATGCCTCTGAACAGTAGGTTTGGTCTATGCCTGTGAATTTCATCCTCCTTATGAACTTCCATACCCTCAGACTACCCTACTTGCTTCATCATCTCCCACAATCACATAAACCAATTTCCTGTATGAAATCTCTGAATATCTCCTACTGATTTTGCCTCTCTGATGGAATCCTGACTGATACACATAACAACTACAATATTAAAAAAAATATATGATATGTACAAAAATGTTGGAGATTGAACAATAGCAGACAACTGTTGTAAGAGTGTCACAACTTGAACAAATAAATGATAAACAATCTCATGATGACCCAGATTTTGAAATTAGCAAACAGTAACTTTAAGTCAGCTATTAAAGCTGTGCTGAAGCTCATAAAGGAAACTATGGTCATAAGAAATGAAAAGATAAGAAATCCTAGAATCAAATGAAAAATTACAGTGGAAAATTGAGTTTAAAAACACAATATATATAATTTTAAAATCACTGATTAGACTTTACTGCCTACTGGAAATGAGGAAAGAATATAATGAATTTGAAGATAGGCTTAAAAGAGATTATCCAAACTAATATACAGAAATAAAAATAAAACAAAAACAAATGAAGAGACTCAAACAACATTTAGAACAATATCAAAAAGTTTTGCATATGGGTAATTGGAATCTCAGGAGAAAAGACAGAGATTATAGGACATTATTTGAAAAAATAACAATCAAAAATTTCTGAAATTTAGTGAAAGGTATAAATTCAAAAATTCAAAACACTCAGGAATCATTATACAGGGAATATGAAAAGAAACCAACAAACAAAGAAGACTCACCATAGTCAGATGGCCACATCAAAGATGATGAGAAAATTGTGAAAGCGGGCAGAAAATTATGATATATTATCTACAAAAAAAATTATTTTAATAACAACTGACTTCTCATCAGAAACCAAAGGACAGAAGACTGTGCAACAGTGACTTTAAAGTGCTGAGTAGAAAAAGCAATAATAATAATAAGAAAACCCTGTTAAATCAAAATTCTATATCCAATAAAATATTCTTACAGAATGGAAGAAAGTTAAAGAGATTTTCTGATAAAATAAAACAAAAATAATTAATAATCAGCAGATTTTAACTGTAAGGACTTTATAATAAATATGGCTTTGCATAAAAGATGAGGGTAAATTCAGCTCTATTGTTGAAAATTAATTACTTTTGCATGAGGTAGTGCAATAGTACCTCTAATTAGACTGTGAAAAGCAAGAATGTACACAGTAATTACTAGAAGAAATATTTTTAAAAATTAGAGTGTAAAAAAGTATACCAAAAATCCAATGGATAAATTAAAAGCAATCTGAAAATTAATTAACCCAATATAAGACAGGAAGGAAGAACAAAGGAACCAAAACCAGAGGGACAAAACAAAAAAATACATAGTAAATTGGTATATTTAAATACAACAGTTTGAAAATGCATTAAATATTATTAGACAGAGCACAACAATTAAAATGCAAAAGAGCAAGATCCAACTAACTGCTACCTAAATAAATGTATTTTAAATATGAAAATACAGATAGGATGAAAATACACAGGTGGAGTTGATATACTATGCAAATAGTAGAGTCATGATACCTACAGTGACCTTATTAATAAAATAAAAATTATATTAAAAAAGGAATATTACCTGAGATAAGACAAGCATTTTATAAAAATAAAAGTTCAGTTGATCATGAAGACTTAACAAACATAATTGTGTATGAATCTGATAACAGAGCTTTAAACTAGGAAAAAACCAAAACCTAGTCAGAATTGAAGGGAGAAAGAGATATTTCCACAAACACAGTTGAAGATTTTATACGTGCCATCTCCTGGCAATTGACAGAATTAGACCAAAAAAATGAAAAAAATACAAAGAAGAACATTATCAACTACATTGACCAAATTGATATTCAAGGCATACTACACTGAACAATCACAGGAAGTCAATTCTCTCTAGACTAAAAGTTACGCTCACCATGGAAACAATATATCCAGTTTTAATGTAGCCCTCAATTAATTTAAAAACATAATAATATAGTGTTCCATGGATTGGTAGATTTCACATCATTAAAATGTCCATTTCCATCTGAAACATAGAAATCTTGAAGGAATATCTCTCTCAATCAAATGAGGCAGAAACAACATATACTACAGATCCATAACTTACTTGAACTCTCTTGCTGATGTTGTAGGGTAACATATCAACATAGTAACATCTGTGGGATGCTGTGAAGATGATGCTTAAAATAAATTTGTAGCTTTTAATGCTCCTATTAGAAAATTTTGAAAATGTCTATATCAATGTTTCCATCTTAAATAACTAAATAAGGAAGAACACAGTATGCACAAAATGTGTAGGATGAAAAAATAATGAAGAATACAGCAAAAAAAAAAGAAATGTAAATAAGACAATAGAGAAAAGTAACAATGCTGAAAGATGGTTTTTTGAAAAGCTTAATTAAATTGATAAACCCATGACTCTACTGATTAAGATTGTGAAAGAAGAGAGAATACAATTTTAAAATAACAAGAAACAAGAGTATTTATTACATACCCAATAGATATTAAAAACTTTAAAAATAGATGTAATAAAAATATTTATTTCAATAAATAAGGCAACTTCAAAATGTAAAAGTTATCAAAACAGACACAAGAAGAAACGGAATGTTGGGATAGATCTATATCTAATCAAGAAAATGAGGCTGAGTGCAGTGGGTCACATCTGTAATCCCAGTGCTTTGGGAGGCTGAGGTAGGAGGATTGTTTGAGGCCAGGAGTTCAAGACCAGTGTAGGCAACATAGCAAGACCCTCTCTCTACAAAAAATTTAAAAATAAAAACAGCCAGGCATAGTGGCATGCACCGGTAGTCACAGCTACTTGGGAGGCTGAGGAAGGAGGATCCCTTGAGCCCAAGACTTCAATCCTGCAGTGAGCTATGATGATGCCACTGCAACGTAGCCTGGACAACAAAGTAAGACCCTGTTTAAAAAAAAGTTATCAAATTTATCAAATTATGCACAGGTAATTTCTAGTGATGATGGAGTAGTAACAGGTATCAGAACTGCTCTCCTTCCTTAAACAATTAGAAATCTAAATAAATGGAACAATGATGTCCAGACCTTGCACAACAGGCAGCACAAGACATCCCTGAGAGTAAAGACGCAAGTGAAGGAAATCCAACAAACTACTTTTGGGGAGTGGTTTCCACACCTCAATGAGTCCAAATGATCTCTCTCAGTTGAAAAACAGAGATGAATGATCAATGAGGAAGAAACAGCTAGAATGTCCAGGGTGCAGAAATGAAAAGGAAAAAGCTTTGCAAAGGGAGCACTGGCAATATTCAAAGAGGTCTCCAAAGCTTTTGGAGAGAATAATGATCTATTTGTACCAGGAAAAAAAAAACCACTAAAAAGGAAGAAGCTCACAATTTACGGATATCACAAAAGGATAGGTATATTTCATGTTTAGATAAGCCAGAACAGAAGCATCTTATAATACCTGGGGCATTCAATAGAGTCCTAAAAGGCCTTAAAGTGCAACTAAAGAAGTCCTAGCATAGAGATTGCTCTAAAATCTCCTTAAAAAGCTTAAAAGAAAGTTTCAAAAGACTTAAATTGATGCTAAATAAACTACATGAACATGTAGTAATTCCATGATCTATATAGCAAAACAAATTTTAACTTCTTTTAAAGCTTAAAACAAAGTCCAGAACCCAACAATGTGAAATCCACAATGTCTGTCATTCAGTGAAAAATTACTAGGCACTCAAAGAAACAGCAAAATATGACCCAAAATGAGAATAATCATCCAACAGAAATAGATTCAAAAATGACAAAATTAGCATAAAAAGAGGTTGAAAGAACCTATAAATATGTTCCACATGTTTTAAAAGGAATAGGAAAAGATGAACATGTCAAAAGAGAAATGGAAAATGGAAAATGACTAACCTAACTTCTAGAGATTAAAAATACAATAAAATATAAATAATTATATAATAAAAATAAAATAATAATATAAATAAAAATACAATACAGATAAAAATATTCGAAATAGAAAATAAATACACTAGATGGGACTAACAGCTATTTTGGCACTGTGAAAGGGACACATTAATAAAAAAAGTATTCAAAATGAAGCACAGAGAGATAAGAGACCAGGAAAAAAGTCAACAGATCATCGTTAACCTGTGACAGATTACCAAGAAATCTAACCATACATGTAACTGGAGTTTCAGAATGGAGGAAAAAGAGTTATAGAAAATATATTTGAAATATCAATGGCTGACATACTTTTAAGATTAATAAAAACTATAAACCAATAAACCCCAAAACTTTAATTAATCTCTAGTAGAAGAAACATAAAGAAGCACACAGCATAGCAAACCATGACCCAATTATTTAAGGGAAAATCTTAGAAGAGAACATCTTAAAAGCAGAGAATAGGAGATTATGCAAAAGCCAAAGCAATAACTAACATCATAGACTTCTACACTACCATGCAAATTGTAAGACAATAGATAGATAATTTCAATTATGAAAGAAAATAAAACAAAAATTTGAGCAAAACCTCTCAACCTACCATTTTAATCCCCACTCCCAAATAAGTTAAAAAGGATGATGATATTACTATTTCAGATACACAAAAATGGAGACAATGCATTGTTATCTGATTTGTACCACAGGAAATGTTAAAGGATGTTAACATATTCAAGTAGAAGAAAATTAATAACAGATGGATTATTCTACCTAAAAAGAAAATAGAAAGTAACATAAATGGTAAATATGTAATTAAAAGATGAGTTGTTTTGTCAAATCTAATATTTTTAAAAGGAAATTGACAGTCTAGAGCAAATGTAATAATTTATTGGTTTACATAATATTTAGAATAAAGTACATGACCAAAGCACAGAAGTTGAAACATAAACAGAAAAATAATATTATAAGCTTCTTTAACTTAAAGTGAAATTTTATAATATTTTAAGGTAAACTATGATAATTTAAAATTGTGTATGGCAAAATATAGCACAAACACTACAATATGTACATCTAAAGAGCCACTACTAAAGATAAAGTGGAGTAAAAATAATAGACCAAAATGAGGTTAAAAAAAGAGAAAAGAAAAGTAAAAATGTATGTGACAAATAGAAAAATAGAAAATGGTTGCTTTTTAGTCTAATCAAATCAATAATTACATTAATTATAAATGTCACAAACACTCCACTTAAAAGGAAGAGATGGTTAGATTCAAAATTAAATCAAGAACCTACAAAAACTTACAAAAAATCTACAAAAAAATATTTTAAATAAAAAATGTTTTTAAAAGTTGGCTAGAAGTCAAAATGATGGGAAAAATTATAGCACACAAACACTAAACAAAAGACAGATGAAATGAAATGAGTATCTTAATATGAGACAAAGTAGATTTCAGAAAAAGGAATATTGACACAGGTAAGGAGGGGAAGGGCATTTCCTAACAATACAAGGGGCAATTCATCAAAAGGACATAATAGCCGTGCTTCAACATACATGAAGCAAAAACTGATAAAACTGAAAAGAGAAATTTAAAAATCAATAGTTACATTAATATATTGTGACGCTTTTTCTCACAGTATAAGACAGAACAAGTATATAAAAATTCAGTGATGACATAGAATATGAGAACAACACTATTAATCAGCTTAAGTTAATTGATATTTATAGAATAATATACTAAACAAAATTATAATACACATTGTTTTCAAGTACACATCACATCTTCACCAAGATAAATGATATTCTAGGCCATAAAATAGTCAATAAATTTAAACAGATTGAAATCACACAAAGTTTGACACAAATAAATAAACTAGAAAGCAATAAAAGATACATATCTTGTAAAACATCTAGTATTTGAAAGTAAAAATCACACTTCTAATTAACCCACAGATTAAAGAAGAAATCCAGAGGAAAATTAGAAAATATTTTTAACCAAATGAAATAAAAACACAACGTATCTAAATTTGTAGGATGCAGTTAAAGAAGTAACTTGTGAAACACTTAGAATTAAATGTTTATAGTAGAAAAGACAAAAATCTCAAATCAATGATCTAAGCTTATACCTTAAGAAACTGCAGGAGGCAATTTAAAGTACATACAAAGCAAGCAGGAGGAAGAAAGTAGGAAAGGTAAGAAGATAAATAAATAAAATTGGAAACAAATTAAAAACAATAGAGAAAATCAATGAGTACCAAGGAAATTTTTTAAAAGATCAATATAAATAAGTTTCTATCCATAATAACCAAAAATATGAGAGAAGGCAAATATACCAAAATCTTACAAACATTGGAAAACTATTTGTGGAATTTGTGGATAATATGCATGAAGGTGTGTTGGTATGCTTATACAACAGACTTTGCTTTATGAGTTTATAAAGTAGTTCACACAGACTCAAAAATCTTAAACCAATTACCTTACGTCACAATGTATAAGCAATAAGTGGAAAATTGATTTAGTTTAACACTGTGTTCTGACTGAAATATAACCAGACTGTAATTATTTTCAATATCTCTGTCCTAGAATTTTTACTATTCAGGAGCCCATGTCCCTTAAACATGAAAAACTTCATATGTCAAAATTATTTCAGTTTAGCCAATGTAACTATGTATTGCAAAGATATTGATTAGTCTGCCGTTTGCTCTGGAATGATAGCTAGCAGAATCTAAATTCCTGAATTTTTATTCTATTACAGATGAGACCTTGCAAGAATCAAGAAATTGTGGATGTGATTCTCTATTTTATCAATGAAAAAGAAACTATATCCTTCAGGATTCCTACTAGACAAACATAATAATGACTAAATTAAATAGAGTTTTAAAAAATGTTAATGAAATCTGATTTAAAATAAACAGTATATCACATAGAGTTTAGCATTTTTAAGTGAATCCTGACATTCATGAATATTTCATGAATTTTTCCATGAATCCTGACAATCGAAGTTTTGTTATCAAATTTTTAAAACATGTTGAGAAAGCCAATGCTATGTCCCTTGTGATAGTAGTTAGGATCCTTTCAGCAGTATGAAGCACAACTGTAGTATTAGAAGTGATTAGATAAAGGTAATTTAATTGAGCTACCTTCCCTATTAGTCTATTAAGGATGCCATAACAAAATACCATAAGACTGGGTGGTTTAAACAACAGGAAGTTATTTCTCACGATTGCACAGACTGGAAGTCCAAGATCAAGGTGCTAGCAGGGTTGGTGTCTGGTGTCAACTCTACCCTTAGGGTGCAGATGACCATCTTCTTGCTGTGTCCTAACATGGTCATACCTTGATGTGTGCAAGTGAAAAGAGAGAGAGGGGGAGAGGGGGAAAGGGAGAGACAGGGGTGTGGGGGGGGAGAGAGAGAGACAGGCCCCACCCTCATGACTTCATCTAAACGTAAACCTTCAAAAGGCTGCATCTCTAAATATCCAAATACCATCACGTTAAGGTTTAGGGCTTTAACATATGTTTTGGGGGAAGGGAGGAACAAAATTTAATCAATGGCCCTTCCTGAAGTGCTACAGCTGGTATGGGGAAACTGAGACAGGAGTCAGATATCCCGCAGGCAGTTAGGGCAGGGGTCAGAAGGAGAAGACCAATAGAATAAGAAAGCCACAATAAAAGCCACATAAGAGTGTGAATAGGCTTAGCTACGATAAATGTAGCCAATAGGGACCTTTTAGTTATTCTACTTGGACCATAACTTCCTTATCTGAAGCAGAAGGGGAATTCTTTTAACTGGGGCATGTACACAGTTGAGGCCACAGTGTCTGTAAATGAACTACCTTTATTAGCATGATAATACAAATACCATGGCAACCCCTGGAAATGACCCTATATAGAAGAAAGGGGGAAGGACCCTCAGTTGGAGGAACTCTCCACCCCTTTCCCAGAAAAACCATGAATATTCCACCTCCAGCATAGCATATTATTAGGGATTAGCATAAAAAGGGAAAACCCAAACCCACGTCCTTTGGAGCAGTCCGCTCTCTACCTTTAAGAGTGTGCTATACTTTCTACACCCTGTCTTTAATAAATGTCTGCTTCTCATGTGACCCTGTGTTTCAATTCCTTCTTGCGCAGAGGTCAAGAACGCTCTCTGCAGACTTGGGCAGTTGTCTGTACCAATATCAAAATGAGAGCAGAAAGTTTGAGAAAAAAGTGACAAAAAGACCGGTATCTTATTGGAAAGGGCTGTGGCACAGAGACTGAGAGGGCTGGATGATAATTATTATTGAGAGTATAGAGCAAGCTAGACTAGAGCCTATAACATAAACGCTTGTCAGTATCAACTACCCATGCATGCTTTCCTCATTGATTCCCTTTTTCAGGCTTCAGGGTCCCTTCCTATGTTGTCTATCTCTCTTTGTCTTGATATTTTAGTTACTGTAACAACGATTTCAAGCAAACACCTGCAAATCTTACATAGACTTGAATGGGGTAACTATTAGGGACAGAAAAGACAAGTGAGAGGTAATGGAAATTTTTAGGGACAGAAAACAAAAAGGAAGAAACGGTTGCAAAAAAACCAGTAGAAGGAGGTGGCCATGGAAAAATAGGTTTGACACTAACAGTTATTTAGACTTAAAGAAGGGCGTAATCAGACCATAAAACCCTGACTACCCATGAGAAACTGAACAAAACCCACAGAACTGGATTTGGACGGTAAAGGGACTGTCCCCACCATGCACATGCGCAGAGGGGAGAAATTCTGACTGATGTATGACCTCCAAGTCATTTCCGTACATTAACATGGTATAAATCACTCCTCTAAACTCCATGATAGTTTACAAATTCTATAGCAACCCCGAAAAGAGATCCTAAAAGGCCAGGAAAGGGGTGGAACAGGGATTCCAGGAAATCTCCTCCCATTTCCAAGAAATCTTATGAATAGTTATAACTAATCTTTACATAAATATACATTACTAAGATATAAGAACAAATATCGAATTAGGGTCTTCTCTGCTCGCGGAGACAGACCCGCTTCCCCTTAGAAAACAAACTTTCGTTTCATACTCTTGAACTTTACTCGCAATAAATTCTTCACTCACAGTGGCTGGGTGTCTTTCTCTCCATTGCCCGGGTCTGGCTTGTGATTCCTCCAATTCAGGGGCCCAAGAAGTGGGGCAACATTTCAGGATCCATCCGTGAACTGTGACAGTAAGCATTAGACATATTATTTGAAGAAAAGACATGGTATTTGAAGAAAGAAGAGCTGTCAAGGAGTAACTAAGTTCCCAGAGTGATGTCTTCTAAGACACCAAGTAGCCAGAGATAGCCCTGTGTAGACAACAATGACCAGAAATTAATCAGCAGGTCTCACTGCTCTCAGTATGGTGGCCCGGTGAGGTGTGGGGACCAGATGTCAGGTCTGTGTTCCTTGGTTTTTGGTTCCCAGTACCAAAGAATGGTTACTGATACCGACTTGATGGAGCAAATGAACAGACCAAGCAGATGCATGCAAGCAAAGTGCCAAAGCTTATTAAAGCATAGTACATACCAGAGAAGGAATGGGTCTACCCCCAGGAGTGCAGGAGACCCTAAGTTTAACAAGATTTTCCCTTTTATGCTGATTCCCTAATTTTATATTAAGTGGGGCGTGGAATGTTCATGGTTCTTCTTGGAAAAAGGTGGAGAATTCCCAGAACTGGGAACTCTTTCCATTTCTATCTTTCTAAGGCAATTTCTGGGGGTTTCCATGGTATTTGTAAACTGTCATGGCACTGGTGGGTGTGATTTTTACTATGTTAATGAAGTCACTTGAGGATAATGTCACCTTGCTTGTATGCCTGTTCCAGAGACCCTCATTTGTAGCCTTGATCATATCTCCACTTTGTGGCCTTTCTACATCTTTCTGGTTGGTCAGTCCTTGGAGACCCCCTATCATAGACCAAACATCTGTTCAGTCCTTGGAGACCCCTCAACACATAATATGTTGCTTACTGGAAGCCCTCCTTTTGGTCAACTTGTTCCTCCTAGTAGACAAAGCATCGCCTAACGTCGTCTATTCCTTAAGGGAAACCCAGACAAAAAATCTTTTCCCCTTCCTCCTTGTCCCAACCTAACAGCCCCAATGAGAGAAGCAATGTGTTTTACATTTTAGAAACTAGACAATATCAGAGACCTCAATATCAGGAGTATATCAATGACAGTTGGGAGGCTCATTAGTAGATTAATCATCCAATCAAATAAATGTAAAAGTAGAAATGCCCTTCCCTTGCTGATTTGTTTTATTATGTTTCCTAAAATAAATATTTAATATGTATGCTTATATCTTTCACTAAAGGAATTAGAAATTACAAAATATACCTCTTCAATTAATTTATATTTTAAAACCTATTTAATAAATATTCATAGTAAAAAGGCCTGTGTCTAAGGTTGTCAGATTTAGTAAACAAAACACAGGACACCCAGATACATTTGAAAAATAGCCCTAAATGCTGAATTTTTGTAATCTAATGAAAAAAAAATCTGAATATCAGACATTTAGGAAGTCCTAACAAAGTCATTACAGGACACAAGATAAAGGTATTAAATCCAGGACATGTTCTGCCAATACAGTATTCCTGGCAATCTTGCCTATATCTTGCCCTTTAGCTGTGCTCTCTGTAACATTCCAATCCCAAAGTTAATTATTGTCATTAATTTTAAAACTAGAAAACAAAATTCAGAAGCATTGGATCCTGCAATTGAACAAGAATCTCTGTTTTTAAAACATTTTGTTGTTTATACAATACCTATATGAATGTGAAACTGTAGGAAACCAAAATAAGGCACTTAGAAAAATTTGCTCATCCCCAGGAAGAAAGGAAATATTCTTGCCACCAATTATATTTCTGAATTTTTATTGTTTTTTAGATTTTGAGTAGGATAAATTGAAGGAATATGGCTGAAATAGAAAGAAGGGGAAAAAAAGAAAAAGAGAATTGTCATAGTCCAAGCAATTCTGATTATATGAATTATAAAATCAAAAATATACTTGGTTTTAAATCTTGACTGTGAGAGAGTGAGGCAACATGACAAATAGATCTGACATTATTGGTTTTGTAAGCCATCATGCATGTCAGAATTCCTGTGGCGAAAGCATAAAAGCTGAAGTGGACTTGGGACCACAAAAGAAAATAAAATGTGCCTTTAGCATTTACAATAAGTGAAAAGCAGACACTCCATCTACCCTTTGTTCCACACTTGGGAAATAAGTCTGAAGGCACTTTATACTTAGGGTGGTATGAGAGCCCTCCCAATGAGGGAGTCTCTTTTATAATTACTCAACACATCTGGGTGTTATCAGGTGTCTTAAAGGTCAAGCTAATATTGTCCATAAAGGTTAAGAAACCAACATTGCTGGAGGTGGGAGGAACACAAGAAAAATGTTTGCCATTAAGGAAAATGAAGCATTGAAACAAAAATATATAATACAGAACAAAGTTAAAGGGTACTTAAGAGAAAAAAAATGACTGTACAAGACATCTATAATAGCATTAGAAAATATGCATTCGTTTTACATGTGAATCACTTTAAGTAAGGGCAGTTGAACTATCACTGTGTTAAGAGCTGGAAGGCATATTATGTGGACTAATTCTATCATTTCATTGTATTTACAAGTAATGGCCCAATTATCTGTAAATATATGTTTCTAAAATAATACACTTTCACACTAGAGAAGTTTGAAAATAAAAGGAGTATAAGGACAGAAGTAAATGTCACATTTATAACAGCTTTCACTAGCTGCACAGTATTTTATCATACTAATCAGTTCTTTGATTTTCATAAATTCAATTATCATAAATTACACTATAATTATTGTACTTTAATTAAACATTAATATTTTTGAGAGCTTACTATGTAGTATTAACAATAATCCTATGAGTCAGTACTATTATCAGCAACTCCATTTTATAGAGGAAGAAACTGAGGTTTATAGTTGAGATTTAAACCTAAGATATCTGATTTCTGTGCCTGTATCCTTCATATTTACAGTATTGCATTGATGGTAAATTTAGGATAACTTCCAATGCATGGTATTACTGACTCAAATATATGAAGAACTGTAAGACTCTTGACAGATTTTCCTAATATTTCTTTAAAGATGCCACACCAGTTTAATCTCTCACCAAGTTTCTGACAGTGTGTGAGGGTTCTTTTTTCTCTACTAATAGTGGAAATTAAGAAAAAAAAATGAATCTTTCCCAAAAAAGCCACAAAACAGTTTCTTATTGAGTATGTTTTTATTTCTCTGGTTATTAACTTGGTTAGTCATTTTCCATATATATAATCTCCAGTATATCTAGATATATGTAGATAAATAGATTATCTAGATATAGATCTAGATCCAGAGAGAGATAAAGATAAAATTATACACACATTTATATACCCACTGCACCTGGAGGGGAACTTGAAAGAGCTACTGAACATAGAAAATGGCATCCAGCTAATCATCTAAGATCAATAGAAGAAGAAAAGGAAGCTAGGGCTGTGGTGGAACCCCATCAAGAAACATCATATATACCCTATAAAGGTATATAACTATTATGTACCAATAATAATTTAAAAAGACATAGAAAAAAAGAAAGAAAGAAAGGCTAGAAGACCTGGTGGAGGAGGACATAAAGCCATTGGTGTTCACATTGCCCAAGATTTTGTCTTTCAAAAGGAATTAGCCAACAAATGGCCCAGCCTTGCCCTTTCAGATATTAAAGAGGACAGCAGTGAGTTTTCTGCAGGCAACACTGGTGGTCTTAAAGCTCTGAAACCAATTCCCAACATCTACCTCATGACCAGCACCTAAAAAACAGAAGCCTGCAGGGGGAACCAGGGACAACATCTTCATCCAAAGAAAGCCCAGCAGCTCCTGGGCCACTGGAAGCCCAGCCGCGCATGGGGAACACTTATGTCGTCCTGAGGAATGTGGACATTCACATGCCTCTTCTCAGGCTTCCATGAGGCAATAGGGGGTGGGGAAATACCTACAAGGAGCAGAGAGGTATGGTTGGGGTGCCCTTTCCCTTAGCCCCTGGTGACATATTTAATTTTAATTTGTTTTTAAAGATTAAAACTACCTTTCTCATTGTCAAAAAACAAATGATGTGTGTATGTGTGCGTGTGTGTGGTTTTGTATATATATGGTCTGTGTCTATGCGTTTGTGAGTGTTTGCATGTGTATCATTTGCTTGTGTTATTGGCTGAGTCTGACTCGTACCAGCTCAAGAAAACTAATAATTCAATTTTTGGCAATTTGTACAAGTCTATTGATTGATAGTTTGAAATCAGCCTTCTTGGGAGTATTTACAATAATGGAAAAGATCAAACTCTATAAATCAGCAAAATCTACAGATCAGGGTTGTTTTATCTTCTTGGAGAGTCCCTGTCCATTACTTTTCTCGTTATTTTACAGATGAAGTAATTGAATTCCAAGTTACATTGACATGCTTATGGTCACATAACTATATAGTGACAGAGAAGCAAGCCATCAAATACCATCTCTAAACATGAGTCAGAGGTTTCATCTGGGACAATTGAGTTAGATTATCTATAAGAACCTAAGTCATCGACTATTTTTTTCCCCTCAATATCAGTTCATAACAGTAGCAATGAGCACAACTAGTGTCTATGTCTTGGTTTTTGATACCATTCTTCAGTTAAAGGAACCAGGGTTCCTCAGAGAAATGGCTCATTTTAGGGCTGGGGCAAGGTATGTACAAGATGGGCCTGAAGTAGTGCCAGAAAGTAATTGCTAACAAAACAAAAGAACGAAGGCATTTCAAGGGAACACAGAAGCCAACTGTAAGAGTTTTCAATGGCCAAAGCTGGAGGAGTAACAAAATAAATTAACAGAGTTAGATTATAATCCAAAGTTTGGAATAAATATCAATGAGTCCACCCTTAGGTAAATAATTGGTAGAATACATAAATAGGAAAGAATAGATAAATATCACACACAGAAGAATTGCAAACAATTTATGTAAATACTCCCCCCTCAAGGAGATGGAGCACTACTTAAGTGTGAGCTGCTCCTAGTGACTTCTTTTCAATTAAACTGTGGTGTTGAAAAAAGGAAAAAGTAACTTTACAATGAGAAATACTACCTCAGCCATGTGATCAAAGTTAACATTCTTAGGGATAAGACATGTCCTTTTGATATGATGTGATGAGAATGGCACTTTGCCTCTGAGGTCTTCCTCCCCACCACCACCAACAAAAAAATCACCATAGTCTAACTACAAGAAAAACATCAGAGAAACTCAAATTGAGAAACATTCTATGAAACAGCTGGTCAATACTCCCCAAGTTGTTAAGGTCATTTGAAAAAAGGTAAGTCTGAGAAATTTTCACAGGCTAGAGACACCTAAGGAGTCATAACAACCTAATGTAATGTATTCTGAAACAGAAAGGATGTTAGGTAAAAACTAAGGAATCCTAAATATGTGTGAACTTAAGGTAATAACAATGTATCATTAGTTAGAACAAATATACCATATTGATGCTAGATATTTATAATAAAGAAAATGGATATGGGTGCTCTTTGTAAAAATTTTGCAACTTTTATGTGAATCTATATTATTGTAAAATAAAAAGTTTATTTAAAATATCCGTTTATGGTTTACCATCATATTGGGTATTTTAGATTTGAAATCTACCTGGAGTTTTGCCTTTGAATGCAGCCACTTCATTCTTTATTGAAGAAAATCAGATTGATCTGTCAGCATCTTCTATAGAACTGAGTCATGGTTGGAACAGTAAATGAAATGCACAATAAGATTTTCTAAGATGCTGGTCAGGGGATTTTAAAATCTACGTGAGAAACTAAGCAAATAATGTATCCACTCTGCTGAATATATGGAAATAAATTCCACATAGCACTAGCACATTATTTGAGTCTTTGCATGAAAGTCATAATGAAATGTTTAAAATGTTCTATTTTGTTTTGATCCACTTTAAATATTCAACACTTGATTTTTTCAAATTAAAGTAAGCTATTTTTTTGTATTATTTACCAATACTTATCTTTCCATATCACATTCATATTTGGCTAAATAGCTGCTTATTACTAAATGCATTTAAAGACCAGTATGTAAGAAAGAAAAGAAGGAAACCAAGTCAGTTATAGTTACTGGCTTAAAGCACCTCTGAGGAAAAAGTCAGTGGCAGAAATAGTTTGAAGCTATTAGTGAAAAAAAAATTTATTCAATTTTATCTATTTCATTTTTTCACCACATTAGAATACAAATATTGAGGGTGGACTCCTTAAAAATATAACTTTGCTAATATTTCTCAAGTATGACAAGTTTAAATGATTTTAATAAATATCAAATTTGAAAGCTAAATTCTCACATCCACAGTTATTTCTGAAATAAGAAGGAAAACACTAAAAATGAATCATGGAAAATAAGTACTAAGATTTGGATTAATTGGAAGGTTTGCCCATATATATGGATATCTAAGCATCTTTTCATAATAGTCAATCAACTGGATTCTTTGCAATTAAAAGACTGGATGAGATTGTTAAAATCAAAGTTAATTTTTGTGAAGGAGGGTATTTAGTTAAGAATTTCTATTCACTTAATGATAGTAAAAGATATTTAGAATAATCTATAATCAAATTTATATATATATGATAAAATACCATATTTATCCAAGAAAAGTTTCAAATGATATCTAATGAGCTGATAATTGCAAATCTTTCTTAACCTGAAAATTCAAAAAGGAGTCATTTATACTGTGATAGACATTGCTCAGAAGAGATCTAGTTATCTCTGTTTTTAAATGAGGTTCCTTTGATTATCTGAAATAGGAAATGGACATAACTATGCCATAATCATTGCAGTTTGAAATTGTAAAAAGAGGAGAAGAATGTCAGTTTCAGTTATATTACTTTGCCAGAAACCGCAAGATGTAATCAGTCAGTAGAAGTAAGATATTATTAATTGACTTAATAGTGCTCAGTAAAAATGGAGTTCAACAAGATTGGCAGCTTAAAGGGGTTTAATTTAAATGAGTCAGTTGTCACAGATAGAGAAAGGGCATATCGGTGACATAGAAAGTTACTAAATATCATTATCCTGTAATAGATGGAAAGAGTTCAGGTAGGGAATTTTTATTAAACATTATTGCAGTATGCCAGGATGATTGGACCTTCCTTTGTTCTTGTTGCAGACTAGTATACCAATTAGAATATTGACACATGACCCAAGATTCAAGAAATTTTTATTCAATAGTATATATTCTAGAGCACATATAACAAAGTTTTGGTTATTTTATATATCCAACCAAGACAGTTTAGTCATAAATTTGTTATTTATTATAGTGATTGCTAAATGTTAGCTTTATTAGTCCCTTTAAAAACATTAGCAGTAAATTCACTCGTTTCTATCAACAAAGTTGAGAACTGTCTGGTTGGTGGAAGGATATCATAGGATAGTCTCATAAAATAATTTTATTTTCTAGATTCTATATTAAAATTGAAAAAACGTTGCAGGTGGCATAGTTACTTCTGAATAGAAAGACATCAAACACCAATGTAGTCCTCTTTCTTTGGAAGAAATCTCAGACAAAAATAATGTTTAGAAGTAATATTCTCTGATGTGGATCTAGTTCTTAGAATTGTGGAAGGTCAGAATTCATGAGAAGAATTTTTTAGTATGTCTCTGCATGTCTTTCAAAGTTCAATAAAATAGCAAAGGCAATTTTAAAACCCCAAGTGTAATTATAAAAACAAATCTCTGTTTATGAAAGGTATCAGAGAGCTTCAATTTGAGTTGATAATATTGGTGCTAAAGTTTAAAACAATTAGTAGAATTAGTAAGGGTCAGTTTGGTGAAGTGCTGAATGCTGTATTTCATACAATATCTATTGAGCTCCAAGCCACTCAGACCAGGAGGGTATGGTAATTCCAAAGTTTTCAGTCATAAATGCCATCTCTGATTGTGAATTAAATCAGATTCTTCTTTGGTTCTGTTATTTTTAAGAAATATTAACTATACAATAATACATGAATTGAACCATCTATCCTTTCAACTACATAGGATGATACTATCAGGTAGGAAAATTTCCGAATATTTTTATAGGGATCCTACCATCCAGTGATCTAATTTTACAAATGAAACATTTGAGGCTTACAGAAGTCAGATTTGTGTGTGCAGTTACCTGTTTACGGCAGAATGCAAACGCTGCCAAATTTGTGTTTATCTAAAACACTAAAGATATTGTCTTCCTATTTCTACTCACTGCCAGCTACTTGGGCAACCTAGCTGTGCAAGCAAGGGATTGCACACATTGTTCACATTGGAGAACCAGCTGATTGGCCATTTTCTCGCTGTTGGGGGAATCACACATATGCCATGATCATAATGATTCTCCTATATATTTTCGTAGGGAAGTTAATTAATTAATTTCTTATTTGGAAAGAATCTTTGTTAGATCAAGTTATATAGTATCTGTCCTCTTTTAATTATCTTAGTTCATTGTCTTTACCCTTCTTTCTCTTTTGTTTCAGAATTTCATTCCATTTATACATAATCCCCAAACAACTCTGATAATGAAAGATAATAGTTTTCATGATGGAAAGGAAAACACTGTATTGAGAAATGTATTTTGATATCTAAAATTAATTTTAATAATCTGTAAAGTTATTGCAAATAAAAAAATTCTATACCTCTTCTTCCTGAAATAATTGAACATGATTATCTTCTGTCACCAGAACTTACAGTAAATTAGTAAATAAGTAAGTAAAAAGACAAATATTTGATGTGTTTGAATACAAGGTAGACATCCTTATTTTTTACTAAAAATGTTTATTTTTTATTAAAAAAACTGAGGTATCAAGTTTGTAAAGAAGATATGAAATTAGTTTATTTATTTATTTTTATTTCAAAGTATTAAGAGGGTACAAATGGTTTTGGTTACATGGATCGCTTTTCTTATGCTTGACTCATGGCTATAAGTATGCCTATCACCAAAATAATGTTCATTGTACCCATTAGGTAGGTTTTTGCCCCTCCCATCATCCGTCCTCCTCCCAAGTGACTTCCACTAAGTTTTACATTCCTCTGTGCACATGTGTGCTCATTGGTTAGTTCCAGTTTAATAGTGAGTACATGTGGGGTTTGTTTTTACATTCCTGGGATACTTCACTTAGGACAATAGTCTCCAATTCCTCCAAATTGTTGCAAAAGGCATTAATTCATCTTTTTATGGCTGAATAGTACTCCATGGTATACATACACCACATTTTGTTAATCCACTCATGTATTGATGGGCACTTGGGTTGATTCCATATCTTTGCAATTGTGAATTGTGCTACAATAAATATTCGAGTGTAGGTGTCTCTTTTATAAAATGACTTCTTTTCCTTGGGAAGATATCCAGCAGTGGAATTGCTGGATCAAACGGTAGGTCTACTTTTAATTCTTTGAGGTATCTGCATACTGTTTTCCATAGAGGTTGTACTAATTTGCAGTCCCACCAACAGTGTATAAATGTTCCTTTCTTTCTGCATCCATGCCAACATCTATTGTTTTTGGACATTTTAATAAAGGTAATTCTAACAGGGATTAGGTGATATCTCACTGTGGTTTTAATTCGCATTTCCCTGATGATTAGTGACATTGAGCATTTTTTCATATGTTTATTAGCCATTTGCATATCTTCATTTGAAAACTTCTGTTCATGTCTTTGGCCAACATTTTAATGGACTTGTTTGTTTTTTTATTGCTGATTTGATTAAGTATTTTGTAGATTCTGGATATTAGCCCTTTATGGGATGTATAGCTTGCGAATATTTTCTCCCACTCTGTAGGTTGCTTACTTGTTCTGTTAATTATTTCCTTCACTGTGCAGAAGCTTTTTAGTTTAATCAAGTTCCATTTATTTATTTTTCTTGTTGCTGTGATTGCCACTGTGGTCTTAATCATAAATTCTTTGCCTAGGCTGATATCTAGAAGAGTTTTTCCTACATTTTCCTCCAGAATTCTTATGGTTTCATGTCTTATATTGGATAAGTCTTTTATCCAACTTGAATTAATTTTTGTGAGTGGTGAGAGACAGGGGTCCTGTTTTATTCTTATACATGTGGCTATCCAGTTTTCCCAGTACAATTTATTGAACAGGGTTTCATTTCCCCAGTGTGCATTGTTGACTGCTTTGTCAAAGATCATTTGGTGTAGGTAGATGGTTTTATATCTCAGCTTCCATTCTGTTCCATTGGTCTATATCTCTATTTTTTACCCATACCATGCTGTTTTAATTACCATAGCCTTGTAGTATAGTTTGAAATCTAGTGATGTGATGCCTCCAGATTTGTTCTTTTTGTTTAGGATTGCATTGGCTACTCAGGCTCTTTTCTTCATACAAACCATAGAATTATTTTTCTAGATCTTTGAAATATGATGTTGGTATTTTGATGGGGATTGAATTGAATTTGTAAATCACATGGAGTAGTGTGGACATTTTAACAATGTTGATTTTACTAATCCATGAGCAAGATATGTTTTTCCATTTGTTTGTGCCCTCTGTGATTTCTTTTCTTAGTGTTTGATAGTGCTCCTTGTAGAGATCTTTCAAATCCTTGGTTAAGTATATTCCTAGGTATTTTATTTTCTTTGTGGCTATTGTGAATGGTATTGAGTCTTTGATTTGCCTCTCAGCTTGACTGTTATTGGTATATAGAAATGCTAAAATGATTTATGTACATGGATTTTGTATCCTGAGAATTTGCTGAATTTATTTATCAATTCCAGGAGTCTTTTGGTGGAATCTTTGGGATTTTCTAGATAGAAGATCATATCATCAGCGAAAAGCAATAGTGTGACCTCCTCATTCCTGATTTGGATAACCATTATTTCTTTTTCTTGCCTGATTACTCTGGTTAGGAATTCCAGCACTATGTTGAATAGAAATGGTGACAGTGGGTACCCTTGTCTTGTTCCAATTCTCAGAGGGAATGTTTTCAACTCCTCCCCATTCACCATCATGTTGGCTGTGGGTTCATCATATATGGCTTTTATAATTTTGAGAAATGTCCCTTCTATGCTTAGTTTGTTGAGAGTTTTTTTATCATGAAAGGGTGCTGAATTTTGTTGAGTGCTTTTTCTGCATCTATTGAAATGATCATATAGTCTTTAATTTTGCTTCTGTTTATGTGCTGAATCACATTTATTGATTTCCATGTGTTGAACCTCCTCCCTTGCATCCCTAGGATGAAGCCTACTTGGTCATGGTGGATATTTTTGATGTGTTGTTGAATTCGGTTTGCCAGTATTTTATTGAAGATTTTTGCCTCTATATTCATAAGGGATATTGGTCTGAAGTTCTTTTTTGTTATGTCCTTTCCTGGCTTTGATATCATGGTGATACTGGCTTCATAGAATGAGTAGCAGAGGAGTTACTCCTTCTCTATGTTATGGAATAATTTCTGTAGTATGGGTACAAGGTCTTCTTTGTAGGTCTGGTAGAATTTTGCTATGAATCCATCTGGTCTGGGGCTTTTTTATTTTGGTTGAAGATTTTTTTATTACTGCTTCAATTTTATTGTTCATTATTGGTCTGTTCAGGATTTCTATTTCCTCCTGATTGAGTCCTGGGAGGTAGTGTGTTTCCAGGAAATGTGTCCATTTCCTCTATATTTTCTAGTTTATGTACATAGAGATTTTCATAGTATTCATGAATGATGTTTTGTATTTGTGTGGTATTAGTTGTAATGTCTCCTTTTTCATTTCCGATTGAGCTTATTTTGGTCCTTTCTCTTCTATTCCTGGTTAATCTAGAAAAAGGACTGACTGTCAATTTTGTTTATATTTTCAAAGAACCAACTTTTTGTTTCATTGATCTTCTGTATTATTTTTTTGTTTTCCATTTCTGCTCTAACCTTTGTTATTTCTTTTCTTCTGCTGCCTTTGGATTATATTTGCTCTTCCTTTTCTAGTTCCTTGAGATGTGACATTAGGTTGTTAATTTGTGATCTTTCTGTCTTTTTCATGTGGGCATTTATGGCTGTGAATTTTCCCCTGAGGAATGCTTTTGCTGAATTCCATAAATTTTGACAGCTGTGTCCCCTTTGTCATTCAGTTCAAAGAATCTTTTTATTTCCATCTTAAATTTATTCTTAACCCAATAATTGTTTAGCAGCATGTTGTTTCATTTCCATGAGTTTGTGTAGGTTTGAGTGTTTCTCTTGTGATTTATTTATGTTTTTAATCCACTGTGGTCTTAAAAGATACACAGTATGATTTTGATTTTTTTTGAATTTGTTGAGGTCTGTGTTGTGGCCTAAGATGTGATCAGTCTTGGAGAATGTCCCATGTGCTGCTGAGAAGAATGTATATTCAGCAGTTTTGGGGTAGAATGTTCTGTAAATGTCTGTTAGGTCCATTTGATTTTGAGTCTGGTTTAGGTGCAGTGTTTCTTTATTTTCTGCTTTGATTATTTTTTTCAGCTCTGACAATGGGGTATTGAAATTCCCAGCAATTATGATGCTGCTATTTATTTCTTTGCTTAGCTCTAGTAAAATTTGCTGTATGTATCTGGGAGCTGCTGTGTTAGTTGCATATATATTTAGGACTATTATGTCTTCTTGTTGAATTAATCCCTTTACCAATGTATAATAATGACCCTCTTTGCCTTTCTTTACAATAGTTTATTTAAAGTCAATTTTATCTGACGTGAGAGTGGCTATGTCTGCTCTCTTTTGGTTCCCATTTGTGTGAAATATTTTTTTCCATCCTTTCACATTGAGTCAGTGTGCATGTCCTTGTGGTTTAGATGTGTTTCCTGAAGACAGAAGATACTTGGGTGGTGTTTTTTCATCCATTCAACCAGCCTATGTATTTTGAGCCATACATTTAAACCGCTAACTGCTAAGCCACTAATGTTAAGAGACAGAATTGATATTTGGGATGCTGTTCTGTTTATCATGTTGGGTAGTACTTTTTGCTTTGTTTATGCTCTTGTGCTATTGTTTTATAAGAGTTGTGAGCTTTAGCTTTTTTGGGTGATTTTACACTGGTGGGTATCTATTGTGCTGATTTGTATATAATGCAGGCCTGAATATTTCCTGCAGGGCAGGTCTGGGCATGACAAATTCCCTCAGTGTTTGTCTGGAAAAGACTTTATTTCTTTTTTATCAAATTTTATCAAAATTTATCAGATTTGAAACTTAGTTTTGCAGGATACAAAATTCTAGGCTGGCAGTTGCTCTGTATAAGAAGATTGTAGATGGGCCCCCACTCCCTTCTGGCTTATAAGGTTCCTGCTGAGATATCTGCTGTTAGCCTGATGGGTTTTCTTTTGCAGGTCAGTTGTTATTTACATCTAGCCAGTTGTAGAACTTTCTTCTTCATTTTGACTTTGGCCAGTTTGACTACTGTGTCTTGAAGATGTCCTGTTCACTATGAATCTTCCCAGAATTCAATGACCATCTTGTATGTGGATGTCTGGATCTCTAGCAATACCAGGGAAGTTTTCCTCAGTAATTCCCTCTAAGAGATTTTTCATGCTTTTAGCTTTTTCTTCTTCTCCCTCAGTGATACCTATAATTCCTATGTGAGTCTCATATCTCTCTAATTGATTGCTCTGCCTTTTTTGTTCTCTTCTCTGCCTCTTTAAATGACTGGCTTAGCTTGAGAACCTCTCTTCAATCTCTGAGATTCTTTCTTCTCCTTGGTTTAGTCTGTTGTTGATGCTTTCTGCTGTGTTTTGAAATTCCCTAAATGATGCTTTCATTTCTTTAAGTTCTACTATATCCGTTCTAATGTTATGTAACTCTTTAGTGACTTTTTCATTAATTTCCTGAAATATGTTTATGGCTTCTTTTTGTTGGTTTTCAACTTTCTCTTCAACTCCATTCATCTTATTTGCCATCCATATTCCAAATTCAATTTTTCTCAATTCAGCAGTTTTCTTCTGGATGGAGTCCACTAGTGTAGCTCCATTGTGATCCCTTGGGGGTGTCAAGCTATTTTTTTTTTTTCATATTGCCAGGATTCCTTTGCTGGTTTCTTCTCATCTGGCTTGCCTTCTCTAAGCTCTGGCTTAATAGGATTGAAGGGCACTTATTCTCCTTTGCTAGAAACTCTCCTGTTTAGTTAGGGGAAGGAGAGGGCCCTAGATGGAGCTTTTGTGACCTACTCTGGAATGCTGACCCATCTGAAAAAGGGTGGGTGCACTGACAGCCTATAGAACAGCTTTTCTGTTTTGACCTATTCCCTTGTGATTGCATCCGTTTGAGCCAGTGCTGGATGATCTTCATGTGGGGTGGAGGTTTATTCCACAGCTTATTGTTGGGAGTTCCAGTTGGGCACTGGATGCGACCCTCTCCCCCATGGCTGTTGTGGGGGATTGCTCTGGCTGGGATCACCCCGTGGAGGTGAGGGTGGCAGCTGGGTGAGTCTATTTAGGCAGTGGTCATGGATGACTGAGCTGTGGGCATTTGCACAAACCAGGTCTAGGAGTAATGTCTGCTCAGGGATTGAGGGGGTACCCAGGTGAAGAGTTGGCCCTTAGGGAGGTTCTGCCAGCCCAGTAGCAGCATTGGAGACTCAAGGTAGTATTTTGGGGCCAAGGCTCAACTCTGGAATCTTGGGGGTGGTGTCACAGGCTTAGTGGGGGCTCTGGAACTACAGGGGAAGATCCTCAGGCTGGGGAGTAGTGAGGGCTTCAGAGTTGGATGTGGGAATTATGGGGCCAAAGCTGTACCAATGGAAGGCTGTTCCACCAGTGTGGAGACTGTTGGTGCCCAGTCATTGCAGGCAGGAGTTTGTCTCAGCAGCCCAGGGACCAGGGAGGTGGGACAGAGCTACTGATCAGCCAAGGTTCTCCCCCCAGCCTAGGTCCCACTGAGGCAGGTGCCCAAGGCTTCCCAGGTGATACCTGTGGCAATGAGGCTCTTCCTGTTCTCAGATCCCTCACAGGGGCAGAAGGGTGCTTAGCCCCCAATCTCAGGTCACAGCATGGGGGAGCATCTGTTCTGTCTGGTCCCTCCCCAGCCTGGCAGGCGAGGCACAAAGGCTACTGCTGGAAAGCTGAGTCCTGAGCAGAGCTGGCACCATGCACCAGAGTGATCAGGATGGCATCAGCTGCAGAAACCAAGGATTGGCAGCCCTCAGATCTCTCCTGTGCCTGCTCTCTGGAGCAATGTCTCTGCACAGACTCCAAGCAGCTCCCCTATCAGCCCATATGTCTGCAGTGAAGGAGGGAGACCCCTCATAGCTTGGGCTGCCTGCAACTTTTATTCCTCTCCTACAAAGTGGTGCCCCCTGGAGCTGCTTCTATTCTGCTGTCTTCCCCTCCCTGCAGCTGTGTTAATTGTATGGGACCCCCCACCTTAATCTAAGAGATGGTGGGTGGTACTTATGAGTAAGAATTGGCAATGCCTTATTCGATTAAGTCAGTAGATGCTGTATGAGCTGTACAGTTGTTCTCCCTGTCAGAAGTTGGTGCTTGCAGGAAAAAGTCAACTGTAGTGACGTTCTTTCCTGCCTATAATAGGTTCTAACCCTTCTGGAGAAGCACTTGAATGCCCCAGGCAGTGGGGTGGTGGGGGTGGGAATTGCTTGTTCACCACCACAGCAAAAGTGGGTGGAGGAGCGAGGCTGGGTGGGGATAGGTCAGGCAAGTGTGCTTTCAGGGTCCATGGAAGTGAGTCCTGGAACAGTCCTGGCATTTATCAAAGGTCAGCTCCCAGGCCACTGGGGAAGGCCACCAGAGAGGGGGCTGAAGCAGCCCCACCAAACCAGAACATCATCTCGTGAGGAAGGGGCCATCTACAATTCACCAACTGGCTATTGGGAATGACATTTTCTCCCTCACCTTTCCCTGCCCCAAGAGACTCCCTCCAGTGTCTGGTTGTAAATGGGCACTCAAATTCACCATGCTGGACAGCAATGGCACCATAGGCTGGGAACTGCCCTACCTGTGGACCCACCTCAGTCCAAAGGTGTGTCTTTCCTGTGGTGGGATGGGTGCTCCACCAGTTCGCTGCAGCTCTGACCCACGGTGCACTCTCCTGTCTGTTCTTCCCACATGGGCCCCTCTGCCTCTTGAGTTTAGATCTCAATTCTCCCCTCTGTGCCACCTAGCAACCCAATCAAGTCCTAGGGGTATGGGATCTGGCTGCAAGCTTGTCTTGCTGGTGGGCATCTTTGGGGAGTGTTGGCAGGCAGGAAACTCTGAGACCGAGCACCCCTCGGCCCACTATAGGTCCTCAAAGGGAAAAGTGGGCCCCTCTCTCTTTGGAAACCTCAGACTGGAGTGTGCACTGGCAGAGTGCAGGGGAACACTTTTGAAAGTCTTGGTTCAAGGGCCCCTTTCAGCTGCAGTGGGCAGGGGAGGAGTAGGGAAAGAAAAGAGTCTGAGTGAAAGCCAGACAGCACTCCAGCCCTTCTGGTCCCTCTCCCTGGAAGGAAGCCTGCACAGAACGCCCAAGCTCTGGGATCACACAAGTTCTCTGGGCCCCACCACAATCTGGGCAGGAGTTGGAAACTGTCTGTTTGGGAAGAGGTGATGTGAAGACTGAAGGGCTAGAGCTCCCTGAGGTATAGAAAGGGACAGTATAGTCAGAAGCAGTATGGCATCCACCCTCTTGGCTTGCGGCTGTGGCCATGGGGGCTGACCCCCAAAGGGGTTGGAAGCCCAATGCGTTATTTTCAATAGGTTCCCAGTTCAGTAGTTGCAGCAGCACTTGGGCTTGTGAGGGTGGAAAAGCTCCCAAGCAGCTCAGCAGCCTGCCAACTACCAGAGGTATGTTGGAAGGGGAAAGGAAACTCCCACCTACCACTTTCACTGGGCTGTGAGCTTCTCCAGGGTTGATCTCTGTTAATATCTTTTTTTCCTTCCTGTTCTGCTTTGCAATTTCTTTCCATGAAGTCTCTGGCAGGCTCTGGCACCTTTTCCCCTGAACTACACTTGAGCTGTTCCCACTCCCCACTGCCCTGTCTGAAACCCTTTCTTCTCTCTGAGACAACATGGCAACCGACGTATCTAGTCAGCCATCTTTTTTGAAACTCTGAAATGAGTTAATTTATTGAAGAGTGCCCTGGTCCAGAAAGTCTTCAAAAGGAACTGAAAAAAGAAGAAGAAGAGATTCAAGATCTTTAGAAAGTTTTATATTCTTGATACAGCTGTAGAGAGACAAGAGAATAATCAGAGTCCAGCAAGGTACAGCCTTATTTTCAGGAAATATTAAACTAGAGATGGTATATCACACTGGTTCGAGACACGTGCTCTGGAAACATGCACCAACTATGTTTGACATCCCGTTCTGCTACCTACTGCTGTGATATTTGGTATTTAATTTATAATTTCATGTCTCAGTTTGCTCATCTATAAAATGAGATAATTAAAGTACCCTATAGGGCTACTGTGAAAAATTACATATATGTAATATGCTGGAAACAGTGGTCAGCACATCACAAGTCTTCAAAAGAATTAGCTGTTATTATTTTTCGTCACTTTTTGTCAATTTTCTTGCCAAAAATGTCCTATGCTAATGATATTATGATGAAAATCACAAGCAAGTAAATATTAATTAGAAACATCCAGAAGGTACTCTACTTTCCTATATTGAAAGGTTTCTAAACAAAACCATTTGCATGACTTTTTGCAATTAAGGTTCTAGATGAGATGTAAATTGTATTAATCAGGTGCAAGTGAATAAAACTTGAAAGTATCTAATGTACAGCATGGTGAATACTGTATTGTATACATGAAAATTACTAAGAGTAAGCCATAAATATGCACAATTTTTATTTGTCAATTATACCTAAATAAAGCTGGGGGGGGAGCAGAACAGAGGCAGAGATCACTGCATGTGAGAATGTGTAATGTATAGATCTGGATTCTATTATCTACTTACTTAGCTTTATGGGTGTCAGAGGCAGTGTTAACAGTGAGTCTCAGAAATAGCAGCGGTGGCTGTGGTACTTAATGACCTTCCCATTACAGCAACACAGTCGGGAACTTGAGGCCTACAGTCCAGACACAGTCCCTTGTGACTTTTTAAGTACCTAACTGCTTGTATTAAATTACATTCTGCTAAAAATGCCTAGATCAGTTTGCATTTTCTGTATCCAACTTGAATGATACTGTACTTGCAGCCATCAGTAATTATAGCAAGTAACCATAAGAGGCAGAACGGTATAGTTACTGTACTGAAAGGCAGGGTCAGCTCTGTCATCAAAATGGTTTGAACTGCAGGTTTTTTGGCATGGTACAGGGGGCAATTGATAATGGTGCCACTAGGACTAAAATAGATGTATAGTCTAATAATATCCTATTGGACTTGTGATTAAAAAAATTTTTAAAACAAAACAAAACACCTCCTGGTCTGGAGAAAGTGACCTGATTGAAGTCATTATAATAGAAAGTCAGGATTCTTCACCCTATTTCTAGACCTTAGTCAGTTCATGGACTCAAAGCCCCTTGAATGAAAAAGAAACAACACGCCTTTGGGGAAGAATATTCTGACATGACCACAAGTGTTCATGTGTGACTTGTGGCCACCTACTAAGGTAAATATGTAAAGAAAAGTAAATACTCATTTAGCATGGAATGTGGTTCATGGACTTTGAGCTGATATGAATCTCTTGGGTCATAGAGAGTCACTGTGGTTTGGCAGAAGATGAATGGCGTTTTGGCTAAGTATATCTCACGAAAGTGTAGAGTACATTTGTGATCCCATCCTGTGATTATTTCTGCATTTCTTACATGCAAATATGAATTAACCATACTTGGAACTAGGTGGAATATCCGTATTGGCTTCTTATGATAAGAGAGCCACAGTGCAGCCATTTTTCCTATTTACTAAAATAATATAAAAAACATACAATACCATTTTTATACTAGATTTTAGAGATTAATGACACTGTATGCTGAGTATCCCTTATTCTAAAGGCTTGGGATCAGAAGTGGTATGGATTTCAGATTTTTTTGGATTTTGGATTATTTACATACACATAATAATACATCTTGGTGATGGGATCCAAGTCTAAACATGAAATTTATTCATGTTCATATATACCTTATATGCAGAGTCTAAAGTTAATTTTATACTATATTTTAAATAATTTTGTGCATAAAACAATGTTTTAACTGTATTTTGACTGCATTTGGTCACATGAGATCAGGTGTAGAATTTTTCACTTGTGGCTTCATGTTGGTACTCGAAAAGTTTCACATTTTGGAGCATATCCAATTTCAGATTTTTGGATTAGAGATGTTCAACCTGTATCAGGGACCTAAAATATGGAGGAATGATGATTCCTGTTACTTCCCTGATTTTGTTTTTTTAGCTTATTTGCCCTACATAGAAAGCAAACGAATCCTGGAGGATATAATTATGGTACCCTATGAAGTTATTGTGATGCAGTTTCCTGATATAGTTTCTTTACATGCCCATGTCAACAGAGTTCCTGTCATTTTTATGAAGCTTTAAAGCTAATCATTTATTTTCTGTCCCAGGAACCCACAATACCATAAACAATTGGTTTTCAACTGACTGTAGCAGAAATACTTCTTACTATCTTACTTTGCTTCCTGTCACAATCTAGTCTACAGAATCATTGTGTACCTTCATCTTGCACCATCATCCAAATTCACCATATTCATTGTATATTCTGCTGATTACCCTGTAAAACCAGAACAGTTACAATAGATAACCTGATCATACATTTATGTGCCAGGTCATGGGAGAAATAAAATACAAAATTTGGGATACAGTGTAGTTTCTGTAATACAGTGCTCTGGGACATATGAAAATATTGCCTCCAAACTCAAATTGCAATAACAGAATTGTTACACTCTCTCTACCCCTTCAAAAGAGGTCCAGCACTTGGCTGATGTTTTTGGATTTTAAAGATAATAAATACCACACATTGGCATGTATCTCTAACATATTTCTACAGACATATTTAAATCCACAAATTTGGAACAGGGCTCAGGGCAAGAGAAGACTTAGCTGGTCCAGGCTACAGTGCAAGCGCTGACACATGAGCTGTATGACCCAGCAGATCCAGATTCTCCTCTACAATTTCCCTATTATTTTATATAAAGTATATATTTATATAAACCTTAAAGTTTAGTTTCTTACTTTAGTACATCAATGTAGGATTGAATTAGAAGAGGAATGAATGTGGTCACTAAGAGCTGGATGTAATGACTGTTGGGGAGAAGGAAACATGGACACACGCAACTCCTATCTCATAGTTTTAATATGAATTAGAGTTAATTAAGGGAATACTTATAGAGAAAGAAGTACCAGAATACACTCAATCCCCTGAACTTTTATTATTCCTCAGAGAGGTGTGCAAAGTTGGATATAACCAGGATCCCAATGAAAGAGACTTCTCCCTTGTGTTGCTCTACAGATTTATGGGAACACAAAGCAGGGAATATCTATTTGACTGTCTTCAGTAGGATCTCCCTAAAAGCAAATCAGAACCAAAGATTTGAGGGAAAATAATTTAGCTTGGGAGTGATAACAGAAAGCATTTATAGACAAGATAGCTAATGAAGTGTGTGTTTTATGAGCAATTTCAACTGTGGATGTTGATCATTTAGCTCCTATCGGTTATTGGTTGAGAGGGGTTCCTGGGGTCGTTAACTCCTTGGTGCTTCTAGTCTGCCACATGTACAGGCTGAGCCTGCTCTGGCATCCACAGGAATATTTTCTGCAATGATGAGCACTTGCTTGCAGTGGGAAACAGTTGGATCAGCCTGAACAAGTAATACGTGACAAGACGATCCAAATGGAGGCAACAGTAGGATCTTCTGTACTCTGATCTACTCCTTCCACAACTTGGATCCACTTATTATATTAAATTACTAATTCTCCACAGTGACAGATGGCCACAACTTCTGCATTTGTAATTACAACAGTAATGTTATTAACTAAAGGCCACAAGGCCTTGATGTTTGTCATCTCTTCCTTATACTTGAAATAGATATAATTCAACTAAAGACAAATTCCTGTCTTTTCTAGGGTGAAAGGGATCCGCTTGATGAATTTACTTCCTCTCAAGTGGATAATTGGTCTCCTAGAAAGATAATACGATAGAAACTCAAGGTGGGACTCTGTTAGTGACTTTAGCACTGGCAGTAGCTAGATGAACCTTGGTAAGAGGAAGCTTATACTGTTGGGCTCTGGCATACTCTCCATACCTGACACCATGACAACTCTATTCACGGGACTATTATGCAAGCACAGTAGTAATCAAGTCTCTCTCTCTCTCTCTCTCTCTCTCTATATATATATATATATATATACTCACACACACACACATATATAGAGGGAGATACAGATACAGACATGTGTGTATTTGTATATATATAATATATTATATTACACACATATATATACATATATATATACTATATATATGTGTGTGTATATATATATAGTTAGGTATATTTTCTGTAGAAGATGCTTTGCTTTCAGGATATGAGACACAAGATTTCATACACTTGTGCTGATTCTCATAGATCCACAAGCCTTTTCCCAAGATTTTCTTGTCAGTGAAATTCTGATTTTCCTACTCCAAGGTCCAGACCAAGCGGTCAAGGCATTTACCCCTGTGTATAAGTCTATGTACAACCTTACCTCTAACTACCTCCTCCTCCTCCATACAAACTTGATGACCAGGTGTACTGCTTGAAAATCTGTATGTTATTTCTCCTCACCATTGTCTTTCTGTGTGGTACTGTCATTGACAGGAGCCCATTTTTGGCTTGTATTCACATACTGATCTGACCAAACCTTGAACTTGACCTGATTTTTTTTTTTAATCATAAAGAAATCCTTATGGGGTAATAGGTGTGAGCTGAGGGAGAAATGTTAATGCAGTTGATGTGGAATTCCAAGACACTTGGATGGGTAATTTATTTATACTATCTGAACCTATTGAGAGTACAGCTTTCAAAAATATGTATTTTAACTTAACTCACTGACAGTAATATAGCTTTATTTCTGGCTTCCCAGAGTCTGCCCTTTTCTACTTATAACTTTTTCTCAAAATATTAGAAAGAATAATTACTATTAAAAGATAAATTACTGAAGACATTGTCCTAAATCTTTCCAAATTATTTCCATAATATTGAAATTAAGTACAAACTCCTTGACAGGGCCTACAATATGCTACCTCATCTGGCTCACGCTTCCCTAACTCATTTCCTTCCTCTCAATAACTGCTATACAAACCTACTCGTTTATTTGCTGTTCTACATAGCTTATGTGATACTTTGTGGTAAAAATGTATGTTTGTAGGATTAACAATTTGCATTAAAGTTCAACACCAACTTGACTAGACTAGCCCTGTAAATTTTATAAGCTTTTTTATGCCTAATTTTGCAAAAACAATTTTGCAAGTATAGTGTGAGAATTTTTTTAAAAAGACCCAGCTCGAAATAAGGAGTATTTATGGTTTGCACACAAGCCTACTGTCATATAAATTTATTCATGTGCTGATTTTAACATCTCTGAACATAATTACCTTTTCATTCTTGAAAACCTCAGAGATTTAACACATATCTCTAATCAGGGAATTATTTTTATTCCTGAAATAGTTTTCATATCTCAGTATAGTGTCCCACGATTTTATGTCACTGAATGTCTTACATGCTAATTAAAATAGATACTGTGCCATGTATAACCAATAAATATTAAGAAATAAACTCTAAGAACTTGGAAAATGTCTGAGTTAAAGCTTTTAGATCAATGTTAACTCAATCACCTACTGTGTGGTCAATCTGATACATTTAAGAATTAATAAACACTATGATTACTATGCAATATAGTAAATGAAAAAGAGATTTTTTAGAACCTGAACCTAAATAGTCTGTGATTATAAACAGTTGATTTTATACTTTAGTACTGAAATTAATTTAAAGCAACTTTTAGAGACTTAAAAATGTATGGAATGTCTAGTCTTGAGACAAAATAAGTAAGAGACAAAAAAAAAGATTTGCTGAACTAGAAAAAGAAAGTAATTTGTTCTTTTCTGGTATCTTGGAAAGCCTGAGACAGTTGGAATAATTAAGAAGGATTCTCAAAAAATTCAAAAAAGTTATTTTTGAATTAACATATCTCTGAGGCTAATATATTATTCTCAGTGTTTCATTGCATAATAATAGCATATTATAGTAAAATCTAATGAGAATAATGTGTTACAAGATAAGAAATGCCTCTTTTTAGCAGAGGGTCCAGATGTTTTTTAGAAATGTCTTGCACTTCTGTGAGAAGGGGTGGTGGGTAAAAGATATTTCGTCAAATAAATTAGTGAAGAATTCTTTTTGGCAATATCACAACAGATGTGGGTTTGAGTTTTGATGGTAGCTACCAGCTGTGCTTCTCCCTAATTCACCAGAAATCATGCACATGTATCATCTAGGGATAATATGAAATGAAGGAAACTGGAAAAAAGGCCTCTTATAGGTATTACTAGGAAGATTTCCCCTCTGTTTTTCTTGGAAGATGTTGGGCCCCTTATAAAGTGTGTGAATTTTTTACATAAACAAACATAATTATAATTGTGTTGAGTCTTTTGTGTAAACACAAAGCTTGTAACTATTTTCATAAGATCAAGTTTCTATCCATTGGTTCATTTTTTTCCGTTATGCAACACATGTATTAGGCTGAACAATTTTTAACATATTTTGAAGGTTGTTTTCAAAATGACCTGAAATTTTACTATGTCACGTATTAAAATTTTACTTTGGAGGTCCTCAGTGCATCTGCAAGGAAGTGGTAGTCTAGACCTTTCATTTTATGAGCAATTTTAGGTTTACAGAAAACTTAAGCAGATAGTACAAAGTTCTGATAGAAACCCTTTCCCACTGTTCCCCCCTCCCACATTTTTTAACATCTTACATTAATATGGTATATTGGCTTCAGCCACTGAACCAATATTGATACACTATTATGAAATTTCATTGACTGCAGTGAGGTTCACCCTTGTTCTTGCATGGTTCTGTGGGTTTCACAAATGAATAATGTCATACAGCCACCATCACTCATCTCACAGTGCAGTTGCATTACCCTGAAAATCCCCTGTGACCACCTGTTAGTCCGTCTGCTTCCAGCTGCTTTGGAAATCACTGATCTCTTTATTGTCTTATAGTTTTGCCTTTTCCAGAATGTCATATAACTGGAATCATAGTCTGTGGCCCTTTCAGACTGGCTACTTTCATTTAGCAATATGCATTTAAGGTTCCTGCATGTCTTTTTGTGATAGCTCATTTTTTTTTTATTGCTGAATAATTTTCCACAGTGTGATTGTACCAAAAATTGTTTATGCATTCACCTATTGAAGAGCATCTTACTTGCTTCTAACTTTTGGAAATCATGAAGAAAGCTGCTGTAAGCTTTCACGTACAGAATTTTGTTTTGACATAAGTCTTTAACTCTTAGGTAAATACCTAGGAGTGCACTTCCTGGATCATATGCTCAGACTGTGTGCAGCTTCGTCATAAACCACCTAACTTTTTCAAAGTATTTGTATCATTTTGTATTCCCACTAGGAATGGATGACAGTTCCTGTTGCTCCAAATCCTTGTCAGCATATTCTCAGTATTTTAGATTTAGGCCATTCTAATAGGTATGTAGTGGTATTTCAATAATGTTTTAATTTGCATTTCCTTAATAAGGTATGGTGTTGAGCATTTTTTCATAGGTTTATCTGCTATCTGTATATGTTTTCAGTGAGTTGACTCTTCAGATATTTTGTCTATTTTTTAATTTGTTATTTTTTCTTATTGTCTTAAGAGACCTTTATATATTTTAAATATAAGTCCTTTATGATATATGTGTTTTGCAAATACTTTCTTTGGAACTGTGCTACAAACATACAGTTAGAAGGAATAACTTCTAATGTTCAATAGCAGAGCAGGGTAACTATAGTTAACAATAATTTGTCATATATTTCAAAATAGCTAGAAGAGAGGACTTGAAATGTTCCCAATACATAGAAATAATAAATGCTCAAGGTGATAGATACCCCAAATACCCTGACTTGATCCTTACACATTCTATGCATGTAACAAAATATCACATGTATCCCATAAATATGTGCAAATATTATGTATCAATAAAAAATCATGTGCAGAAGTCCAACCTATCAATTTTTCTTTCACAGATTGTGCTTTTGGTGTGGAATCTAAAAATTCCTTGCCAGTGTAAGATCACCTGGGTTTTCTTCTATGACAAACTCTTCTAGAGTTCTTATAGTTCTCCATTTTACTCTTGTTCTATGATCTATTTGGAGTTAATTTTTGTGAAAGGTGTAATAACTATGTGTGGATTACTTTTTTTAACGTGGATATTCAGTTTTTCGAGAACCATTTGTTGAAAAGACTATTCTTTCTTTGTTGACTTGTCTTTGGTTTTTTAACAAAGATCAGTTGGATATATTTGTGTGGCTCCATTTCTTGGCTCTCTATTGCATTCCATCGGTCTATTTGTGTACTTTTTCACCAGTAGCACCCTGTCTTGATCACTGTGGCTTCATCAATAATTCATGAAGAAGGGTAGTGTCAGTCCTCGAACTATTGTTTTCTTTTTCAGTCTTTTGTTAGCTATCGGTCTTTTGCCTTTCCATATAAACTTTAAAGTTATTTTCATGGATATCCACAAAATATTTTGCTGATATTTACATTGTAATTGAATTAAATTTATAGATCAGTTTTGAAAGCGCTGACTACTTAACAATATTATGTCTTCCCATATATGAATATGAATATCTCTTCACTTGTTTAGACCTTCTTTAATTTCTTTCATCAGAGGTTTTTTGTTTTCCTCATGTAGATCTTGCACATATTTTGTTAGATTTGTACCTAAGTATTTCTCCTTTGTTTGATGCAAATGAAAGTGGTATTATGTTTTAAAATTTACATCTAAATTATTCATTGTTGGCATTTAGGAAATCAGTTGAGCTTGTATTGAGCTTGTATTCTGCAACTTTGCTATAACTGCTTAATAGTTGAGGAGTCTTTCTGTCCTTGTTGATGACGATGATTCTCTGGGATTTTCTAATAGGTAATTATGTCATCTACAAACAAAAACAGTTTTACTTTTTCTCCTAATCAACTATACATTTTCTTTATTTTTCTTTTTATACTTCACTAGCCAGGACTTCCAGTATGATATTGAACAGGAGTGACGAGGGAAATCGAGTGTTCGCGATCTTAGGAAGAGACCACATCATTTCTAACTATTAAGTACCATGTGAGCCGTAGATTTTTTTGTAGATGTTCTTTAACAAATTGAGAAAGTTTCCCTCTATTCCTAGTTTGCTGAGAGTTTTTATCATGAATGAGTGTTGGATTTTGTCAAATTATTTTTATGCATCTATTGATATGGTGAGTAGAAAAATACAAACTGCTTTTACCTCTCCTCTTACACCACAATAATCAACACAGAAGATCAAATGTGTGTGTGTGTGTGGGGGGATTATTTCCCCCAAATACCAAGCAATCAGTTCTGCAGCAGACACCAGCTGGGTGTCCTCCAAATTAATTCTGACACTATCTACGTGGAGATAGTGTAGGATCCCACAGGTTGAAAGCTCAGTCCTGTGAGACTTACCCCCACTTCTGATGCTAATCCAATGCCCATGGTTGTTTTACCTATGCTTCTGACTGACCAGCTATAAATTAGGGAGCCCATGTCACTCTTAAGTTTGGTTGATTTGCCACAGTGTCTTACAGAACTTGGAGAAGCACTTATACATTTACCCGTTTATTATAAAGGATATCACAAACGATACAGATGCAGAGATGTATAGGGTAAGGTATGGGGGAAGAGACATGGGGCTTCTATGCCCCCCCAGGCACATCACACTCCAGGAGGCTCCATGTGCTCAGCTATCTGGAAGCTCTTCATACCCAGCCTCTTGGGCCTTGTATGGTAACTTCATGGGATAGACTATGATTGAAGCATGGACAACCTTGTAAACACGGGATTGGACAAAAAGGGTATGATGTAATACTAATAGACTGAGTGGTGAATACCAGCAAGGTCTGTCTGTTCAATTTCTTCTTGGCCTTTTTGTGCAGTGTTCCTTCCTCCCAGGTATAGGGCAGGATGTTTTCTGAAACGGGGGCATTACGACCTACAATCAGACAATTTATTTATAGCCAGCTCCAAAACAGAAGGGCATGGGAAGATTAGAGTATGTTTTTAGTTTCTATGTTCTGCCTTGGGGAGAAAAAGGAGCTTGTGAAAGGAGGGCAGGAGAAGGTCAGAGAGAGAAAGAGAAATTCAGTTTTCTGAGGCCTAAAGTAACACAACGTTATAACATGACTATCTTTCACCTTTATTGGTCTGAAGTGGTTCCAAAGCTGCACGAGGAACCAAGGACAAAAGGCCAAATATTTTAACAAAAGATATGCTTATTGTTTTAGTCACTTAGAAAATAACAAGGGCTATGGGAGTTATGAGCTAACAACCGTGGAGGAAAATCAATACATATATCACATATGGTTATATGGTTTTTCTTCTCTAGCTTAAAATGATTGATTGCATAATTGGCTTTCAAATGTAGAAACAGTCTTGCTGCTTAGCTTGGGCTGTCATAACAAAATACTATAAGTTGGGTAGCTTATAAAGAATATAAATTTATTTCTCACAGTTCTGTTGCCTGGAAAGTTGAAGATAAAGCTACCAGCAGATCCAGTGCCTGATGAGGGCCCACTTTCTGGTTCATTGATGAGCGACTTCTAGCTATGTCTTCACATGGTGGAAGAGGCAAGGCAGCTTTCTGGGGCCTATTTCATAAGTGCACTAATCCCATTCATGAGGGCTCTGCCCTCATGACCTTATCACTTCCTAACAGCCCCACCTCCTAATACCATCACAACGGCAGTGAAGTCCCAACATACAAATTTTGGGAAGACACAAACATCTGGATTATAACACTTGTATACCTAGAATAAATTCTACCTGATTGTTATATATAATTATTTTTATGCATTGTAGGATTATAGTTCCTGATTCTTAGGGGGATTTTCATATCTTTGTTCATGAGAGACATTGATCTGTAGTTTTCTTGTCATATATTTTTTCTAATTTGAGTATTAGGATAATGCTTCATAGAATGAGTTAAATATTCAATTTGTTTCTTTTGAAGAGAATAAAGAAAGTTGGTCTAATTTCTTCCTTGAATGTTTGGTGGAATTCATTAGTGAACCCATCTGGGCCTGGAAATTTTGTTTTGGATGGTTACTGATTATTGATTCAATTTCTTTAATAGATATAAGCCTATTCAGATGATCTATTTCTCCTTGTTTGAGTTTTGGAAGATTGCCTCTTTTAAGGAATTGGTTCATTTCATGTAACAAATTTGTGGCCATGGAGTTGTTCATAATATTCCTTTATTAGGCTTTTGATGTCCATAGGAAAAGTAGTAGTAGCCTCTTTTTCCTTTCTGATATTGGTAATTTGCTTCTTCTCTTTTTTTCTTTCCTTGGCTTGGCTACAGGTGTATCAATGTAATTTATCATTTTGAATAACCAACTTTTAGTTTCATTGATTTTCTCTAATGTTGACCTGTTTTAATTTCATTAATTTTCACTTTTATTTTTATAATTTATTTCCTTCTGCTTCCTTCAGATTTATATTCTTCTTCTTTCTCTAGATTTTAAGGTTATTGATTTTAGATCTTCATTCTAATATCTGCATTCAATGCTATAATTTTCCCTATAAACACTGTTATCATTTTATCCCATGAATTTGGATAATTGCATTTTCATTTTCATTCAGTGCAAAGTATGTTTTCAAAAATTTATTTGAGAGTTCTTCTCTGACTCAAGTGTTATTTATAAATATGTTGTTTTATCATCAAATATTTGTTGGCTTTCCATCTATCTTTCTGTCATTGATTTCTGATTTAATTCCATTGTGGTCTAAGAAAAGCTTTGTGTGATTTCTATTCTTTTAAATATTTTAAGGTGTGTTTTATGGCCTGGAATGTAGTCTATCTTAGTGAATGCTTCATGTGCACTTAAGAAGAATGTATATTCCGATGTAGTTGACTAAAGTATTCTATAGATGTCCATTAGATTCAGTTAATTGGTGATGTTCTTTGGTTCAATTTTAACCCTTCCACTTTTCTGTCTGCTGGTTCTATTAGTTACTGAAAGAGAAGTGTTGAAGTCCGTCACTATAACTGTGGAATTATTATTTATAAATAATTATTATAATTGTAAAATTGTCTATTTCCTTTTAGTATTTTATAGTTTTCACCTCATATATTTTGATACTCTGTTGTTAGGTACATACACATTAAATTTTGTTATGTCTTCTTGCAGATCTGACCCTTTTATCATTCTGTAATGCTCCGCTTTATGCTTGAGTAGTTTTTTTTGTTCTCAAGCCTGCTTTGTCTGAAATTAATATAGCAACTCCAGCATTCTTTTGATTAGATTTAACATGGCATAAGTTTCTCAGTTCTGGAGGCTGAGGAGTTGAAGATCAAGGCATCAGCAGATTCAGTGTCTAGTGAGGGCCCACTTTCTGGTTTTACTTTTAATCTATACGTGTCTTTATATTTAAAGTAAGTTTCTTATAGACAATAGTAGTTGGGTCTTGGTTGTTTTTTTTTTTAAACCCACTTTTTAACCTCTGTCTTTAGTTGATGTTTTTATGAGATTCAAATTTAAAGTGATTATTGACACAGATTAACATCAATCATATTTATTACTGTTTTCTATTCATTGCCTTTGTTCCTTTGTTCTTTGTTTCTTTTTTTGTTCTTGTTTTTCCACTATTTTTCCGCCTCCTGTGATTTTAATATAGCATGTGATATGATTCAGTTTTCTCTCATCTTTTACCATATCAATTATACTTTCTTTTTTTGACTTGTTTTAGTGGTTACACTAGATTTTGAAACATACATTTACAACTAACCCCAGTATAATTTCAAATAGCTGTATACAGCTTCTCCAGTGTTGCCAGTACCTTGTAACTAAGTATTCCCAATTCCTCTTTCCCATCCCTCATAACATTGTTGCCATTTATTTTACTTAAGTCCATATGCTATAATCACCAGTACATTGTTGCAATTATTACTTTCAATAAACAATTATCTATGGAATAAAAAAAGATTTTATTTGCCTTCATTTATTCCTTCTCTGATGTTCTTCCTTTGTTTATGTAGATCTGAATTTTTTTACCAATACTATTTTGCTTCTCTCTGCAGAACTTCTTTAATATTTTGCAAGACAGGTATACTGGTTATAAATTTCCTCAGTGTGTGTTTGTCGGCAAAAGTCTATCTCTACTTCACCTTTGAGGGATAATTTTGATGAATACAGAATTCCAGTTTAGTAATTTTTTCATTCACTATTTAAAATATATTCTTCCATTCTTTCTTGCTTGTACAGTTTCTAAGAGAAATTCTTTTCTTATCCTTTTTCCTTTATAGGTAATATCCCTGCCTGCTACCAATCCAGCTCCTGTCAATATTTTTCTTCATCTGTTTTTCTGTGGTTTGATTATGATATTCCTGGGTGAAGATCTTTGGCATTCAGTCTGCTTGTTATTCTCTGAGGTTCCTGGCTCATTCTGTGGTTTGCTGTTTGTCATTACTTTTGGAAAATTATTCAGCTGTTTTTACTTCAACCATTTCTTTTGCTTACTTCTCTCTTTTTCCTCCAGGTATTCTGACTACGTATATGTTAAACTTTTTAATTGTCTCACAGTTCTTGGATATTCTGTTACACTATTTTTTCCTTTTTTGAAATTAATTTATTTATTTCAGAGTATTATGGGGGTGCAGATGCTTAGGTTACATGTCTTGCCTTTACTCTGCCTGAGTCAGAGCTTCAAGTGTGCCCATCTCCCAGAAAGTGTGCTCTGTACCTCTTAGGTGTGAATTTACCCATCCCTTCCTCCTGCTTCCCACCTGCCCAACACCTTACATTATTTTTTCATTCTTTTCATTTCACTTTGGGGAATTTCTATTGACATATATTGAGTCTCACGGAATCTTTCCTCCTCCTTGTCCAGTGTAGTGATGAGCACATCAAGGGCATTTTTGTAGGTTTTTTTTTTTCCTTTTAGCATTTCCTTTTGATCCTTTCCTATACTTTTCTATCACTCTGCTTGCATAATCCATCTGTTCTCACATGATCCACTTTTTCTGCTACAGCCCTTGGCATATTAATCATAGTTAGTTTAAATTCCTAGTATGACAATCTTAAAATCTCTGCTTATCTGATTCTGTTATGATGCTTGTTTTGTCTTGTTAGACTATGTGTTTTTCTTTTTCTTTTAACATGCCTTGTAATTTCTTTCCTTTCCTTTTTTCTTTCTTTCTTTTTTATTTTTTTAAATATGTGAACAATGTACTAGATAACGGGAACTGAAGTAAATAGTCCTCTAGTGTGAATGGTCATGTTTTACTTGTTAGTAATCAGGTTGTGTTTAATGTCTGCTGCAATTGTAGGTGTCAACAGTTTCAATTTGCTCTAGTGTTCTTGTTTTTTCTCCCCTGTTATATTTAGGTTTCCCTATAAACTCCTTCTTAAATAGAGTCTGTGTCTTTCAGACAGTGTAAACCAGTGTTATTATTCTCTCAGTTGTAAACCAGTGTTATTATTCTGGAGACATTTTATGATGGTGGTAAAGTATTATGGCAGGGAAGTATTCTATACATTTTTAATAAAATATCTATTTGTTTATTTGTTTATTTTTAATGGGCCAGGGTCACTTGGCTGTGGCTCTCAGAATAATTCCTTAGCCTCTTTCTTTTCCTACACTATGTGAGGCATGAAGGCTAGAGGAAGCTGGAGTTGTCTAATTACCCTTCTCCAGGTCAAATAAGGCTTTGGTTAAATCATTTCCCTTGAAGGCTAGGTTTCATTATGGAGAGCACAGTGAATAATCTAATTCTCTGGATGTATTCCAAAATGGTTATTTTTATCCTTTTCTGCTGGAAGCATAATGGGATTTTCTTAAATCTGCACAATGTGAACCTGATAGGTGTCTTGGAGGTAAAACTCAAGAAAGTGTGAGAGCTCCCCACATAAGACAGTGTCCCCAAGTTTTTAACTCTCATGTTACTTCACAATGAACCTCCAGCAATTCATTAATTACAGTTTAAATGTTCCTACAGTTACTAGCTCCAGAGGGTTCTTCTCCTAGTGAGCTGTGTTCTTTGTGTTTATCTTTCTCTCCACTTTCAGGGATAGTCGTTTGCTCTATGACCTTAATTTTCTGATGGATTTAAGAAGAGATGTTAATTTTCATTTCCAAGGTTTTTTAAATCAGAGAGAAAAACTACAAGTCACCTCATACTTTTTTTTTAGAAAGTAAGGTATATAATTTTTTATCTTTATTTAAAACATTTTAATATATTCCTTATTAGCTTTAAACATAATTTGAAAACAAGAACATGTAGATTTTCAATTAAAATGTTTTTTTACACTACAAAGAGCCACTGAGACACGTTGCATTGAATAAATTTTTATTGTCCATTATTGAATGAATCATGGAAGAATCCTTCATAACATAAACATTATAAGAAAAGATAAATAATACAGCCAAATAATTACCAAAAAGAAGGATTTTTTTTCCCTATGGACATTTGGTGAAATCTTTTTATGATATTTGGCAGAGTGTTAAAATTTTCTTATATGACCTGGATATTTATTGTGTTTAATATCCAAAATGTTAGGGTTTTATATTCTATTTTGCATAGGATATTTTTCCAGTATTTTTTTCTAATAACTATATTTTCATATACATAAAGAAGTACTTACAATGCTGAATTGTCATATTGTTCCTAATGACTTTTCAGTGGATTTTCTTGGGCTTTCCAGCTGTATATCAGTTGATCTGATCAATTCATCTAAAAAGGACATGCTTTGCTTCATTTGATAATGTAAAATGCTATATGCATTTACACTATGTATTTATACAATGCACACATGTGTATATTAATTTTGACTAAATTCAGTTGCTAGTATGTCCAGGATAATGTTACATGAACACAGTGACAATGTCCATCCTTGCCTTGTTTGACCTTTAATGAGTGTTTCCAGTATTTCCCTATAAAGATTATGTTTGCTTTTGCCTTGCCATTCCCTCTTTCTCCCTTCCTCCCTCCTTCTCTTTCCCACTGTCTGTCTATATCTAGCTAGCTGGCTTTCATGTTAAAAAAGGATCCATTTACTTTTATTAGAATGAAATTTAGAGAATTTGCCGAATACTTTAACTTTTATAGAAACAAAACAATATTATTCTCTTCTTTCATTAATAAAAATATGAAATAAGAAATGTAAGTACCCATTTAATCAGATAAAAATAAATATTAATTTTTAAATGGTGTTCTATATCACTTAGATATAAAAATACATTGCTTAAACTCTGCTAAATAAATCATTTTCTTTAGCTGTTCAGAAAAGCTAAGGATCAGAATTCTTATAAACCACAGAGAAATGTAATTAGAGCTTGCCTGCTGTCTAATGAGGTTGAGACAAACAATTAACTTTAAAATTGACCATGGTCAGTTATATAAGTGGCAGAGTGCCTGTACTGTATTTTCTTCTTATTCAATATAAAAGATAAGAATAATATTTCTTCCAAGTGATTTTATTACTGAACCTATCTTCAGTCATCTGAAATATAAACTTTACCATTGAGGTTTATATTAACTTCAACAGTTTTTATTGTTGTATTGGAGAAAGTTTTCAAGGTTATATATTTGGGAGATGGGGTGGTAGCAAAAATGTTATTTAATAAAATATGTATCTGCTATTGTTCCCTTAATTTGTAAATGAAATTACTTGTCTATTTTCCTTTTCTTTCCTTGTGCTAAACAAAAGCTAAAATAACCCTCTAACATTTGTGTATGTGTGTGTGTGTGTTTTCAGATGGCTGCAATATTGTGCTTCCTTTCTTTATCAAAAGCTGAAAAACAAAACAATAAACAGGCTTTTGAAAGCTTCCGAACTTAAAAATATATGAGCTTAGTTTATATTTTATACTGTAAATGTAAGAATCACTCAGAACTCAGGACTTGGCCCAATTAGTATTTCTATGTACCATTTCTCTCTAAGTTATCTCATACAATTCCATGGCTTGGAATACCATTTGTAAACTGATGATCCTTAAATATCAAACCTGGTCCTGCTCTCTCTGCATTCCAGACTGACACATTCAATTTCTTATTCATTATCTCAACATGGATATTTAATGACAATCTTAAATTTATTTTGGCCAGAACAAAATGTTTGATCCACTGCCCCCTGACCAGCAGCAGTGTAATGTTTCTTTATCAGCATTACTCCATCCTCCAACTAGTTGCTCAGCATAAAACCCCCTGAATCATTCCCAATTCCAATCCTTGGGTACTTGCTACTCAAGGTGTGATTCTGGATACCATCACCTGGGAACTTGTTAGAAATGCAAAAACACATTCCCCACCTCAAACCTATAGATTTAGAATCAGCATTTTAACAGGATCCCCAGAGGATTCATATAAATATTAAATTTTGAGAAACACTGCCTCAAATTGTCCCCTACATCTAATCTGTTAGTCATTATTATTACCTTTCTATCCAAAATAAATGCAGAAGAAAATATTTTTCATCATCTCCATTTTTACCACTCTAATTCTTCATCACCTCTCAACTGACCTACTTCCCACCTCCACTTTGCTCCTTCATGGTCCATTCTTCCCTCAGCAGCCAAGGTGTTCTTGTAGAATTATACATCAGACCCTGTTGGTTCCCAGTCTTATCATTGCATGTGAAGCTCTTTAGCCTGGTCCATAATGTTCCATATAATCCATTCCTATCTGCCTTTCTGCCTTAATTGTTTACTGCCCCAATCTCATTTACAATTCTTTGGCTACAATAGCCTGTTCTAGAGACACAGCCATGTGATATTCCATGATAAAGTGCTCTGTCTCTATGAGGGGCAGTAACATGCCAGAAGTGTTTCTGAAAAGACATGCAATCCTTTACCATCAATGGCATGACCCTGTCCCAGTACCCTAGGGGCGTGCTTTGTGATTTCTCCACTGGGATTTGCCATAAACCTCAAACTTCATATTTTTTCATCACTCATACCTGAAATAATACAGGGTTAGCCAAATCACATGACTCAAGCTTCAGCGCTGCTAGCATTGCAGGCTAGGCCTGATGCAGAGCGCTTTGTTGCCCTGGACTTCACCTGAATTTAGTAGTCTTCGTGTTTCCCAATTTATGGATCTGAACAGTTTACCTATGGGTGGAACATGTTATCTTCAGAGACAAAAGAAATCTACCAGGCACTTCCTTCTCTGTGGTAAGAAAATGCAAGGTGCAGCAATTTTTTTTTTTTTATTTGAAGAGCATATCCTTGCACATTTGAACATCAGGCCCTGAAATCTTTGTTGATTTCAGGCAGGTTCCTGAAACTCCATAGAATTTGTCTTCCAACATCTAGAACACATGTGTTACTAAGACTGTTGGCATACTAGCCATTTATTTCTTTCCTGTACAAACAGCATGATGTCATTGATATAATACATCAGTGTTATGTTCAGAGGGATGCCAACATGATCCAGATTTTTATGGACTATATTGTTACTGAGGAAAGGAGAGTTAATAGAGCCATATCGTATATTTATAAATTAATATTGTTGCCCATTTCACATATATTTCAACTTGCTGATCCTTTATGCTGATGGGAATAGGAAAAAAAACTACATTTACCAAACCAGTGACTAACATATCGTATATCTGAGGCTTTGTTAATCTGTTCTGGCAATGATAGCACCTAAACACAGGTACTCTAGTGGCTCTTGTTTCATTGAATCTGTAGTCATTCTCAAGGATCAATTCTGTTTCTGTCAGGGCCAGACTGGTGAATTAAACTAAGATATGACAGGAACTTCTTCTACTACAAACTTTATATCTTTAATGGTATCATTAATCTCAATTATCCTTCTAATGATGCGATATGATTTTTTAATTCATCCTTTTGGCTACAAGGTAAGAAGACAAGGGGAGGGCAGCCTCAGAGGCTTCCCCACTACAATAGACAGACTAAGGATCCCATGTGAAGTTACTTTAACTCTCAAATGCATCATTCCCAATTATATACTCAAACAGAGTAGAAATGACCATAGATTGCTCTCATGGACTTAGTAAACGTATTATCACCTGGCCCCTATGACCTTAGGCTCATTAGACCTATTTTTATTAAAGAGGCCAGCTCTGGGACCACCTCTTCTACCATCAGCCCCAGCTTTCAGAGGAGATCAACCACTGAACATCCTAGTGATGCTGGTTCCCCTCTCTCCAGAACTTTTGTGATAATCTTTGGTAATACTGTGTCTTCTGGCCCCACCATAAACTATAATCTTCTGTCAGTGTTCTGGTCTTATATAATACATCCATCTCAGTGTGTCCACTTCCTTCAGCTTTTTTATTCCTCCTTCTACCATCTGCTAGGGCTGCTCAGGTATTTCCCACTTTGTTTAGTACAGGCCATTGCTTCTGGGCCATTCTAGCTACAAGTTTGCCCCATTTCCTAGAGACCTCACAGGGTGTTTAAATCTCATGTTCCAAAAAAGTGCCCCAAATTCAATGAATTCTTGCTTATTCATCAGCCACTCACAAAATCCAATCCCAAGGTTACTGCCCTGGTTCTTACTCCCTAGACCTCATTTGTTAAGTCCAGAGCTGGATTATTCTGGAGTTTATTTCTTGTTTTCAGCCTGACAGCCAGGAGAGGGTGTGTGGGAATTTTCTCAGGATAATACATTTTTCCTTTTGTGGAGAGGCATCTGTAGATACTTCCCACAAAAGAAAGGCATAGATATTACTAGGGAATAAATAGGCCACTCTTGCAAGTTTGCAGGATTCAGGAGGATCTGAAGAGCCCAAATCCTTGGAAACATCCAACCAGACGTCCTAATACCACATTTCAGGATCCCAAGTTTTCTCAACTAGAGTTTTGACCTTAGACTTGCATAGGTGTTTAATCATCACTGAAGCTCTCTGAATCAAATTACCAAATCTTATGGCTATTTCTCAGTTGAGCATGTCTATTGCAAGGAGACCTGGGTCTTTTGTAAGATACAAAAGAGGTCTTCTGGTTCTCATACTTACCTTTAATTGGTAGTTAACCTTCTAAGTTTCTCATTATCCCTCCGCCCACTGTCAGTGAAACTTAGTAATAATGAGCCAACTCTGCTGTCTTTTGAGGAATTTCCTCCTCATTTCTTTTAAATGCCTGAATCATTATACCAGCAAGGAGATATTCCTTATCTGTGAATTTTCCCAAGTTACTGCTAGTAAAATTTTCAACAATTGAGCCACCAAATTATGCCAGGGATTTTTCATGCCACACATTCCATTTAGGAGGGAGTTCTCCTTGCCAGATGCATGGTAGGTGGCTAGTTACTAAATCCTATCTTAATGCCAATTGCTCAATCACTCTGACTATCATATGTGTAGATTATGTTCCTTTGAGAAGCACACACCAAGATTGGATTAGATCTGCATGAAATTAATCAGGGGAAGCATATGTAATACAAAAAAGGAAGAAGCAGGAGTAGTCAGGGACAGCCTTATGACCACAGTGCACGTTTGGCACACAGGAAAGAGGAGAAGGATGATTGAGTAAGAGGAGCCACAAACCACTGTGCCATTATGAAAAAAAAAAATTGGCCAGGCCAATGGGGGTCCATAAGCAGAGATTGCTCTTTGGAATGGTCCGTCATTGGGCAAAAATGGGCTGGTCCTAGGGCCCTATCATACTCAATCATTGGCTGGGAACAGCTCAAGAGTGTGTATGGTCTCAGTACAATAAAATAATAGATCCAAAAGGACAGCAGCTGTGGTTATTAGTTACCTGTTTCCAGATTCTCTTAAAGGATTTTTGAAGGGCATATGTTCATGACCACCAGACCTCTCAACTAAACTACTTGAACTCAAATACTTCTTTCCAAGTCTGCTTTAAGGAGAAAGCAAATTAAGAGAGCATTCCTTCTCCCCGTACCCTCCCCATTTTCAGTGAATTTACATAATAGTGGTATAATCTACGAGACCATGAACTTTCAAGGAATGACTTGCTCTTAATATTTTCTTAGTGGGAAAATTTAGACTATTAATTTCATTTTTTTAATGATTACAGACTACTCAGATTTCTTGATGTATCTTTTAGGTTCAGTTTTGATAAGCTAATTTATCTTGGAATGTATGCATTTTGGCTATGTTGTAAATATTTCTTGACATGTAGATGTTTATAGTATCTGAATTATTGGTGCCATTAATCCCAATGTTTTATTGCTAATATAATTTATTTAGCTTCCTAACTTTTGTTCTTAGTCAATATAGCAAATATTTTTCTCTTTTCTTAGCCTTTTCAAAGAACCAATTTACAGCTTTGCAGATCCTCTTCATTGTATCTTTTTTTCTATTTCATTCATTTTTGCTCCTATGTTTATTTTGCTACTGATTTTTCTGGATTTGTTCTGAATTTCTTTTATTCCTTTTGTAAATTAGAAATTAGAAAATTTGCTCATTAATTTTTAGCCTTTCTTCCTTTCTAAAATAAGCAATTAAAAATAATAATTTTACCTCTAACTACTGCTTTAATATTAATTTCTAAGTATATTTAAATTATTCATTACATTTTCTTTTTAATTTATGATGTTTGCTTTACAAGTATGATTTTAGAGTTCTAAAGATTTGAGTATTCTTATTAATAATCTACCTTATTGATGTTAACATGTATCATCATGGTCAAAGAACATGATGTACATGTTACCATTTTTGAAAATTTTTGTTATGTCCTGATATATGGTCAACATTTGCATATTTCGCATATGCTTGAGAAGAACATCTAAGATCTAGTTTTGCACTGACAGATAGATTGATAGATAAGTCTTCAGAAATCAAGTTTGTTAATTGCATTTTTCGAATTAACTACACATTTATAGACTTTTCTTCTATATAACATACCTACAATTGCAAAAAGGGTTTTAAATTTCTTATTTTAAAGTAGATTTCTCAATTTCTCCTTGTTATTTTATGAGATACATAAAATGTAGAATTTTTGTAACTTCTTGATGAATTAAAATTTTATCTTTATAACTTGGCCCTCTATCCCTAATAATATATTTTTCTTAAGATACATTTTGTCTGATATAGTTAAAGCTATGTAAGCTCTCTTTGGGTTAAAAATAGACTGGTATTATTTTTTCATCCCTTTATTGACATATTTTCAAGTACTTAATATTTTATATTTGTCTCTTATTTAGAGCTGGATTTTTAAAATCTAGTCTGCCACCTCATTTTTAAATGGTGTATTAATCTATTTAACAGTTCCCATGATTACAGACAGACACATTGGGACTTACTTTCAACTTCTTATATTTTGGATCTTTATATCCTAAATTTATTTATTTATCCCACATATTTAACCTGCATATATTTAGATTTTATATTGCTTTTATTTTATATCCTTACTCAATTTTCCCCTTTACTATTGTACAAACTTCCTTTAGAGCTTATTTCTCTTTATTTCAAATTATTAAGGTGGTACAAATGTTTTTGTTACATGAATACCTTGTGTAATGCTTTGGTATAGGTTTGATACTGGTAAGCTCAGTTTTTGTGTATTTGAGAATTTTCTTCATTGGTCTTTGTTTTCAAAAGGTATGTTTGCTGGATACACAAATCTTGATTGAAAACAATGTTCTTTCAGCATTCTACCCCCAAATATAGAACCCTGTCTTCAGACTTTAATTACTGGGAAAACTGTCATCAGTCTAATTGGTGTTGCTAGGTAGGTAATCCTACCTGTCTCTCTAGTTACTTTCAAAATAACTTTCTTGAGGCTGGTGTTTCTCGGTATTCCTATAATGCCTTTAAATGTGTATATCTTTGTGTTTGGTTGTTAGCACATTTTAAACTGTGCTTTGTGTACCTGTGGATTTATATCTTTAATCTGCTCAGGAAAAAGTGTGATTATTATGTCTTCAAATATTTTATTTCCACCAATCTCTTCATTCTTCACTTTGGGATATTTCATTAGACATATATATGTTAAACTTTTCCATTGTATCTTCCATATCTTCTAATTTCTCTAATATTTTGTTTTATCTCCTTTTCTATCTGTCAATTATCCAAAGCCACTTTAGTCCCCTTCAAAGGGTTCTGGTACAACTTGGGCATTTCTGACTCTATCCTACACTTTGCTACTACCCAAAAACTTGTCTCCTAACTGTGACACTGATCTTGTTTGTTGCCCATAGGGAAACTCCACATTTTACAGATGTTTCCTTTCTTAGCTTCAATTCTAATATCAGTTCACAATCTCTTCCCCACCTTTTGTTTTCAGAAGGCCCTTATGAATATCAGAACTGCCATACTTCTTTTGCTATTTCTTTTATGTTTAATATCTCCATTTTTGGTTAGTTTAATTTTTAACCAACTTTATGGAGATATAATGTATATATCATAATATTCAGCCACTTAAAGTATTCAGTTCTATGAATTTAAACAAACGTAGATAGTTGTGTTAATATTACAATAATCAGAATTTCCTTTCCATCACTTCAAAAATTTCCTAGTTCTCCTTTATATTTCTTCTCCTCTTCCCCCCTCATGGTAGCTCATGGCAACCAATGATCTGCTTCTTGCTACTATAGTTTTTAGATATTTCTTTTCAGTATTGCATGTCACTCACCTGGAAGATGTAATTTTAACCGGGATTGCGCTCTGTCTTGCTTTCTAAAAAATATATATTTTTATCGTTTTTTTTGTTTTCAATACTGCTGAAGACAATTACCTCTAGATATATCCACTAAACTTCTTTTTACTTGACAGTCACCAAATTAATGAGATTCAGAATTTATTTCCTGCCTTGAGTGCGATTCAAAAGTGATAAGGAGAGAATGTTTCCTGTAGGAGATCTGGAATCTGTATGGATTCAAATGAGAAAGACTTTTAAAAATGTAAAAATGTCCTTTTGCTGAACGCTGTTTTCACCAGGAAATGAATATGAGACTTAGCATTTTTTGTGTGACTGCTGTTGTGTTTTCCTGGCGTAATTTTTTGTTTACTTTTTTTTATTCTTCTAAATATTAGTTTATATGAAAGGCAAATTTAGAAGTCTAGCTTGACTCCAGCAAAGTGCCCCCAAATTTTAATTCAGCAGTTTTAAAAACACATACTGCAGTAGAAGTATTGTATTCTCCAGTAAATGATGTATTTTTAAATAATAGCCATGGAGAATCTTTTAAATAATCCTTGGATCAGAAGGTTTAGTTTTCTTATTCTATCAAAAAGATGTTATCCAAACACTCTCACTTTAGTAATCTAAAATAAAAAGACACACAGAGACATTTTAAATATTTTGTCTTCACATATTCTCTAACTAGTCCATAGGGATATCTCCATATTATTCTGTAATTTCCTTAAAACGTTTCTCTTTTGCAGCTCTAGGATCTCATGATGTGTGTAGCACATAGTATATGTTTATTAAAAGATTTTTTATAGAATGAATGGAATATTGTAATTTAAAATAAAGTTATATCTCTAATATTTCACATATTTTGAAATTATAGCCATACACACATTAAAAGGAATGTAGTTTCTGTTAAGTAAAGACTAAAATTTAAACTCTATATGATAGAAATAGGAATTCTTTGCAATTTGTTTATCAGCTCTGACAAGACAATTGCAAGTTTAATCAACACTAGAAAGTCTGATTATTCCAGAAAATATCATACAGGATTCAAAATTGAACAACACCTCATACCAAACTAGGAAAATGACAGAAGAAACAATAGGACAAACATTACACAGATATGTGAGTAAGATTTTCCTGAGTGTCCTACTGAGGATGAACGGATATTTAAAAATAGAGCCACATTATTATCACATGTCCACAATATTTGTAGATGTATTAAATATATTTAATACTTACTAGTCCATGTGGATTGCACTATTCACAACTGATATGTTTGTAGCATTTACAAGGCCTGCATATTGATAAGGCCTTAAGGGAAGATACCTAAGAAGAGACTGCTGGCTAATAACCAAATTGATTTTTCTCTTCTTTATAGGCCCAGAACCAGATTCTATGTGAGTGGAAAGGATGGATACTACCTTCACGCATGGCCCGTGGAAGCTTCTCTGTGCCTGCCACCAGCTCTTTCTAACTCCTTATGACTGGGATGGGTCCTACCCCAAGGGAACCTTCAAAGCATGTGTGGAAGATACGGGAGTTCCTGAATCCTAACATAAACAAATGCCTCTCCGTGCCTTACCCCCACCATATGAGCCAAAAATAAATGTGCTGGTTTTGAGGCATTATTCATTATCCCAATCTATCTTAACTAATATTATTTCTGACCCCAGTAGTATCAACTAAACTGTGGATGTGCCATCTTGTTAAAAAAAAAAATCTGAATTATACCAATTTGTGTTGGGATGTATTAATCCATACAGACATGCTATCTTTCTGATCTCCTTTTTTATATTATCAATGAGCAACATATTAATATTTACACGTTCATATATTCCACACAGCCATTATTTCAATACGGATAAATGCAATACTTAAAAAAAGAGAGAAGTGGAGGTGAAAAATGTTTTTCTGTCCTTTTTCACCTTCTATTATTAGAATAAACTAGAAAACTCAGTCGTTATTACACAAGTGAGTTGACATATATATGTAGAATATGCTGCGTAAAATTTGACAAAAAGCAAACACATAGCCATTGTGTTTTTAAAATATTTTTTGACAAATATGTTTTTTCCAATATTAAAAGTTATCACAGAGTTCTAATGAATTGATGAGTTGGTTAAATTCTTAGGCCAACCACCTTTGCTCCAGCTGAGGGATAAAAAGCAGTTTCTTTGTAATACTTTACAAATCCTTATACAATAAAGATGTGTCAAAAACTCAAAAGGTGGAAAATTGAGACTGTAACAATAGGCATTGTCACTAAACAGTTTTGATACATCCGTGTAGCTGTGTTCCCTGTGGGGCAACAGCAAGACATTCAGCAGGAAATTGTATGGTTATAAAGGTATTCTGGACACAGTCATTAAAGGCAACAGAGGACTCATGTTCTGTGGAGGAGTGCTAGCCAAGATGTTCTCAGTAGTTTTGATCGTACTTTTTAAAGAAGAACATGTAAAATGACATGTGTACACCTTGACAACTTGCCTACAGGGGCTTCATTAAAAGCATTTACTATGAAAAATCTTGATAACAGTCTTTTGTTGGAAAAGGTAGCCGAAAGCTGTCAAATTCTGGTCTTTTGCGGTGCATAATGAGCTACTGCCATTGCTATATTGTCCTGACTAAAGCTGGGTTTTATTTAAATGATTCTTTAGGAATAGACTCCTACATTGGCAAATTTGTACGTAATTTGGAAATTTTGTCCTGAATGTTTATAATATCTCCCACCCAAGCTCTGTAAGTTGTTCTTCTTTAGCTCATCCCCAGATGAAAAGAAAAAGACAGCACAAAGGAGACAAAAATGCTCTTCCAAAAATACACTAGACTCTCAGCTAGTGTTGGTTCTCATTTGAGCTAGTGATTTGCTCCATATGTCCTAATTCCTATTGCTGTGGAATTTGAGTTTAAATTGCTCAGTTTTCTTTGAAATTACCAGTTTCTTTATATTTTTATTGTACTTATTCTTATATATTCACAACTAACACCCCATCCTCCCAAAAACCAAACGTGTTTTTCCTTTTAAAACAAAAATTTAAATGTTCTGTTTTAAATTCTCAGGCTATGGCAGTTGGTATATACTTAAAATGGAATAAGTCGTTTGAAACTATTTATATGTCCTCATACATATATATATATATTTTTTTTTTTTTTACTTGAGGTATGAGAAATTCAAAAATAAATGTATTCTCATGTTTTATGTTGTAAAGCCCAAATTATGGATCTTTAATGCTAAGGTATAACCAGGCAAAAATTATTTTCTTCTACTATAAATATTCTTTCTATTCCCTCATTTTTTTTTCTTGGTCATTTTCTTAAAATTGGCCTTATTTGCTGTCCTTGGCTTTCTCTGCTGACAACTGTTTGGAACTCAATCATCCCCTGCAGTGCCTTGACTCTGATATTATTTGGCCCCACAGGACCGGACAATACATTGATCCTGCCACCTGTGTTCCAGTCCTCATACCTATCCTATTCTCACTTTTTTCCACATCCAGATTAGAATCCATGGCCTACCATTGTTATCACCCCCTTGAAACGTCCTCAGCAGCTACATAATCTATTTTGCCCATGAAACTGACTAGAGAGTACCCAATCTGGGAATTTCCCGGCAACTCTGTGCTTGGAGAAAAATAGCCAACCTTGTTGACTTGGCTCTTTTTAATCATGATCTCTGACCTCAGGTGAGCCCTTAATGTGGCCTGGTGCTCTGCGTACAATTTCCCAGTCCATTAACTCTCCTACTGTCTTCAAGAACATATTTTACACTTTTTTTTTTCTTTCCTCAAAGGTAACACCATCAACACTCTTATCCCACTCTTAGCTTTCTTCCATTTCACTGAAAAATAGAAACAATCACCGGAAAGAAATTCTAGATATACCCAATACCCCACCTCCAACTTATCCACCACTGTTCTCACATATTCTGTCCTTACTTTTGCTGATATGCATGGATTGCTCCTCTTGCTCACTAGATCTCATTCACTTTTCTGTATTTGGGGACACAATTCCAGGAATCACTCCCTTTGTCATTGTTTTATTCCTTTCTCTTTTCTCACTACTCATTTTAAATTTTTCCCATAAAACGTTCATCTTTTTACACCATCACTGTCCCACCTGCTGGGACAGTTTTACAACAAAATTGTTTGCTATCTTCTTGTCTTCTCAGTCTTTTCTTAAACTCACTACTTTTCACTCTTATTACCTAACAATAAAATCTTAACTTTTATCCATTTTGCTAAATTCAATGGGCAATCTTCTGTTCATATTTTGCTTCATCTCTCAGCTGCACTCAATTTGACAGGCTTTAAATACCATCTATTTGTGGATGATTGATAAATACTTCTAGTTTGGATACCTACCCAGAGTTCTGGACCAGAGTACTAAATTAGTTACTTGACATCTTCACTGGAATGCATTAAACTTTGCAAGTATGAAGCTTTGCTCCCAATTTCCACCTTCAAACTTACGTTTTCCACAATTTTCTCCATCTTAGGAAATGGAAAGTTCATCTCTTCAGTTACTCAGGCAAAATAAATCTTGAATTTATTTTAGAATCCACTCTTCATATCCAAACCACCATCAAATCTTTTCTCTACACTAAAAAGCATTCAAAATATGTTCCCTTCACACAGCCTCCACCAACAACAACTTGGTCCAAGCCATCATGATTTTCCCTCCCTGTCCCCCGTTGTCCCCCTGTTATGGTCACAACCTCCCAAGAGGTCTTCCTACTTTCACCCTCATCATTCTGTATTTCTTTTCAACACAAAAGTTAGAAAGAATGATGTAAGCCAAACCATTACACTCCTCAGCACAAAACATTTCAATAGATTTTTATTTCACTTAAAGTAAAATTCAAAGTCCTTAACTTTGCCTTTACAGTCCTACAAGGTCTGGCCCCTGCTTCCACTCTGACTCGGACATGACTTCCCTCAGCATAGTCAACACAGGCCTCCTTACTGCTCTTCAACTATGTTGAGCCCTCATACTTCCGCCCCGGCAGTTGCCTTTCTGTCTTTCATGAATGTTCTTGGTCCCTATGGAATTCGTACCTTTTTTCCTTCAGTTCTTTGCTGAATATTATACTCTCTCAGGCCTTCTTCACAGTCCTATATACAGTGGAAATCCAATTCTTTTTCCTGCTTAGTCTCCTTTCCCTCTGTCCTATTCTCCATATAATTTTATTACCAGATATTGGAGTACACCTTTTTATTTGTTTATCATTTATCTTCTTCAACTAGAACATAAGTTCCTTGGGAGTAACATGTCTATTGTGTCCCCAGTTGCTACAGCAGTGTCTAACACATAGTAGACGGTCAGTATTTCTGGAATGATTCAATTAATGTGTTTTCTTACAAATAATTTCAACAATTATACCCTCAACTAGTGTATAGGACATACACCCCAACCTACATTTCATTCACCAACAATGAAGGGGGAGTATGTCAAGTCTTTATTATGCAGATTTCAGATAAACATGATACCATATTGGGAATCAGCATTTGGCTTCACTTACATTTTCCACTACTTCACTCACATAAATTATTACTCTCTCCCTATTACATAGCCTTTTGCAGTTTTTAGATACAAACTGTGCTATGTGTTCATAAGTCCCTGAAAAATATTGACATTTTTACAGATCATCTATGTCCTTATTCTATTTTTGCATATAAGATATGATGTATACTAATGGCAGTGAATATAAATTGAAAATATTAATATGTATTTGCTTCTGTCAATTCCTATTTTTATCTTAAGGTTTTTTATTTATATTTACTTGGTGAATGTCTTTTGGCACATTATGATTCATGATCTTAGTGCCCTTATTGTTCACTAGCTTTGACATAAAATTACCCATTTTGTTACATGTAAGGTATTTCACTTTAAATTTTGCTTTTGTGTATTTCTTATTTTACCTACTTATTTATTTTTTATTTGCCTGGTATGTTTTTCCATGTATAATCATTAACTTCCTTCTGTCAGTTATTTTTTAAAAACTTTTAAAACCCCTATTTAATTACATATTATTTTAAATAATTCTGTGTTTATTTACACATATTATCATGACTGATATAGAGCTGTTTTTGTTTACTTGAAATTTTTCTCACACCTTGAAATGTGAATCATACTTGTGTCTGCTTTTATCTCATATCATTTTCAAATTAAGAATTATAATTTAAATTCCATCGGTGGTTTATCTTTAAATTTATCAAATGTAGATATGACACCCTATTTCTCTAATTATCAAAAACAAAAAAAGATATTTTCTGATTTTTAACAAGCAATATGAGGTATAGTGAAGATTTTTTTAATCTTTCTTGCTCAGTTTTCATGATTATTAATTTGTTTATAGAGTTTTAAATATGATATTATTTTTACTATATGTAAAATGTATTAAAATTATATAATGATGATATATCTTAAAGAATCTTAATAAAACGTGTATAAAAACAAACATGATATACTAATAATATTTTGATTTTCTGTATGATATACATTCATGAGAAATATTTTTTTAACCAGTGTCACTATTAACTTGCAACATAAATTTTTTAAATGTCAACATAGGTTAAAATTTATTTTACAAGTAAGATAGAACTGTTGAGATATTCATAATTAGAATTTGGTTTCTCTGAGTGGCTGTAGGAATTGATCAGAATGTCAAAGATAAATTTTCATTTATCATGACACAGACATAAAAAACACAGATTGTTGGAGAGCCAGCCCAGTATGATATGGAAGCTATTGAAGGCAGAGATGTAGAGCCACACTGAAAAAGATTGGAATGACCTACCTTGCCACTTCAATTTTCCATGTAGAGGATGAATCCATGTCAGCAAAGTTAAAGACCAGGTGGGGTCACTCGTGGTCATGAATATATCATTCCTTATCAGTGGATGTGCAACTATAGGGGAAATGAAGAATTTATGCCACTTTCTCCTTTGTCCAAACATTCAATAAATAGTTCTAAATTTCCTAATGTTGAATAGTCAATTAAATTAAACTATGTGTATGAATTAGGACTATAACCTGGACTTGGTTTCATTTCTGTGGCTAGCTTGTGTACTAGGAAGAAAATACATATAATAAGCATTTATAAATTAGTTTATCTCTTCATCAACATAAATGCTTGTATTTATGTTGTTTGTCCACTGTCAATATTTTTATTCTGTACATTTTCTATTCCTCATTTACTGATCTTGGTATTTCTCTCACTTGGCTGGAATCTGCTTTTGGGTAGTTTACTCAGGAGAGTATATATTATCTTTGTGTTTGCAGTCCTGTTGCTTTTTAAAATTATCTCACCATATAGACGTCATTGCTTGCCTGCAGTGACCTTCCAACAGTCATCTTCTATTTCTTGAATCTATTGCACACAAAGACTGAGAGCCTCTTAACACATGTAGAGCAAAAGATGAAAAATTTCAGGAGGTTTGTCCTTGTTCTTGGTTTCAAAGGGAGATCTTGAAATATTTGCTGATAGCTTCATATTTTTTAGTTGGTTCATCCCCTGTATCTTAAAATAATGACTAAATCATACATGTTTCATATTATTTTCTTATTTTTTAAAACATTAACTTCCCAATTTTGTTTAAGTTGATGGCATTTTCCTTCTTATGTAGTCCATTAGTAATGAAACCGATGGATAAGAAAGAGGTCACATATATTTGAAATGAGGATTGTTTTCATGTGTGCAAGAGATAAGTTGCGTAATTAGAAATATATGTAATTAAATTTCCAAAGTCTAATATTGAAAAAAATTGGAACAGATAAACAAAAAAAAATTTATTGGTGGTCTTCTTTCCCAAAATCTTATAGTAACTCCTAAAAGTATCTTTAAATTACTTTTAATGACTATATTTACATAATGGTTTTTCTCTCATTCCTGAAATTTTTCTGCTGCCCTGACTAGTTGCTTTAATAATAATCTCCTTTATGATCTACTCTCACTGATATTTAGATAAGTTGCTCTTCAAAGCACAATGATAAATCTATTGATATATATTAAGAAATAACAGAAAACACACAGCACTCAGATAAGATAGCATAAAAAAATTTTTATCTTGCTCTACTTCATGTGTTTTACTTTCCTTAATACATCTTTTGCCTCTGATTCAATGTTGAACCACAACTTTGCCTTTCTTCTATAGAATTATGAATTTTATTTAATGTAATCCTTCTAAGACATGAATATTAGGGTTTTGCAGAAAAGAAACAATATGAGGGTGTGTGTGTGTTAAGAGATTTATTTTAAGGAATTGAAAATTGATCACATGATTGTGGGGGTTGTCAAGTCCAAAATCCACAGAGCAAGAGATCAGGCTGGAAAGTCAAGCAAGAGTTAATGTTATAGTCTTGATATAAAATTTGTTGGGCAAGCTGGCAGGCTAAAAACTCACATAGTATTTCTACTGCAGTATTGAAGTAGAATTCTTCCCTCTTGTAAATGTTAATCATATCTACAAAATGCCATCACAGCAATATATAGACTAGAGTTTGACCAAAAAAACTAGTTCCCATGGCCTATCCAAGTTGTCACATAAAATTTGGCCAATACAATATGTCCAGCAAAATGTCTGGGTAAGTAGAATATGGCACTTCAAAAGACCATAACTGCCAAAAATATATAAAATATGTATACTGTTAAAAATATTTTATTTATGTAAAATAATAATCATTGTAATATTATCTATACTATTAAAAATATAGTAAAAAAACATAATCAATCAATAAGGAATTGAAAAATAAGTTATGATACATTCACACAGTGCCTTACTATGCTTGTTTTGGATATCCCACCTGCATTGAAAAATCAGGATACAACAGTTTTTAAAGAATCAACTTACAACTGATTTTTATCAAGACAGTAATCACTTATTAAGAGAGTGACAAAGGTGAAATATCATAACATCTGGAAATATAAAGGTCAATTGGATATTCAAGCCACAAAAATAAAGTAAGTCAACCCCTAATTCACAATTATAATAATTGTAGATTATAATTCACAATTATAATTCACATTGTAGATTTAAATGTAAAGGTAAAATAATAAAATTTCTAGAAGTTTACTGAGAATAATATCTTCATGAGCTTGAGGTCAGGAAAGCATATACCATAAAGAGAAAGACTAATGTTTGACTATGGTAATATTAAGGATGTCTATTCATCAGAAGACACAGGTAGAAACAGGCAAACCATAGACTGTGAGAATATAATTGCACAACATTGAAAAAAGAGGTTCTTATCTAGAATAGTAATACCTTCTACAAAACAGTGAGAAAAAGCCAATTCAATAAATACTTGAACAAGATTTTCGTAAAAGACTTTCCATATGGCCAAAACCACGAAAATGTATTTAAACTCATTGGTCACCAGGGAAATACAAATGAAAATTACAAGTGATGTACTTCCAGAGAACCATCAGAGTGCTTAACTGAAAAACACTGCAAATGCCAGGTGTTAGTGAAGAATTGGAACAACTAAATTCTGATACATTGCTGGTGTATTAAATTAATACACACACTGAATAAAAAGTCTGGGCTATATGAAAAGACTTAAAATGTTAAGATTTAAAATCTTAATTCATTGGACAAATTAAATGTGTATTTTCTGTATGATTTCATACTTCAAGAGAAGTAGATATTCAAACACAAAATAAAAAGAAAGTGGAAATCAGTTCTATATGGGGTGGTAGAGAAAAACTATATTTTATTAAAAAATGTAAAAAGTATCAAAATATGTATTATATTGTCTCATTTGTGTATATAAAATTGATTGCCTTTTTCTGGAAGAAAATATAAGAAAATTTTTAGTATTTGGATGGTAGAAAGGTGGATGGGATTCTCCTTTCATCCTATAAATTTCTTTGGGAAGACTGTACCATGTATATGAATCACTTTTATATCAAAATAAATAAAGGGGAAAAAGGAAGAGTGAATTGTTAATATTAATTTAAAAATTTCACAATATAAAATAATTTTGTAGTAATGGAAATGGATTCTAAAAATTGACAACTAAAAATGAGATCAGTTTAGTTGCTAGAAGAAAAGTGCAATAGCGACATTTCCAAATGCTTGCTTCACTTCTTAAGTCTTATTTATTTATTTATCTCGGAATATTATGGGGGTTCAAACATTTTGGCTAGATGAATTGCTTTTGTACAGTTTGAGTCAAAGTTATAAGTGTGCCCATCCCCCAGATACTGTGCAGTGTACACGTTAAGTGTGAATTTACCCATCCCCTCCTCTCCCTCCCACCTGCTTGATTTCCATTGAGTTTTACTTCCATATGTGCACATGAGTGTTGATTGATTAGTTCCAATTTAATAGTGAGTACATGTGGCGTTTGTTTTTCCATTTTTGCAATACTTCACTTAGAAGAATGGTCTCTAATTCCATCCAGGTGTTACAAAAGGTATTAGTTCATCATTTTTTTTTATGGCTGAGTAGTACTCCATGGTATACATATACCACATTTTATTAATCCACTCATGTATTGATGGGCACTTGGGTTGATTCCGCATCTTCACGACTGGGAATTGTGTTGCAATAAACATTTGAGTGCAAGTGTCTTTTTGATAAAATTTTTTTTTTCCTTTTAGTAAATACCCAATAGTGAGACTGGTTGGATCAAATAGTGGGTTTATCTTTAGTTCTTTGAGGTATCTCCATACTATTTTCCATAGAGGTTGTACTAGTTTGCAGTCCCACCAACAGTGTATAAGTGTTCCTTTCTCCCCCTGTCCACACCAGCATCTGTTGTTTTGGGACTTTTTGACAAAAGCCATTCCCACTGGAGTTAGGTGATATATCATTGTGGTTTAGATTTGCATTTCCCTGATAATTAGAGGTGTTGAGCATAAATTGTTTAATATTTTACTTACTTAAGTAAATATCTAATAAAAGTTATACTAGTTATTTCTTTTATATAAAAACATTTTATTAGGGAAATTTTTGAGTTTTAATAAATGTTTAATCTAAGCTAAGGGAGATTATTGGATTATTGAGATCTAAATCTGGTACTTGTCGCTTATATGGACTATAATGTTATATAAGGTACTTAAATTTTCAATTCGCCACACAATGAATATATAATATCAATTTTGCATAAATTTGGCAGCTTTAATTAATTGTTCTTTTAAAAGCGTTCTTAGACATTTTATATTGAGCATTTGAGAAATTCTATTATAATCCATGTTGTTGTTAGTCCTTCTTTTTTTATTTCCTCCTTTCTCCTGTGCTCTGGTTTCACTCTATAATTACACTAACTTAAGTGTTACAAATTTCTATTTGTTAGAGTGTCTTTGCAACTATTTTTCTCTTATGCTACCTACCCCAAAACATATTTTAAAGTTCTTCAATATGACAGTGATACATAGATAGATAATTAAAATATAAAAGTAACATTAAGATAGGAATACTTTAAAATGTGTAAAATATGAATATCACCACATAAACTGAGAACAATGAACTTGGAATGTTTCTGTTAATTTTTCTGAGTGTTTTTTTCTTTGCATTGATTTCCTTCCCTGTATTGCAGGGGCTTGAAATCTTAGAATTATGTTCTTCAGACTTTCTGGTATTTTAGGGAACAAGGCCACTGGACCCCTGAAGGTTCGCTGAAAAATCAACTCAATAAGGCAGATTAATAAGAGAAAGGGATTACACATTTATTTACCTGCACAGGGGGAGAATCACAAAGTGATCACCCAGTATCCCAAATAGGATCCAAAAGTTTATATACCCTCTTGATGTTACAGAAAGAATGGGGCTTTGGGTCCTGGTAAATCAGGTTATGGAAACAGGGAGAATAATTCTACTGGTGGGGCAATTAATGATTACCAGGGAGAATAATTAGATCGGGGAACAGAATTTAACTTGTAAATGATTTTCTTGGAATTTAAATTGGACACAGTCCTTATTTTGTATAGGGGTCTGCTCAGATGTGGTTACATTCTTGGTCTTCTTTCTAATAATAGATGATGAGATCCCAGGTAGGGGAACAGGGACAATTGTTCTCCTTGGTGAGTCCTTCCTGTCTTTATGTGGTTAGGGGCAAAGTCTCTTTCAAAGCATTCTGATCTCTGAGAGTTTTTAATTCAAAATGCACACTACCAGATAGCCATATTTTGGAGTGAAATTCCCTGCACTCCTTCAGTGTCTAATGTTCTAGATGCAACTTATAAGCTGTCCAGTGACATATATATATAAGAGAATTGGGAGACAATGGCAGATGATATGGATTTTGACAGATGTGGAGTTTTACTTGTAGCAATCTCTCCTGCCAGCCACCCACTTCTAGCCTGCAAAAGGAGTTACCTGTTGTTTCCTGGGGGATTCTGACTACTGCAAATAGCAGCAATCTTTTCGTCTCTGGCCCATGGCTGTAGCAGTTAATGTGAAAGCTAGAGGTGTTTTTTCTTTTACTCCTGTAGCCCTTTCAATGCTGTTGTGGGTGCCTGTTTTAAGTATCTATTATGGATTCTGTTTTAATGACTGAGTCATGAATGGCAGAGTATTCCTGAAATACTTTTCATACTATTTCAATATATTTTCTTGGTCCAGGAGACAGTTGCTCTTGACCATATTTGAAGTAATTCTATTTCATTAAATCATATGACATTATACCATTAGTTGTTTTCTGTGTCAAAAATATCATATCCAAAATCTCTGGCTTTGGGAGGAAAGCAGAAAATACAAACTTTTTTTCAATCCCAGATAAAATGATCCTTCAGTCATTATATATTAACATTTTTATCTCTAAACTTATTTTTGTCTTAAACTCCTGTATGGTATGACTATTAAAACAACTGTCTCAGTTATTTTGGCTAGAATTTGTCTATTATGCCTTTTTGTATCTCTTTAATCTTAAGATTTATCTGTTTATATTTTAGATGTGTCTTTGATAAACAACAGAGGGGTTTTTAATAAAAAATGATCAAACCCTATATCCTTTTTATTAGAAATTCTAATCCATTTACATTTATTATGATTAGCAATATATTTTAATTTTTTTCTAAAACTTTATTCAGTGCATGGTTCCATGTGATCTAATGCTCTATAACCAAAAGAAAAGTTATGTGCTCTCAACTCATCTATTATGCAACAATGGAAAGGGAAAGGATTACTACAATTTCACATTTGAAATATCATATCTTCTGGGCAGGAATAGCAAGGATGTCCTACCCCACTGGTGGATTAAGTTTATTGTTTAGCCCCTCTAGGAGCTACTGATTGTGAAATTTAGAGAGGCCTTCCTCTATCTTTATTTGCCCTGCCTTTGGAGAGTAGATTCTTTGCCCATTTTCCTTTGCGGTCATAGTTTACTTGGATATTAAGGAGGATTCTCCTCCTCAGACATGCAAAGAATTTGCAACTTACTATTTTGGTGTGAGTTTGAGGGCCAAGAGATAAGATAATGGTTTTAAAAGTAAAAGTGACTGACCATCAGGCCTTAGGTTTATTTGGCTCTACAATCACTTTAATTATTTGTATGTGGGCAGGTGGAGAGTGAGGCCAATTTATGTAAGTGTAACTATAGCCAATTATTTTATCCATACATAGTCTTTAGGCCTCAGGATTCTTGTTTTAACAATAGGTTTCTGTGCTTGTCCCAACCTCTTAACCTCTATTTAATGGTCACTGCCTTGAGAAAATATGAAACAGTAGTCTCAGGAGGAGAGGCACATTAAGCACTCACTTATTTAACAGATTGTTTTCTTGAGCACTAACTTTGTTGCAGGTACATTTTCAGGGACTGGAAATAGAGCAGTAAGCAAAAAGGACAAAAATTACTGTTCTTATGGAGCTTATAATACAGTAGGGGGAAATTGGCAATAAAACTTAAGCAAGTTATATACACTTCGTCAGATTGTGAAACGTGTTACAAAGAATAATAAAGAAAGATGTAGAATAAGAAGCATATGTGAGAGGGAGCTGTAATCTAAAGTGCACTTTCAAGGATGAAGCTTTGAGTTACTCCAAGGTGAACAGTTCAGGGTGGAGAAAACTAGCAATGCAGAATGTTAAGGGGATGTTACCTATGAAGTAGGAGGAAAACTAGGATGGTATGGTATCTGGAATTTAAGGAAGTAAAGTGTTCCAAGTAAACAAGTGGCATCCTCATGATACATGGAGATAATAATAACATTGACTGGTATTTATTCAGCTGTAGGAGAAAAAATAACTGATTGCAATGTTTATGAGATAAGGGGGGAGACCAGGGGAATACCCAGTATGAGCAGTTCTCTCCAGGTGTTTGCTAGAAGGGGAAAATAAATAAGAATTTACCTGGTGGGAGAAGAGGTATCAATAGGGAAGAAATGATAGAATTTCTCTTTTTTTCTGATAAGAATGACAAAGCAGAGAGAAAAATTTGATAATGCAGAAGACAGTAAAATTAATGTAGCTCTGGCATTGGGTAGGTGATAGATGGGATCAGTCACACAACTTGAAAGTTAGACTATGAAGAGAAGGAGTATGGACAAGAAATCAGAGTATCAGAAATGAAAGATGTGTGCATATGTGCATCAGGGAGATGGGGCATGGGTGTGTGGAGAATTAATTTTGTGATTCCTGCAATATTCTTAGTAAAATAAGGTACCAATCCATGAGCTGAAGTGAGGCACAGGTAGAACATGTGGAGAAGGAGATTGGGGAAAGAGCAGGAGAAACTGAACAGTCCTCTAAGAGAGGGGGGAGCAGGGGTTAGGGAAGTGTAGGATCGTTGCCAGGTGGATTTTAGAATCCACTTAATATTTATTTTCATGGATTTGAAGTGAGACCAGTTAGCTCAGGGAATAGCTAATGATAGCTCCCAGGCTAATAAAAGTGGTTGATGTGTACATATCCAGAGTAAGAAGCTCACGTAGAGTTACAGGTGCACTCAAGTTTACAGCAAACTTCACCAGGCCAGCAGGCCAGCATGGACCCTGCATTGCTAGGGTTTACGGAGAAACTTCAAGAAGGGTCCAGTTCCTATCCCAATCTGTGGCGTCATCGCCATGTGTGCATACTTGCATAGCAAACCTGATGATGGCTGTGACAGCCAGGCCTCCCCTTGGTTTAGTGATTCTGTGAGTCACATTTTGCCTAATCACCTTTATACATGTAAATTCTTACTTCCATTTACCCTAAATTCACAATAAAATTACTTGTGTATCTTTTGTTTGTGTATCTTTCTGTCAATCATTGTCTGTCACTCTTGTGACAATCATGATATCCTTACATAAATATCCAGGGTGGGTTTTTTTAGTTATACTGAAATTACCACAGTTGTGTATTCTTTATTCTATATTTTAGGTGATTTACTGTTTACCACCAGTTCTTTCATTCTATGTCTTTTCAATTTCCTCGTTATTTTTAAAGTAGTATGAAATATTTGAGATATAAGTTACAAAGGCCAACATAGTGAATAGACATACTCTTGTACATCATAAAAATAGAATATTAATACACTTTAAGCTTTAAGCTATGTTCATAGAACCCCCTGCTCATATGCCCTTTCCTATATGCAAGGTTATTACTATCTTATTCTTAGTGACTATTACAATAGTCATGTATTCCTGATATTTTTACATTTTATATTTCAACAACATATGTTAAAACAAGTTAAGTATCCATACACTATGCTATCATTCATATGCATTGTTTAGCAGGATGTCAAACTTCATATGAATGAAATTATACTGCACATACCTTTCTTAATTTTTTTCTACCCTAGTGTGCTGAGGGTTAATTCTGATTGCCCTGGAATTAATCTGAACTATATTGCCAAAGTCCTTATATGTCACTAATACTGGTAAAGTCATGGAACATACCTGATTCATGGTATTTCCTTGTAATCATGAATTACAAAGGAATTTCAAGCAATACAAGGAATTTCAGGGTGGTTTGTACCAGCTTGTCAACATTACTTATTGATGACAGTGAGATTGATAATGGTAATCCAGAAAACTTTTCCATTAAACTGGTTCCATACCAAGAGTGTGCATGTGTGACTATTACCATGTAAGAAATACTGACTGAGATTCAATGTTGTGCTTCTTTGGTTCTGAGACGTATAGAAATATATTTATATATTTCCCCTTTACTGAGGGAAGAAAACAGGAACTGGAGGCTGGCATCTCCAGATCCCTTGCTGTGAAACAGCTGTGGGCTGCTGATATAAACTCTTAATTTAATTATTGTTGCAATAGTTTATCCTTTCCTGCAATCAACTGTAGATTTGCAGGCATTGTCAAATGGAACCCTGTGAGTCTTCTTTAGCAATTGAATCCTGTCTACCCACCACTGTGTACCCAGCAGCATTATATTTGTGAACCAATTCGCGCTGATAGATGTTGCACTAATTACTTCATATTTCTTACTGCCTGCATATTTCCATTGCAGGAAAATACCACTGTTTATTTTTCTATTATCTCATTGATAAATATTTAGATTGTATCTTATATTAAAAACAATGACTCAATTATCATTCTAATATATGTCTCCTCCTGTATTTATACATAAAAATAGGGCTACTAGGTCAGAGTACATAACTACAATTTCATAAATTTAGCTAGACTGCCGAATTCATATCAATTTATATATTCAGAAGCAGTATACAAATGTTATCATTCACATCTTAGAAAAAGATTTTACAAATTTTTACTTTTACATGTTGGCCAATCTATGAAATGCTCATTAAATAAATACTGTGATTTTCCTGAATTACTAGAAAGCAACCTTTTCATATATTTATTGGCTGTAAGTATTTCCTCTTCTGTGAATTACTTTTTCATACTTTTTACTTTTATAAAAATTTAGCTTAGTTCTTTTTTTATTGATTTATAGAATTTCATTATATAGTCTATATAACAACTCTATCATTCACATGTACACCAAATATCTTTTGTTAATCTGGGGTTTGTGTTTTCACTTTTTAATGGTATCTTTTGAGAATTTTTTAATGTAGTCGATTTTGTAAATTTTTCATTTATACTGATTATTTTGTGTCTTGTTTAAGAAATACCTGTATAACTTGAGATCTTAGGAATATTTTCCTATATTTTCTTCTAAATTCTAAAATTTTAGGGTTTCACATTTATATCTTTAATTCACCTGTATCTAACTTTGGGTATGGTGTAGAGTAGGGTCACATTTTTCCATATTCATAATAAATTTTATCAGATTTGTTCTTTTTTATTAGCATTTCTCCCAAAACTGTAAATCATATTAATATATTGTATATTAGAATATTCTTGCATTCCTGAGATTAGACCCACTTTGGTCATGACTTTTGTTTATATTTCTACAGCTAATTTGAGTTTTTCAGTGTTTACATCTATGATCATAATTGATATTACCTCATAATTTTTGTTTTGTTTTCAGGCCTTTGTATAGTTTTCATATCACAGTTTAGCAGTTCAGAAGAAAAAGTGATGAATAGTGTTTCTTTTTCATTTTTTGGAAGAATTTGAATGAGTTTGGAATTTTCAGTTCTTTAAATATTGATAGGACTAGTTAGTACAACTATCTGGAGTAGTTGTTTTGTAGAAAAGGTTTTAAATATTCAATTTATTCTATAGTTCTAGAAATATTTTAGATTTCCTATATAGTTCTTAGTCTTTCTTTAGAAGAATGCTTATTTATCTTGGTTTTAAAATGTGCAGCACAGAATTTTTCATAGAATTTTGTTAACTTCAACAACTTCACCCACAACAGTACACCTGATCTTCTAACATATCCTCCCAGACTTTCACTTCTCCAGGTTCTTCACTAAATCCTGGGTAATATATTAATAGTACAAGGACTGGTTATTGGAAAAGAGAAACTTAAGGACAAAAAAATGTTTTCCAGGTAAAATAGAAAAATAAAAATAGATAAATAAAATTCAGCTATATGACTTTAATTAGGGACACGTTTAAACTACAAGGAGATAAAATATGAGAAAGTGAGATAAACAAGAAGAAAATATCAATGGAAAACCACTGTAGCTATGATAATGCAGGTCATTATTGATCATTAAAGAATAGTAGGAAACTGAATGTACTCAAGGATTCTATTAATCAATGGAAAATTCCTATAGCTATGTTAATATCAGTTAAAATATATAGGGTCACCATATATTAAAAAATTCATTTTTATAGGCAGATGATGTAGAAATCTTAACTCACGTACAATTTATAATATAATCTGAAATAGACAAAGAAAGGAGTTTTTCTGGTAAAGAAAATACTAATTCAATTGACTCAAACAAAAGGAAAACATATCACCTCCTGAAAAAAAACATAAAAAGAATACTTCAGGTTCAGCTTTATTCAGTGCTCACATGATATCCTCAAGGTCTATCCCTTCACTCTTGAATTTTTGTGTTAATTCCATTTTGAGCCTTCACTTGTGGGCTACTAACATAGATAGGTTTATATTTCTACTTCATTCTGTCCAATGCAAAAATTTGTTTTACCAATAGTTCAGAATGAAGTCCTCAAATTAAATCTCTTTGGCTCTGATTGACATTGCTCAGGTAAAGGCTTTATCTTAAAATATTAATATTAATAAGGCCATTGGTGTACTAGTTACCTACTAGTTTGGCCTAGGTTAGTCATTCTTACAGTTTAGTGTGCTTGGTAAAACACAGATTTCTGGGCCTCAACCCCAAAGTTTTGATTTAGTAGTCTGGGGTAAGACCGGAGAATTTTTAGTTCTAACAAATGCCCAGCAATCAAACTTTGAGAACTACAGATCTTGCTCTTGTACTACACCCCTGGGAGCCAGGAAATGGATTTAGCATCATCTTGACCATGGGGGCTTTCCTGGCTCACCTGCTTCATATCTTTGCTCAAATATCACCTTCTCAATTAGTTTATTTTAATCACCCTATTTAAAAATTGCAACATACTTCCCACTATTCTTAATGATCCCCTTCATCTTGCTCTTTTTCTTTAAACTATATAATTGATGTATATAAGTGTTGTTTACTGTCTTCTTTTACCTCCCTCCACACTCACTTGAATAAGTGTGTAAGCTCCATGATGACAGGGATTTGTTTGTTTGTTGTTTGTTTTTAATGCTCCCAACCACCTAGAGCATTACCTGACACATGGGACATACACACTATTTGTTAAATAGATAAATGAATAGGCAATTTATTGATGGAAAGTGATCCCTCCAAAGCATAGTCATAATGCTCTCTCCATAAGTCTGAAAAAGGATGATTGGTAAAAGCCCTTACAAAATAAATATACCCCAACTTGATGTTAAGACCTACGAAATCAGCCTTTTAATCTCAGCAAATGATACCAAGTGCTTAATGTCTTCTGATATCTAGTGTTAATTTAAAATTTAAAATGAACAAAAGTTATTTTCCACATCATATTTGAATATTTCATACAGTCCTTATTTTTAACATCAGTGACATAGATTTTGTATACATTTTCTGTCCTTTGTCTGCCTTCTACATCTCAACTCTTCTCTCTAAATAAGTTTAATTCCTTTGATCTTTTTTTCCTTTCTGTGATTTTTCACAGACTATGCTCCATGTTGGTGGCACTGGTTTCATATTTGTTCATTCTATTTCTTGTTTCTTATTTATAATTTCTTATGCTATATATTTTGGGTTTTTTAGCCATTGCTTTCTTAGATCTTCCTTCTCAACCTTTTTTGATCATCCTATGATCATTTTTTATTTCTTTTGTTACAATTTCTCACTGTACTATATCTATCCAACTCTTTAATGTCCTTTAAAACACATTTAGTTTGAAGAATTTTATCTAGAACGTTCTTGTATTTCTTAGTATGATAATTTTCGAACATGTATTTGCTGTTATTTGTAATGATAGAGAAGAAGAGGAGGTGGGAAGTTTAGAATAGAGACTAAGCAATGGCATTTCTGAGATGATAATAAATAATATATTTTTGTAATTAAAAGTAGGTCAGCATGGTTTTACCAGGAATAGACGGCCTGAGATATGGTTGCATAAGCAGAAAGTAGCCAAACAATGCATGCTGTTGTAGATCGTATGAAGTCCTGCACTGCTGAAGAGGAAAGCTCTATCTCAGTCGTTGATTAATTCAAGAGTATTTGGGTTATTAGATGTGACCTAGAACACTAAGCACCTTTTATTTGGGTATCTCATCTTACCAAATCTCTGGTACTATCTACCATTTTAGGCAACCATGCCTTGCAGCCTCATCTAAAGATGAGCAGGTCACCTGAGAATGTGATCCATATGACTTAAATCAATGCACCATGGGTCACAGGTATTTGTTATGTGATTTGGTGGATTAATGCTTATTTATCCCTTCTTAACTTTCTATTTCTTTCACTTTTTAATCCCTTCACTTTATGTCACTGCCCTGCTATTTTTCTGGATTTTCCTTTGTTAGAGAAAATATATAAGATATGATTATAATAGTTATACCATCTTACTCACAGGTATTCAGGTGCTGGTGATTTTTTCTTTTTCCCTTTGAGTGAGTTCTCGGGCCTTTGGCTGAAAGGCGTCTTTCAAAATTCCACCACTGGAAAGAAGTATGGCTGGTCTCGCAATTTGGAAATTCTAACATTGTGTTTCCTATCTCTTACATTGTTCTCAAACACTAAGGCCTTGTTACTCCAAACACAGTACTCTTGGTAGGATTTTTCAAGGCACGACACTATTGCTTTCCTGAAGAGAAATCTAATTCCACTCACAATTGGAAGTGTATTTTATTGACTTTTAGTAAATTGATTCCAAATTTAATTCTATTAGGTATTTTTTATAATATTTGATTTAATGTCACAGTCATTTTCTGTTTTATTGAAGATGAAATGCTTCCTATTTTTATGCTCACATAGTTGATTTAATGGGATTTAGGGCAAAGAGCACAGTAAATTTACCTACAATGATTTATGAGAAGTTTATATCACAAAGCTTATAAAAAACATGAGGTAAATTAAATATATTTCCTATAGATCCACTAACTAGTACTCTTAAAAATAATTTCTGATGCTCATGTCTATTGATATAAGTTTCTCTCAACAGAAAAAAAATTAAGTTATATTTATTTAAGATATATTTAGGTAATTGAGCAACACATTTGATATAATATACTGGTTGTATTAAGCATTTTTTATATATTTTTTACTCTACATCTTTAAGAAATAAAGTACTTTAGAAAATAAATTCAACTTAAGAGGGAAGATAGTTGATAAATATTGAGCAAAGGAAAAATATAAAAAGTCAAATAACAAAATTACTGGAACCTTCTACACATAATTTTAGTTATTTATTTTAAAAATTATATTCAGTTTCTAGAATTTATAATGAAACAATATTTTACAAATTTATGTATTTCTCTTGGACTTCAGAGGCTTCTACTTTATCAATCAAATATTTGTAAGACAATATTTCTCAAATGTTTTAAAAATCCATATTCTGTTTTGATAGATAAAAATATATCAAAAGATGTCAGGTAATTCAAGCAGAAAAATGTTTGTCTATATTATATATAAAGTATTGATAATACAAATTAGTAAACAGATACTTTAATAGTAGAGCGTAACTCTAATGATACTATGATAATGCTATTTAGAGACATCAGTTAATTATATTTGCTTTAAAGTGAACACAATGCATATTTTCACACTTTACTTTTAATTCTCCAAATCCTTTCTGAAGATCTACTAGCATACTAGTGATACAATATCTTTAAGTCGTTGCCCGTCTGTCAGATTTGTGAAGAAACATCCGCAATTTGGAACATATAAACCCAACTTTCTAGATAGCACTTAAGGTTTACGATTAGTGAATAAAATGGGTGTAATAAATAAATAAATATGATTATAGTCTTCACACTTAGTACAGCTTTTGCATAGATAAAAATTTATACCAATGTTATTCTTTCCATAATGCATGCATGACAAGAATTTAATACAAGAATAGTGATAGGAAAAAAAAGATATAAAGAGAATGGGCCAGAAATATTATGAGTTTTAAATAGTCCAAAGACTGAAAATTATTATTTGTGATATGCTATAGAATTGAAAACTGAATCCAAATAGAAAAGACTCAAATTATTTAAAAGAATAATTGTTAAGGGAAACCCCTTTTAATAGAACCACAAATTTCCTGAAATTGACTAAAAAACAAATATATACATTTATGTATATTTAATATGATATTACATGACATATAGATAGATATGTAAATGACTAAATGTAGTGTCTATTGGCAATACCTTATCATGTTATCAGGTTCTGGCAGCTCTTTTCAAGTCTTTGTGTCTCTATTTTCTTGAAAGTCATTAGGCTTCTTAAAGAAAAGACTGACTTCAAAGTTTTCCCATAGAGGAAAAGCTTAAAGCAGTGTTTAAACATCCCCAGAGACACTTATGTTATTACATAGCTCTTCTAATGAATATGTACAAAACTCCAAGTTGAATTATGGAAGAAAGTCAACATTCTCAACACAGAGTAACACCATCACATTATTCCTTCAGTCCCTTCTTGCTCTTTGGGTCAGAGCATTTGTTTACTGACCCTCCCTGGAAAACCATAAACTCTTGCACCTCCTCTATGTGTTCTCCCTACTTGTTGTGGCTTCTTGGCAGTTTGGGTAATCCTGTAAAGTATTATTTTTCTCCTCGTGTCCACTGATTATGGCTTGTGTTTATTTGCAAATCATTTCCAAGCAACAGCCAAGCTATCTTTAAGACTATATGTACTTGGGAATTAGACATTATTTCCCTTCCTAATAGTTCTACTTATCTCACTATTCTTTCAGTTTTAATGTAAAAGTAATTTAGTAAATCGTCACTAGAGAATTTATCCAGAAAAAATGATGAAGGAGCATTTATTAATTTGACAAAAAAATAATGTCAACCCATTACATAATGGACACATTTCACAACACTAAGACAGACAAAGTTCCTATTCTCAAGAAAATTACAAAACACTATGAATACAAGTGTTTTAGTCAGAGTTCTCCAGGGAAATAGAACCAACAGGGTATATAAATATAAATATATCTTCATCTATCTATCTATATCTATCTATGCATTCATCTGCCTGTATCTAGAGAGATTTATTTTAAGGAATTGGCTCATGCAATTGTGGGACTAGTAAGTCTGATTCTGTAAGGGCAGGCCAGCAGGCAGGAGGGAGATTTAGGTAGGAGTTGATGTTGCAGTCTTGAGTCTGCATTCTACAAGATAACAGGCTGGAAACTGAAGCAGACTTTCTATGTTTTGGTCTGGAAAAGCTCCCTTCTTAGGGGAATCTCTGTCTTGTCTACTGATTTAAACACATTAACTGCCATGTGAGTCGTATTTAACTCACACTAGTTTTGAGCCCAGGGCCTCGTGAAGCATATGTAACTGCAGTTGGTTTGTGAAAATATTACTTGTTGGTGTTCTTATTCTTACAATTAATACTGACAATTTAATTACATATAACTCACACAAAAAAAACCAATAAAAAATAAATTTTTCATTAAATTAGAAAGGATCATTTTGTTTTCAAAGTTTTTGTTCTATTTTCATAATAAAACACTGTGGCTCCAAGGAAATTTTTATTCTAGTGTGACAGTCAATGTGTTAAATGTTAATCACATCTTAAAACAAAAACAAAAACCTTCATAGCAACATATAGATTGGCATTTGAACAAACAACTAGGCACCATAGCCTACCCAAGTTGAAACATAAAATTAACCATCTCTACAAGTAATGTGGAGTTGTGGGAGTTACAGAGAAAGAAAAATGGTGATTCCAGATAAATTACAAAAGTAAAGTAGCATTGCCTTAGTAGGAGAGGAAGACAAACTGTTCTGGGAGAATCTACAAGTAAAGAATTTTGTTTTATTCTACTTTGTATAATATCTCCAGACATAGCACATACCACATCGTAGATACTCAGCTTGCAAAATAAAAATATCAAAAGTTTCTCAAAGATGCTTTTGATTTGTCTAATGGACTCTGGGATAAAATAATGTAAACTTAATACTTTAATGAATTTGCACTTACAATATCAAGTATTTTTTAAAAATATACAAACATAAATGAATAGTTAAGAAAAAAGTTCTCATCTTCCCACTATAGTCTGCACCATACTGCAGACTATCTACTAATTTGGAAGACAGCATTACATTATTTGAGAACCTAGCTGTTATGATTGTATGCCTGAACAATACAAAATACCAAATTAGTACTTCATTGAAAATGGACCATTAATATAAGTTTTCTATAAAGTAATACTTATATTCTAATGGTAATGCACATGCTGAGCATATCAGTAAAAACATCACTCACAGGCAACCTCTCTCTCTTTCTCTGTCTCTTTGGAAATTAAGTCTCAGAATTGACCTCTGTAAAAAACAATGATGAGCTTAGAAGAACACTATCAATCTGTCCTCGCCTCACTTTCTTTTGGGGGGTTTATTGGATCTTCTTCTCTTAGAATAGAGAATGAGGCAAGTCATAACTTTCATGTACTTCTTAAAAGGTTCCATGTGCTTTTTAAATAAATTCTTTACTGACAATGCCAATATAGTCATTTATTCACACTGTAGGTATTTATAAAATGTCTACCAAGTGTCAGGTGTTCTTCTGAGTGCTGGAAGACGGCGGTGAATAAAACACTCAAAATTCACTGCTCGTATACAAATTAGGTTCTAATTGGAGAGGGTGAGAAACATAATAAATAAACAATAAAATTCATGACATATCAGATGATGATAAACTCTATGGAGAAAGTTAATATAGAGAAGACCTAATGAAGTGCCAGGGAGTTGTTATTCATATAAGATGGTTAGTGAAGAGATATTAGGAAGATACACAGGAATATTTAAGATCATCTAGAGAAGGATTGTTTCAGCCAGATAAAAACAGGGCTTGTAAAAGCTTTGAGGAAGAAGCACACCTGACGTGCCTGTGGTTTGGGCATAATGAGTGAGGGTGTGGGGAAAGGAGACCATCACAGCAGATTAATTGAGAGAAGTAGTAGCCAAGGGAAGAAATAAAGATGAATTGGGGTCTTAAATGTTTGTGAAAGGATTTTGCTTTCATGAGGGAGAGATAAGAATCTATCCATGGGTTTTGAATCATATTTGATCCCCTTAGAAAATAAATTTAAATAATGATTGCTTTATATCACTTAATTTTATTATACCATCTACATGAGTTGCTAAAGCTGCAGTCCCCAACCCCTGGGCCGTGGACAGGTAGCAGTCTGTGGCCTCTTAGGAACCAGGTCACACAGCAGGAGGTGAGTTGCGGGTAAGTGAGTGAAGCTTCATCTGTATTTACAGCCACTCCCCATCGCTCGTGTCACCTCATAAGCTCCACCTCCTGCCAGATTAGCAGCAGCATTAGAGTCTCATAGAAGCACAAACCCTACTGTAAGCTGAGCATGCGAGGGATTTAGGTTGCACACTCCTTATGAGAATCTAATGCCTGATGATCTGAGGTGGAGCTCAGGCAGTGATGCCTGGGGAGCAGCTTCAAATACAGGTTATCATTAGCAGGGAGATTTGACTGCACAATAAATGTAATGTGCTTGAATCATCCTGAAACCACGCCCCCCCCACACACCCTCTTCTGTGGAAAAATTATCTTCCATGAAACCGGTTCCTGGTGCCAAAAAGGTTGGGGACCGCTCTGCTAGAGGAGGAGTGAAGATCACTTAAGAGTTAAAAGCTCCTGTGGCCATAGTCTTAGGGCCGTGACACTTTCCTGGGTTTTGTGACTATGAGCCCCACCGGGTTCTCACAGTGAAGATGGGAGAATTCCTTCTTGCTTCAGTACATAGGAAGAATAAAAATAATCATTTTGAAATATACCAGGTCAAAGTAGCCATTTTTAAATACATCCAAGAATTTCCAGAAAAAGGCCAGCCTTCAAAGAAAACTACTTTATCTGAGCCTCGTCTGACTTGAAGGAAGGGCAATTAGGCAACTGCAGCTCGCTCTAGCCTTCCTGTCACACAAAGGGAGAAAATAGTAAAAAGGCCATGAAATGCTTCTGAAGGTCACAGCCCAAGGACCAAGGCCAATAAAAAATAAACTCATATTTAGTAACAAAACTATAGTTTGTTTCCCCTCCAATATATTAACACCACTAAAATAGGGCTTCGGCATAACAGTAGTTTACAACAGAGAGCACTGCAGAATATGGACTCTGTTTAAGAAGTTCTTAGGCAAAATCAAAGACAATGGGGAGAAAAACAGCAACAATAATGACAACAAAGAGAGTAGTGGAAAATAAAGCTTCTGGTACAAATGACTACAGCCAACATTAAACACTGTCCAGTGTTTACACAAATTAATATGAAACCTCACGCTAAGGGCCTGATTAACTCAGTTCCTATTACAGGATACATCATATCCATCTTTCAACACAAAATAACAAGTCATGATAAAAGGTAAGAAAAAAGACAATCAGAAGAGAAAAGGCAACAGAATAACACTCTTCTATAACACAGATTTTAGAATTAACAGAGAACTTAAAATAACTATAATTAGTATGTTATAGGCTCTAGTGGAAAAATCAGACAACATGCAAAAGCAGATGTATATGTAAGCAGAGAGAATAAAAACCCTATGAAAGAATCAGAAAAAAATACTAGAAATCAAAATCACTGTAAAAGAAACGAAGTGTGTCTTTGATGGAGTAATCAATAGACTTGGCCACAGCTGAGGAAAGACTCAGTGAGCTTGAAGATTTTTCAATAAAAACTTCCCAAACTGAAATGGAGAGAAGAAAATAGTGAAGCAAAACTGAAAGTACTGCAAGGATAAATTTACTAATATATTATAGTTGGAGACTTAAACACACCTCCATCAGCAATTGATAAATAATGCATGCAGAAAAGCAGTAAGGATATAGTTGAACTGAAAAGCACCATTAATAAACTAGATCTAATTGATATTTATAGAAAACTTTATCAAATAACAATAGAACATTCACCAATATAGATCATGTTCTGGGTCACAAAATACACATTAACAAATCTAAAAATAATAGAAATCCTACAAAATATGATCTCAGGGAAGATGGCAGACTAGAAGCAGCCCACAAGCACACTGCTGTCAAGGAAAGGATCACAAATTGCAGGCAAATGCCTACCTATGGATAGCTCTTCTTGGAAGGAACATTGTGAAACCCCAGAGAAGTGACACAGGACACTTGGAGTGAAGGAGAAGGTGATGGGGTGATTCATTCGGCAAGATTGAAGCGATCTCTGGGGAGGCATCTACACATGCAGAAGATTAGGAGGATAGAGCGTTAGGACACCACACTTACCCCACAGGCACTGTGCCCGAGTAGTGAGAGGGCTCCCTCCATAGCCACAGGCCTCTGTCTGCACTGACCAGGGAGCTACCTAGAGTCTGTGCAGAGTCATTGCACTAGAGAACAGGTGCAGTAATGATTTGGTGGCTGCTGACCCAGGTTTCTGCAACTGACACCACCCTCAGCTCTAAGGTGCATGGTGCCAGGTCTGCATGGGACTCAACTTTGCAGCAGTAGTCTTCACATCACCCCCAATGGGCTGGGGAAGGAGCAGACAGAGCAGACGCTCCCCTGAGCCATACTCTGTGACTGGGAGCAAGCACCCCTCCCCTCCAGCGTGGTGGGATATGAACAGAGGGGTTGCTTCGGACACTACAGACTCAATCTGGGAAGCTCTGGGCAACTGCTTCAGTGGGACATGATGGTGGTGGAGAGAACTCCACAGTCCCTTAGCTGCTGGAACCAACCCCTGCTGGCACAACTTGGCATCCACGGTCCCCGAGCTGGTGGAACAGCCTGCCGCCTGCATGGCATTGCCTCTGTGCCCCAAGTGGGAACAGCCCACTGCATGCATAGCCCTGCTTCTGCAGGCCCCAGTTTCAGCTCCAAGGCTCTCATGCTGGAGCCTGAGGCTCCACCCCTGTGGCTCCAGAGAGCCTGCCAGGTCTGGAACACCACCCCCAAGATTTCAGTGCTGCACCTGAACCCCAAAACCCCACCCCTGTGTCTTCACTACTGCCATTGAACTAGCAGAATTTCCCCAAGGTCCAACACCCCCATCAGGGACCTTCTTATTCTTATCATTGCACCTGGACCTGGTTTGAGAAAATGCCCACAGCCTGGGCACAGACAACCACCACCTAGATAGCCTCACCTAGCTGCCACTGTCACCTCTGTGGGGAGACCACGGGCAGAGCAATCCCTACAATGCCAGCCTCTGTGGAGAGGGTTTCACCTAGCCCTCAAGTCAAACATCCTACAATGATCTGGGGAACAACCCACTACTCCACACAAAGATCATCTAGCACCAGCTTGAACTGTGGCAATCACAGGTGAACAGGAAAAAACAGTACAGCTGTGCTATAGGCTTTTAGGGCACTCACCCCACATCTGCTTCCTCAACAGAGTAAGAAAGAAGCACCGTCTATGGACCTCCCCTTCTTTTAATTAAGCAAGAGAGTTTCCAGCAAAGGAGAACAGGTGCCCTGCAAACCTATCAGCCCTGAGCCCAGAAAAGAGGATTCAAATGAGAAGAAACCAGCAAAAGAACCATGGCAACAAGAAAAAACAAAATAGTTCGACACTCCCAAGGGATCACAATGGAGCCTTACTAGTGGACTCCAAATACAAGGAAATTGCTTAAATGAAAGAAGTGGAATTCAGAATATGGATGGCAAATAAGATGAATGGAATTAAAGAGAAAGTTGAAAACCAACAAAAAAAGCCAAAAAATTATTTGAGGAAATCAATTTAAAAAGTCAGTAAAGAGCTAGGCATAACAAAGAATCTCAGAGCTTTAAGACAAGGCTCTTGAGCTAACCCAGTCATTCAAAGAGGCACACAAGAGAATAAAAAGATTGAGTATAACTTAAAGAAATATGGGATTATGTGAAGTGAACTAAGATACAAATTATAGGTATCCCTGAGGGAGAGGAAGACAGGGCTAAAAGCATGGAAAATCTATTCAAAGGAATTGTTAAGGAGAACTTCCCTGCTATAGCCAGAGATTCAGACTTCCAGATACAAGATGGTCATCAAACACTTGGAAGATTCATAGCAAATAGGAGATCACAAAGTCAAATAGTAATCAACCTTTATCAATCAAAATGAAGAAGAAAACTTTACAAAGATCTAGATGTAAGCAATAAATGACCTGCAAAGGAAAACCCATCAGGCTAATTGCTGAATTCTCAGCAGAGACCTTACAAGCCAGAAGTGATGGGGGCCCCATTTTCAACTTCTTAAACAGAACAACTGCCAGCCTAGAATTTTGTGTCCCACTAAACTGGGTTTCACAATTGATGGAGAAATAAAGTGTTTTCCAGAGAAGCAAACATTGAGGGAATTTGTCATGAGCAGACCTGCCTGCAGGAAATACTCAGAGCTGCAATATACACAAATAAGCACAATAGATACCCACCAGTGTAAAATCACCCAAAAAAGCTAAATCTCACAACTCTTATACAACAATAGCACAAGAGGGAAAACAAAGCAAAAAGGTACTACCCAACACAATGAGCAGAATGGCATCCAACATATCAATTCTATCACTCAATGTTAAACTTCTGAATGCCCCACTCAAAAGAAATATGAAGTCTGAATGGATGAAAAAACAAAACCTAAGTACCTGCTGTCTCCAGGAAACACATCTAAACCAAAAGGATGCACACAGACTCAAAGTGAAAGAATAGAAAAAAAAAAATTCATCCCAAATGGAAACCAAAAGAGAGCAGGTGTAGCCACTCTCATAATAGATAAAACTGATTTTAAATCAACAATGGTAAAAAAGGACAAAGATGGTCATTATATAATAGAAAAGGGAACAATTCAACAGGAAAACATAACAATCCTAAATATATATGTACCTAAAACAGGAGCACCCAGATACATAAAGTAAATACTACTAGAGATAAGCAAAAGAATAAACAGTAGCATTGTAATTGCTGGGGACTTCAACACCTCACTGTCAGAGCTGGACAAATTATCAAAGCAGAAAATATAAATGAAAAACACCGGACTTAAATGGGACTTTCAAACAAATGGACCTAACAGAATTTCACAGAAGATTCTACCACAAAACTACTGAATACACATTTGTATTCCATGATCTCATCAGCACATGGAACATTGTTCAAGACTAATTATATCTTAGGCCACAAAACATGTCTCAAGAAATTAAAAAGAAATCAATATCATACCATGTATCTTCTCAGACCACAGTGGAATAAAACTAGAATCAATTCCAAGAGAAACACTCAAATCTGAAAAAAATTCATGGAAATTAAGCAACCTGCTGCTGAACAATTACTGGGTCAGTAATGAAATTAAGACAAAATTCAAAAGATTCCTTGAACTGAATGACAATGAGGACAGAAGCTATCAAAATCTATTGGATTAAGCAAAAGCATTGCTAAGGGGAAAATTCATAGCTTTAAATGCCCCCATCAAAAAGACAGAAAGATCACAAGTTAACCACCTAATGTCACATCTCAAGGAACTAGAAAAAAAAGAGCAAACCAAACCCAAAGTCAGGAGAAGAAAACAAACAACAAAAATTAGAGCAGAATTAAATGAAATGGAAAACAAAAAAATAATACAAAGCATCAATGAAACAAACAGTTGGATCAGTGAAAGTATAAACAAAATCAACAGACCTCTTGCTGGATTAACCAGGAATAGAAGAGAAAGAACCCAAATAAGCTCAATCAGAAATAAAAAAGGAGATATTACAACTGATACCGAGAAATACAAAGCATGCTTTTAAATAACACATGAGTAAAGAAGTCTCAAGAGAAATTTCAAAATATTTTGAACTAAATGAAAATATAACTCATCACATATTTTGGATCAAGTAAAAGCAATGTTTAAAGGGAAATTTATAGCATTGAGTGCATATATTAGAAAAAAAGAAAGATCTAAAATGCATAATCTATACTTCCAACTAGAGGAAGAAGAGCAAATTAAATCCAAAATAAACAAAAGAAAGTAAATAACAAAAATCAGGACAGAAATCAATGAGACTATAAACAGGAAAAAATAGAGAAAATCAATGAGATCAAATGGTGGCTCTTGGCTATATAGAAAGAGATTTAATATAAAATGTTGGCTCACACATTTGTGTTAGCTGAAATGTCCCACAATATGCTTTTGGTAAGCTAGACACCCAGGAAAGCTGGTGACGTACTTTGAACACCTAATAGCCAGAGAGTTGATGGTATAGATTCCAGTTTGAGACTGAAGCTTTGGGAACAAGGAGCATCAAAGCAGAAGATCAATGCCTCAGCTCAAGTAGTCAAAAAGAGAGCAAATTCATTCCTCCTCCACCTTTTTGCTTTCTTTAGACCCTCAACAGATTGGATTATGCCCACCCACATTGTCAAGGGCCATCTGCTTTGCTCAGTCCACCAATTCAAATATTAATTTCTTCCAAAAGCCATTTCTTTATAATCTCGTCTAGAAAATAGAACAGTTCCTAGCTCATACAATAAAGACTGCATTACTACAGAAATTACTAGAATGGAAAACTACAGACCAATATCTCTCATGAAAATACGTGCAAAAATCACCAACACAATATTAGTTTATCAAATCCCATAATGTATGTAAAGAACTATTCTCCATGACCAAATGGAATTGATTCCAGCTATGCAAGACTGTTTCATATTTGAAAATCAAGGCAGGTAATCTATTGCATAAAACAAGAAAAACATATGATCATATCAATAGATGTGGAAATGCACTTGACAAATTCCAACAGTCATTCATGATAAAGTCTCAACAAACTAAGAATGAAGGGAAACTTTTTCAACTTGATAAAGAACATCTACAGAAAATCTATAGTTTACATAATTCTTACTGTTTAGAAATGAGATGCTTTCCCCTATGATTGAGAGCAAGGCAGGGATGTCCCTTCTCAATACTATTCCTTAACATTTCTCTGGAAGTCCTAGATAATTCAACTAAACAAGGAAAGAAATAAAATATATACCAATTAGAAAAGAAGAAATCAAATTGTCATTGTTCACAGATGACATAATTGCCTATGTAGAAAATCCCAAGGAATCAGCAAAAATATTGTGAAACTAATAAGCAATTGTAACAAGGTTGCCATGCACAAGGTTTATACAAAAAACTCAATTGCTTTCCCATAATAGCAATGAACAATTGAAATTTGAAATTACAAACACAGTACTAGTTACATTAGCACAAAATATAAAATAAATACTTAGAGGTAAATCTAACAAAATATGCACAGGGTCCAATAAGAGGAAAATTACAAAAGTTTAATAAACAATAGCAAAGATAGAAACAAATTGACAGATATTTGCTGTTCATTGACAGAAAGATCCAAATCACTAAGATAGCAATTTTTTCCAACGTGATCTCTCAGATCAATGCTAGTCAAAATCTCAACAAGACATTTTGTGATTATCAACGAACTGATTCTAACATTCTTGCGGAAAAGCAAAAGAAGCAATATGGTCAGCAAAAATTCTGAAGAAGAAGATTAAAGCCGGAGGACTGACACTACTTGACCTCAAAACTCATCATAATGCTACAGAAATCAAGACAGCTGGAATAGACAAATAGGTCAGTGGAATAGAATAGAGAGTCAAGAAATAGGCACACAAAAATATAGCCAACTAATTTTTCACAAAGGAGCAAAACAAGAGTTTGTCAGGCTGCACTGCACTCTGAGTCTCTCCCTACTCAATCATCCTTCTTTTCCTGTCTCCCTTCACTCACAGGCATCACACCTGAAATATGGTCTTAGGCTTTCCCGAGCTATTCCTTCACGGTTTTATTCTTCACTGATATTTCTCCAATATATTCTTGTGCTTACCATCTGTTTTTTGGAGGACCTACACTGACACATAGTGCTTGTAGTTGTGTTGTGCAAATAGTAGATTATCAAATATTTGTTAAATGATTAAATAAGTTGTTGGCCTGATAACAACCCTGGAGAGTGTTTTAGTTTTGCAAACATAAAGCAACCAGCCTCAATTTTTTTCCAAACATGAGAGGAGACCCAATGCTGTGAAAGCAAAGCTGAAAAATTCATTGTGGTTATCAAGCTGTATCAAAGCCATTCTATCCCAAATGTTTTATAAAATAACCTGTTTTATTTAAGCAAGTTTTGGCTGGGTTCCACTTTCAGTTAAAAGTTCCTAGCATTCAATTTTATTTCATTAAGAAGAAAAAGTTAAGCCAGATCAAAGAGGTTATATGCAAGAAGCAATGGTAGCCAAGGATGTTGAATATCCTGATAGCAAATCTAATGAGTATTCAATGTAACTATATTGTATTAAAAAACAAGGCATCAAAGGTATCCCTGCCCCTCCCTGTGTTTACTGCAAGCACTATTCACAATAGCAAAGATATGGAATCCACCCAAGTGTCCATCAGTGGATGATTAGATAAGGAAACTTTGGCATATCTACACAATGAAACACTATTTGACCATAAAAAGGAGTGAAATCCTTTTGTTTGCAGCAATATGGATGGAACCAGAGGTCATTATATTAAGTGAAATAAGCCAGGAACAGCAACACAAATATCGCATGTTCTGTTTCATATGTAGAAGCCAAAAAAGTTGATCTCACAGAGGTACAGCATAGAATGATAATTATCAGAGCTTGGAAAGGGTGTGTGTGTGGGGTGGGTGAAAAGAGATTAGTTAATGAGTACAAACACACAATTAGATAGAAGGAGTTAGTTATAATATTAGATAGCACAGTAGGGGGACCATAGTGAACAACAATAGCTAGAAGAGAGGATCTGAAATGTTCCCAACACAAAGAAATAATAAATGCTTGAGGGGATGGATGCCCTAAATACCCTGATTTGATCACTACACATTCTATGCATGTATCAAAATATCATACATACCCCATAAATATATACAGATATTATGTATCAATAATAAAATTTTTAAAAGGGCATACATATGATTTTAGAATTATGATATCAATCTTTTTCACATTATGGCATAAACAGAAAGTCATAATACTTCAAGTAAAACTAAGGTAAAAGGACAAGATTTCTTATAGCCACAAAGCTGGGCACTCCAGCTGCCCCAGCACTTGCCTAAATACCTCCAATGGATGAAGGGATTACCATCGTATTCACACCTATAGTCCGTTCCTACCACATCTTCATTGAGCGGTACAGAGTTGGGAAGTTCTAGTCTAGAAAACTGTAATGAAGGAGGAGTTAGGCATAGAAAGAAAGAAAAAAACATGCAAATGGTCCTGTCTCATGCATGACAAATAGAAACACTAAATAACATTAACACCTTTGTAGGAAAAACAAGACCAACCACGTAAGTCAAAATTAATCTGTGGGTAGCTACTAACGATTACAGCTGGAATTCATATTTTCCACTGGACTGAAATAATTTATATAAGGAAATAGAGAATAAATAACAGTTGATTACCTCAAAGAAGAGGAGTAAGAGAGACAATGGAAAAAATAAAGCAAAGAGAACATTTAAAATAAGACAGCAGAAATCAGTTAATATACATCAGTAGTTACATAATTGTCAATAAGTTAACTTTGATATTAAAAGACTAAAATTTTCATATGGACCATAAAAAACCCACTTATATGTATATACGAGATCATTTTCTGAAACAGGATTAAAAAATGTTGAAAAGGAAGAGATAAGAAAAATAATATAGGAGGCGTATACTAGCCAAATATAGCTGTCATAGCAACATGATATCATATAAAAAGACTTAAGACACAAAGAGAGACACTACCTTATCATAAGAAAAATCCATAACATAAAATAAATAATATTTCTATAACTAATAACATAAGCTCAAATTTTCTAAAGATATAAGCAACAGAATTGTAAGGAAAAATTAAAAATCAGCAATATAATAAGTGTGATATTAACACAATTTTCAAAGGAAATGATATCTCAAGCAGACAAGAAATAAGTAAGTATATAGAAGATCAGAAAAACATGATTAACTAGTCTGATATAACAGGTACAAAGAGAACATTTAACCCAACAGAGAAATGTATGCATTTAAAATAGACATGAAACATTTGTAAATATTGGCATCCTGTAGTCAAGAAAGGATGCCTCAAAAAATTCTGGAGATTTGCTATTACATCCTCTAATCTCAATGCAATAAAATTAGAAATCATTAAAAAATATATTGTTAAAACATAATCATTCCACATTTAAAAACTGAATATATAGCTGTAAATCATCCACAATTTATAACAGCAATTAAGACATATTTGGAACTAGGTCACAATGAAATCGTTACATCACAAAAGGTATGGGAAGCAGGCAAATTGTTATTTATGAATAATTTGTAGCCTTTCATACAAACAGAGAAAGCCAAACATTTAAAAATAAGTAACGTAAAATTCAAAGCAAGTAGCTGTAGTAAGTTGTATGAATAAATTTAATAAATTAAGGAATAAAAATGTCTGCCCTCCAACATAGAACAAAACCAAAATGTAGTTCTTTGAAAATTATAACAGAAAAAAAAATCATTGAATAAACTAATCAAAGCAAAAACAAAATATAACAAGCAAACAAATACCATAAAAGACACCACCAAAACTTAATTTGAGTATAAAATAAAGACATTAAATCAATCTACATGTACATTTAGAATTTAAAAGTCATACAAAAATTTTATTTAATAATTTAGGAATCTAAATTTGAAAATATAAAATGGATACATTTCTAGATAAATACAAATGAACAAATTAGTTAAAAAATGGCAAGATTTTAAAGTAGACCAAGAAGCTGAAGTTGTATAAATAAGCAAAATTGTATTACTACAAATGCTTACAACCAAATTTCGCTAAAACTTCTAAGAAGAAATAACTCTTAATCCTTATTTTGCACAATCTTTTGCAGCGAATACGAGAAGGGATAGCTACCAGATTCATTTATGCAGTTTATGTAGTCTTTGGAACAAAATCGGAAGATTTACAAGAAAACAAAATTACATAGACCAATCTCACTTTATTAAAATGAATGCAAATCATTTTTATAACTTAGAAAATTAAATCCAGCACCTTATCCAAGATAAATTACAATCACTAAGCTTTGTCCATAGAACCTTAGAATGGCTTATCAAGATAAGTAATAATGAAATTTACCTCATTAATAGATTAAGGGAGAAAAATAAACATGACTTTCTCATAGGCAGAAAAAAACATTTTGTAGAGTCACAGATTTAGTGAGTGTCCAAGCTTCAGTGCATGAGTTTAAATCCAGACTTGCTTTACTATGCTTCCAATATACCTTGGAAGCTAGGAGAAAAACTTCCAAATTCTTCCATTTTTATGATGTCATGTGTTATTTTTATACTTGTACAAAATTCACTAATTAATACAAATCCTCAAGTTTTCTACACTTTATTCTTTAAATCACCTAACTTGACCTTCCTTTCCAATTCTACCACATCGTACACAATCTTCTGCCTTATTCTGACGTCTGCCAGGCCTCAGACCCAGTATGAAATAATTTACACTCTAAAACTATTTCACTATTACATCTAGGAAGTAATATGACATCAAACTAAAACATATTTTATAGTTTTGTTAATTTATAGAAATAATTCCACCAAAATGGATTAAAACTAATTAGAAATTGAGCATAGTATAAATTATCCATAATATAAATATAATCAAATTATTCTTACTTCCAACCAAACTGAGTAACTATAGAGTTACTATGTAGGTTTTGATATGAATTAAAGTTTATGTACAGATACTTCTGACTTCTTTAGAAAGACTTTAGTGTAGACACTGTTGGACATTTATACTTTAGAATTAATAATCACCTATTTCAGTATAAAATTGAAAACAACCTGTTTTTTGGAAACAAACCAACCAACAAATTACAACAGAAAATAGTACCCCCATTTCTCTCACTGCATTCCTTACTATGGAAATATACCCAGAAACAGGAAACACAATATTTTATGTAGCTGAATTAGCAGGGAGAGGGTGCAACAGTGCCTAAAGCCATAATTTGTAATAGCATACTAAAAAATATTCATCAACCACAGATGGAGCTCAAATTATCTGCAGAACAAAACTGGAAATACCTGTAACTTAGAGGTAGTTCAGAAAGTAATAAACGCAGTTGGCAGATTCTTCACCAAATGTTCCTTCTGGAGCTCCTGTCGACTCTCTTCAAAGATAACATCCTACTATGCCAGATTTGGCATGCTGATTTGTAGTGACATAAAACATCCTGGTGTATTTTTCTGCACTGATAGTAGTTTAGAAATGACCACACATTTTCCAAAACAATGTAGTTTGGCTTACACCGCCATTAATGCTCCAATGCAGCTTGTCTTTTTTTCTCTAAGAGCTAAATGTAAATAAGTATCTGAGAAAAATAATTTGTCCAATTTTTATATTTGTTTGCTTTCAGGGAGTTATTTTTTGAAAAATATATTAAAATCCATTTCAGTTTTAGATTAACAAAGTCATATATACCTTATGAATTATTTTAAAACATTCATAATTGCTTCATTATCATTTGCAAAATTAATTTAAAAGATTGAGAAATAGTCTACTAAATAAAGCTCTAGCCAGGAGAGACTGGTAAGAATGATATGGGGTGGTTATTATTTTTCCTACCATTTTATAATTATGCAGTATGGCAAACAGATACATTAAAAGATGCTTGCTCAACATCATTAATAATCAGTGAAATGCAAATCAAAATCATGCAATATCACCTCACACCTGTTAGGATGGCTATTATGAAAAAGACAAGAGATATATGTTGGTGAGGATGCAGAGAAAAGAGAACCCTCATACACTGTTGGTTGGAATCTAAATTAGTACAGTCATTATGGAAAACAGTATGAAGGGCCCTCAGAAAATAAAAAAAATAGAACTAGTGTAAGATCCACCAATCCCACTTCTGGGTATATATCCAAAGAAAGCAAAATCAGTAGCTCAAAGAGCTATCTGCACTCCCATGTTCATTACAGCATTATTCACAAGAGCCAAGACATGGAAACAAACCAAGTGTCTGTGGGTAGATAAATAGATAAAGAAATTGTGAGATTGTGTATATATATACACACACATACACACACATCCCATTATTTATAATATATATTACATTTTATATATTTATATATTCTATGTTATATAGAGAATATTATTCAGCTATGGAAAAAGAAATCTTGACACTTGTGACAACATGGATGAATGTCCAGGGCATTTTGCTAAGTGCAATAAGTCAGATAGAGGAAGATAAGAAAGATGAGAAAGATCTCTCACTTATATGTGGAATCTAAAAAAATCAATCTCATAGAAACAGAGAGTAGAATGGTGGTTGACAAGGACTGGGCATTGGGGAAAATGGGGAGATGTTGGTCAAAAGGTACAAAGTTTCAGTTATGAGATGAATAAATTCTAGGAATGTAATGTACAGCTTGGTGACTATAGTTAACAATGAAGACATTCACTATTCTGCTAAAACAGCTATTTCAGGGTGAAGCTAATTGCAGCAAGACCAGTAAATTCCATAAGCATGCCTTCATCATTAAACTTCATCTTCTATAAAATGAGTTACTTGGTCAGAAGCAATGAAGTGTAGAAAAACATAATAGTAAGCAAGTTCTCCTGTGACTACACAAATAGTGGTTTGGGCAGAAGCATTGCAGGCAGGGAAGGTAAATCCATATACAGGGTAAACTATTTCTTCTGTGATGAGAGTACTCAGTGTAGGCAAACTGCCACAGTTAGCTAGATGAATCCCTTGGAGAATAGCACCATATTGGAATCTCTGTGTGCCAGCTGAGTGTGCACTCAGCAAGGGCCAACATCCTGTTGGCAAGTCAGACACTCAGCAAAAGGTTTTGTTTATTGAGCCCATGCATAACTTAATCCCTGCTGTCACAGTCACTGTGGTTAGCAAACAATTTTGCAAGGACAGAGTGGTTATGGAAAAGGTTGAATTATTGATCCTAAAGAACAGCATTTTATCCACCTAATTACTCAGATTATCCTCTGTTGAAGTTTCTCCTAGGTTAACGTTTATGTTGGACACATATATCTTCATATTCTGTGTCAACTTGAGGATGTCTATCCACATATTTATTCAGCAAAAATCTTTGCCTCAAATTTCCCAATTATATCTTTTCCAAGTTACCCACCATCCACCCAGTTTGTCACTGCTCATCTGTCGGTATAGATCTATGTAATTACCAATCTCTCCTTCTAGGAAAAATGAATAACTTAGTGCACTGCTCAAAATTCTGCCACTAGAAAGATTTTCCTTCATGTTTGTTCTTTATAAGCACCCTCGTGTGGGGTTGTGGCAATGCAGCCATCCACTTCAGATGGTGCCAACATATCTTCAAAATCATATGTAGAAACCTCACCAAGGTAACGAGCCCCTCATATTTTTTGATTTATTTCTCTCCCTCTGGAATATATATGTGTCACTTACCACAATTTCTAATATGATTGCTATTTCCCTTTGACCTGGTCTAATCAGCAGAAATGTTGATGAATCTAATGAAGCAAAATAATGCTCCACTGGTAAGAAGCCTGTGTAAGACAGCTTGGGTTGGAGATTTGATATAGTTCTGCCACTAAGCCATGGAGATATATACCTAACTACCTGAATTAAAGTCAGCTTCTTCTGATGGTCTTTATTAGCCGAATTAATTAAAGTCAGCTTCTTTCTGATGGTGGTGGTGGTGGGGAATTCATGCATCAATAACTGCATATCAAAGGTGCCAAAGGATGTGTTGCTTTGCTTTAGCTATAAAGCCAAATCTGGGCTAGCTGTGGAAGTCAGAGTCCCCATATGATTAAGTTTATGATAATCTGCTCTCATTCTTCATGATCCATCTATCTTCTGCATCAGCCAAATAGGCAAGTTGAAAGAGAATGTGGTAGGAATTACCAGCCTTTATCTTTCACATCCTTAATGCTGGCAGTTGTCTCCAGGAATGTGGCAATGAAGAGCCAGTTCTGTCTTCTATTTGGCCTTTCAACTAGAATAACACTCACACCATAGGTCAAAGAACCAATGTGATTATTTCAGATGCTAATATGTCTATTCCATACTAGGGAAATATTGACAAAACTTTTTTTGACACATTAGGCCCACTGAGAGATGAACCTGAGTAAATTCTCAGTTTTATCACCTGCCCTCCATAAGTATCTGCTCTCACTTGTGGACCAAAGGCATTTTGGGTTTCCAGGAATTAGTGTCAGTTAAGAGCCACTATCTAATTATCTCCCCAAAGTCTAGTTATGTCCCTTTATCCAATGCTCAATCACCCTGATAAATGGATGCATGTTCCTTTGAAAAAAAGCTACAATTTTATAGTAACATATTTTACACCATAGCAGGATCATCCCTGAAGAATTGACTAGCCAAAATCAATGGTCTCTACTGGTCACACCATTTGGATTACTGCTTCTACTCTGCCACCTATAAAGATGACCATGCACATCTTGTCTCCGGCAATTAAGTACCACAGTGTGGTCACTGATACCCTAAAACACCATCACCTCCAGCTGGCAGCAGATCTCACTACTGTTTCTCACTCTACAGAGAATAACCACCACAGAAAGGCTGAACAATAACTGGTTCCCTCACGTATGTATTTCTCATAGCCTTAGTGAAGAGAATATCCCCTGGAGGCTTTCACATGTCTCTAGTTAGGGAATAATTGGATAGTTTTCAAATGAAAAATCTGTTGTAGCATTTCAACCTCCATAAACCTTTGAATATCTTCTTTTACAGAATGCCAAGGAAGTTCTGCTTTTTTTGTAGGTCACCTTTGGGTCCATGTTTCAGTCAAACAACCTAAAAAAAAAAAACTGTTAGAGTCTGTTCCAACTGCTACATATAATACAGTGATAATACAGATAGTACAGAATCCATAATATGTACCAAAAATACACATTCTTTTCACCCTCTTCACAGCATACAATTTATAACTTACCACCTGGGGGCTTCAGATTTGAATCTGATTTAGCTCTAGAAGCAATGAAAGGTAGTGAGAAATGTCCTTAGAAAAATCAGCAGTTCCCTTCGTGGTGATTGGTTCTTCAGGTAAGGGGATACCACAGCCCTCAAGGGAGGAAAAGGTGCTTCTACTGGTGGACGAGGCTCAGCAGAATTTATAAAATCAAGATCTCTAGTTTTATAAGAATTCAGACATATGCCTCCATCTCACTTTTAAGTGTCCCATTCCTATCTAATCAATGCCTTAATTTAACATAAGAGACCTTGTGAGACTGTAAATTCAATTTGCATTGCAATTAAATCACCCATAAGACTAGGCTGTGGGTTTGGTTTTTATAATCTTGGCTCTGTGTCTGTAGGGACTGCGGGTTTATTTTAGAATCATCACAAACTTTTTCTGATCACTTTTCTAAACCTTTAGTTGTGAATTTAAAGCTCTGCACCACTAATTGGTTTTTTTTCTGTCCCCTCTGAGTACTGCAACACAATTAAAAGCAACCAATCAAATAAATCATACTACTTATTTTCACTAAGATATTATTTGCAGCAACTATTTTGTCTTCTAAGGCATTTTATTACAAGAGTCTAATGGGAGTATAAAAATTTAAGTGACTATTTGCCACAGATTGCCATGAGCTACCAGCACCATTTACCACTGGGAACAGTGAAGTTTATTCCATTAATACTAATCATATCAGACAAATTTTTCAGGGAACCCATCCTGAAAGTTGTGAATATTGGAACTGTTTATAAGACTAGTCTCTTAACTGTCAGTGATTGATCAAGGAAGAAAAATAATATGAGTGATGCAAATGTAGGTATGTATTATTGTGATTAGCCTTTCACAATTGTGGAAACATGTGACAAATTGTATATAAAGCTCCTGCCTATGCATCTAATGGTAGGTAAGACGTTGGTTAAAAAAAAGCTGGACCTGAAGTAGAAGAAAGTAAGGACACAGTAGAATCCACAAGGACTACGTAGAATCTGTGAGTACAAACCTCCAACCTTGACGATGTGAATGACCTGAAAAAGAACCTGACACCGTTGCAATAATCCTGCCTGCACGCATGGCCCAGAATTGGGATATGTGAAGCAGGAGATCAGGAAGGAGCTGAGGACCTGTGGGCCCGGGTGCAGGTCCATGCCAATCAAGTGATCCAGCAGATAAGTGACAATTATACATAAGATACAGTGTCAGTAGGCACCCTTCATTAATCTTTACATTCCTGCCACACTTCCACGTTCCATATTTCTTTTGTTGACAACCCTAATGCAGATCAATACAAGAAAGCGATTTTTAGAAAATGTACTTCCAGAGGAGCTAAGTTGGGAGCATAAAGTCACCACAACCCACATCAGATGTCATTGCAATTGCATGCTTAACATCCACATTCCTTCCTACACAATGTCTTTAAAGACAAAGGCAATATCTTGTCTATTAGTTTATTTCTAACATATGATCTAATCATTAAAACATAGAAGATCCCAAATAGATATACGTAGTATGAGCAAATATATATATCATCTTAAAATATGAATAGACCTGGAGTAACCAGTGACAAGGGGATACATTTTGAAAGCAGGTAAATTGCGATGAGTAAAGAGGAGAAGTGACTTTGGAAATCGAGTTAAAAAACACATTTTAAAAGAGCTTTAATGACAAACTGTGAATTGTGAAACCCAATATATGTTGTAGTTCGATGAAAATGTAATGTCTGTAAAAGAGAGTTTAAACATTCCTACATTCATGAATGAGTGTGTCTTCTTAATAAAAAGACAATGGAAGTTACGTTATAAAATATTACTGAAGAGTTAGAGGTTTGTTTTTATGTGTCTCTTAAATGGCCACATGATTTATAATCCTATTATATAGGCTTTGGGATTTTGGCTTTTCTGATACACTAATAAGAGTTGTTAAATTCTTCTTCATTTTTTTCTAACAATCATTGATAGGTTATAATTTAATTTCAAGTTCTAAACATCAATTTAGATGTACCTTATATCTAAGGAATGTTCTATATTTATATCGAGTGCATTTATATATATGTATATATATTTCAGATATTTCAGTTAACATAGTGACATGCCAATAAATAATATAGTTTAATTCACAACTTTTGAGACTACACCCATATTAATAACACAAATCAGCTTCTTTTAAAGGTTCCTATAGCTTTGTCTTACAGATCAATATATAACAGAATTTTTCATGAGTTCTCAAGGACAGAAGCCCAATATTCTATTTTGAAATCTCTTTTAAGCCAGTTTTCAACCCAAAATTTAGTGTAGAATCATTCTCCAATGGAAATCACCACTAACACTACCATACCAACCTTACAAGGGCCTACAGTTCTTCACATAAATCCTCCTAGCTAACTAAGGAGGCTTTCCTTGATTATACTGGAAATATCTAAGACCATGCTGAAACTTTTATGCTTTTGTACTTTTGTGAAAGCATAAAAGATGTCTTCCTGGGCTTGTCAATCACTTATTTACTTCCAGATCCATTTCTTACCCTTCTCTTGCAAGTGACATTTCCCAGGCTCTCTTGCTCTTTGGCTTCCCTATAAATTTGGTTAATGGAAGGCAATTGTGAAAGATTTGAGGGGAGAAAGGAAGGAAGAAGTGAAAATGGGAGGAATCAGTTTTTTTTCTCATTTCTTTCTGCTTCCAGTGATGGATCTAGCAGTGGCCTCATGTGCTCTTTGATTCTGTGACATTGATCTGACACTCTTTTTGGGCACTGGCTCCTGTAGGGGTAGCATTGCTTTGGCTCAAGCTCCATCTACAATGCTGTGCTTTCTTATCTCCTTCCTTGTACCTCCTGGCCTAGGGATAGTGGCATCTTCTATTGCTATTCTCTAGGTTATTACTGTCTATTGCTATAATCCTTAGCCTTTCCATCAATCTATTTAACCAATTCCTTGAATTAAATTCCCTAGGCTTGAAATGCCTGGAATAGTCTCTATTTTCCTAAATAGACCCTCACAGATATACAGTCTAATCTGACAAAAATCAGAATAAATTGTAGAATTTTCTGGCTAAGAACTGCTCCTTCATCATTTATATTCAAGCTCTGAATCTTCTGAAACCTTTACTTGCTAACAGCAAGCAAAATTTAACAGAAATGGATATTACATTAGAGACACAGTTTAGCCCAAATCCAGATGAACAAAATAACCATTTTCTAATGAGTACCACAATTAGGAAAGGCATAGTTTATATTATTAAACAGAATATTTATCTTTGTTTAAAGCATGTGTTCCTTGGGTTACATTATGCAACTCTTCACAAAAGGTAGGTACTTCCCTTACATGAGCATAATAAAGAGTTCACTAAAATGTTTCTCTGTTTTAGATCACTTCTAAAAGAAAATCACTCCGGCCATAAAATCTCATTCTTATCCAAAAAAGAAGAAACATATGACAATTTTTATTAAGTTTCTGACCTGGCTCTTAAACAAAGCAGCAAAACAAAAACATTGTGTTGTATACATAATTTGGGGCTAAACATATGACAACATTTATAAATAAATATAAACACAGATATAGAGAAATATATATATATGTCTGGACATTCTTGCCATTTATTATAATAGTTTCAAAAATATTAAGAAAAGATTAAAGAATAAAAATTAAGTATCATGAGAATTTGTAAGTGTTTGACTTAGTGGTTAAAAAATTAATTTTTTGTAGTAATGAATGCAAATGCTTTTCTTTTGTTACATGCCTGCTAAGTGTATTTTTGTAAACAATCTTTTTAGAGATATTTTTAAACATCTTCATATTCCTACTACCTTACTACCTGTATGCTATTTCTACACACAGCCCTGCTTTCTCACGTATTTTTCTTGCTCCTCCAGGTACTATTCTTGTTATCTTCTCAGTCCATTCAGAAAACTCACCCACTCTTACAACATAGCTGTAAAATGCATAACTTCTTTAGATATGTTAGCTCCCAAAAGTAAAAAAATATAAAATTAAAAGTCCTTTTTATATTATCTTTATATAGAGATAGGAAAACAATGCTTTTTTCTTCTAAAATTCTTGTTTCAACAAAAATTAACACAAAAATGCTGTATTTGATACAGAATACTTAAAGGTGATGAAAAGGGCAGCTAAGACAAGACATCTTTGGATAGTGACATTAGCAAAATGGTAGACTAGGAAGTTCTTAATCCCCATATAAACACTGATTTAACAATGATGTATGGACACAACAATTTTATAAGAGGTCCAAAATCTGTGTAACAGTTGCAGTACCCTAGACAAGCACAAAACCAATAACAGCCACATTGAGATGAATAAGAAGAGCATTTTTACTTTACCCATGCCAGTCCCTCCCACAAGCCAGCACAGCTCAGGGCCAAGAGAGATCAATTCAGCCACAAATTTTCCCTCAGGAAAAAAGAGAGAATGGAACATTCATCCAACTTCCTTGGCCTATCAGGGTGCTGCCTGAGGGACATGTTTCTGTTTCATCTTATCCAGAGTGCTGAGGGAACAAGCGTAGCTTGAACACCTGGGGGCAGCTAAGAACAAAGAAAAGATCAGGTGACTAACTGTAGCTGGAACAACTCTGTGAGATTCAGAGAGGTGCACAACTGTGAAACTCTCCCTTATAAGGAAGAAAGAGAAATGGAGCATGAATATGCATAGAAAATGTTTGAGAAGCTCCCAGTATCTCTAGCTCATCAAATCGGTGAAGGTCTTTCCCTGTCAAATCCAATCTGTTAAGACTGATAGAGGTGACTGTTTCTTCAAATTTGCAGACACCAGCATAGAGCTATAAGGAACATGAAAGATCAGGAAAATATGGCACAACCAAAAGAAGAAAATAAACCTCCAGTAACTAGCCCTAAAGAAAAGAAGATACACAAATTGCCTGATGAAGAATTCATCTGACTGATCAGAGTGGTATCAGCAAGATGTTGGAATAGGAAATTCCAACACTCCTATTCCCACAAAAACAAATTTTAACAACCACCCACAGACAATAGCAATTCTATGGGAACCTAGGAGTCCAGTGGAGATGTTCCATTACCCAGTTGGAGCAAAACTTCCAAGGGTAGATGTAGTGAAGAGAGTAAGAAGAATAGTTTCACTTTACCTGCATCACTTCTCCCCCAAGGAAGCAAAGCTTACCATGAAGAGAGAGCCACTAAGCCTATGATTTCCCCCATAGGTGAAAATGACAGCAGAGTAAGTGTCTAACTTCCCTATTCTTGTAGGATGTTGCCCAAGAGGCTTCCTTCTGTCTTATCACACACAGATCACTAAGGGGATCTGTATAGCTGAATAGTTAGGGAAAAGCTAAGAGCAGGGAAAAGGGAAAGGCATTCATAGCAACCACCATGAAGATCTCAAACACTGGCTGAAGATTCTACTAACTGGCTTGTGGATTCCTCCAAGAGACCCACCCATGAGCACTGTGGGAAATCTCATCTGCAGACTCCCCAACTGGCTGAAAAATGCTCCAGAATTCTGCACACAGCCTTGAAATAGCAAGCATGAGCATCTGCAAATGGTGTGCTCAATCCCCTGCAGACAGCACATACATGTCAGCAGTTGGCTTGACCCTACAGGATTGGGAGAAGATACACAACCTTGCAGAATTTGTGGCATTACCCTGGGGAAAAATAGAGGGGGAGGATCTCAGAAACTGGCCTGGCTTTTCAGGATTGAGAGAAGGAACATAATCATAAGGCTTCCCTCCATTAAAGAGGGAAAAAGGGAAATGGGGCAGGTATATTCATAGGAAAGACCTGAGAGACCACCAAAACCTCTGTCTTGGCTGATTGGTAAAAGTCTTTTTCTCCTGGAGCCAGTCAGTAAAGACTGGAGGAGTAAATTTCTTCCCTAAATGCAAAGACAGCTATTCAAGACTTCAAGAAACATGAAGAATCAAGGAAACATAACACCAACAATGAAATAAAATAAAGGCCTACCAACTGACACCAAAGAAATGGAGATCTACAAATTGCCTGACAAAGAATTCAAAATAATCATCTTAAAAATGGTTAGTGAACTACGAGATAATACAAACAGGCAACTAAACAAAATCAGAAAAGCAATATGTGAACAAAATTAGAATATCAACAAAGATATAGAAATTATAAAAAAGAATTAACAGAAATCTGGAGATGAAGAACACAATAACTGAAAGGAAAAATTCTGTAGACCAGCTTCAACAAAAGACTTGATCAAACAGAAGAAAGAATCAACAAACTCAGGTCACATCATTTGAAGCTGTCCAATTACAGGAATAAAAAGAAAAAGGATGAAGAAAGTCTACTTGCTTTACAATATACCATGAAGTGAAACAATATACACAAGAAATGCTAAAGGGTGTTGTTCAAGTTGAAACAAAAAGACACAACATAGAACATGACAGTGTATCAATGTATAACATGTAAGGGTAAAATAAAGTATATAGTTTAATTCAAAATATTTTAATACTGTAATGGTAGTGTGTAAGTCACACTTCATACTAATAAAAAAGTTAAAAGTCAAAAATGCTAAAAATAACTACAGTCACAATAATTTGTTAATGAGTACACTTAATAAAAAGATGTAAATAGTGACATCAATGACATAAAGTTTGGAGTGGGGTGGAAGTAAATGTGTAGAGTTTTTGCATGGTATCAAATCTAAGTTGTGGTTGGATTAAAATATAGTGTTACAATTATGAGATGATTTATGGAAGGCTCATAGTAATTACAAAGAAAAACCCTGTAATAGGTTCAAAATGATTTTAAAAATTGAAGTGTAACATTACAAAAATTTTTTAAGTCACTAAGGAAGGCAGCAAGTGAGAAAGAAAGGAAGAAAAATCTACAAAACAGAAAAAAAAACAATAGCAAAATGGCAATTGTAAGTCTTTACCTATTAATAATTACTTTAAATGTAAAATGATTAAAATTTCCTATCAAAAGACATAGGGTTATTGAATGGATAAAATAACAAGATCCAACTAGCCACTGACTGCAAAGAGTCTGACTTTAGCTTTAAGAATTTACATAGACTGAAAGTGAAGGGATGGAAAAATATATTCCACTCTAATGGAAACCAAAAGGGAACAGGAGCGACTATATTTACATCAGAAAAAGTAGACTTTAAAAAACTCCTAAAGAGAACAATAAAGTCATTATATAATGATAAAAGAGTCAATTCATCAAGAGGGTATAACAATTGTAGATATATATGCACTGAACATCATAGCATCTAAATACATAGCAAATGTTAAAAGAACTGAAAGGATAACTAGACAGCAATACAATCATAGTAGATTTCAACACTCCATTTTCAATAATAGGTAGAATATCCCAACAGAAAATTAATAAGAAAACAACAGAAATCAACAACACTATAGACCAATGGGCTTAACAGACATGTACAAAACATTCCACTGAAGAGTAGAAGAATAATAAGGAGATAAGAATCAATAATAAAAAAAACTCCTAAGAAAGAAAAGAGCAGGACCAGATGGCATCATGGAAAAGCACACCAAACATTTAAAGAGGAATTAACAGCAATATTTCTAAAACTCTTCCAAGAAATAGAATAGGAAATAATTCCAAACTCATTTTATGAAGCCAGCATTACCCTGATGCCAAAGTCAGGCAATAACTGCAAGAAAAGAAAACTATAGATCAAAACCCCTCAGGAACATACATGTAAATATCCTTAACAAAAATACTAGAAAACCAAATTCAATAACATATTAAAAGGATAGTAAACTATGATAAAGGAGGATTTATTCCAGGGATGCAAAGATGGTTCAACATATTAAAGCTAATTAATGAGATATACCTCATTAACAGAGTGAAGAATAAAAAGCACAGGATTATCTCAATAGACGCAGAAAAAGCGTTTGACAAATTTCATACCTTTTCATGATAAACACTCTCAACAGACTAGCTATAGAAGGTATTTACCTCAACACAATAAAGTCCATGCAGGATAAACCCACAGCTATCTTCATATCAAAGGTGAAAAGTTGAAAGCATCTCCTATAAAATCAGGAATAAAACAAAGTTGCCCACACTTACCACCTCTATTCCAACATAGTACTGGAAGTCCTAGTCAGAGCAATTAGGCAAGAAAAAGAAGCAAAAGGCAACCAAAATGGCAAGGAAGAAGTAAAATTGTCTCTGTTTGCATATGTAAAATTGTTTCTGTTTCTACATACATAGAGAATTCTAAAGATTCCACAAAAAAAAAACCCTTTCAGAACAAATAAAAAAAACACTAAATTTGCAGGATGTAAAATTGACATACAGAACTCAGTTTTACTTCTATACACTAACAATGAATTATGTAAAAGGGAAATTAAGATAATTTTATTTAGTATACCATCAAAGAGAATAAAATACTTAGGAATAAACTTAACCAAGGAAATGAAAAACCTGTACACTGAAAATTACCAATTGTTGACTAAAGAAAATAAATAAGACACAAATAAATGAAAAGATATCCAGTGTTCATGGATTGGATAACTTAATACTGGTAAAATGCCAATACTACCCAAAATAATCTACAGATTCTATGTAATCCATATCAAAATCCTAATGGCATTTTTTACAGAAAAAGAAAAAGAAATCCTAAAATTCAGATGGAACCAAAAAAGACCACAGACATCCAAAGCAACATATGGAACAGAAGAACATATTTGTAAACCATATGTATGATGAAGGGCTAATATTAAAAATATATAATAAACTCCTACAGTTTGATCACAGAAAGCAAATAACCAAAACAAAAAATGGGAAAAAAGTTGAATAAACATTTCTCCAAAGAAGACACACAAATGAACAACAGATATATGAAAAGATGCTTAGCATCATTAATCATCAGTGAAATGCAAATCAAAATCACAATGAGATATCACCTCACACCTGTTGGGATGGCTACTATCAAAAAACCCTCAAAAAATTATAAGTATTGATGAAGATGTGTATAAAGCCTTGTATGTTGGTTTTGAGAATATAAAATGATGATGCCATTTTGGAAAACTGTATGGAGGTTGCTGCAAAATCTTAAAAATAGAATTATTATATTAATGGGATCCAAAAATCCTATTTCTGTGTGTATATCCAAAGCACTCAAAATCTGGATCTCAAAGAGATATCTGCTTTCTTTTGTTCATTGCAGTATTATTCACAACAGCCATGATATGGAAAGAGTAAAGAAAATATGTCATATACATATAATGGAATAATATTCTGACTTAAGAAAGAATGAAATCCTACCATATGCAACAATATGGGTGGACTTAGAGAACATTATGCTAAGTGAAATAAGCCAGACACAGAAGGACAAAAAACTCATGATTCTAATTATATGAGCTATGTAAAATAGTCAAACTCATAAAAGCAGAGACTAGAATTATGGTTTACAGAAGCTAGGATGAGTAGAAAATGGGGAGTTGATTTTAGTGGGTATAAAGTTTCAGTGATTAAAGATTAATAAGTTCAAGAGATCTTCTATTGAAAATACCTATAATTAATAACACTGTATTGTGCACTTAAAATTTTGTTAGGAGGATAGATCTCTTGTTAACTGTTCTGACCAGAAACAAAACAAAACAAAACCAAGCAAAGTAAAACAAAATCAAAAGACATGAGAAAACTTTTGAAGGTAGTGGATACATTTATTACCTTGATTGTGGTATTGTTTTCATGGATGTATACATATGTCCAAATTCATGAAATTGTATATATTTTTTTCATACCAGTAATATCTCAATGAGGCTGTTTAAAAAAGATGATGTCTCTGAAGAGGTCATATTCAAGATGAGACAAAGAATAAGAAAGGGCCAGCTGTTCAAAGGTCTGGATAGTGCAGGCTCTTGATAGAGAAGGAGCGCTTAGAACACGAGAGAAACAGAATGAATGTCAGGGTAGCAAAGGCACAGTTATGCAAGAAAATAGTTGTAAAATTAATAATGTGGACAGTAGGCTGCGGGAAGACCCTACTGTTTGCAGGCTTGGCTAAAGTATTTGGATTTTTTTCTAAATGTGATGGAAATCCACTAAAATATTTTAAGCATGACAGTGACATAACCTAATTTAAGTGGAAGATGAGAGATAAATTATATAATTCTAAGTAAAACATCTGGGTATTGTACTGTGGTGGTAGCAGTGGAGATGAGAAATACAAACTGATTTAAAATTTATTTTTGTAGTAAAATTTACAGGTCTTGCTAATGGATCAGAAGAAAGTTATGAGCATTTGTGAGAAAAAATAGTTGGTAAATTATAAATGATGGCATTATTATTTGATCCTGTGTCTCTGAAATGTGCTGAAAAATTTCACATCCTCTATCTCAATACATATGCAATTAGCCTTCCCCCCAAAATCACTAAAGTATATATCCATAAGTATATTTATTCATATGATCATTATGTATGTTTGATACATTAAGCAATTTTCCTTATTATTATATGACAAAGTCTGTGAGGCAAGGCCAATGTGAAACAATGAACCAAGAAGTAAAAATAAATCCAATTTAAACAAATATAAAGTAATGATCATAGTGAGATATATTATTGTTAAGGTATTTTACAGAACATATCTTTGTTCAAAATTTTATACTCTTCAACAACTCATATCTTAGTTTACAGGGACCAGTGGATGACACGTCTAGAAAACAATGGTTGTTTGACAAAACAAAATTAAGCCTATTTAATGGATTAAGAAACATTTTTTAACATCCAAAAATAATTTGACAGAAAATAAAATAAACAGAATCTATGAAAGTGATTTCCAATGCAACTAGTTCTTAGGGTTTGAGTAACGTTTAATTAATAGCATATAGAAGAAAACAAAGTTGTTCAAAGGGAGGTTTAAGCTATGGAATAACGAATATCCAGCATTAAAAATGTGCTTGCACTCAAGAATGCCACCTATGATGTATTCTTGGACACGAGCCAAGAATGAACCTGATGAATCAGCATATGTTAAAATTCATACTAAACGCAAAAAAAAAAAAGAAAGAAAAAAACAGAAATAAAAATTGCTGTTTACAATGTTAAGTATGATAAGGTCTAAAGGCCAAAAAAATGAAAAAATACATAATTTGGAGCTGACATTAATTTAGAGACTATAAAATTATTCAAAATTAATTATTTTAACAAACATGCCTGTTTGCTTTTGTTCTGTTTCACCACATGCTTTAATTCTCAAACCTATTGAGTTACATAACTAGGACCTTCAGAATTCACATTATGCCTTTCAGTATTTCATAAACTTCTTCACTCCCAATCAACATTCTCAAAAATATATAGAAACTCAATAATTTGTTACCTTATTTAATTACCCTTGTGTGGTATATAAGATGACATTTTTCCTATCCCATATCTATCCTTGTTTAACAAAAGATCATTTTAAAAAATTCAGAGTTTCTGGCCAAGATGTGGATTCAAAGCAGACTGCACAATGCTGCTTTCATGGAGAGGATCAGAAGTGGCAAATAGATAATCCCCTCTGGATCAGTCACCTGAGCAAGAGCACTGGGAATCCATGGAGAAGAGGCGGGAGTGAACTGAAGAAGATAGAAGTGGAACATGCTGCTAAGCAGGACTGGAGGTAATTAGGGAAAGTGCTCACATGTGGGAAAGAGACAGAGGAGAAAATCCTGGGCTCCACGCTTCCCCTGAGGATAATGCAGTTGGACCAGCAGAAGGGCACATCCACTGCAGCAGGCCTCTGGACTGATACAGAGACCTGACCAGAAGTTGTGTAACTGCATCGCTCCAGAGAGAAGTTACAGCTTGCTTGTAACCCAGGGCACTGTGGCTGGTGCCATTGTAACAGCCCAACCTTAGAATGCTGCTTTTGCTAAGGGATCAGACCTATGACTTCTACCTCCTCTTTGCCCCTACCAGGTGGGGAGAAAGCAAGGAATCCTGGGGGTCACATTCATCCTGTGAACAGGTGATGTGCACCCCTACGTCCACTGTTGCTGCCACTGGGCAGGATGAAAGTCAGCATTGCCTTTGTCTTTGGATCTGGGCAGACTAGATGCCACAGACCAGCAATATCCTGTACAGGTGCCCTCAGAACTGCACCATGTGCTTGTCCTGCCTCACCTGAGTGCCCTGCCCCATGGCCACCCTGGCCCATGCATGTGAGCACTGTGCCCTGCAGACCTGCTCCATCCTGGGTAGACACCTGCCCTGTGGGTCCTCTGTCCCAGGGTCCTGATCCACTCTGTGTGTGAGCTGTGACCCACTGGCCCACTCCACACCAGGGCTGCTCCACTCGATGCCCTGCAGGCCCACTACACAACGCATACTTGCTATGCCTTGTCCTGCACCCTGCATGTACCTCACCCAGCCCAGATGCCTGGCATCTTGGCTGCCCAGGCCTGCATGCTCAATGGACCTCCCCCATCCCATGCACATGCCCTGTCCTGCCTGCCAGCCCTACCTCATGTGTGCACCTGGTACCAGGGGCCAGCCTTGAAACAGCAGCCCAGCAACAACCACAGGGAAACAGGGGAGGTGCAGTAGAGCAGTAGTATTAAAGGCTCACAGTGCCTCCGACCTTCTCCTGCCTGGTCAAGTTTCCAGAGTAGGACCCAAGCATGCCATCCAGGGACCCATCCCTATCTTCACTAAGCTACAGAGGTCTCAGTAGAGGAGAAAATGTGTACCATATCTTCTATTTGGGGCTGAGAGAAGAGGCCACAGATGAGAAGGAACCAGCATAGAAACTCTGGCAACATGAAAAAACAGGCTGTCTTGACATCCCAAAAGAATCACAATAGCTCTCCAGCAATGAATTCCAACCAAAGGAAATTGTTGAAATGATCAATGTGGAATTCAGATTATGGATGGCAAGTAAGATGAATAGAATTGAGGAGATGGTAGAAAACCATCTCAAAAAAATAATAATAATAATTCAGCCATGAAAAAGAAAATCCACTAAAGGGATAGGTAACATTAGAAAAGAGATAACAAAACTTAAAGAAGTAAACGTCATTTAGGGAATTTCAAAATACATCAGAAATCTTTAACAACAGGCTAGACCAGGCAGAAGAAAGAATTTCAGAACTTGATGTCAAGGATTTTGAAGTAACCCTGTGAGTAAAAAAAAATGTAGAAAAAAAGGACAAAGAGGAACAATCACTGGGAGAAATAAGGAATTATGCAAAAGGAACAAATATAAGAATTATAGGTATCCCTGAGGGAGATGTAGAAGAAAGCAATAAGCATGGAAAACCTATTGGAGAGAATAATAGAGGAAAACTTCCCTGGTATCACCACAGGTTTAGATACCCACATACAAGATGGTCATTGGACACCTGGAAGATTCATAGCAAATAGAGCATCATCAAGACATACCATCATAAGCCTGACCAAAGTCAAAGTAAAGGAGAGAATCCTACAAGGTGGGAGACAAAAGCAATAAGTTACTTACAAAGGAAAACCCATCAGACTAGCAGCAGACCTCTCAGCAGAGACTTTTCAAGCCAGAAGGGATTGGGATCCCATTTTCAGTCTTCTTAAACAGAATAACTGCCAGCCAAGAATTTTGTATAATGCAAAACTAAGTTTCATAAATGAAGGAGAAATAAAGTCTTTCCCAGACAAGGAAACACAAGGGAATTTGTCACCACTAGACCTGCCCTACAGGAAATGCTTAAAAGTGCTCTATACATGGAAAAGAACAATTGATACCCACCCATGTAAAAACACCCAAAAGTTAAATCTCACAACTCTTATAAAACAGTAACACGATGGAAAAAACAAAGCAACTAGGTATCATTCAACATGATAAATAGAACAGTATCTCACATATCAATACTAACATTGAATGTAAATGGTCTTAATGCTCCATTTTAAAAGATATAGACTGGTGGAATGGATGGAAAAACACACCCCAAATATTTTCTGTCACCAAGAAACCACTCTAACTCACAAGGATACTCATAGAATCAAGGTAAAGGGATGGTAAAAAATAATCCATGTGAATGGAAACCAAAAGCTAGCAGGAGTAGCTATTTTTATATTAGATAAAATACACATTACATCAACAATGGTAAAAAAAAAAAAAGACAAAGATGGCCATTAAATAGGGACAAAAGGAGTAATTCAGCAAGAAGATATAAAAATCCTATATATACATGCATCTAACACAGGAGCTCCCAGTTGCATAAATCAAATACCACTAGATCTAAGCAAAGAAATAAACAGCAACATCATAATTTCTGGGAACTTCAACACTGCACTGACAGAACTGGACAGATCATTGAGGCAGAATATCAACAAAGAAACACTAGACTTAAACAGGACTCTACAACAGATTGACCTAACAGATATCTACAGAACATTCTACCACAAAACTGCAGAATATACATTCTTCTCATCTGCACAGGGGACATTTCCCAAAATAGATCATATGTTAGACCACAAAACAAGTCTAAGCAAATTCAAAAAAAGCAAAATCATTCCATGTGTCTTCTCAGGTCACAGTAGAATAAAACTAGAAATCAACTCCCAGAGAAACTCAAATCAACATGAAGTCATGGAAATTAACCTTCTGCTGAAGGATTCTTGGGTCGATGACAAAATTAAGATGGAAATCAACAGATTTTCGAAATGATTTACAATCATGATGCAAGCATCCAAAATCTATGGGATACAGAAAAAGCAGTGGAAAGAGAGAAGTTCATAACCTTAAATGCTTGCATCAAAAAGAAAGAAAGACCCAAATTAACAGCCTAATGTCATACATCAAGGAACTAGAAAAGGAACAAACCAAACCCAAAGCCAACAGAAGAAAAATGACAAAGCTAACATAAGAACTAAATAAAATAGAAACCAAAAAAAAAAAAAACCACACACACAAAGAATCAATGAAACAAAAGTTGATTGTCTGAAAAGATAAACAAAATCAATAGACCTCTAGCTAGATTAACCAGAAATAGAAGAGAAAGGGCACAAATAAGCTCAATCAGAAATGAAAAAGGAGACATTTTAACTGATACCACAGAAATACAAACTATCATCTGTGACTACTATGAAAACCTCTACAAAAACAAACTAGAAAATCTAAAGGAAATGGATAAATCTTTGGAAGCATACAACCTCCCAAGTTTGAATCAGGAAGAAGTAGAGATTCTGAACAGAACAGTAATGAGTAACAAGATTGAAACAGTAATAAAAACTCTCCCCAAAAAAATAAAGCTCCAGATATGAGCCATCTATGCCTATATTGTTAAGAGTTCTTATCATAAAATGGTGCTGGAATTTGTCAAAAGCCTTTTCTGCATCTATTTAAAGGATCATATAATCTTTGTATTGCTTTAATTTATGTGGTGAATTACATTTATAGATTTGCGTATGTTGAACCATCGCTGCATCTAGGGGATGAAGCCCGTCTGACCGTAATGAATTATTTTTTTTTTTACTAGAATTTCAAATTTATTACAAGACAACTGTATATATTCTTTTTTTATCATTTTAATATCTTGTAGCTATGTATTATATCATATTCCCAATCTTTTCATTTTGTTCTATCTTGCTCTCTTTTTCTTTTTTTTTCCTTTCAGAATATTAGGAAGGTACAAGGTTACAACAAGAAAAGAAAACTAAAGACCAATATCCCTTATGAATATAGATGCAAAAATTCTCAATGAAATCCTAGCAAATGGAATTCAAATGTATATCAAAAAAATAATTCATAAACGTTTTGGTACAATGTATCACAAGAATGGAAAAACAAGCACCACTGGTACTCACCATCAAATTGGTACTAACTGATCAATACTTATGTCACATATGGCAATAATATTCATCAGGGGATGGGCAGGCAGGAGCGGGGTCGAGGGGATAGGAAAACACTCACTGAATGGGTGTGGGGTGCACAGTTTGGGGGATGTCCACGATTGTAGTTCTGACACGGGCAATGCATGGAAATATATATAAACAAAGTGTTGTACCCCGAAAATATTCTGAAGTAAAAGGAGAAAAAAATAAATAAAAAAATAATAATGCCCCCAATCAGATGGATTCAGTCAAATTCTACCACACCTAGAAAGAATTGGCACCTATTCTACTGAAACTATTCCATAACATCAAGAAAGAGGGAATCCTCCCTAGCTCATTTTGTGAATCCAGTATCACCTTGACACCAAAGCCAGGAAATGATGCAACACAAAAAGAAAACTACAAACCAATATCCCTTATGAACATAGATGTAAAAATCCTCAACAAAACTTCAAAAAAAAAAACCTCCATGATTAAGTGGGATTCATCCAAGGGATGTAAAAATGATTCAATATAAACAAATCAATAAATGTTATCAAAACATAAACATAATTAAAAACAAAGACCATATGATCATCTCAATAGATTCAGAAAAAGCATTCAATGAAACCCAGCACCTTTTCATAATACAAAACCCTCATCAAACTAGACATGGAAGGAACATACCTTAAAATAATAAAAGTCATATATGACAAACCCACAGCCAACTTAATACTGCATAAAGAAAAGCTGAAAGCATTCCCCCTAAGAACCAGAACAAGGCAAGAATACTCACTGTCACTACTTCTATTCAACATAGTTTTGGAAGCCCTAGCCAGAGCAATTAGGCAAGAGAAAGAAAAAAAGGTCATCCAAGCTAGGAAAGAGGAGCTCAAACTATCCCTATTTGTCAAATATAGAATACCCAGAAAACTCTAAAGACTCCACCAAAATACTCCTAGAATTGATAAATAAATTCAGTAATGTTTCAGGTTACAAAATTAATGTACACAAATGAAAAGCATTTCTATATTCTTACAACAGTCAAGAGAGTCAAATCAAGAACTCAAAACCATTTACAGTAGCTATAGAGAAAATGTAATACCTAAGAATATACTTCCCCAAGGAGGTTAAAAATCTCTACAAGGAGAACCACAAAACACTGGTGAAAGAAATCACCGATGACAAAAACAAATGGAAAAACATCCTAAGCTCAACCCAAGTGCCCATCAGTTCATGGGTGGGTTAACAAAATATAGTATATATACTTTATGGAGTTCCACTCAGCCATTAAAAAAAGGATGAATTAATGCCTTTTGCAACAATTTGGGTGGAACTGGGGACAACTATCCTAAGTGAAGTATATAAAGAATGGAAAAACAAACACCATTTGTACTCACTATTATATTGTAACTAACCTATGAGCACACATGTGCACAGAGGGAAGTAAAACTCAGTAAAAATCAAGCAGGGGTGGTGGGTGGAGGGGAGGAGGGGATGGGTGAAAACCTACCTAACAGGTACAATGAACACTATTTGGGTGATGGGCACACTTATAGCCATGACTCAGGCATTACAAAAGTGATTCATGTAACCACAAACATTTGTACCCCCTTAATATTTTGAAATTTAAAAAAATCCTATGCTCATGGATTGGAAGGATCAACATTGTTAAAATGTCCATACCACCCAAAGAGATTTACAGATTTGACACAATTCCCATCAAAATTCCAACATCATTTCTCACGGTTCTAGGAAAAAATAATCCTAAACTTCATATTAAACCAAATAAAACCCCAAATAACCAAAGCAATCCTAAACAAAAAGAACAAATCTGGAGGAAATACATTACTTGACTTCAAATTATACTATAATGCTATACTAACCCAAATAGCATGGTACTGGTATAAAGGTAGACACATAAACCAATAGAACAGAATAGGGAACCCAGAAATAAAACCATATAGCTATGACCAACTGGCTTTTGACAAAGCAGACAAAAATGTACACTGGGAAAGGACGTCCTAGTCAGTAAATGGTGCTATGAAAACTGGATAACCACATGTAGAAGAATGAAACTGGATCTCTATCTCTCATCATATATAAAAATTAACTCAAAATTAATTAAAGACTTAAATGTAAGACCTGAAACCATAAAAATTCTAGAAGAAAATGTAGGAAAATTTATTAGACATTGGCCTAGGAAAAGAATTTATAAGTAAGCCCCTAAAAGCAAATACAGCAACAAAAAAACTAAATAAATGGGAATTAATTAAACTAAAAAGTTTCTGCACTGCAGAGGAAATAATCAACAAAGTCAATAAACAACCTACAGAATGGGAGAAAAAAATTTGAAAACTATGCATCCAAGAAAGGGCTAATATCCAGAATCTACAAAGAACTCAAATAAATTAGCAAGAAAAAACAAATAACCCCATCCAAAAGTGGGCAAAAGACACGCACAGACTCTTCCCAAAAGAAGACAGACAGATGGCCAGCAAACAAAAAAAAAGCTGACATCACTAATTATCAGGGAAGTGCGGATTAAAACCACAATGAGATGCCACATTACCCCTGTCAGAATCACCACTATTAAGAAGTCAAAAAACAATAGGTGTTGGTGTAGTTGCAGTGAAACGGGAACAATTATACACTGTTGGTGGAAATGTAAACTAGTACAACTGCTATAGAAAGCAGTATGGAAATTCCTTAAATAATTAAAAGCAGACCTACCACTTGATCCAGCAATCCCACTACTGGGTATCTACCCAAAGGAGAAGAAATTATTTTATTAAAAAGACACCTGCACTTGAATGTTTATTGCAGCACAATTCACAATAGCAAAGATATGGAATCAACCTAAGTGCCCATCAACTGAAGAGTAGATAAAGAAAATGTATACATACATACATACACACACACACACACACCACACACACATATACATACCATGGAGTACTACTCAGACATGAAAAGGAATGAAATAATTTCTTTTGTAGCAACTTGGATGGAACTGACGATCATTATCCTGAGTGAAGTATCTCAGGAATGGAAAAACAGATACCACATATTCTCACTTATAAGTGGGAGCTAAATGAAAGATATATATGGTCATAAAGAGCAGTAATGGACATGGGAAACTAAGAAGGGGGGAGGGTGGGAGGGGAATATGGAATACATATCTATGACATACAATATCCACTATTCTGTTGATGGGTACACTGAACGCCCTGACTTCAGCGTGATATAATTTATCTATGTAACAAAAAACACTTGTAACCCCTAAATTTTTTGAAATAAAAAATAATGAAAAAGAAAACTAATTTGGTATAATCACCAAATAAGTAAATAAATAAATAAATTCAGCATTGATGGATCATTTCTACTTTGTTTCCTGTGTTTTCTCCATGAATAAAAAATCAATTTGCTTTGACATTTTTGCTCTTAAAGGATGACTATAATTTCCATATAAGAAAATTTGAAGTAACTCAATGTAAAGGCAGAAAAACACTTTTGCTGCAACTAGACAAAATAATGATCACGTAGCTGTCTCTGTCATTACTGTATCGTGATTACAACATGAGTATTCAAACAGTTTTCATGGTTTTGGATGCATAATATTTATACACCAAGAGAAGCAAAACTTGTCATATATTCATGCCTTTATGTGTTATCACATGTAATGGAATGAAAAAAATGTTTTGAATGTTTTTAACAAAGTTCCTTTCAGAAGAGATAATATAATGAACAAGTGAATACAAAAAATTGTAATAAGTCTTTCTAACATGTTAAGTAGAAGTTGAAATCCTTTGTTTACAGGATCAAAGGAAAAAATAAAATGCAACCATTCTATAGAAAAATTAACACAATTTTTTCGTTTCCTATTATTCTGACTTTGAGTAAGTTATTTAACCTATCTTGGTCCAATTTATCATTTATAAACATTTATAATTCTTGTACCTAACTCTTAGAATTGTTTAAGAAAATTAAGTAAGAGCCCTTAAAATAGTGTGTGGCATGGAATAAATTCTCAATAAATGTTAGCTATCATTAGTGAATAATGAGCATCTAGCCTCCTTCCCTCACTAAACTCCAAGAGCTTCCAGTGTACAACATTCCAGGTTAATTAGTAACATTTTGGCAGATGGGGGACCTTCTCTGGGAGAAACTTCCACAAGGAAAAAACCTAAAGATACTTTTATTTTTTAAATACAACAGCCCTGCCAGATCTCCCTCAATAAAATTCACAATTGATAAGGCAAATTTACATACATAACAATTCCCAACAACTTTAATGCATAATTCTTAAATTTGCTGAGACACCTAAAGGATCCCAAGCACTTGTGGAAAAATAATCTAATAATAAGGCAGAAAACAAAAGAAGCAAGCAGAAAATAGTAACTTTTTGGAATTATAAAAAGGCAGGGAGTTAGTCTCCAAAGGTGTTATCATTTAAAAATTCTTAAAGAACAGAGATAGCATTGCATCTATGTAAAAAAAAAAAAAAAAACTACTACTGTAAAAAAAAAGAACATGAATTACAAAAACAGCATGGGAATGAAAAATATAATAGTGTTATGGACTGATATGTGTTCCCCAAATTCATGTTTTTTCATTTTTAAATTTTTAATTATTATGTGTACATAATAGTTCTATATATTTATAGGAACATGTGATGTTTTGATACAGGCATACAATATGTATTAATCAAATCATGGTAATTGGGGTATATATTACCTCAAGCATTTATCACTTCTTTAGATGTCATAGAAATATCTATCACATCTAATAAAATGTGTTAGAAACATTACAATTCCACTCTTTTAGCTATTTTAAAGTATACCCTAACTTATCATTGACTATAGTCACTTTGTTGTACTATCAAATATTGTTCATTCTGCCTAACTACCTAACTACATATTTGCACACATTAACTATCCCCACTTTATCCCATCCTTCCCACTACCCTTCCCAGCCTCTGGTAACCATCATTCTACTCTGTCTCCATGAAATTAATTGTTTTAATTTTTAGCTCCCACTTATGAGTAAGAACATTCCAGATTTGTCTCTCTGTGCTTGGCTTATTTCACTTAAGATAATGTTCTCTGGTTCCATTCATGTTGTTGCTAATGGCAGGATTTCATTTTTATGACTCTATAATATTCCATTGTGTATATGTACCACAATTTCATTATCAATTTATCCCTTGATGGACACTTAGGTTGATTCCAAATCTTGGCTGTTGTGAATAGTGCTGCAATAAACATGGGAGTGCAGATATCTTTTTGATTTACTGATTTCCTTTCTTTTGGATCTGTACCTAGTGGTGGGATTGCTGGGTCATATGGTAGTTCTATTTTTAGTTTTTTGAAGAACCTCCATATTGTTCTCCATAATAGTTACACTAGTTTACATTCCCACCAACAGTGTATGAGGGCTCCCCTTTCTCCACATTCTCACCAATCATTCATTATTGCCTGTCTTTATGATAAAAGCCTTTTTAACTGAAATGCGATGATATCTCATTGTAGTTTTGATTTACATTCTCTGATGACTAATGACTTTGAGCATTTTTTCATATATCTGTTGGCCATTTGTATGTCTTCTTTCGAGAAATGTCTATTCAGATCCTTTGCCCATTTTTAAATCAGATAATTTGATCTTTTCCTATTGAGTTGTTGGAGCTCCTTATATATTTTAGTTATTAATCCCTTGTCAGATGGGTAGTTTGCAAATCTTTTCTTCCATTTTGTGTATTGTTTATTCACTTTGTCGATTGTCTCCTTTGCTGTACAATAAATTCATATGTTGAAGTCTCAACCCTCAATTTGACAGTATTTGCAGATTGGGCCTTTAAAGAAATAATTAAGGCTAAATGAGGTCATAAGGGTGGTGCCTAATGCAATATGACTGGTGTCCTCATAAAAGAAAAAGAGAGACTAGGGATGACAGCACACAAAGAAAAGAACATCTGAGTCCACAGAGAGAGGACACCCATCTGCAAGACAAGGAGAGAGGCCTCAGAAGAAACTAAACCTGCTGGCACCTTGATCTTAGACTTCTAGGTTTTAGAACTGTGGGAAATAAATTTCTGTTATTTAAGCCAGTCAGTCTGTGGTATTTTCTATGGAAGCCCTGATAGAGTGTTACACATAGCAAAAGTATAAATTCAATAGAAAGATTGGCAAATAGAGATTAGAAAATAGAGCAAAAAAGAAAAAAAAAGTGAAAAGTGGTAGGACATATATAAGAAAGTTTGAGAACCATGCAGGAAAGACTAATTTTCAGATAATAATAGTTATTTTTTAAAAATGGAACACAAAAAATGGTAGGAAGGAATTGTATTAGGGTTCTCTAGAGAAACAGAACTAACAGAATGTGTGTGTTGGGGGGGGTGTGGACAGAGAGATAGAGATAGAAAGAAAGAGAGAGAGAGAGAGACAGAGAGATTTTAAGGAAATGGCTCATATGAGTAGGTCATCTGGAAAGTCCATAATTTGCAATATAGGCCTGAAGTCTGGAGATCCAGAAAAAGTTAAAGTTTTAGTTCAAGTCCAAAGGTTATATCCTGGCCCTTTTGCTTGGGAGAGGTCCATCTTTTGTTCTATTTAGGACTTCAACTGATTTGGATGAGGTCCATCTACATTATGGAGGGCAATATATTGTACTCAAAATCCACAAATTTAAAAGTTAATCTCATCTAAAAACACCCTCACAGAAATATCCAGAATAATATTTGACCAAATATCTGAGCAACATGCCCAGCCAAGTTGATACATAAAATTAACTATCACAGGGGTCATTAAAAATTATTTAATAAAGTTTTCTAGACCTAAACATTTTCATCATGGCAATGGCCCACTAAGAAATTACCTAGTGTATCAGTCAGGGGTCTGCAGAGAAAGAGAACTAATAGGATATCCATTACATACAGTTATGTAAGAGGAGATATATTATAGGAATTGGCTCACACAAATATGAAGGCTGAGAGGTCCCATGATCTGCCATCTGTAACTGTAAAACCAGGAAGCCAGTGGAGTAATTCAATCTGGGTCCAAAGGCCTAAGAACCAGGGGAACAAATGGTGTAACTCCCAGCTCAAGGCTGAAGACCTGAGAACCTGGGGTTGTGGGGAACTGCTGGTGTAAGTCCTAGAGACCAAAGGCATGAGAACCTGGAGTTCTAATGTTCAACGTCAGGAGAAGATGGGTGTCCCAACTGCAGAAGAGAGGCATATGCCTCTCTTCTGCCTTTTTGTTCCATCTTGGCCCTCAACTGATTGAATGGTGCCTGCCCATACTGGGTGAGGGTAAATCTTCTTTAGTTACTCTATTGATTCTAATGCCAATTTGTTCCAGATACACCCTCAACAGACATGTGCAGAAATAATTCTTTGCAGGCCCTCTTGTTATCTCTTGACCCAGTCAAGGTGGCACCTAAAACTAACCATCACAAGTCCATGCTTTGTCAACTTGGCACCCATATGCAATTCTTAAGCCATAACTAATTTCCAAAGTGAGACAATAACAAGGTCATAGTTCTGTCTAATATGCTACAACTATCTTGTGTACAACTGAAAACACACTAACAAGAAGAAGTAAAGTCTATAAATGTGCACTGTTCTCCTGATATCCCATAATTTTAATATTTGATGTAAAATTAACAACACTCAAATATTGATATAAAGGCCATACATCTTATGTTACATGATAAGGGAATAAGAGAGGAAAGAAAGCAAAGATATTTGCTTAATATGTGTACACACAAATATATTCTTAACTAGATAGAGAAAAATACTCTTGGCAGTTATACTTCTTGCTTCTGTATCAGGTCATGTGATCATAGCTGGTATTTATAACTACCTTCTTCAACTATCTATCCTTATTTCCTTTGTCTTCAGCAAGCATCTCTCCTGGTCATGGTTCTTTGCCTGGTAGGGTGACCCAAACCTTCATTCCTGAAGTTTCTGGGCCATTCATAGTCCTACTTGGATTGGGTTACTGTAATCCCATTGACAGGGCTTGGGAATACTAAGAGACTCCCTAAGGCATCTTCTGTATTCCAGACATGCTCTTTTTCACCTCCATTGTGGAGTAGTCATCCACTATCCCCTTGGTAGTCCAGATTGATCACCCCAGTCAACCTCATAACTCCCATCTTGGTCTTTTGACTCATGTCATGGGTATCCCAAAATGGCCAAGCAGTAGTCTTAACTTCTGTTCAATTGAATCATTGTTGTGTCTCCTGGTGGCAGCATTCCTCCTTCTGTAACCAAGACCTCTAGGCCAGTAGAACATAAAGTCACAAGAACAGGAATCAAAAATTTTGCTAGTGGGGCACTAGGGGATAATGGTGGGTGGGACCACTCCCATTTCCACCCCTTGATTCCTTTACCTATAAATCCTGGTTGTGGGAGAAAAATATCATATACTGAACAATGATTCAGAACGTACGCAGCCTTCTGAAGAAGCTTGCCCCAGCCCTACAAGGTATTTTCACCTAGCTGATGCCATAACGGTGTCTTCAAAAGGCCATTCCCCTGTTCTATCAAGCCAGCTACTTCAAGATGATGGGAAACAGGGTAAGACCAGGGAATTCTACGAGCATGAGCTTATTGCCATACTTCTCTGACTATGAAGGGAATTCCTTGATTAGAAGAAATGCTGTGTGGATTATCATGATAGTGAATAAGGCATTCTGTAAGTCCACAAATGGTAGTATTCTGCTTTACTCAAAGTCTACTGATTTAATCTCATCTTTAAAATGCTTTCACAGCAACACCTAGATCGGTATTTGCCCAAATACCTGGAAATTATGGCCTAGCCATATTAACACATAAAATTAACCATCACAACAATTTTGATGAAGATAAAACTTAAATTTAAGAAAAGAATAAGTCAATTAAAATAATTAATTAATTTTTCCACATATGTTGTGGAAAAATTATTTGTGCTAAGCAGATCTTCTGAGAATCCTACTGAATTGGGGTCAACTTTCATATTTTGAAGAAATTCATCTTGTTTTTTCCATCCTATCTTTAAATTTAATTAGTATTAGCAGTGGATGGATCCCCTGCAAAATTAGAATCAGAATGAAGGTGAAAATTTGAAACCCACTTTCTTCAGTATTAAGGCTCAGTATAACTGTATTCAGTATAACTATATTTAAAATGGTAATTTGAATCCTTCTCCATTTTTAATTGGGTTATTTGTCCCTGTTGTTGTGTTGTAGAAGCTCTTTATATATTTGGGATACTAGATGTATCAGATTTATTATTTACAAATATTTTCTCCCATTCTCTGAGTTGTCTTTTCATTCTATAGGCATTTGTTTAAAAAAAATGTACAAGTACAAAACAGCATGATAACGGCACAAGAACAGAGACATGGACCAATGGAACAAGACTGAGAATCGAGATATAAAACCATCCTCATATAGTCACCTGATCTTTGACAAAGTAGACAAAAACATACACTGGAGAAAAGAGATTCTATTCCATAAATGGTGCTGGGAAAATTGGATGGCCACATGTAGAAGACTGAAACTAGATCCATACCTCTCACATCTCACAAAAATCAACTCACGATGGATAACAGACTTAAACCTAAGACATGAAACCATAAGAATTCTAGAAGAAAACATTGGAAAAATTCTTATGGACATTGGCCTAGGCAAAGAATATATGAAGAAGACCCCCAAAGCAATCACAGCAGCAACAAAAATGAATATATGGGACCTAATCAAATTAAAAAGCTTCTGCACAGCCAAGGAAACTATCACTAGAGTGAACAGACAACCTACAGAATGGGAGAAAATATTTGCATGCTACACATCTGATAAAGGGCTGATTACCAGAATCTATACACAACTTAGGAAAATCAACAAGAAAAAAACAAACAACGCCATTGAAAAATGGGCAAAGGACACGAACAGAAACTTTTCAAAAGAAGACAGAATAACAGCCAGCAAACATATAAAAAATTGCTCAACTTCTCTAATCATCAGGGAAATGCAAATCAAAACCACAGTGAGATATCACTTAACTCCAGTGAGCTTGGCTCATCAAAAAATCCCAAAACAACAAATGTTGGCAGGAATGTAGACAGATAGGAACACTTATACACTGCTGGTGGGACTGCAAATTTGTACAACCTCTACAGAAAGTAATACGGAGACACCTCAAAGAACTAGAAGTAGAACTACGATTTGATCCAGCAATCCCACTACTGGGTATTTACCCAAAGGAAAAAAAGACATTCTGTAATAAAGAAATCTGCACTTGAATGTTTATAGCAGCACAATTCACAATTGCAAAGATATGGAAACAACCCAGGTGCCCATCAATACATGAGTGGATTAATAAACTGTGGTATATGTACACCATGGAGTACTACTCAGCCATAAAAAACAATGGTGAATTAATACCTCTTGTATTATCCTGGATGGAGCTAGAGACCATTCTTTGAAGGGAAGTATCACAAAAATGGAAAAATAAGCACCACTGGTACTCACCATCAAATTGGTACTAACTAATCAACACTTATGTCACACATGGAAATAATATTTATCAGGGGTCAGGCAGGTGAGGGGTGTGGAAGGGATGGGTAAATTCACACCTAATGGGTATGGGGCACACTGTCTGAAGGATGGACATGCTTGTAGCTCTGACTTGGGCAGTGCATAGGCAATGTATGTAACCAAAGTATTTGTACCCCCATAATATTCTGAAATTTAAAAATAAAAAAAGAAATGTAAGTAAATAAATAAATAAATAAATAAAATCCATCAGTTAAAAAAAAAGATATACAAGTCATCCAAAAAGTTGCTCAGTATCATTAGTAACAGAAATGCAAATTAGAAACACAATGAGATACTCTTCCAAAGCCACTAGATTGCCCATAATTAAAAACAGAGCCAAAAAATGAAAAGTAACAAATATTGGTGAAAATGTGGTGAATTAGAACCCTCATGTACATTTCTGATAAGAACGTACAATGCTTTAGCCACTATAGGAGCAGTTTAACAGTTTCTCAAAAAGTTAAACATAGATTTACTGTATGATCCAGCAATTCAACCCCTAGGTATATACCCCAAATAATTTTAAACGGGTGTTCAAACAAATACTTGTGCACAAATGTTCGTGGTAGCACTATTTACAATAACCAAAAGGTAGAAACAACTCAAATGTCCATAATCTGATAAATGTGCAAGCAAAATGTGGTATATCCATACAGTGGGATATTATTCTTCCGTAGAATGAAATGAAGTACTGATACATGCTACAAAATGGCTGAACCTTGAAAATATTATGCTAAGTGAAATAAACCATGACAAAAGGTCACATATTATATTATTCCATTTATATGAAACAATGTAGATAAATCCATAAAGACAGAAAGCAGATTTTGCCAGGGCCAAGGAATGGGAAGTGAATGTTTAATTGGTAAAGGTATCTTTCTGAGGTGTATTGGTATGAAAATGTCCTAGGATTAGACAGAGGTAATGATTGCACAACACTGTAAATGTACCAAATGTCACTGAATTACACACTTAAAATGGTTTTTGGTTGATTTCATGCTATATGAATTTTACCTGAATATTAAAAAAAGGTAATTTAAACACCTAAAGTAATGTGAAGATGTGTAAAGATAATACACTATAATAGAAATAGATACAAAGATTTATGATTACACAGAGAATGTAGCAATTAATACCAATAGAAAGGAAGAAAATATAACAATGGAGAAGTATCTCAGCTGAGATTTGAAAGATTAAAGAATAAGTGGTAGAAAAGTTCATGTGGCTTTCATACTATGTGGTCGATATGAGCAAGTCATAGAAATGTGACAGTAGGTAGCATATTCCAAGTATCCAGCCTTTGGGATGATTAGAGGACAGAGAAAATGGGCAACATGGTTAGAAATGACTATCGAATAAGCAAAAACCAGACAGATAAATGTATGACATGTTATTTTGCCCTCATTCTGTAGATACTGGTGGACTATTGAGTGTATTTGGAAAAAACAGTAAATGTGAGTCAATCTACAGAGTTTGATTGCTTTGCCAGTCCACTGGAAAGAAGAGATATTAATGAATTTAAACTATTTGAAATAGTGTAGGCAGAATATTATAAAACCCTGACATGAAGAAGAAAAACAGAAAGAAAGAGAAAGAAAATGATTTTCAAGGGTAGCAGTGATTATATTTGGCCTTTAAGTGAATATATTGGGACTGGGATAAGGAAAAGAGACTAAATATGCTTTGGAGATTGGTAGTTTATTTTCTGAATGAAAGGTAATACCACTAACTGAGAACAGGAATAGGGAAAGAGAATAGAGAATAAGACACTAATTTTGATCACTTAAGAACACATAGGATATTTAGAGCGTGTTCTATTTATTACTGCAAATGGCAGCAGCGCTCACCATTCAGGGAAGATGAGTAAAGTGCAGTAAAGTAGCATGATATTTAAATATTCATGCAAGATCTTTCAGATTGCCTTCTCGCTCCCAACTCAGTTATTTTTGACATTTCCTAAATCAGTTTTTCATGTATATCACAAACCAGGAAACAGTCACCATGGGCTTTCTTTTTCAATTTCACAACCCTACTGTTAAAATTTATTTCCCATATATTAATTTATAGAGCTTCATCTTATTGTGAGAATGCTGTTGTACTATTTCTTGAAGTTTCCAATCCAGTAGACGCCAGAGCATGGCTAGGTTAAAACTAGAGATGGAGGAATTATCTTCCTCCCCTGCACAGTGCTGGGCTTTTGTCACCTCAGAAATAAATGGCCGTGATTGTTCTCATTACAAAAGTTCCATCAACTTTCTTCTCTCCTAAGTTTTTTGCTAGAAGTGTTGTTGCAGGGTCAAAGGAGACATAAGTACTTTACTATTTTTCTTGTACCTATCACACTCTGCCAATTCACATTCAATACTTCTTTTCTGTCTTGAAGCAAAGGGCAAGTTTCCTTGCACACTAAACACGCAACACACCAGAGCTTGCCAGACTTGAATACTTTACGGGTTAACAAAATTTGAAGCAAAGCATTTGCTCACTACTATAGAATAAACAACTTTTTTCTGTGTTTGAAAAAATCATTTTAACCCCCCCAAATTTAAAGAATATGATTTTAAAATACACACATTAAATCCTTCTAGTGTCAAAAAAAATAAATGTACTAACGTGATGTGGTTTGGATGTTTGTCCCCTCTAAGTCTCATGTTGAAATTTGATCCCCAGTATTGGAGGTGTGATCCAGTGGAAGGTATTTGGGTCATGGGGGCAGATTCCTCATGAAAGGCTTGGTGGCCTTCCCATTGGTAATAAGTGATTTCTAGCTCTATTAGTTCACCCCAGAGCTGATTGTTTGAAAGAGCCTGTCCCCTCCTCCTTCTTTCTTGCTCCTTCTCTAACCATGTGATATGCCTGCTCCCCCTTCAACTTCCCCCATGAGTAAAAGCTTCCTGAGACCCTCACCAGAAGCAGGTTCCGGTGCCATGCTTCTTGTTCAGCCAGCAGAAATATGAGCCAAATAAACCTCTTTTCTTTATGAATTACCCAGGCTCAGGTATTCCTTTATAGCAATGCAAAACAGACTGAGACAAAATGTGTCTGCATTTTCCTTATGTGTCTGAGTATTGAATAAAATCCTGTCAAGTCCTGGCCCCAGTCCTGAGGAGCAGAGCTTGAGAATCCCTGAAATAGAAAATGAGAGGACCACCTGCCCAGTAGTTCTAAAAATAGCCAGGGTCAATTAGGACACCTCACTATTAAATGAGACTATCAGTTATCTCACGCATAGATCAAACAGGGAAGCTTATTTCGATTACCTAATAATTACATGAAAGTTTGTGTAATTTGTTGCTGCTTGTGTTTGATTGCCTACACCTCATGTCTCTGGAATATATGAATCTCCAAGACAAGCTTTCCACATTTTTCTGGAACATGACATTTTACTAGATGATTTGAGTACAAATATGGAAATGAATAGATAAATTATGATTTAATGAAAATTCACAACTTTGTACTCATATGATATGTATGCAGGTGTTTCCTAAGATTATTCCCATATAAACCAAGAATAGGAGTGAGGTGGAGAAGAGTCAAGGATTTAAAATCAATCCTCTTTGCCAATAGATGTTTTTGATGGAAACATATGAGAAACATTGCACTTAATCCCAAATAAAAAATTATACCCTTAATAATATCTCTATAGACAAAACGGGGGCATATCAACATTTCTATTAAAGCAAGCACACCCTACACATATACTATGCATTTTATAATTATAAAAATATTTTTCCTTCTAAATCAAAATTCTTTCTAAATATAATACATAAGTTTAATTCGTGATTTAATAATAAAAACTAAAAATATTCTGAATTTAAGTAACTGATTTCTGGAATGGAAAAGATATTTTCAAAATGTTAAATCATAATATTAGTACATATTTCTTCTATAAAATTGTTTGAATTCATTCAGATAATTTAACACCTTCTCTACTGCGTTGCTATTTATAACTGGGGCTCATTTCAAACTGTTGGAAATAATTTAGTTGAAGATGTTCAAACTTGTTTACTAAGTAAAGAACACTTCATCAGCCAAGATAAAATTTCCATTAGGGAATGTCCTACAACCATTTGAGTGACAAACTGCCAGCACAAGGGTTGAGATTAACAAACAGGCATGGTTTATAAGAGAAATTAATAGACCCTGAAAGTGGTTAGAAAAAACCTGTGCATTATAGTTAACTACCAAATAACAGTAGTCCACATCTCTTTCTCTAGGTATTAAAAAGCGTAATGAAGTTTTCAGTCAAAAGAAGTACAGCATATACTTCACAAGTGCTTATACTTTTCATATAATGCCAATCACAATTCCTAAGTTCCTCAAAAAACCTTACTTTTATCCCCACTTTATATCAGAATAAAGTAACATCACTATGAGAAATACATTTTATGAATAAGATGATCAGTATGGGGGACAGAGAGGAAGCATTTAAAGTTTTTGGATCTTCATCCAGAGATGTTCAATATATTTTATTTACCTTGTCCATTTTATCCCAGGATACCAAAATCACTGGCCTACTAGTTAGCCACAAACCTTGAAGCAGTGTAAGTAATATGCAGAACATCATTTAAGTCACTTTGAGATGTATTTTTAAAAATTTAAAAAAATATTGAAGGTGACTGGAATTACATTGATACTACCAACTAAATGATATAATTAGGTAATGTCTTGAAAAACAAAGGAAAAGTTTCTGGAAAGTACTCCTCATTTTTAGGCTCCTGTAGATCACAATGTGCCATATGATGGATGGGGGAGTAATATATGAGCAAGACTTGCATCCACAATGATAGAATATGATATTCCTCCCAGAGTTTTTCACATATAAGTTTGTTTCATTCTATCCCACATTAGCATGCTTCTGCACTAACAAAGCCACAATAATTTCTTCTGTCATTAAACACATAAACAAACACATAAAACACAAGCCTAAGATTATGTAGTTATAACATAATGTGGTAAATTAGAGTGAATTTCAATGTAGGATTTTCTTTTATAAAATACATTCTAATGTAAATTTTAGCATATTAATAATTCTAGGTAGTTTCTTAGAAATTTAATTTCTTACCCTTGCTTATAAATCCTGTTACTTTTGGAAACTTTGTCATTGTATTTTTTCTTTTTATTAAGCATCTCTTAACAACTTTCAACACTTTATTTGGAATTAAAACTAGGATAGTGATTAATATTTCTTAGTGTTAAAATAAAATTTTGTTAATTGAAAGAAAAAAGAAATACATTACTTCACAAGGTTAATCAATTTAATGATTTATCTGATCCTCAATTTTCATAAGTGTTTCTCATGTAGCACTTCATTTGAGAATATAAGTTATATTCATGTCTACATAATGTTAATTATGTTAATAACTAAGATTAATTCAGATTGGTATTCCCTCATTTGTAAATTTATGTCTTGGGACTAAACAGCCTCCAGTGATGTTTAAAAAATTATTTCTAATATTTTATATTTAAGAAACATGAAAAGATATTCAAATTCTGCAATGGTATAAACCCACTAAAACCCATCCTTTCCAGTGATGACACATAAAATCTCTCTATGAAATACAAAAAGCAACTACCTGAAAACTGCAGAAAAAAAAAAAAAGCAGGTTTTATTGTGGACAGAAGTCAAAACTTAGATAAGTGACCCTTACAGAAATAAATATTCCATTATTATGGCTGGTATAGTTTACCCACTCATTGCTTTACCCCAAGGTAGGACTAAGTTACATAGAAATGAAACTGTGTGGAGAGAATAAAATAACTGTGTGGAGAGAATAAAAGTTTCACCTTTTGCTCCAGAGGAACCAGAATCCTCTGTAGGCAAATTATATAAAATAATTCCAAAGGAAACCTGGAGCAGATTTCCTAATTCTATGTGTAAACCCTCACATGTATTAGCCTAACGCCTAAGCTTACAAGGCATGGGACAGACCCAAACAACAAATGAAGGTTTTCAAAGTTGAACTGACATTTGAACCACCCACATCAGTTTCAGACTAAGCACTGGATAACACATGAGGGCAGCAGACCAAAACCAACATAGCAAAGACTTACAGCAGTAAGGAGAAAGTAACATAAAATTCATTTTTTTAAAAAAGTAATTCTCAGTAGTAAAAAAAAACTATAAAAAAAGTAGAAAAGTTGGATCTGAATAATACACTATGCTGGAGAGTGGGTGTGGGAGGAGGGAACTCAGTGAACAGGGTCAGCCACGGAATGTGGTTTACAGGGGAAAGGGCTAATTAACATAAGATCCATCAATAGATCTTTTTCAATTTGAAGAACAGAGGGACAAACAAGATTGAAAAAATATTGACAGATCATAAGGCACATGTGGGAAACTATCCAAGAGTATAACATATGTATGATTGGAGTATCAGAAGAAAATGAAAAGGTGATTGGCTTATTTTATGCATATATATACACATATGCAAACACACACATACATACATATAAAAATAATGGCTAAAAATCATAAATATGATAAAAATAATTATATTTACAGATTTCAGAAGCTCAGGATTCCAGACAAGTTAAACTCAAAGAAAGCCACACCTATATACATGAAATCATAATATTGAAAACCAAAGATTAAGAAAAACCTCTTGAAAGCAACTAGAAAAAAATTACAAATTACAATGATTGTGAATTTTTCATCAGAAACCATTGTGTCTAGAAAACAGCAGAACAACATCTTTAAAGTGCTTAAATAAAAGACTGTCAACCTAGAATTTTATATTCAGTTAAAATATCCTTTAGGTATAAAATGGAAATAAAGATATTCTCTAATGAAAAGAATTAATTTCTGAAAAAACTACTCTGTTGATAATGCTAACAGATAAAAGTATGATGGGGAAATCTCAGATCATCAAGAATAAAGAAAGAACAGCAGAAATAGTAAATATCTAGGTAAATATAAAAGACATTTTCACCACTCATATTCTTTAAAATATATATGAATGTTTAAAGCAAAAACTATAAAAATGTCTAGTGGAGATTTCAATACATGTTGATTATACTTATAATAACTATAACATGAAAGTCAGTGGAGGAATAAAAAGACCTTAATGTTTCAAGTATTCAACGCTGTAAGTGAGATGGTATAATGTTAACCCTTGGCAGACTGTGAAACTTTATGTATGTATATTGCAATTTCTAGAACAGCTAAGGTGGGGAAAAAAAGCTAATAATTACAATGGTCTACTAAATATATATATACAAATAACCCAGAAAGAATACAGATAAAGAGAACAGAGCTACACAAAACTGGAGAGACAAAAATGAAACAAATAATAGAGTTATAGGTCTAAATCTTAACCTATCAATATTTACTTTAAATGCTGTTGTTCTAAAAACTCCAATTTAATGTCAAAAATAGAGTGGATAAAAAAGCAAGACCCTACAATGTGTTGCCTAAAAAAGACTCATTTAAACATCAAGACAAAGATAATTTGAAAGCAAACAGATGAAATACTAATATAATTAATCTCTTCAATAGTGGCTTTGCAGAATATTTGATTGTTAGAATTATTCCAATTATAATAAAATTTCAAAAATCATCTCTTCTTTGTTTCTAATCATAAATTTTCCACATGTGAAAGTGTGGAATAATACCAAAGCTAAAATTAAAAGTGAAATTCTTAGGCTAGGTACACAACTGTAATCTGAGCACTTTGGGAACCAGGGTGGGAGAAGAACTTTGGGAGCCAGGGTGGGAGGATTGCTTGAGGCTAGGAGTTCAAGACCAACCTGAGCAACACAGCAAGACCCCATCTCTAACAAAAAATAGAAAAATTGTCTGGGTGTGGTGGTGTGCACCTATAGTCCCAGCCACTTGAGAGGCTGAAGTGGAAGGATTGCTTGAACCCAGGAGTTCGAGGTTACAGTGAGCAATGATTGCGCCACTGCACACCAGACCTTGTCTCAAAAAATAAAAAAATAAAAAATAAAAAGTTCTCATATATCCATGGTACATATGGTGGTAGTAAGAGACAGAGAGATCTACATTGCACTATTACTTGTCCCACCCAGCACCTCACCTCAGGCAGGGATACACTGGTTTATGTATTTCACTGTATTAGAACAGGATGGTTTTCTTAAAATTTTTTTGTCTATATTGAAGGTGAACAACATGATGTTTTGATATACCTATACATAATTAAATGATTACTACAGTCAAACAAATGAACATATTCATTTTCCTTAGTTACCTCTTTGCGTGTGTGTGGTAAGTGCACGTAAAATTTACTCTTAGCAAATTTTCAATATTAAACACACTATTATTAACTATAGTCCCCTTTCTTTATGTTAGATCTCTAGATTTACTCATCTTATATAACTACAAGTCTGTACTATTTGTCCTACATTTCCCCATTTCCTCTCCTTCCCCACCCCTGGTAACCACCATTCGATTCTCTGTTTCTATGTATTCAACTTTTTTTAGATTCCACATATGTGAAATCATGCAGTATTTTTTTTCTGTATCTGTTTTATTTCACTTAGCATAATGTTTCACATTACCGGTTAAAGTAGCAATTTTACATCTTGATAGGGATATGTAAAAATTTACATCCCAAAAAAATCTTGTCAAAATCTCTAAATCAAACTATGAAAATTAATATGATATTGTGAAAAATTCAGGACAAATTAAATCAATTAACCATAAATCTTAAAATAATCTTCACAGTGCAGAAAATGATAGCATTGACCCAAATAAAATTATTGAATCACTGAGAAGTAGGAATAGTCAATTTAAAATTATGAAACATACTCGTTATGATTTCAAATATGGTACTTAGTACTGGTGAATAAAATATAAAGCTCTGAATCTCCTGCATTAGAAAACCCATGGAATAACTAACTACGTGAAATCACTACACTCAAGGCTTTATTAAAGCGTGAAAAACAATCACCAAAACTATTTTGAAGCATATACAAGATATTTGTTTTCCAGAAGGAATATAACAAAAAGTATGATTAAATAGGCCATAAATGCTACCTTAAAGTTTTCTTCAAGATTTGATTTGATATCACCTTAGAATTTGAAGCTTATACGATGGATGAGAATTTATTGAAGCCAAAGGCTAAAGCTATGGACAAATGTATTTTAGGTTGAAAAAAGTCAGCCAAGCTTGAAAATGTACCCTCATAGAATGACAGGGTCAAATGATGTGTTATAAATTTCTCAAAAGTCATACTAGAACAAATGAACCGAGAAAATGATGTTAAGCCAGCAATTTTCTTTAAAGTTGGTGGATTAAATTGGAAGCAGGGATGAGAATGATTGAGCCATTTCAACAACCATTTTTCCCTTCATTTATAAAGATAATAACTCTAAAATTATTTTATTTGAAAATTATTTTATTTATGATGTAAATGGCTTGAACTGCCCATTGAAGAGACATAGGCTGGCTGAATGGGTTAAAAAATACAAACCAAGTATCTGTTGTCTTCAGGAAACACACCTTAGACACAAAGACGCATTCAGACTCAAGGTGAAAGGATGGAATACAATTTTCCAGGCTAATGGAAACCAAAAGAAATCCGGAGTAGCCATCCTCATTTCAGATGACATAAACTTTAAAGCAATAAAAGTAAAGAAGGACAAAAATGGACACTATATAGTGGTGAAGGGAAAAATCTCACAAGAGGATTTAACAATCCTAAACATTTATGCACGCAACACAGGAGCACCCAGGTACATAAAGCAAATACTGCTAGATCTAGACAACATAATAAGCAGCAATGCCATAATAGTAGGGGACTTCAACACCCCACTGACGGAACTGGACAGATCCTCCAAACAAAAAACAAATAGAGAAATAAAAGACCTAAACAGGACTATAGAACATTTGGGCCTAACAGATATCTACAGAACACTCCACCCAAATAACACTGAATATACATTCTTCTCATCAGCTCATGGAACTTTCTCTAAAATTGACCACATCCTAGGCCACAAAACAGATCTAAACAAATTCAAAAAAATAGAAATCATACCATGTATCTTTTCAGACCACAGCAGAATAAAATTAGAAATCAATTCCAACAGAAACTCACATCTTCCCCCAAAAACTTGGAAACTAAACAATCTATTGCTGAAAGATTATTGGGTCAAGGAGGAGATTCAAATTGAAATCAAAAGATTCTTCGAACTAAACGATAATGGGGACACAAGTTATCAAAATCTGTGGGATACAGCAAAAGCAGTCCTGAGAGGAAAACTTATCACCCTAAATTCCCACATCCAAAAGACAGAAATGTCACAAATCAGTAAACTAACGAATCATCTTAAGGAAATGGAAAAGGAAGAGCAAAGCAATCCTAAAGCCAGCAGAAGAAAAGAAATAACCAAAATCAGAGCAGAATTAAATGAAATCGAGAACAAAAGAACAATACAGAAGATCAATGAAACGAAAAGTTGGTTCTTTGAAAAGATAAACAAAATAGACAGGGTACTTGCCAGGTTGGCCAGAAGCAGAAAGGGAAGGACTCTAATAAGCTCAATTAGAAATGAAAAAGGAGATGTCACAACTGATACCATGGAAATACAAACATCATCTTCGAATACTACAAAAATCTCTATGCCCACAAACACAAAAACATGGAGGAAATGGACAAATTCTTAGAAACACACTACCTCCCTAGGCTCAACCAGGAAGAAACAGAATTTCTAAACAGACCAATATCAAGCACCAAAATTGAAGCAGCAATTAAAAATCTACCCACAAAAAAAAGTCCCGGACCAGATGGGTTCACACCTGAATTCTACCAAGGCTACAAAGAAGAACTGGTGCCTATACTGCAGAAATTATTTGAAAATATCCAGAAGGATGGAATCCTCCCAAACTCATTCTATGAAGCCAATATCACCTTGATACCAAAGCCGGGAAAGGACACAACAAAAAAAGAAAACTACAGATCAATATCCCTTATGAATATAGATGCAAAAATTCTCAATAAAATCCTTGCAAACTGAATTCAAATGTACATCAAAAAAATAATCCATCACGATCAGGTGGGCTTTATTCCCGAGATGCAGGGATGGTTCAACATACACAAATCTATAAATGTAATTCACCATATAAATAAAAGCAAGAACAAAGATTATATGATCCTTCCAATAGATGCAGAAAAGGCTTTTGACAAAATCCAGCACCCTTTTATGATAGGAACTCTTAACAATATAGGCATAGATGGCTCATTCCTAGAAACTATTAAAGCCATATACGATAAACCCACAGCCAATATCATACTGAATGGGGAAAAATTGAAGGCATTCCCCCTTAAAACTGGCACCAGACAAGGGTGCCCACTATCTCCACTTCTTTTCAACATAGTGCTGGAAGTGCTGGCCACAGCAATTAGACAAGAAAGAGGAATCAGGGGCATCCAGATAGGGGCAGAAGAGTTCAAACTTTCACTATTTGCAGACGATATGATATTATACGTAGAAAACCCCAAAGATTCAACCAAGAGATTACTGGAATTGATAAATGAATTCAGCAAAGTCTCAGGATACAAAATTCATACACACAAATCCATAGCCTTCATATATGCTAATAACAATCAAGCTGAGAAACAAATTAAAGATGCAATACCTTTTGCAATAGCAACAAAGAAAATTAAATATTTAGGAACATATCTAACTAAGGAGGTCAAAGACCTATATAGAGAGAATTATGAAAACTGAGAAAAGAAATTGCAGAGGATGTAAATAGATGGAAAGCCCTACCATGTTCTTGGATAGGCAGAGTCAACATAGTAAAAATGGCTTTGCTACCTAAATTAATTTACAGAATCAATGCAATCCCTATCAAAATACCAACACCATTCTTTGCCGATCTAGAAAAAATAATTCTACGCTTCGTGTGGAACCAGAGAAGACCCCGTCTAGCCAAAGCAATCTTAAGCAAAAAGAACAAATTGGGAGGCATCTGTCTACCAGACTTCAAACTATACTACAAGGCTATAGTAACCAAAACTGCATGGTATTGGCACAAGAACAGACATGTAGACCAATGGAACAGGACTGAGAACCCAAATATAAAACCAACCTCATACAGTCACCTGATCTTTGACAAATTCCAGAAAAACGTACACTGGGGAAAAGATTCCCTATTCAACAAATGGTGCTGGGAAAACTGGATGGCCATATGTAAAAGACTGAAAGTGGACCCACACCTCTCACCTCTCACAAAAATCAATTCACAATGGATAACAGATCTAAACCTAAGACATGAAACCATAAGAATTCTCAAAGAAAACTTTGGAAAAACTTATGGACATTGGCCTAGGCAAAGAATTTATGAAAAAGACCCCCAAAGCAATCACAGCAGCAACCAGAATAAATACATGGGACCTGATCAAATTGAAAAGCTTCTGCACAGCCAAGGAAACTATCACTAGAGTGAACAGACAACCTACAGAATGGGAGAAAATATTTGCATGCTACACCTCTGATAAAGGGCTGATAACCAGAATCTATACAGAACTTAGGAAAATCAACAAGAAAAAATCAAACAACCCTATTAAAAAATGGGCAAAGGACATAAACAGAAACTTTTCCAAAGAAGACAGAATAATGGCCAGCAAACATATAAAAAAGTGCTCAACTTCTCTAATCATCAGGGAAATGCAAATCAAAACTGCAGTGAGATATCACTTAACTCCATTGAGATTGGCTCGTATCAAAAAATTCCCCGAATAACAAATGTTGGCGGGGATGTGGACAGATAGGAACACTCATACGCTGCTGGTGGGACTGCAAATTAGTACAACCTCTATGGAAAAGAATATGGAGACACCTCAAAGAATTAAAAGTAGAATTACCATTTGACCCAGCAATCCCACTACTGGGTATTTATCCAAAAGAAAAAAAGACATTTTATAATAAAGACATCTGCTCTCAAATGTTCATAGCAGCCCAATTCACAATTGCAGAGTTGTGGAAACAACCAAGGTGCCCATACACGAGTGGATCAATAAAATGTGGTATATGTATACCACGGAGTATTACTCAGCAATAAGGAACAACAGTGAATTAACACATCTGGTATTATCCTGGTTGGAGCTAGAACCCATTCTTCGAAGCGAAGTGTCACAGGATTGGGAAAACAAGCACCACTGGTACTCACCATCAAACTGGTACTAACTGATGAACACTTACATCACACAGGGCAATAACATTCATCTGAGGGCGGGCGGGCGGGAGGGGGGTGGAAGGGATGGGAAAAACTCTCACTGAATGGATGTGTGGAGCGCAGTTTGGGACATGACCATGATTGTGGCTCTGACACGGGCAGAACAGGGGCAATGTGTATGGCCAAAGTGTTGTACCCCCATGATATTCTGAAATTAAAAAAATAAATTAAAAAAAAAAGAAAAAGAATTTCACCTTATAGGAGCCTTTTTCTGCTTCCCATGAATGAGCAGATAGAAATGAGCATGGAGGAGTGCAGGAGATAGGACACTGGAGCCTGCACAGGGACAAATGGAGGCTGCAAAAAAAAAAAAAAAGACATACGAAGAGCCAGCAGATATATGAAAAGGTGCTCAACATCACTAATCATCAGGGAAATGCAAATCAAATCAGGGAGATTCCACCTCACTCTAGTTAGAATGGCTATTATCAAAAAGACAAAAGAAAACAAATGTATGCATTGATGTTGAAGAAAAGGAACCCTTAAACACTGTTGGTGGGAATGTAAATTAGTACAGCCATTGTGGAAAACAGTATGGAGGTTCCTCAAAAAATTAAAAACAGAACTGCCATGTGACCCAGAAATTCCAGTATTGGGCATATTCAAAGAAAATGAAATCTGTACATCAAAGAGATATCTGTACTCCCATATTCACTGAAGCACTATTCGCAATAGCCAAGACTTGGAATCAACGTAAATGCCCAACAATAGGTGAATAGATAAAGAAAATGTGGTATATCTACACAATGTAATATTATTCAGCCATAAAAAGAATGATACCCTGTCATCTGAGACAAAATGGACGAACCTGTAGGACATTATGGTAAGTGAAATAAGCCAGACAAAGAAACACAAACACCACATGATCTCACTCACGTGTGGAATCTGAAGAAAAGCTGATCTTACAGAAGCAAAGAGTAGATCAGTGGTTAGCAGAGATTGGGGAGGGGATGAGAGAGAAGATGGGGAGAAGCTGGCCAACTGGTACAAAGTGACAAAGATAGGAGGAATAAGTTCTGGTGTTCCATTGCACAGTAGGATTACTATGGTCAACAGTAAGATATTGTTCATTACAAAATAGCTAGAAGAGAGGGTTTTGAATGTTCTTACCACAAAGAAATGATAAATGCATGAGGTAGTTAGATATGCTAACTACTCTAATTTGATCATTATACAATGTATACATGTATTGAAACATCAAATTATATACCATAAATATGTACAATTATGTGTCAATTAAAAAATTGAAAAAAAAAGAAAATTATTTTATTTATGGCTGATAAAAAATTGGTGAGTAAATTTTCAAGAAGAGATGTGAAATTATGTATTTAGTTTTTATTCTTTGACATGGTATTGGTCAGAAAAAAATATGTGAATGTGCACCAAATTTAGGGCCAACATATGTGGGAAGGCACGAGTTCCACTTGAGCGAAAGTAAGTTTCAAGAAGATAGTTACATGTATTAGTCTTGTGACCTTGGCTCAAGATAACAACTTTGGAATATGGTGAAGAGCCTTGAGATTGTTTTAAGACCAAGGGAATAAAAAATAAGCTAGAGAAAAAGATGTAGAAAGAAAAGAGCACAGTTTGGGGGATGTCCACCATTGTAGCTTGACTTGCACAGTGCATAGGTAATAAATATAACCAAGGTGTTGTACCCCCATAATATTCTAGAATAAAAAAAAATAATAAAATTCAAGTAAAGAGAAAAGTGAAGGATAATGAAACCCACATGCCTGTAAAGCTGGAGGGAAACCAGAAGGCTGTGGCAACAAAGAACCAAAATGAGAAATTTACAAAGAAGTATATGGTAGCTTAAAGTCGTATTTCAATGGCTTCTTTACTCAAAGAAAAGAAAAAAATAACTAAATGGTAACATACAGAAAAATACATCAGCAATGACCAAAGGAGATGGGTTGTTCAGAAAAAAAAAAAAAATAGGTGAAATTAAACTCTCTAATATTCTTCAGGGCTAGGTTTAGAACAAACCCATATAATTACTAAATCTCTTTTCCCAGGGAGAGGTGAATGTAAAATGTCCCCAAATATCTCACTGACACATCTCTACTTGAGGAGTATATATAATACTTAGGATTGAAAAGAGAACCACCAGAAAAACTAAAACTAAAAACAAAAGAAACAAAAAAAATCGAGCAATTAAGGAGAGCTCAGAGGAAAAATTACATACACATTGGTTAACTCTAATATACACGACTATTAAGGTAACCATTAAAATAATTAATGTGGCAGACTGTCTCCCCAACAAACTCCATTTAACTGTAGAAAATTATAAAAAGCAATCATTTAAGTCTCTGGACATTTAAAGTCTCTGGAAAAGAATATAAAGTAAATGAAGAAACATTCATTCAAGAAGATCTACTAATCTCAGTGAAAATACGAAGTTGATGGCATTTGAGCCGGAATCTTTGACTGATGAGTATTCTTAGTGTGGGATTTTCTATTAGGGTGTGATTATAGAAAGCAGGTAATGCTTCACAGTTGGCTTTTAAGCACATCTGGCAGTCTTTGATTGGTCTTCTATATCCTGGTGTCTATCTGAGGGTTTTTTTCAGTCTGAATAGGCTCACATGGGTTGTACTCTTTCAAGGGGAAGAATGTCTGGTCCTTGGATTTGGGATTTTAGTCTAACATAAGCAATTCCTCAGTTCCTACTTTTGGTTGTTCTTTAGTCTTCTGGTGGGGTTTGGTAGGTTTACTATTATGTGAGTTCTTGTGATATCTCCAGATCATAAATTCTGGGTCTGACAACTAGATTAAAATTCAAGAGCACTCAGTTCCAGAGCTCATTTTATAGTGTTGGCTTTTCTTACTGTGGGAAATGTGAGTAACCCATCAAATATGGGGCCCATCTTCTTGTCTATGAAATGACTAGTTGTATGAAACTGACCTGTGTTCAACCTCTTGAATTCAAAACTCAAGGAATTTATCAGTTAAACATAGATTTCTATGGTAAATTTGATGTGCAAAATTAACATATTAAAGTTGCTGCTAGGTGTAAAACTGAGCTTTTACTTCAATATTTTCAAGCAAATTTAATTCAAGCATTCTAGATTGTGTAGTTCACTAATATTTCCTCTGAAATTTTCCACTCTTTTCAATGATTCAACATATTTTAACTCTAATTTCATTTGCTAGATGGTAACAAATCTTCCTAATTAGCATGTAAGTCAAGATGGTTGTATTCTTTTTATTATCTTTGTTTATAGCTTAGCTTTGAAACACTGACATTTTTTATATGCTTTCTTATTTTCACTCATTACATACTTCTAACATGAGCGAAAATGTTATAAAGACTTATTTTGCATGCTAATGAGCAACTCTAATGAATGAATCAGCATAAGGAATATTGCCAATTTGACATCTAATTCAGTGATTCTAAATTTTCTTTTATTGAACAACGTAAAAATTTTTGTTGTTTTTTGAGTCCCTGTTGAATCTTTTTTTTTTTACTGCATTTGTTACTTTTTTGGAATCATTGTTTTGGCATGAATGTTTAAATGCCAGGCAATCATTTGTTATAGATTATAAAATTTACACAAAGTATATGAATACTTACTCTCCTTAAGAGCAAATTGACATGAAGAAGAAGATATTCATGTAGGCATTATTTTTTTTTCATATTTTGTAGCTGAAATATGAAACAACAATGTTTTCTATTTTCTATCATTTTTCCAACATTTCCTCACAGCGTAAAATCAGGCAGCATATAAAACTGAAGCTATACTTGCCACCATACATTTTTAATAAAACACATATCTATGATCCTTATAATTGTAGACTTAGGTAAAATCAATCAATTTTCACTCAGAGAAAAATGTATCCAAAGAGACTTCAATCCACATACATTTATGAATTTTTCCCCATTTAAGCCTAGTGATCCATTATTAAAGTCAAACTAAAAAATTTCACCAAAGGCTTATCAAATTGAAAACTGAAAACTTGGCATAGTCCATGGAAGGGAATTTATATATTGGATTTGGTTTCTGACTTCAGTGCACATTTAAGCTGCATTTAAAAAATAAGCATGAAATGTATTGCCTTTTCAGTAAGGAAAATAAACAGGATAGTAGCTCTCAATTTTTACATATAAGGAATTAAATAATCTTTTATCATATTGAATTATTCACTTGGGAAATGGTTAGATATATATTTAAATAGCTTGTCATAACTTTTCAATCTATAGCAATTCATCCCTAATTGTAATTAATTCTAACCTCTCTTTCAATATTTTTGATCTTTTCTATTTTCTCAAGTCCTTTTTATTATTAAGGGATACAATGAAGGGAACACCAACTTTATGACAGATATCTAAGGGGGAAGCCAACTGGATAAAAGTACAAACTCAAAAGGTCCTGAGATGGGCAAAATCAGTTCATAGTTATATGATAACATGAGCCCTAACATAACATACTCTGAGACTCTTTTGGCAAACATCTTGATCAGCTGGTTAACATTTAATTCCTTGGCTGATGTCATGAAACCTGAGCTTTCAGTGGTGATGGTACTTGTGCTTTCTTAGACTAAACTCAACTAGTTTACTATCAAGCAATTCTATTGCTAAACCAGAATCACAGCCATTCTGTTAAAATATCGACACATTCACTCTTATTGGAAAAGCACATGCCTGCAAAAGTGCTCTAAAAAATCTGAAGACTGTTTAGCCATTACTTTAGACAATTATCTAAAATAAATGACTTTTTTTATTTTGGTAATAGAGGAAAATTTCAGAATCTTCAATGACTTTGTTTCTGAAATATCTCTTTTAGGCAAAGTCATAAATAATACACTTTAGAATGATCTTCTAATTTCCTCCACAGTATTTCTCTGTTATTGCCATATATTCTTCATCTTTTAGTCAAAAAGAATTGTCAAAAAAATGACACTTAGGATCAATTCAGTTAATGGTCATAATTCCCTAGATTTTGATGTGATTTTAATAGATGATGAAAATATATCTTTTTTCCTAACCAAATCCTGAAATAAATGATAGACAATCAGGAGTCAGGCAGCTGGAGAGTAAAACACCAGTGAGAGTTTTCTTCTTAACAGAGCTGTTTTAGAATATAGTCTAGATGTGCAGCAAAATATGGACTTGATAATACCGAACATCAGAGTTATTGACTTTTGTATCCAGTCACAAGCAGCACTAGTCAACTGAAGGGCTTTCTCCAAAGAGTAGGGCACCTTTATTGTTGAGTTTAATGTAAGTGCAAGAGCAACCTAGATCACATGTTCTCTGCCAACACACAGATCCCCTGTAAGACAGAATATGAGTCATATTTGCTGTGAAATTTGTATCATCCTCACTAATGAAGTAAGTCAGTACCCGAAAGTACAAAAAGAATCCAAAAGTCTTTAATGAATGAATCTCCCTCTATTTGGAAGTAATCACGAGAAATGAAAAATAAGTATCATCCTCAAAAAGCCTCAGCTTTTTGTTATTTAAATCCAGTGTGCTCAACCATTAAGGCTATGATCAGGAAGGATGATTCGGTCTATGGGAACAGAGAAGGAAGAGACTCAAAATAAAGCACTTCTGCTTTATAAATGCTTTTGGAAAACACTAGGGCCTGAAATGGGTTATAACAGTGCATTAATTAAGTTAGCTGCAAGGCCATTCCATACCCAAGGCTGCAATTTTATTCCCACTCTATTTCCCATTCTATTTTTTTTCTAGCTATATTGTTCAATATAGCCTATCAAAAGCCCTTCAATGAGATCAGACTTCATAGAGACACTCCAATACAATGTACCAAAAAATATTATTCCACATTTGAAGTAACTACCTCCCATTACCAAATTCTCATGGAGGAATTAAAGCCACGAATTAAATTCTCTTGATAATTAAAGCCCAAATGAACTTAAGTCAAAAGTCAAACTCCTTCCATATGGATTTGAAGTTAAAAAAAGTCCAAAATATAGTCTACCTAACTTATTAATAAGTTCTGTGTTGTCTAGAAAGTTTATCAATGCTTGGTTAGATTCTTTTATTCTTTTTATGTAGTTGCTGCTGCCTAAACTGTCTCTAAGTGATATGAAAATGTGTTACCAGGATCCAATGCTTAGTGATCATAACAAAGACTCAGTGGTATCTGGATTAAGGAAGAGAGGCACACAAAAATTTGATTTTGGTATTTTAGTGTGCTGTAAGTTTATGCTACTTATCCAGAATCCATATTCATAATATTTGAGAATATATATATGTGTGTATGCTTGTGTGTGTGTGTAGCAGCAGGAGCTAGCACTGAGAGAGTACACAAGGGCAATTTCTGCCTTCTCATAAAGTTTAGAAGTTTAATATGGAGGCAATTCAGTCATTGGGCCTTGATTGAGGCATATTTCATTTTCCTTTGTGTATATTTAAAATTCTTAACTTGCATTTTCCATTTGAGCCCTGTGTTTCTGGCATTCAAGTGCTGGGTAATCCAACATTTGTTTTAGCTTAAGAAATATCCTCAGAGGTTTCCTGAGCTGAATCTTCTATTGATGCCTCTGAAGCTTATGCTCCAGAGTCTTAAGGAGAATCAACATCCCAGCCATGTTCTCCTCAAAACACTGTTTAATTTGGGTCTAGAAATTCCAAAGTCATGGTCATAGATTATATAACTATTCGATGCAAAACCTGACCAATTACAGGCCATGCCATAAGAGGTGAATTTTGGGACTGTGAACAAACCACAGAAACCTAAAGATATCTCCCATAGTGTTTGCTGTTGTGCCTGAATACAGATTACAACATATTATAGCCCATCTAACTCTGCCTATGTAGACCTGGAATTAGTAATTTGAATCTATAAGCTCACCAGTGCTCTGTTGCTCAAACAGAAGTCAAGTACCCTAATGTTTGATATACCATCTTACAGATATGGCTAATGAAAAAGGAAAGCAGATTTTCATTTTTTATTTTCATTTTTTGCCAGTGTTTATAAAATATTCAACTCCAAACTCACCCTTACCTGCAAGATACTCCAGGCTTCAATTTAAGGTCAAGCTGCAACATCCTGCACCATAAGGCCCCAAGCCTGTTTTTTGACCCTTTGGCCTTTTGACTCTATCCTAATACAATCTTCTCTTTATAAAAATGAACACTGACTTATATATAAAGAGCCATAAGGTGTAGGTAACTGCCAACATCAAAATCCCATGTGGCTCAGTGGCTTAAAGTCTAAAGTTTTAGATTGCAACAGTTAAAATCCAACCATGCAACTGAGAAAGCAGCCACATGGCACAATATAGGCCACTGTCAATATTCCAGGCAAAACAACCACCACTTTTACTCTAACAACAAATCTTCATTTTCTTTCTTAGTTCAGTGACATCAATCCTTAAAGTCCCTTCCCTGGTATCACCAGAGCCTCAATCATACCAAAATACTTTGATCCGTGCAATTCTCCCTTTAAGTTTCAAAGTTCCTCGATTGATACACAAGTTACTATTTAATAATACTTTATCTCTGGTTTAAACCTATTTTTCCCAAACTGTAGGACATCCCTGCTGAGGACCTTTTCCTATAAAACTTAACACACTAAAGAATATAACCAAAGTGAGATCAAAATAACACATTTAATACTGGCTGGGTATGAGACAATTATGGGTTTTTAATAGTGAACTGCAGAATTAGACAGACAACCCACCCAGACATAGTCCTACTGAGAACCCCCTAGGCATGTCCCAATTAGATAGAACCTTGACTTCTAAGTCTCCTTTGGTTGGGAGCAAATCAGAGGACCTCCTCTCTGCAGGCAGGAAGCTTCACAGAATGGCATAACTGAAGTACACAGTTCTCTATACCAAACTCAAAATAACACAACAATCGTTCCATTTTCCTGGGGGGAGGGCTAGTGAGAAGTGAGGCAGTAGGGAGAATCGAAATCTTCTACGTGGAAGAAATATCAGGCCAAGAAACATATGAAAAAATGCTCAACATCTCTAATCATCAGGGAAATGCAAATCAAAACCACAATGAAGTATCACGTAACTCCAGTGAGAATGGCTTTTATCAAAAAGTCTCAAAACAACAAGTTGGGTTCTACCTTGTGAGGATTCTGAGATAAAGGAGATGCTATCTAGGAGCTCATGACCATGATGGAGAAATATGTGTAACCAAAATAAAAAATATACTAAGAAATGTAATAAGTATGCATAAAAGCTAATAGAAGCACCAAGGCAAGAACTCAAGTACATAGGTTCTTGTAAAGTAGTTACTTTCTTTGCAATAGGAAAGCTTATAGTAATTTTTTAAATAATAATACAAAAGGATATTCAATCATAGAAAAGACTCTTCCTTACATTACTATGAATATTGTATATTTAACACATAAATTAATTGATGCTATAATATATATCTCAGTTATTTCCTCCCAAAAAAGGCATTTACAAGCACTCCTAGTGTCATAAAAGTAGTAAACAATTTTGGAGTTCCAATGCAGTGATGGCGTGGATAGCTTGTCTGACTAATTCTGTAGTTCAGAATTAGAGGCCCATTGTAGATTTATATCTAAGCTACACCTTCTAACTAAGTCAATAATACAGATAAAAAGAAATATAAGATATTAGAGTCCTAAATAACAAAAATAATAAGAATAATTTTGGAAATTTGTAGCATAATCAAGACCAGAAAATATGATAATTTGATATAGATGTTATTGTTTCATTTGTACATAGGTCCAGAAGAATTCTTAGTACTAAAATCACACAATAACTATGCTATATATTATATCTGTCTGTATATGTGTGTTTATGATATTTTCTAATAAATTATGTATTTTGCAATGTGTAATTTTATAATTATTAATAATTCTTTTGGTAACTTTATAAGATTAAATAAAAAGCAAACAAAATAAATCTGATATGATAAATACCAAGTACGTCAGATAACAATTTTTTACATCACAGTAACACTAATTTTTCATATGGCTAACAAGAGAAAATCTATGTAACATTTTAATAGAAGACTTAGACTTAGAAAATGTTTCTGTATGGGAGAAAATCAGAGGCTATTTCAAGAAAAATTGCAACAGGAAAGAAAATGCTATCTCTGAATCTACAATCCACCATCCTGGAAGGAACTTGACAGGATTTGTCTCTCACAAATCCATCGATTCTTACTATTTTCTGTAGCCAGGGCATCTTAGAGATATGGGAGAAATCAATGTGGACATCAATCATTGAACAAACGCTTACTGAACATTCCTTAAAGCAACAGGAGAGGGAGAAGCTGTAAAGAAATGGATACAAAACATAAATGACAACCTCCTCTTGCTTCCAAGATGCTTTGACCACATAATGGAATTGGGAGAAGCGGTAGCACAGTGGTTGCCAAATCACATGCTTCTGTGATCCAGGCATGTTACATAAAAGCATGAAGCAGCTGGCTTTCAGACAACAGGAATAGTAGAAAATGTGATAAGTTGAGAGTATATCCCCATCCTAAATTATTAACTTTTAATTTATAGTATTGTGTTAGCTGAACAAATACATTTGGGGACTTCTTCCAAGAAATTACAAAGTTTCCCAAGTTAAAAACAAAGCTCTATGCACTAATGATTAGACACTGCAACACGTATTCCCATGGACAAGTAGAGTAGGCCCCCGGATTCTATTGGAACGAGACATGAAAGAGGCTGATGAAGAGCCCATCGCAAGAAAAGTGACAGTCAAGGTCATAAGAAAACTTAATAGAAATGCCCAAGTTGTGGTCAAAAGGAAACAAATCCAAACAGAGCCTGATGTGCCTCACTTAGGTCTGTCTCTTTTACAGTCTCAACACTGTCAACATCCTCTGTCCTCTGCTCAAATCAGCTAAGCGATGAACCCTAATTCTAACATCACTCTCTAAATCCTGATTGCAAAGACCTGGGGAATAAGCTCATGGTGACTGGTCATTTAAACCACTGTAATCAGAATTATTCTATCTAAGACAAAAAGAACTTATATTTACTTAAATATGTGAGAATACTTTCTAGTACGTGACTTTCTTTCTAGACTTCCCTCAGACCAAGGAGAGGATTTAAGAGAACATTACTCCAGTGGGTTTTTGAATTAGTGGAAGTTAAGATATATTTTATCACCTCCCTTCCACTCAGAGCAGAATGCATGAATAAAACATCCAATTCCAGCCTATAATATACTATATAGCATTTTAGTCATGGTAAAATGATAAATTACATCACAGATGTGCAATTTCTATTGCAGATACGAATAGAACTGATGTTATAGATGCCACACCATTTTTTCTTATTATTGGAGCAGAATATCTTCTGCTCCCTGATTTTTGTTTTGAAGTGGTCTCTTGGAGCAAAGAGCATAGAATTTATACCCAAAATGCTGTAAAAATTTAAAAAAAAATTTCTGGTAGACTTAATGACAAGCCTACAATCAAATTAAATGTTGGCATGAGTTCAAGTAGGTCAAAAAGAGTATAGTTTATTTCTTAACAAATTGATAACTCCTTCCTGACTGTGTTCGTTTCCTATTCTGACCATAACTAGTTACTGCAAATTTAGTGTCTTAAAAGAATACAAATTTATTCTCTTAGCATTCTGGAGGCCAGAAGTTTAAAATCAAGGTGTCAGCAGGGCCACATTCCTTCTTGGGGCTTATGGGGAGAATCTGTTTCCTTGCCTTTTCCAGCTTTTACAGGCCACCTTCATTCCTTTGTTCCAGGCCCTTCCTTCACCTTCAAAGTGCATTACTCTAGTCTCTGGTTCCATCTCTACATCTTTTCACTCTGATTCTGATCCTTTCACCTTCCTTTTATAAGGCACCTTTGAAATTACATTAGACCTACCCAGACAATCTAGGATAATCTCTTCATTTCAAGACTCTTCACTAAATCACATCTGCAAAGTACCTCTTACCATGTAAGGCAAGACATTTACAGGGTCTGGGAATTAGGATATGAACATCTTTGGAGGGCCATTATTCAGCCAACCACACTAATACTATGGATTGCAAACTTCTTCACTATTTTATTTTAGGGGTTCTCAAGGTGACAGACAAATTGTCAATGCTCACTAAGTATTTGCTAAGTAAATAAGGTACAATGGTTCGCATCAATGAGTGTGATGGGATCCAGCCAGAGGAAGGAATTGGATCAATCAGTATCTTTCATTAGAAGCCTTTGCTACATGAAGAAGAGTTGGATGGAGCCCATATCACAGCATCCTGACCAAGCTGGTACTCCCTTATAGTGAGAATGTAGGATGCATTTTACACAGCCAGCTTCAGGACTATGAAAAATATTAATAAATATAATGAAATAGTGTAGCCAAAGGAAGGACTATGTGGCCAATCAATTTTTACTTTCCTTGACTCAGTTTCTTCATTAAATTTCTATACTGTTTTATTACATAAGCTTGTAATTATAGGAATATTAGAAAATAGAGCCAAGTCTGCTTACTGAAAAAACCAATATACTCTAAGATCATTTCCTATTTGCTTTTCATATGAGCATAAATGATGCTTATTTAAAATGTCAAATAGAGATAGGTATATATACATATAAAGTGAAAATACTATATTCAACCTCCTTATTTTCCTTTTGCCCAGAAAAAAATCACTTTTAATTATTTTGTTAGTATTCTATAAAATGTTTGCTACATGTATGTGCAGAGATCTTTGTTTTTATAACAAAAATAATAGGATAATACAATTCATTCTATTTTAAACCTTGCACTTTGTAATGGTCAATTGATCCTGGGTATATTACTTCACAGATACACTTAGGACTACTTCATTCCATTTATTAGACATCTGGAATTATATTGTATAAATACAGAGTGATACTCCTTATTTTATGATCTTGCTTACCTTTACCACATTTTCATTAGCATTGGATATAATCATATTAAAATAACATATCATACAATATATTATAATTTGCTCTTCATTATCATAAAAAATGTGAACTTTCTGTGTGTGTATATTCTTGTTTTCAGAATCAAATAGTGTAAGTAATATCTATACTTAAAGTACAGATACTAAGTGTCAAATTTAATACTTGATGAGAATGGGATTTTGTGAGAAACATAATTTTCAGAAGCAAAAAGGCTTCACAGGAACATGGAGATGGAATTTTGTAGCTGATGTATTGCTCAAACTGTTGCTGGACCTAGCTGCCCATTACAGAGGGATTGGGAAGGTGGTTGTCAGCCTGACACTGGGAGGGCTCTCCTCTAGAAGGGACGGGGAAGAGTTTGGGAGTTCCCAAAGCTGGTTTAGGGCTTTGGGAAGGCTGAGAACACTACAAGATTGTGGTGCTCTCTCCCCCAAGAGTGAGGAGAAAAGGTCCAAGAATCCCTAAAGGTGGGCCTTGTATGGGCCACCCATATTAGACTTGTGTGTTGTTCTCTCCTCCAGGTGAAAGGAGACAGATTTAATCTCTTCTCAAAGTTGAGTAAGGCTTTGGGTGAAGCAGCCTCTATGTCTCTTAAACCTGAACGCAAATGGGTCACATTTATTGGCACAGGGACAATGTATGTTCTCATTAATTTCTCCTTCCCCTTTGTCGATGGAAAAGAAGCCGAATTCTATAAAATAATTTTAAAGGGGTTTATTCTGAGCCAAATTTGAGGACCATGACCCGGAGCCACACCCAAGAAGCCTTGAGCAAGTGGACTCTCTGTGGTTGGGCTACAGTTTGGTTTTATACATTTTAGGGAGATAGGGGTTACAGGTAAAGTCATAAATCAATACATGAAAGGCATACATTGGTTTGGCCCGAAAAGGTGGGCCATCTCGAAGCGGGGGGCTTACAGGTTATAGGTGGGTTTAAAGACTCCTTGACTTGCAGTTGGTTAAAAAAATGAAGCTTTGTCTAAAGGCTTAGAATGTTTTAGGTAAGAGACAAGTCACAAGACGTATTTGTTGTGTAAATTGGGGACCTGCAGGTTTGTCTTGCATAGTTAGGCCTGTTAATGAGTTACAAAGGATATCTCCAAGAAGGGAGGGAGGTATGGTGAGGCATGTCTGACCTCCTCCTCATGGCAGACAATTTAGTTTTAGGATATCCTCTTGGCCAGGAAGGGGTCCATTCAGTCAGCCGGTGGGGGGTGAAGGCTTTTATTTAATTTTAGTTCACACCTTCTACCCTGGCTTCAACTTCCTCATGGATTCAGGATGCGGCTGAAGTCAATCTGTCCCCAAGGGGACCAGCAGTACTACACACCATCTGATTATCCTGGGGAATGTCATGGAGGCTAGAGATTTGAAAAGTTACAACTCTGTTGGCTGTAGACGCCTAAGTACCTATTCCCAGGGAAGGAAGTATTCTGGCCTTAGGGATGGTCCAAAGTGTTGAGAAATGTAGGGTAGAACCATGGTGGCACGTGGATGCAGAAAGAAAGAACCCTTTGAGCCCTGGCACTCCCCAGACAGTGGGACGTATACAGGGAAAGATGTAAGTCCTGGAGCAAGGGGAGAGAGAGACAGAAGAATGCACATGCACTCCCCCAGCCAGCCATTCCTATCACATGATCTCTGCTGCAGCCTGCCATTCCCAGATTCCTGGGAGATAATAGTCAGCTGTGATTTTCATCTTTGAAATGCTAACTGGGAGTTAACAGCCAGGAGTTTGAACAAATGTGTATAGAAGAAAACAACTGAGGTTTAAAAATTTTTACATTAAAAAGATTTTATGTTGTTTCGTTTCTTCTGTATATGAATCCATGGTAGAAATTGATATAGTTTGTCATATGATTGTAATTCCCCAACTCATAATGCCTGAGAAGATCCTCCCAACTGGGAAAAGCTGCAGATAAAAAAGTGTGTTGTTTGCCACAGTGGGTATGTTAGGATGCAGTGTGGATGCCTCTAACTTTTGAGGTCCTTCAATCAGAGAAAAACTGTCTTTCCGACCTCTTGCCACCAAAATGAAAGTGGTGTGTAAAGGAAGACAGAATACAAAGGAAAACAGCCTCCAGCTAGTGGTATCATTTATAGTGTTGGACCTGGCTACTAGCTATGCCTCTTTTGAAAAACTTGCTACTGAGCTCTTGTTGAAATTAAATGCCTGGCCCATAAAGGCCTGGTAAGTCTCAGAATGAATACCATTTTTGAGTGGACTCTATGACTGACAACGTGAAAAGCAATTAGAAACAAAACAAAATAAAACAGAATGCCTTGCTTGTAAGATGGACTTGGCGTGTTAAAGAATGGAGCTCTTATGTTCCAGTAGTTATCTTGGCTTTACACGAAAAAGTGGCAGCCATCCCTGTGGAAGGAAACTTTATCTTCCGCTCCAAACCTGAAGTAAAACTAAAGTCACTGGTTATTTGAGGGCCTTTAATTCACAGAGGTTCTGCTTAAGTCGTAGGTCTGTCTGTCTCAGGAATGCTCAGCTAAGCTGAAACCCTATAATGTATACTGTAGCTATTAGAGTATTCAGACCTGGCTGTGATTTGTACCTGGGGGTGGTCATCAGAAACATTCAAGCATTTTTATCTATAATGGGAGTTGTTTCATTAGAAATTTGTCCCAGACTTTAGCTGAAGTGATCAATGATGCTACTTTAGCCCTGAAAGACAATCAAGTTAGCTTCAACTCACTGGCTAGGTTTGTTACGGATGTGGAATTTCCCTTGACTTCCTCCTTTACAGGCTAAGATGAAGTCTGTGCAAATTATTAATATATCCTGCTGTACCTGGATTAATGCCTTCGGCAAGGTGGACAAGTCAAGCCAACTGGCTTTCTAAGGTAGACTCTGATGGTTGATAGTGTTTCTTTGGCTGGCTAGATATGAGACCCCTGAGGGGAATGGCTGAGATCAGCATGACAGTTTATCTCATCCTGCTGCTCTGAATTCTGCTAATAGGCTTGATAAGTGCTATATAGCCAAACTAAGCAAATTGGATCTATCCCCTCTTGGTGAGAGTAATTGGAGTGGCTGATATATTGCCATATAAATATAGTAAATTTTACCTAGGCCATACCATGAGAAACAAAGGGTAGAACTCTAGAAAAAAAAAATCATGTTTCTTTATGGTCAGGTCTTTTAGGAGCAAAAATTACTGGCAACATAGGTTAAGGGATATTTGAATGTAAAATATACCTTGCAAGCTGGAGACCTCCAATTTACAAGTTTATCTTTCCCAGAGCTGATTATTTATTTGCATCCCAAAGTGTTGCAAACATCTAGGGACCTTCCCCTACTCTCCCAGAAAGGATTCCTTGACAATGGCAACATAAGGAATTTCTTCTTCTCTTCTAAGAGAGGAGCTACTGTGCAATAACTCCAGTTTACGATCTGAAATTCATAATTTCAGACTTCTGTAGTGCTGACACCCTCTGTACATATAGGCTTCATTTGCTTTCATTATGTCACCCCAAGGGGCAGAATGGGGTATGAGGAACTAGTCCACTCATTGCTGCAAGAAATAATAAGTTTGATCTATGATCCAGAAATGTCATGCTTGCTTTTAGGATAAAATAAATGAGTATAGATTTTTAAAACTTTCCATTCAGTTATCCATTCCTGGACACTAAGTCATATATTGACGAGAAGCTCTGTAAGACATCATCTTAAAATGTCTGAGGTCTTAACAAAAAATCTTAGAGCACACCCTAGATTTGATTTTTTTGCCCTGAGACCTTTCTTACTTTGAGAAATTTTTACTGTCTAGAAAAGTTGTAAATGAGAAACAGCTGTATTTTCCAAGCTAGCAAGTTATTGAAAATCTTCTTGAATATGAAAGAGTTAATTCTTTATTTCATATTTCTTTTGCAATATTTTATGATTCACCACTAAGAAAAGCCAATTGCCATTTTCAGCATTCTGCCTGAAATTCTCAGTCAGATTTGCAAGTTCACTGAGCATACTTTCCATCTCCATTACTAAAGGCAACATTTTTGCAATTGTTCTATCAAAACATGAATAAGTCTCTTTCTCCAGTTTGCAATAGTAATTTACTCATTGTATTTCTGCTCTTTTTTCATCATTCAGTCCCAAAACTAATGCTATAGTTTTATGTTTTTGGCATTGCAGAATATATTTCCAGATACCAATTTTTTATTTCAGTTATCTATTGGGATATGCAAACCACCTCAACACTTAATGATTTAAAATAGCATTAATGATTTTATTTTATTTATTTTAAATTATTTATTATATCTCATAATTCAGTGGGATGAATTGACTGAGCTGAGCCTCTATTCTGTTCCACATGGTATAGACTGGAGTCACATTTCCACACTGATCCATGATGGCCTGACACCCTCCAGAGCTTCTCTCCTCAGGACCTCTCATTATTTAGTAGAGTCACTTAAGGAAGTTTCTTCCCATGATAGCAGTTAACTTCTGAGACAGTGAAAGTTGAAGTTGCCAGATTTCTTAAAGACTAATCTTATAGTACCAATTCTTTCACGTTCTTTGGGTGAAAGCAAGCCACAGAGCCAACCCAGACTGGAAGGAAGGGAAACAGATTCCACCCAGTTGATGGGAGAAGTGGTGCACATGTACAAGGATGAGAGAAATTGTTGGATTGTAGGTGGCTGAATTTAGAGACTCTATGATATTATGCAAACCATTCTTTATTTTATTCAGTTTTTTTAAAAGAAAATATTTTGAATATTGTTTGTTACTCTACCTCTAAAGTGGCTTTATGCTTTTGAATGGCTCCGTATTATTTCCTTTTGTGGGTGGTTGGTTATACCACAATTTAATTAGTTAGGCCCTCATTGATGGACATTTAGGTTGTTTCCAATTTGGGGCTATTACAAACAATGATGCAAAGAATATATTTGCAAATGCATTCATAAACAGGAGGAATTGCTGCATCAAAAGATGTAGACATTTTTTAATGTTGTTAAATGTTGTCAAATTACCCCTTCTTCCAACAATGTATGAACGCATTCTTTTCTCTATACCCTTGACAGGGCAGTGTATCACAGAAATTCTGCATTCTTTCTTGTAAAAATACTATCAAAATTTAATTTTCATCTCCCTCTTTGTGAGTGAGTTTGGACATTATCTTCATGTGCTTATGGGAAGCTTTAATTTTCTCTTTTTTGAATGACTTGTTCTTATCCTTCATTTATTTTTATATTGAGTTGTTCATCATTGTTTTTCTTAATGATTTATAGTACCTCTATTACCCTTTATATATATTTGCCTTATAAATGGTATTCAGAAAATAGCTTAAAAAAGTATTACCCACAGGTTCAGTAGCAAAGCCAACCAATAATGTTGGTTATTTCCTTAATTGGCAAATTGGCATTTAAATAAATTATTAATATTCAGAATTTTTTATTTTATAACATAAAAATATCTTTTAGATGCATTAAATAACTCTATTTTAAAATATCAAAACATTTAAGACCGTATCTAGATGTACTCATTGTAGGATGAGAAAATAAGCTTGTCACATTAGATAGAATATCTACTTCTTTTTTTGTGTGAAAATCTAGAGTTCCCAAACTTCCAGTGTTAGAGCTCAAAGAGATAACAATCCTATTCACTTTTTGAATTAGAAAGTTCAGTCAGCTAATATTTACATTTAACCATTCAGATTTTCTTGTGCTTGTTTGTAGCACATCATCAAATATTTATTAAATTCCTTAGAACTCCAATGAATATGGATATGCACTACAAAGTACTGGTCCTCAGAGAAATAAACTGTTTAGTTTAAGGGACCAATTTAGCATCCATGTAGAAAATAAACATAGATGAAGGTGAAATGTCACGATGACAGACCAGGTGCACACATTCAATTGAAGTCATAGACTCATTCTAAAAGAAAAAGATTAAATGAAATGATAAAATGGAAAAATGATTAAAAAACAAAAAGAAACTAAATTCTAAAATTCTAGGATCACCTATATTGCTGCCTGACAAATTTCTCCCAAACTTAGCAACTTAAAACAATACACATTCCTTATCTCATCTGGAAGCAGCTTTGCTGGGTGGTTTGCCTTAGCGTCTCTTGTGAAGTTGTAGTCAGAGTGTTGGCCAGGACTTTAGCCATCTCAAGGCTTGCCTGAGGCAGGGAAGTTCTCTTCCAGGCTCATTCCCATGGGATTTGGCGGGCTTCAGTTCCTCCCTGGCTGTTGTCTGGAGGCCTCGGTTCCCCGCCATATGGATCTCTCCATAAGGTATCTCACAACAGGGCAGCTTGCCTACCCTAGAGCAAGCAACACAAGAGAAAGCAAAAGTGACCTTTTACTACCTAGTATCCAAGTCACACCCCATCGCATCTGCCGTGTTCTGTCAATTAGAAGTGAGTCACCAAGCCCAGCTCACACTCAAAGAAAGAGAAGTACACAAAAGAGTAAATAATAAAAAGCATAAATATGTGGAGATTATTGGGAGCCAACTTAGAGACAAATAAATATATTCTTTAATTTTATAAATAATATCTGCAAAATCTCAGAGCAAAATCATATTAAATAATGAATTATTTGAAGTTTTCCCCCTGACATCAGGAATGGCACAATAATACCCTCACTCATCATTTCTACCCATCACTTCTACTGGAGGTTCTAACTAGTGCAATAAAGAAAAAATAAAATAAATAAAAATAAAAGACACAAGGATCGGAAAGAACAAATTAAAACTGTCATTATGTCCAGATAACACAAATAGGTCATTGAAAATAACAGTAAATGCATAAAAATCTAGAAATTAGACTTTTAAAAGATGTGTATAATCACTACACTAAAACATATGATCTATTATATTTAATAGAAATAAATTAAAGAAGACCTAAATAAATGGAGGAATATGCTATGTCCATGAATTGCAAAACTTAATGTTGTAAAGATGTCAGTTCTTTCCAGGTTGATCTATCTACTCAAAGCAATATCAACCAAAATACCAGCAGAATTGTATTCTTTAGAAATCAACAAGTTGATTCTATTATTTATATATGGAAGTACAGGTAATCTTGAAGAAGAAGAAGAATGTGACTGAAGGATTAATCTAACTCTATCAAGACTTATTCAGTGATATAAATTGGACAGTGTGGTATCTGCATTTGCATAAAGGTAAAAAAATAGATCAAGGTCCAGAATGGAGAGTCCAGAAACAAACCCGTATATATGTTTTCAGCTGATTGATTATCATGGTGGAACTGCAGTGCAGTACAGTTGTGCTGGGTCAATCACATATTGATTTGAAAACAAACAAAAACAAAGAATCCTGACCTCTACCACACAAGAATAGACATACAAAGCTGTTCATAGCCGCACTATTTTAAACAGACAAAAAATGAACAAAAATAACATAAAAACCCTTGAACATTAGAATAAATAAATACATTGTAGTATGTTAATAAAGCAGAATGTTATACTTAGCAATAAATATGAACAAAGTACAGCTACATCACAAACATATATTGAGTGAAAGTCAGAAACAAGAGTATGTACTGCATAATTCTACCTGCATAAAGTTCAAAAATAGACCAAATTTATCCATGGTGTTAGAAATAAGATTGTGGTTATCTTTAGCCAATGGGTAGAGCATGGACAGAGGCTCAATGTGGGCTTCTGAATTTCAAGTAATTTTTGTTTAGTTTTGTTTTATTTTAAAAAAATTCTAGATGCATATTATAAAACATGTTCACTCCAAACTTTTTATTGGTTTATGTTTCTATGTGAGTATTATTTTTTCACAAAATTGACAAAATAGACTTTTTTTGTAAAGGCTGGAAAAGGAAAAATTATTAAAGTAAGGAATGTAGTATGTTTTAAAGGTCCCATCTTTTGAAGCAGTCCATATTTTTGGTTTAAATTTTACATAGAAACTCATGCTGGTAACTACAATTTAAGAAAATCTAAAACATTCATGGGGTTTTAATGGTGATGTCATCAAGTAAAGTAAATAAATGAGTAATTGTGAAGTAAATGCGTCAGCATATAGCTTCGAATGAGCAAAGAAGCAATCCTGAAATAATTAAAAATGGATGACTCCCTGTCACATTCTCATGGTTCTTCCAGATTTTTTAGTATCATAAAAATCTACAGGCATTTTACAAATTGATGTCATTTATGAAGTATTTGGGTTTGAGGTTAGGTTATTATAAAATTGTCTTCAGATGGCAGGAGAACATGTTTAATTTAAGTAGAACCAAAACTAGAAAACTAAATATACAAAACAACCATCAAATCTACTTGAACATAATGGAAGGAAGTATAGTATTTGGGAATTACGGTGATCATCCTGCTTTTGTTCAGCATATGGTGGCCTCACACCATATGCTATGAGACGGTGTGAGGGTATTTGGTGGAATACACTAAAAAGGGGACACAAAACTTGAGGCAAATAGGCATTCAATGTTTGTGTCTGGTGAATATCTCTAGTTCTTAAGAGGAAGGGTGGGCGTTACATTCAAGAATGCATTTATACATGAGTTTAGGGTAGAAAATGTTATGAAAAGTAATAGTTATAGGAACAATAGCAAAGTCCATCTGAAACTAAATCTGGTGAGCGCATAAAGGCTGCTTATATTTTAAAAAACAAGAATTAGACTGGTGCCATATCTTGAGGAATGGTTTATCCCAGATGTGGTAATGTGACCCTAATATCAGAGATAGGAAGTATGTGACCAGGTTGGGATGGTGCACAGAGCTTTAGGAAGTTCATTCCTAGATGGGGGAGGATAGCCCCCTGACCAGATTCATTACTCTGCTGAGAACACAGTATTTTCTTTCACCCAAATGGAATGTTCCATCTGCAGAGATTGGTTTGTTCACTTTGTAATATTTCCAAATGGCCCTTTTAAAAAATATTTTCTATATTATGTATCAGAGTTGTCTTATTTTAATGCTGGCTTATACACATTATTGATAGTCTGCCTCCAAGTGCTTTTATGAAATTATCAGATTTTATCATATAGTATTTTTTTATTTTATAAATTTAATTAATGGGTACAAGTGCAGTTTTGTTACATAGATACATTGGGTAAAGGTGAATGCTGGGTTTTTAGTGAAACCATCACTGGAAAAGTGTACATTATACCCATTAAGTAATTTCTTATCCTGCCATTAAAAAGTGGGCAAAGGACATTGTCAGGTAGAGGGAGAAAAAAAAGAGATGGAAAGGCGGCTTGGCAGGCAAGTCAGGTTTTAATGATGAAACCTAAGAAGGGTCTTTGTCTGAAACAGACAAAAGACCCTGGCTCTTACAGGCTGAGGGGTTTTAAGGGCTTTCAGTGGGAACTCTTAAGGGGGCGGGGCTGAATTCTCGCAGACTTTTGAGAGGGGCCAGTAGTTCAGGGAGGGGTTCGTTAGCCCCAGGTCACTAGGGAGGAGGGCTTGAGGGGGTTACATTCTTGACAAAAGGAGGGGGAGTTCTTCCTGGAGCAGTTGCCAGTCTCTGTTGGCTGCACCCTGGCCTTGTAATTCAAAGTTATCTCTACAACCTCCGGAGTCCTGGAGGACCCCCATCTGACCTCCTCATCCACCCCACTCCCCTCTACAAAGTCTTTAAATTCCCATCCTGAGCAAGCCCAACAGACATGAATGTCTGTCTTTTTTTCAAAAAGGGACATACAGATGGCCAAAGAAGCATATCAAAAATGTTCGTCATCACTAATCATGAGAGGAATATAAATGAAAACCATATTGAGATATTTTCTTATACCAGTCAGAATGGCTATTATTAAAAAGTCAAAAAATGACAAACGTTGGTGGGGATTTATCATACAGTATTAATGAGTTGTTAACAATGCTCAACTAAGTGCTGATATTAAAAAAAATTGAGCACTTGAGAAAAGCTATATATTAAGGACTTTTCATATTCATAGGTATAGAATTAATAACTAGTCTATATATTGAATTAATAATTTTCATATTTACCTAGAGAATCATGTTTTTGCCAAAATTTCATAATTGATATATATGAGAATAATTTCAATTAGAAATTTAGTTTGTTGTTCAATTATATTGGCCAATGAAGCAGAACAATATTGGTTAACAATTGCTGTAAATCTGAATATTTTCTTCAATGAGCTTGACTTCAAATGCACTAGGAAAGTAAGGTGCATTCTTTATCCTATAGCCCAAGGCAAAACTGAGTTCACCTGACTAATTTGAAGATTAAATCAGTATATCTACTTACAAGCAACACTGCCAGAACATTGATGTGATAATAAATAATGTACCTTGTACTTGAAGGCCATGGAAGTTTCCTTTTGCAACATGTTACAAGTACAATTTTCTCAGTCCCCTAGGGAATGTGATGAGCAAATTGCTCAAGTGAAGGAATTGTGAGTTAAAATGGAACTAGAATAGAAGAAGTATTTCACACATTTTATCAGTGTCTTCTTTAATTTAACACCTGAGAATATTTTATGTGATCTCTGTAATCAGTAATTTTTATAAATTATAAATATCATAAAAGTAAAATCTACTCTGAAAAGTATTAACACATTGTATATTTAGAAATTGAAGCAAGGACGATAATAATAAAGTAACCTTATTGAACACCCACAGTTTATAAGGCATGGGGAAAGGGCTTCATACACGTATAATTCTCATGTGGTAGGCAGAATTCTCAGATAACCCCAAATGACTCATGTCCTTATGTAATCCCCTCCCCTTAGGTGTAAGTGGGACCTGTGAATATGACGGCTCCACTCCCATGATTGTGTTACACTTTATGTAGATGTAATTAAAGTTGATCAATAATTAAGTCAATCAGTTGACTTTGAGTTAATCAAAAGGGAGATTACCCTGGTTGGGTGTGACCCATTCCATTGAGCTCTTAAAAGAGATAAGAAGCAAAAACAAACACTGCTGGGCTAGGTAAAAGCAAGCAGTCTATGTTGTAACCCGCCTATTCGAGAAGCCTGAGGGTAAGTTCTAGGAGCTGAGAGTAAACCCCAACTGCTAGCCTAGGAGGAAGAGAGACACCCCAATCCTACAACCTCAAGAAATTTGATTCTGCCAACAACCTGAATAAGCTTGGGAAAAAAAACAGAGGTTCAGATGAAAATCACAGCCCTGGCCAACCCCTTGGTTTCAGTTTTTGAGAACCCACTACGCTATGCCTAGAGTTCTGACCCACAGAAACTGTGAGATAATATACTTGGGTTGCTCTGAGACATTGTTTGTAGTAATTTGTTACACAACAATAGAAAACTAAAACACTTCCCAGAGGCCTTGCAATGCAGTACTATTATCCTCATTTTAAGATAATGAGAAAACCGAGGCTCTAAGGGGTTAAGTGAAATAGCTGGGATTGTTACAAATCTGTTTGACACACACACATGCACACACACATGCCTTTGCTCTCTCCATAATCACATTAGAGTTTAACGAGCTCATTAAATTTTATTTCACTCATGATGTGAACTATCATGTTACTATAATCCTGAAAATTATAAGAGCACAAAGACAACAAAAAGATCCCCTATCTTTCAAAAGACAAGGCTAATCCTAGAAAGATTTTTGAAATATGAAATTATTTACATAATTTGATTTCTGATTTATTTTGATTTATTATGTTTTGCAGCTACCATTTAAAATTTCCTTGCTGTGTGCCACCATGTACATTTTTAAACCATTTTTGCATTTAATATTCATAATACTATGAGATAGCAGCTATTTCTATTTATCAAATATGGAACCTGAGACACAAATAATTTAAGTCATTTGTTCAAGGGCATATATCTGCTAAGTGGCAAAACTGCGATTTGAAACTAGGTTTTCTGATTCTAAAACTTGCACTTGCAGTTAATCATTATATTTTAAGAATTCCCTGTTCATCTTGACATTCTCTTACTTTCCCTTTTACCCTTATTTTTCATCTCCTGCATCTTTTTCTCTCTTCTTCAATTTATATTATTCAAACAGTGTAACCCTGACCTAATGCATCACACATTTATAGTACAAGTAATTATTGCATGTTACTAAGGGCTATGCACTTTGAGAAGTGCAAGGGATTTAGTAATGAATAAAATAAAGCACTGTTTTCATTAAGTTTACATCTGGGATAAGAAAAAGTTATAAAAAATAAATAAGTAAACATACACATATATATATCAGTTAATAGTAAATATTATGTAGAAAATAAAGGCAAAGAGTGTGAATAGGAAACAAAGGGAAGCTTTGCTATGTTACATACAGTGTAAAAAAAAAAACTCAATGGTAAAGTGGTATTTGTACAGAGACATGAAAAACTGAAACTCAGAGTTACAGAAAATCGTATTTCAGATAATGCTCAAACGCAAAGCAAGTAGGAGAATGCTTGCGATGTTCATGCAAATTCAAAGAAGTCAGTGTGGGTACAATTCATTGAGTAGTGGTGAGAGAAACAAACTGTGGTCAGCAGTGAGGGTCCATATAATATAGAACTTTTAGAGCATTTTAAGAATATTGACGTTTACTTTGAATGAAATATGATGCCATTGGGGAGATTTGAACACAGAGGTGATACGATTTGCTTAGATTTTTAAAGGTTTGCATTTGCTGCTGTGTTCAGCACGGTTTATAGTAAAGAGAAGAAAGAAGTGTGGGGAGTGTAAATTAGGAAGTTATTGTTTTGATCTAAAGGAGAGATGATGGTGGTTCTGGTCAAAGTGATTGATAGAAGCATTTGGGTAAGAAAGCTTCAGACTAGGGGGATATTTTAAAGGTGACATCGACAAGAGTAGGCAGATTGAATGTGGGAGAAGACAGAAAGATGAGTCTTGGATTACTCATAATTGCTTGTCCTGAGTAACTGGAAGGATGACGTGTCCCATCGCTGGGGTAGGTAAGAATGTGTAGGGAGCATATTTATATGTAGGAAATAAAAAATTATTTTGGGAACATTGCTTAAGTTAGAGATACCTAGTGGGCACCAAAATAGAGATGTCGAGTAGGCAGGTATATACACATCTGAAGTGCAAGGGAGAGGTGGATATAATATGTGAGTCATCAGCACAAAGATGATATTTAAAGCCAACGGACTAGATGGAGACTCCAAAGGTGTGAATGAAGAGCGAGGAGAGACCATCTGCTGTCTAAGTCTAGAGATGTCAGAGTGATGAAGCCAAGTCAGCAAAAAAAAATTAAGAAGGAGCAGCCATTATGGTAAGGAAACTGAAAGAAAGTAGTTTTCCAAAAGCTACATGAAAGAAACGTTTTAAGAAAAAGGAAAGGGTTAACTTTGTCAATGAATGCAGATAAATCAAGATGAGAACTAAAAATTCACCACTGGATTTAATACCATGCTGTGGCTTTGACTGGGAGGTTACTGGAGAGAAAGCTGACTGTGAGAGCTCAGTAAGAAAAGGTTGAAGAACAGTTAGAGAGAATGAGTTTAGACAACACTTTCAAAACCTCTGCTGTTAAGGGAACAGGATTATAAATTAATACCTAGGAAGAATGCAATGTGTAGCGTGGGTTTTGTAAAATTATTTTCTAGAGTAAATATCATAATATTTGAATACTGACGGAATGTCCTTCAACCACATAGACAGTGCAAGTGCAGGACAGGTAAATACTGGATTTAATCAGGGTCAGGGATTTCACAAACAAGGACATAGCTTGACAGGTTAATGTGGGATTAAATATTGCATGATATTTTGCTGATGATAGACTGTGAGTTATAGACAATAAAATTAGAATAATTTTCAGAGTTGGAAAGAGGTGATCAATAAAGTCACAAAAGAGGATGCACAAAGCCCTGTGGAGATGAGTCAGTGTTTCTTGAGCTTCTTCTTCAGACTAATAGAAACAGAAATGCAGGACGTGGTGGGATTATCCTGATGCTGACCCATGCAGTTTTTGTGGTGCTTCTATGAGTTTTGGGAAAATTCAGTAACTCTGAAGGCCCTATTTACAAATGTTGCTAACTAAATTTTGTAACAATTTAGTGATTCAACTAGACTATCTGACCTCCATGTACTATGACGTTAAGATCAAACCCTATTTTGATTCTATTTACCAACCTGCTTGGAATGAAAAGATGTGAAAATTTGCATTGACTATTTTGGTGGATTGTCTATGTGAGGAAGAACCGAAGGTTACATCAGAGTCTGAATAATGTGTTCTTTTCACCCCACACTCCTCATTTGACCACTAATCCGTCAAGAATAACAATAGCAATAATAATAACATATATGCAGTTACACAAAACACCTGGATTAAATTGTAGAACACATATTTACACCTAGACTATAGTCAAATTCATATTTATGTGACTTTTGAAGAAAATAGACTCATACAGTAAGATATCTGAATTTATAAAAGGTTAGGTTGTCCAAAGCAACCATTCCTTTACATCTTCCCGTGAGCCATGATATTGACTTTTCAAATATGATTGCTATCTTTTGACATGAAACAAGAGAATGCATTTTAATAAAAAATTGACCTGGGAATTAGAAATTCAGAACAAGCCTTAAATATGCAATGTATTTATACTGCAATCCTGAATAATACACTCAATCTCTTTCAAAAAGAATTGAGCAAAAACAGGTATCATGAGTTATATTTTTGCAAATCCCTAAAGGCATGACTCTCTCTATATACACATGAGTAAAACATTTGATATTTTAAATCTATGGCATTTCATAAATATAGTCTTATGAATTAAAAACTGAGATCTTCAGTATTTCATATGTTTATGCAATTAGAAATAGCAAAACATATTAAAGAGATCTTTTAAAATGTGCAATATATTTAGAGGCATAAATTAAGACATCCCATGACTATACATCATGTGTTTAGGAGAATTCTGTACTTCTTTTCAAATATATGGATCATTTTTACATATATATCTCATCAAACTTATTCAGCTCTCCTCATCAAGTGCTTAAGCCTTTTTGCAGCTTTCTACCATAATGATAAAACCTCAAATTCAATAGAATTATCCATTCTCAGCCAAAGAGAACTGGTCTGCAATATCACTTTCTATGATTTCTCAAGCATTGTCACCATCCTTGCCCTATGGAGCCCTTAAAAAAGAAAAAATTTTGGTTTTGAAAAATTTCAAATATGTATAAAGTAAACCACATAGTGTAATAAAACCTCATGCACCCATAACATAGTTTCGGCACCTCAATACTCTGTAATTTTTGATTCATCAGTACCTACCTACCCCAACTCCAACCTCCCCTACTTAATTATTACTATTTTACAGTCACTTTTGAGGTAAAAATCAATGTACATTGAATTTCACGTATCTAAACTGTGTAATTCTGACAAATAAATACACTCATTTAACCCAAAGTCCTAGCAAGCTATAGAACATTTCCATTACTCCAGGAAATTTGTCTTGTGGCCCTAGCTGGTCCATCCCTGTGACAGAGACAACCACTTTTTTTCACCATTAATTTAGTTTGCTGGTTCAAGAATGTAGCAGAAATTCAATCTTACAACTCCTTTGTTTCTATCTCCTTTCATACAACATAATATCTGTGATATTCTTCCATGTTGTTGCAGGTAGCAGTATTCTGTTCCATTTTACTGCTGAGTTGCATTCCATTGCATGCATATACCACACGTTGTGTAACCATTCCTTTGTTGATGGGTTGTTTGAACTTTTGGTCTACTATGAATAAAGCTCCTATGCATGAGCTTTTGATATAAAGATATTCTTATTCCTCTTGGTTTAAAATACCTACAAGTAGAATTGCTTGCTCAAATGGTAATTTATATTTATAGTGAAATATCCAAAACTTTTTTCCCAAGTGGTTTTATCATTTCATAGTTCTATCACCAATATAAAAGGTTTCTATTTGCTGTGTGTCTTAACCAACATTTTTTGTTTGTCAGTTTTTTATTTAATGGCTTTACTGAGATATAATATACATACCATAAATTCACCCATTTAAAATGTATAATTCAGGGTTTTTTAGTATATTTACACAGGTGTGGATAATAAAGAGTTTCCTCCATTTTGGATGGTTACCTTAAAGCTTTTAATCACTGCCCTTCCTTCTTCCCAAAGAAATCCCTCACCCTCCCTCCCTTAGCATTGGTTCATAGTTCAAACCATACAAATCCTGGCCCACAACCAAGACCCTCACTCAGGCCTTACCTTCTGGTCACAATAAAGACAAAGCCATTCATCTTTCTTCACTTTTGTCACCTAGACTGGTTTATGCCAGCCCTGCTCCCCCGGAGAGTCCCATAATGTGAGTAATAAACCTTTTCATACCCTCCTGCTGTGTGTGGCATCATCAGTATTGACATACAAGCCAATTTTGAATGGGAGGTTGATCCCAACATCCACAAGACAACTACAAAATATTGTGTAACCACATAGTCTAATTTTAGAACATTTTCACCACTTCAAAAAGAAATCTTATAGACTTTAGCATTCACTCCCAATTACCTTCCACATCCTTACCCTCCTTACCCCCTAGCTTTAGGCAAACATTAACCTGCTATCTGTCTACCTATTAGCCTATTTTGGACCATTCATATAAATGCAATCATGCGGTAGGTGGTCCTTTGTGATTTCTTTCACTTATAACAATATTGAATAATGCCCATTCATGTTGTGGCACTCCTTATTATTGACAAATAATATTGCGTGGTGTGGACATACCACACTGTGTTTAATCAGTCATCAATTGATGGCCATTTTGGTTTCTTCCAGTTTGGGGCTATTACGAATAATGCTATGAACATTCATGGACAAGTCTTGTGTGGAGATATGTTTTCATTTCTCTTGGGTACTATTAATGGTGAAATTATCAGGTCATATGGTAACTCTATGTTTAGATTTTGAGGGATTTCCAAACTGTTTTCCAGAGTAGTTGCACTGTTTCATGTTCCCAACAATATGAAGTGTTCTAATTTCTCCACGTCTTTGCCAACATTTGTTATTGTTTGTATTTTGTATTATAACTTTGTTCATGATCATTGTTTTATTTTTATTTGCTTCTGAGATTTTTTTGACAAAGTGTCTGTAAAACACATATTATCTGTTTATTCATATTTTTATTTCACTTATGGTAGTAGAAATTTCTAATGCATAAAAATAACTTGATCATATTAATAGATTTAATGAGGCCGCATACAGTCCATCATCCTCTGTTAGTAATTTGTAGAGCTAACAGATAGTGATAAGACATTAAAAAAATACCCTACAACAAAAATAATACTGAGATATGAATACAAATGGGTTAAAGAAAGGAATTAAGAATAATTTTTGAATCACTCTAAAAAATTTTAAAGGCAGTGATAAAAATCATGTTAAAAGTCATAATCATCACAAACACCTAAGTTCCCTTTTCAATAAATTAAGTAAGCAAAGCAATAGATGACGTCATTTTCACTTTCCAATTAGTATTGAATTCATTCTGAATTACCAGTGTCTAAATTGACAAAAGGGGAAAAAAGACAACTATGGGTATTTAACAACACACACACACACACTATATATACACACACACACAATATTATATATACAATATTAATATGTACTGTGCTAAATTACATCCATCCTATATTACAAACATACTATGTTAGGAGGATCTCTAAAAATGCAATGACACTAAATTGTAATGCACTGGGACAAAATAATTCCAGTGAATATACTTACTAGTAAGTACTATTTACTGAAGCAAAGTCCCCTATAACAGACCATCACTGATAATCCAATGCCCAATAGACCATCTCTAATATCTAAACTGCTCTCAATCAATAGCTTACAATATTTCAATATGGCCACAAATATTCATGTATTTCTAATGACAGGGTGTATGAAATTGTATTAATAAAGGATCCAGATGCCTTGTTTTACTTTTTAACCTGAATATTGTATATTATACGTACTTCCCAGACACAGTAGACAAATAAAATGCATTCAGCTTTTGTTCTTAAGCTTTAAGAACTCAAACTGTACCCATGTATAATACTTTGAGCATTTACTACACTATGAGAAATAATTAAACACTAAATTAAAATATAATGACATCGACCTCCATGGCAAGTTAGCTAAAATGTCAAAATATTTACATAGGTGAAAAAATATTTGAAAAATAACTAAATTATATTCTATTTTTAGATATCATTGGACATTAAACTTTTTTTTCCTCTCAAATGTATCTAACTTTATTCTAGGAAGTGCCTTAGAACCTGAGGTGATTTATATTTAATGACCTGACTTAAGGATCAGATCCTGAGTTTTAAGTTTAAAAGTTTAAGTTAGTTATGTTTAACACATTTATTATTATAGTTCAATGATTATTTAAGAAAAATACAGGGATAAATTATTGCCGTGAGATTGATTGTTTATCCCTTATGGCAAGAGGCATTAACACAACTTATTTGAAAAATATCCATAGAGAAATGAATACTACCACATTTATATAATTTTAAATTTAATTATATTTTTCTTTTTCTATTTTTAAATTATGTATGATATCTGTTTACCCAAGAGTAGTGATTAAATATTTTAAAATTTTATATGTGTAAATATCTGTGCTTGCTTTATATGAATGCATTTAACGCACAGTGAAAGTAGGTTTTTTTCTTTCATTTTGTCATAATGAAGTTAGGAATCAAATTTGATAGATACTACAATACAGTTCCCTTCAAAGAGTACCAAATACTCTTTGATCTAATGAGAAAGGATCAAAGTCTAAGCCTGTTTTAAAAACCCATGAAAATATTACATTCTAGTGCTTTCTTTGCATTTCTCCTTGAGTTAGTCCTTTGATGATCCATTTTATTAAAAGAAAAATAAAGGAAACTGATATAACATAGAGAATGAAACTAAGGAAACACCACATGAGTGATATTTTATTTTAGTTAGATTTATCATGACACTGAAAAACCCGCATTTTGAAGTGAAAGTCATCAGTGATCTAAGGGCATGTATTCCCTTCAGATGTCACAGTTGCTTCATTTTTGTCAGTCAGGGAATTCATTTTTTTATGGTTGAATTTTACTGCTGTTTAGATGCTTGTTTGATTTGAGAACATCTTAAATTTAAATGAACATACCAGTGCTAAAGCAGTCAGAAAAAAATTGTGTTTATTCCTAGATGGAATGGCAGAATATCATCTCAAAATGAAGACTGTAGCTTTCAGCAGCTCTCTGTCAACTCACAGAGTTACCAAAAACAAGAATGATCTCCAAATGTCTTTGCTAATGTTGTATCACACTTCCGTGTCATCGGCAAACCAAATTCTGTTAATAGATAGAATTCACTGACGTACTATTATAAAGCCTGCCCACATTGATGTAGAAAATACTTCATCCAGTTCAAGCTTTTTGTTTTGCAATCAAAACAGAATCTTGTTATCCTCCCTTAAAGAACAATATACATCTTTAATGGTACAGAACATATTACAGAGTGAAGAATAATACTCCCAACTAAAATAGAGTTAGGGAAGCTATTTGCCACATCTTATAAGATAGAGTGTTCAAATATAGATGCTTCAGTGCTATATTTAACTTATTTTTTAATAATAGAAGTAATATATATGGCTTTATTATTTGGAGAAACTAGAAGAATACAAATCTGGCCTATCCAATTTCTTAAAACAAATAAAGAAAATATGAACCACCTATGAGGTGGAGGCATTCTATGACATATTACCTTACCTTTATCTTTCCCACTTACCACTTTTTTTGTGTGTGTATGTCCAAGTACATAGTGTAGTGTTTATTATCCAAATTAGTATTAACAATGCAGGCTCCCAATTACTAAACTGCTTCTCCATGCCAACACAATGTCAGTTCATGTGTGTGTGTATGTTGGGAAGGAAACAAGAACAAGTGCCGAAATCCATAATTATTTCCCTGCTAGAACTTGGATATCATCAGACTCAATTTATGAATCTCTAGAATAATCCTGTTTTTTTTTTTTTTTTGAGTCAGTGAATTCTTAATTGTGTCCTATGAATCATCAGTTTTCCATGGAATAGTCTTCAGGCCACTGAGAGGGATTTGAGAAATATGTGGAAAGCCAACCAGTCTGGGTAGTAGGCCAGACTTCACTTTATACACAACACAATTATTTAACTCTTTCATGCATAATTGAGTTCTATATTTATATTTTAAATAAAGTTTTTTTTGTGAATGGTCTTAAATTTACTGAAAAATAGTGAAGATAGTACAATGTGTTCCCATATACATCCCACCCAGTTTTCCCTAGTCTTCACATGTTATATTAGTGTGGTGCATTTGTCAATACTGTGGTGCATTTGTCAATAGTGTGGTGTATGTGTCAGTACTGATACATTCTTATGAATTAAAGCCCATACTTTATTCATGTTTCCTTGGTTTTTATCTAATTTTTTTTTTTACTGTTATAGGGTGCCATCTAAGAGTTTCAAATTACTTTTAATAATTAGGTCTCCTTAAGTTCCTCTTGACTGTAACAGTTTCTCAGGCTTTCCTTATTTTTGATGACCTTGACTGTTCTGAGAAATATTGATCAGGTATTTTGCAGAAGTCCATCAATTTAGGTCTGTCTGATATTTTTCTCATAATTAAACTGGAGTTATGTGTTTTGGGAGAAGAAATATCACAGAGATAAAATGCCATATTCATTAACATCGTATCAAGGGTAAATAATATCAAGTTGAATGTATTCAAGTTGAGTCAAGTTGAGTCCGTGTGTGAGGTGTTTCATTGTATCATTTATTTTTCCTCCTATTTTCTTTATGCATTCTTTGGAAAAAATCACAATGAGCAGTCCACACTTAAGAAGGGTTCCACCTTCTTAATAGAGAAGTATCTACATAAATTATTTAGAATTCCATGTGGGATATTTGTCTATTCTCCCCATCTGTTTATTTATTCAAATAATTATTTATTTCCTTATGGGCTGATGGATATTTATTTATAATTTGGGTTATGAACTAATATTACTTTATTTTTGTGCTCAAATTTTTCAAGCTTTGGCCATTGGGAGTCATTTCACCTGGTTCCTGTGTCCCTTTGACATACCCACATCAGTGTGTGTGTGTGTGTTGTGTGTGTATGTACTCACTCATTTCCTGACTACAGTCATCTTGACTATTTTCTGCTCCAGCCTAGAATGATTCAGGAGTCCTAGTTTATTTTACTGGACAATGGTATTATAAAGCCCAAATCTGTACACTAGATGTCTTTTTGGTACTGAAAATCCACATTAAATTTTAATTTTAAGAAAAAAATTACTGCTGTTAATATAAAAATTAAAATATTGTTCTTGAACTTGATATGTGGCACCTCTCTTACTCTCTGTCATTGAGTCAGCTATACCCAGTTTTGTAATATCTACCCTCATTAAAGCATAACTTTTGGGCCCCAACATGAACTAACCTCTAGAATTTTTTCCATTCTCTAACCTTTTCAAATTTTCAAGTCTCCTTCTTTTAGAGCCATATTTTTGCCTAGATGTCAACAATGTTATATAAAGAAGTATTTATTGACATGCATATTTTGATAATGTATTAATATTATGTAATGGAATCCAATTAAGACACAGATTCTTATATTTTACATAAAACTAGAAATATGGGTTAAAAGGAATTAAAGCAAATTTATTTCACTAAAAACACCCAATAATTAAGAGAGTATCTTTTTTTTCCTATAGATGCCATCCAAAAGAATTAAAATAATTCTAGTATAAGGGTATAGAATTTTTTAAAAAGGAAATTTGGGAGGGAGGAGGTCCCAAATCTATTTCATGTAACTATGACTTATTATTGTTTTATATTCCTTATAAAGTCACTTTTTTAAAATAAAACTAACATTAAAATAACTTTTATGCTCTTCTTCACTTTCTACTTATTGACATGACTTTTGGGTTTACGTTACCCTGTGCTCTGAATCCCTAGGCTCTCTACAAGGCAAACACTGAATTGAAAAGGATGACATCTCTCAGTTTCAGTTCACAAGGTCTTTAAATATTATTATTTAACTTTAATCTCCAGTGGTCCCAAACCTTTCTTTATCCTTTTTTTCACATTCCCAGTTAAAAAAAAAAAGTCTCAGAACCAGGCAGAGCAAAAAACTTTCTATTTATCTCATGGCTCTAAAACAAAACAAACAAACAAACCAACCAAAAAAACACTTATTGCAGGCAGAGAACTTTTTCCATAGTCTCCTAGGAGTCCAAGAGTTTGAAGAATTTGGTCATATATTGCTCCCATACTTCACATATGAGCAGTTAAAATAACTGCTACTTAACTCGTAGCTTAAAAGATACATATGCATTATTGTTCTCCTATCTACAGATCACTTAAGCAGTTCTGTTCATCTAGACTAGGCTCAGTTGATCTTGAATGTGTTTGTTCATACGCCTGTGGTCAACTCTTAGGTTGGCCCAGGACTGGGTATTTTAATTTGGCTTCTTTTCTTCTTTTACATGTCTGACGATTGCTTGGCACTCATCTGGGACAACAGATATAATTGGACTATGCGTATTTCCTTCATCCAACAAGTTAAACCAACCTTGTTCACATAGTGTTCCCAATGAGAAAGTGGAGGTATGCAAAGTCCCTTGAAGCCTGTACTCAAAACTGCCAAAATATTGCTTCTGTCTCATTGTATTAAAGACAACCACAACTAAAAGGAATGGGAAACAGACTCCACCTTTTGATGGAAAGAACAACAGCCTTACACTGCAAATGCATGTCTGAAGGTTGGGGAATAAATGGAGAGGACTTTTACAATTAATATACCACACCATCTATACAGGGAAGCAAAAGTGTCCAGTCTCAGTGAACACTAACATTTAATTGTCAGAGAGAAGTGAAGGGACTGTCAAAGTAAATTGAAAAACATAAACCAGTAAAGTGAAGTAGAAACAGAATAATACCAGTGTCCCCAGTGAAGAGCAGCAAATGAGTTTCAAGAAGAGAGTAGTGATCAACCCTCTCAATGGTGCTGATAGTCCGGTAAGACATGACCTAAGAACTGATCATTGAATGTAGCAATATAGAAATCAATACTTGGGTAGAGTGATAGGAACAATGCCTGGCTGGAGTAAATTTAAGAAAGAATAAGAGCTGAAGAATTAAAACCTTATTATCCTAACATGATTACTAATATTATCGTTATTTTTATTCTCAAACAGGTGAGACAAGACAGGATGTAAGTTGTTATTCCAACCACCACCCACTTGAAAATAAGTGGAACTGTCCCGGGAAAATCTAAATATAATGTCTAGGTGGAACAATGGAATCATTCATTCATCTTTACAGGATGTAAGGGATCTTGTCTGGGTACATATAATGGTATGCTGAGAGTTGTATGGTGGCAGCATGCAAGTATTCTTTTCTGATTGCTTTTATTTTCTTGAAAATAAAGAGAAAGATCATTAGAAAAGAGTAAGGATACAGAGAGATATCATAAATTTAATAAAAAAGGAGACGTTGTAAAGTATGTGAGCAAATGAATGGACTAGAGAATCACATAAGAATGCCAAGCGGCACTAAGGGTTCCACTGAGGTGGATGATTGCAAATTTAACATTGCCATAATAGGCTGTCGTTGACTGTATGTATTTTTCCCCAGTCATATTCGGCTGTACAGGCACAGATTAGCCAAAGAGTTGGATTTTATTAGGGTTGGCATTTCTGCAAGTGAGTACAATGAAGTAATAAAGGAGCAAAGAAGTTTAAGGATAGCAAGGAAGTGACTATAATGAAAGACCAAGGAATCTAATACAAGTAAGGAGGGAAATGACAATTTGAGGTGGGTGGAGGCAGTCATTTGAGACATGAGCAGTGAATTATACATAGCAACGGGGTGAAAGCATTGTTAGAATACTGGGAGTGAGCTGAAAAGTTAAGAGGCGGATGTGAAAGGATGAAGTAGAATGCTTCAGGGGGTTTTGTTATTTCCAGCAACAAGGGAATGGAGTGGCTGAAGTAGGATAAAGGTCAGGTTGTTGGAGGACAGGAGGTGAAAGAATTATACATGAAGATATTAAAATAATTATCTATATGTAAATTAAAATCCCTACAGATTATGAAAGGAGTAGTGCTAGAAAATGGCAGTGAGACAGGAGCTAAAATTTTAAAGAACAAGAGTGAATCACCAGTAGAAGATGGCACCAATGGACAGTACAGATACACTTTGATGACAATAGACTTAGATTGGAAAGTATTGGGAATGTGGTATGGAGAACTACCTAGAACTGGAAATGAGAAACAAAGAGAATATGAACCACTATTCTAGCTACCATGTAGCAGGATTACAAGGGAAGCAGTATTCATAGGAGAAACAGGTTTCAAGTAAAGCAACAATTAGGGAAGACAAAGGAGATTTTGCTCATGGTGGACTGTGAATTGCAGCAGCACAATTAGAATATTTTATGGAAAGGAACGGGAGATGGAGCAGATTAGAAGTGTTTGGGAATGGAAATCTAAGGAATGAGGGATGTCCTGGGAGTCCTGGGCTTCCTGGGGTTATTGATGTAAACAAGGACAAAGGGCATAATAGGATTAGTCAAGGAATTAAATGGTGGTGAGAGCAGGAGTAACAAGAGGGGAGAGAAGGGTATTCAATATTATTCACTACATAATATTGAGTCATATTACATAGAATGGTTTATATAAAATGTAAAATTAATTAATCGTAATCACTCATCTATAACCACATAAAACAGTTTCTTATGTATCCATTCAGGAAGTTCTATGCATGTGTGAAGTACGTCAAGCTAGACAAACAGCTCTAACTCATGTTTATATAAATGCATGTCCTCAAGTATATTTATATAGGAAAAACAGTACACTGTTCATTCTCTTCTTTTATCTGAATAATTTATCTTGGGAATCTTTATTCAATAAGCATATGTAGATGTACCTTACTTTTTATAAATTATTGCATTATATACCTTTGCATTGATTTATTTATCCTTTCTTCTACTGATGAACATTTAAGCTGTTAACAGTTTTTCTGGACTTGTAGACAATGAACATGTCAATACATACTTCATTTCTCAATGTTTATGAGTGCAGTGTGCACTACGAAAACCTTGTAGCAAATCTTTTATATAAAATAATGTTTTCATTTTAAATGTTGGTACTTATTGCTAAATCCCCCCCACCAACAAAAGCTACAAACACTTGTGTCAGCAATTCCCAAGATACTGCTAGGTAATACGGATGTTATAAATTTTTAAAACTTTGTCAATTTTCTGTTTGAAGTAAACAAATGTACTGCTTTAATCTAAAGGATTTCCATGTCAAAGGTATAAAATTTGGTAATCGTACACACACATATACACAGATAATTTAAGGTAGGTTATTTGGCCAAGTGAAAATATTAGGTAGCCCAGAGATCATCCACCTAGACAGTTTCTTACATCTTTTTGTAAGGCTAGCCTTGAATTAGAGCAGGAAATATCAACCCAAACACTTGCCGTGAAGGAGAGATATGATCTATTTGCTATCTATCCCAAATATGCACAAGCCTACTAGGGAGCCAATTGAAATCTGACTTGAATGGTTGCAGTCATTTTTTCTCTTCTTTCAGGCATGTAATATTCAAACTTTTGGCATACATCAAAGAATGCTTTCCCTCTGGCAGTGTGACCAGGTCCTCAGAGGAATGCTCAGCCTGGAACCCAGCCCTGGATGTCATATCATTATAAACACAATCTCTATCTTCTCAGTTATCCTCTAGATATGTGTTGAAAACTTTAACTTCTTTTTCTCAACATGAAATGTCTTAGTGATACGTTTTAATTTTTTCCAAATAGTTAAATTTTCTTACTTACTTTCATTGATTCCTTTTATTTTATTTCATTTTGTGATATTTTGTTTTTTAACATGGGGAATTAAAATAAAGAAAAGTTTTCTGGTAAAATTATATATTTGTTTAAACAAAAAAAAGGCCAATTAAAGGAGAGAATCATAAAATAAAATTTCAAAGGCTTATAAAATAATTTCACATTTTAAAATGTTTCCATTTTAATTTAAATCATATAATTTTTTTCTACAAACAAATGATGTAAAATCAAAGATTTCTCTTTGAGATTGATTGGTTTCAGGACATGCTACCCCAAAATACGGTGCCATGACAGTTGAAAGAAATAGCAGAAGCAAGATCACTCTCACCTTCCCCTCAGCTCCTCCCCTATAGCCAGTCATAAGACCTAGCTGACCTTCACCTGAAGTAAGTAACAAGACCATCATTACGGTGCCCTCCCTATACCCTAAGAAATTTCCTCTTCTTTCAAGACACAGGAACACAGAGAAGAATCTGAACAAAGAGGCCTTGCTAAGTTCTCCTCTGTTAATTACAATTAGGTCATATCATACTTTTCCATGACTGTCTACTGTTCATCAAACCTAAGCATAAAAATACACAAGTTTCTCTGTTTCTTTGAGGTTTCATTTCTGAAGGCTCTTTTGTCACATAAAATTACATTAAGGAGATTTGTATACTTTTCTCTTGTTAATCTGTCTTTTGTTATAGGTGCCTCAGCCATGAACTCAGCAATGAGTGAGAAAAGAAATCTTTTCTCCACTATGGTATGCATACACCAATAGACAGTCCTCTTGATAATCAAGAGACCATTGCTCCCTTTAGGAAGAATTCTAGAAAGAATTCCACTAGCCACCATATTTATTTAGTAATTTTAAAAATTATTTTTATTATTATTTTTTAAAAGAGGGAAGTATTCATTGTTCCTGGAAACTCATTTAGGTGAAGTGCAGTTAAAAGAAGGCATCTTCTATTCTATGATATTCTATTTATTATGATAGGTACTTCACATTTACTACTATCAATACACAAAACAATCCTAAAAAATAGATATTAATTCCAATTTTGCAGATGATGAACTTGAAGTTGAAAATAATTAAATAACTTGATCAAGTTCACAAAATTAACATGTGTTGGAGTTGGAATTTCAACCCAGATCCATTTGACTCTCAAAAAAGCCTTCTCTCGTATTGAATGACCTTCCAAAAGATAACGTCCCCATGATGTTCTAAATGATAGATTGTTCACAATCCTAACAGTGAATTTCTGGTATAATTTACCCTGGATTGCCCCATATGTGTCCATCTTTCTATAAAACTACCTTATGGTATTTTAGAGAGGAGGGTGACTGTCATAGCAGAATTTGCCATTTCTAGGTATTAATACCATCAGAATCCCTTCAAAACCTCTCTCTCTCTCTATATATATATATGTATATATAGTATAACATATCCAGTGACTATTTTTAGTGTACAGTCCTGCAGTAATTAATGTTTGTTAATTTTAACAAACATATACAGTCATGAAACCACCATCTCAGTCAAGATATAGAATATCACCTTAACAACTCCTCCGTGACTCTTTGTACCTGACCCCTGCTTCTTGCCCTTATGCCTTGGAAGTCACTGATTTATTGATTGTCTCTAAAGAGTTTTCTCTTACAGAATGTCATTTGAACTGAGTAATATGATATCTAGCCTTTATTTCTATTAACTTGTCTTACAAATCTAAAACTCTCTTTTCTCAAACAATGTATGATTTTCCATACTTACCTCAACTTCATCCATCACTCCCAAGACCGCGCTTAAAAGGAATTTCTTCCCTTTCTTCCAACAACTCTTTCCTTCCCAATCTCAGCTTAATTTTTTCTTTAAGTAAACTCATAAACATGAACTGCATATTTCGCAGAAGAACCACAGAATCTTCAACCTAAGTGTTCAGAATGTGTAGACTTAGAGAAAAGCCTCAAAAATATCTAGGAAGAGAGAAGAGAGAGAAAAGGAGACTTACAGGGAAGGACAAAGGAAGAGGGGAGGGAAGAGATTAAGAGACAGAGAGGGAAAAAGACATGGAGAGAAGAGAATAGAATTTTTTTCTTTGTAAAACTAATTCATTACCACACATTTATAGTGTTGAAATTACAACACTGGGTGTGTCTCAGAGAAATTAACTTAAATTTCTTATCAAAGTATTGACATATTTATGTATTTGTTGTTAACAATATATAATTTTATTGAATATATCTAAGGACCCTAGGGCCATAATTCATTAAAATATATTATGTTGAATACTAAAATTCTAGTAATACCAGTAGTTATTCTGATGCATATCTTATTCCTTCTATTGAAATGTAAGCTCCTATAATGGGAGCTTTTTTGTTATTTAAAGCAATTTTGTCCATGTTGCCAGTGATGTGGAGATTTAACTTAGTGAATACCTGTTAAATAAATGGGGGGTAAGGTTACTAATCAATTATAGTATTTAGCAATAATTACTTTCTCAAAATGAGAAGCACAGTAAAAGAGGGAAAACATATTCACACAAATTAGCCTTACATATTTATGCATTAGAAATCAATTATGCTACTTCTATGCACAGGCACTGCAGAAGAAGCAGGTCCAGAGCATGTCTTGGTACTTGTAATAAGATCAATCAAGGTAAAACTCTGTTCTTATTAAAATTCTTTTGATAAGCACTGTTACAAAAGCACTCTTTAAAACATTTTTGTTATAAATTTTACTAGTGTTACAGCTTAGTGACCATGGCTAGTAACAATTTCAAAGAAGACTAGAAGAGCAAAGATGCAAATCTGAAACCTTTGAATTGTAAACGAAGATACTTAAACTGGGAGATGAGAATTAGCTGTGGTTTCTTACAATGAAGAAAACTGTATTTTTTACAAAAAAGAGCAAGTAAATTCAGGCAACTCTTGGGTATGAATGTAAATAATTGAAATATCATTTAAAAATTAAGAAACTTGGAGTGAATCATTTAGAATTTAAGCCAGCAATACAATATTAACATTGAGAAGAAGATTTTTAGGAAGTTACAGACTAGAAAAACAAAAAAGTATGAATTTAAAGGAAAGAAGATATCAGGCCCTAGAGGACCATATGCTCCTAGTTGGCTTTTTTTCATTCTAAATATATTCAGTTTTAAAAATACAGCCTCATTTTCTTTACTTAAATAAATGGAAATAAACTGTTGCTATTAGTTTCAGAGAGCTGCACATAAGCATATATGCTTAATGTTTTTAACACATGTCAAAATAATCAAGGATTTTATAAGGTTCCTTTTCTTTGGATCCACTACTCTAAAAATTCCTCCTAAGAGTAATTATGGAGTGCAATAAAGACAGATTTAAAGTAAAGACAATTATTTTACACTCTCAAACTCTAAACAATGTTATACCATTTTGCTTACTGGACATACTCTGACAACTAAAATTCAATTTTGTAAGGTTGAAGGCATGCTATCTATTTAGTGCTGTGTAACAAATTAATCTAATATTTAGCATCTTATATAAAGCAGATAATTATTATATTCCACAGTTTCTGGAGGTCAGGAATCCAGGAACAGCTTAGCTGGCTACTGCTGGCTAAGGTCTCCCATGAGGTTGCAGTGAAGGTGCTGGCTGGGACTGAAGTTATCTGAAGGCTTGACTGGAGCTGGAGGGTCGCTTTACCAGATGGCTCATTCACGTGGCTTTTGGCAGAGGCCTCAGCTCCTTGTTCAATGTTGGCTGAAAACCTCAGGGCTTTGCCAAGTGGACTTCTCCAGAGAGCAGCACACAGCATGGCTGCGGGCTTCCCCCAGAATGAATAAAACAGAAAAAGGAAGAAACTACTGTAAGTTTTCAGAAGTGACATATCATCAACTTTTTGCCACTTCCTATTAGACACACAGGCCAACTCTGATACAATGTGGGAGAAAACTGTTCAAAGGTGCAAATCATTCCCTGTCCCTTGGACGGTATCATTGGGGACCATTTTAGAGACTGGCTACCATCGATGTTTTATGTGGTTCTTAAGCCTGTTTCACCTGGGGTAGGGGGAACAACTGAAACATAAACCTGATTCAAAGACAAGGAAAAAGAAGGGAACAAGAAGTTAGACATTCTTGGCCCTGTTAAGCCTAAGGATATGAAGCAAAAGCTACTGAAGCCCATCATGCTCATGAGTATTGTAGGTCAGTGTTACTCAAGGCATGACTTGTGGGCTAGTGTTCCACTAACTCTTTGTCACTAGTCCAAAATGAGTTGCCCTAAAGAGCTGGGACTCCAACTGAGGACAGCATGCTACAAAGTTTTTACTGGTATTTCTAAGCGGGAGGATGAGGCTGGACCTGGGAATACTGGAAGAAGCTGGAAACTGAAACCTACTGCCTCTGCTAACGTGAGAAACAATTGCTGAAGTAACATTGGAAGAAATAGGAAGGCAACAGGAAGAACTGTGTCTGTTCCTTTCCCTCCTGCTGTCTAGTGTTCCTCGCACATCCCTTATCAGTAGAAACTAGCATGGAGTCAGTGGTCAAAGAAGAAACGTGGATTTAAACCCCAGCCTCACAGACCACTCCTGTGCCTAATCAGCATCCATACATATGCTCTGTACATATATGAACTTCTGTACAAAAACATTAACATTTCATACAAATAAATATATTTTTACTTTCTTCCCCAAAGATTCATTTCAACAGTCATGCTACCCAATTTTAGGTGATGTTAATTAGTCTTCTATATTGAATTCCAGTTCAATTTTAATATTTCTGAATGACTAAATTGTAAAGTTAATCTTTATGTAAAACAATAAGGGGAAATAACACACACACACACACATACTACATTTAACAAGTACGGGAGACAATATGTATAAGTGCTACAATTCTATAACTACCCAGGAATGTGTAGCATTATTTATTATTTTCACTCCATGCTGCTTTCATCCATTCCTGCTCCTTTTATTCCCAGCCACAGCCTCAGTGATTGGAATCTTCACCTGTTTAGGTGACCCAAAATTTCACTCCTTCAGTCAGTGTATTCAGTGGTCCTGTCTTTTTTGGCTGTTATTATTTTCCTTTAATTATTATTATTAGGCATGGAGGAACTAAGTCACATCCCAGAGAATCACCTGTGTCCCCAAAAAAGTTCTCCCTGTCAATATTGTATAGTAGAAACCCAATTCTCCTTGCTAATCACCATAATCAATATAATAATACTCATATTTGCCTGCAGAAACAATGGAATGAGATCTCAAAGAAGCCAATTATTAATCTAAATATTTAATTTCATAAAACCATAAATTACTCTCTTAGGAGCTAAGACCTCCAATTTATTAAATTCCAAATTTGTAAGATTAGAAAAATAAAAATTTTTAAGTGCCTCATGAGGAATAATAGTGAAAGTTGCAAACTGAGCTTTCATTCCTTGTGTCCTAGACCCGTGCATATATTCATCAGTGGTTCAAAGAAAATACCGTATTGTGTGATAGAACCTGAACCTTTCAGAAGCTTCAATTTCCTCTTCAGTAAAAAAACTCCAATCTGTGAAGTAACTTAGAAATGGAAACATAGTGAGGAGCTGTTACTCTGACAATTCAAGTTGAGTTTCTGGCTAATGGACCTTGAGTTTTTTCTATTGTGGAGATCAAAGAATGTTTTAGTAGGCTGCCTATCTGTTTTATTTTTAGGGACATCATATGCAATTAACCACTGTCAAGAGTCCCAGTAGATCAAACCGTTCTGTCACTATTGTGTGCCTGCTGCACACTATGAAAATGTGGTACTGTATGTTTATCACAGCACTACTCATAATAGCAAAGATATAGAATCAACCTAAGGGTCCATCAGCAGATGATTGGATAAAGAAAATGTGAGAGGTATATATACATATGTATATGTGTATGTGTGTGTGTTTATATATGTATGGAATACATATGGAATACTATTCAGCTATAAAAAGAATAAAATCCGTGTCTCTTGCAGCAACATGGATGGCACTTGAGGCTATATTATCTTAAGTGAAACAACTCAGAAATAGAAAGTCAAATACCGTGTGTTTTCACTTGTAAGTGGGAGCTAAATAATGTGTACACATGGACAGAGTGTGGAATAATAGTCATGGGAAAGTTGGAAGGACTGGAGGGTGATAGCGGGGTGGGAGGTGGGAAACTACTTAATGATACAGTGTATGCTGTTCAGGTAATGGTTACACTAAAAGCCCAGACTTCACCACCGCACAGCATATCCATGTAACAAAACTGCACTCGTACCTCTTAAATTTACACAAGTAATAAAAAAACAAAATGTGATACCCTGTCTATAATGCTTAAATCCTAGTACTTGAACCTCCCTGCTTTATGATCATATCATCCCTAATAAATTAAGGAAGCTATCTTAACAGCAGCATTTCCCATAGTCATACCCAGCCTACCGAGTACCGCCACAGCAGAGATTTTCACGTATTCTAGCCTCCCCTTCACTAATGTATTTATCAATGTCTTAGTGAACGGAGTGTCTTCTAGGCCCTATTAGTGATGTAATGGAGGATGGCATGCAGGTCATACATGATAAATGCACTTCAGTATTTCTTTCTTCCCAAGCCTTTGAATCTCATATAGCATTTCAATCATTGTAAATCCAAGTTTAAATCAATTAAATAAGTAAAGTGTTATAGGCAGTTTCAGGGGGTTGAGCTAACTCATTAAAACCAGAATCTATGGTAAGTGCATCTATGTCAATATACTCGCAATCTGGAAACTAAAACCACTTACTGCTGGGAGGGGAAAGAGCAATTGCTAAGGTGGTACAAAACAGGAAGAAGCAAGTGCATTATATATCCTCATGCCTCGCAGTTGCCTTCTTGAGTTTCTTTTTGGCAGAACTCAATAAGAAGTCAGTTAACCAAGGAAAAGTGCAGCTGTGGTATTTCAGTCCCTGCATCACAGAACAGGATGTAAAAAAGAGAGCATGGAAATGAGAGACAAAAGCCTAATAAATGACACAGCTCCTCAAAATAATTTTATATTACATGCTACTTCATATATTGTCAAGCTGACATTTGAAATTTAAAAATAGGCTTAAATATATTTCATTTTGTGTTACTACGATTTACAAATAGTAAACATTTTATAAGATGAAATGAGATGGGGATTCAACTATAACTGGCATACCCATGACACAATAAGATTTATAAAAATAAATTCGAACCATCTTACTGCATGTCTCACAATGAATGTGAAATGTTATCCTATGTAAATATCTTATTATAAAATTTTCAATTTTGGGAAAATATTCTAGTTGATATTTTTAAAAAATCAGGCTCAATACCTAAACTGTTAAATATGAATAAGAATACTAACATGAATAAGAGAGAGAAAGCTGGCAGTACTATGAAATTAAAGTGATTTAATTAATTAATTAAGAATGCTTCCTGATACAAATATCATACTCTAAAACACCCATTTATTTGGTTCTTGGGAGATTGTTATGTTCTGGAGCACTGAACCTCAGTAACATGTGAGATGAGCGAGGAGTTGACTTCTGTGTTAGGTCCTGTTACTGTCTCCTATAAGAGGAGGAGGCACCCCTTCCAGGCTGCATGTGACTCATAGGTCTTCCTGTAGAAGAAGTCTACCTGTTTTCCCTATTTTCAGGGTAGGAGGTGTGTCCTCTTTGGCCAGTGAAACATGAGTGGAGGTGACAGGACTACACAAGAAATTTGAGAAATATAGCATATATTTCCACTAGCTTACTTACTTTTTCCGTTGCTATGTCCAAAATAGGTGGCTGCTCTTTATCCTGGATCTCAGAAATAAGAAGACCCTTGGGAGATTTAAAGCTGACCTTTAGCCAGGAGCTGAGTCATAACTAATCAGCAGCCAATGTGCCATGTGAGTACAAAATAAATTTTTGTTATAAGGTACTGAAATTTGGGGGTTGTTTTTTTTTTGCTACTGCATAAGTTAGCAAACATTGACTAACATTCTGGTTTTGATATAGTAGGACAGTGGATATTTTGACCTCAAGAAAATTCTGAGGGAATTTCCAAAAAAAACTACATATGAAGTTAAGGATGCAGAAATGAATTCTCTCAAAACTAGTTGGCTGTACATAGCCTTTGGAAAAACTTTACATGCTCCCAGGAATATATATATTACATACATATATATATATATATTATATAAAAGTATATATAACATCTCATTTTGAAGATTATTTAACATAGTTATGGAATAACAAATTATACACCATTAACAGACTATTTAAAACTGCAGGTTTTGATGGAAATAAGAATCTCTCAACAGTGGCCACAACATTCGTGAAGCTGAGAAAGATTATGTGAGTAGGATTATATAAAAGGCAAACCTTTTTCAAACTTTTGCCCAGGAAAAATTCAAACACCTGCTACAGGAATAGCATGATTCATATGTTATTATTTCATTCTTTAATTTGAAGCTGCAATTTTAAACTATGGGGACTATTCAAAATATTTCACATGATAAGCTCCATTTCCGTTGCTCATTTGTTCTGTTAAAGTCTGGTGCTGGCCATTGGGCATAGGCATTTTCCTGTATAATATATTCAGCGGCAGTTGAAGCAGGTGCTCACTTAACCTTTGTCTATCTTTTCTGTCTTCCTCTCCTTTCACATTTTTTGTGTCTGTCTGTTTACAATATATACAGAAGTGAATCACCCTGCAGGTGCAATTTTGAAACAGCTCTAATCATTTTTTTTTTTTCAAACATACCTACTTTTTCTATTACTGCTGTTGCCACAAAACTATGACTCTAGACCATTCCTTTCAGTCGTGAAGTCACTCTCTGAGTTAGTTTTATATCTAAGAAAATAGTACAAATTATTTCGGACCAGCACAGCATTGCTAGAACAGTCCTTATAAATTAAGGCCTTATACAAAATTATATTTACTCCAGATGATAGTCTCTGAAGCTGTAACAATATTTATTTTTATCTATATTCTTATTGCTTTTTGTTATCCACGTTCCTACAACATGTACCATTTTCTAATCATATTATAGAGTTTCTGGAATGCAAAGACCATGTCTTCTTTATTTTTCACATAAACCTAATTTTAATACTTCTTTTATAGAGTATGACACATTGGAAAAATAGCCACATACTCTTCTATCTCTGTATTCATACTTCATTAAAATGAGACTTTGAAGCTCTTCCCATTAAAATGTAGAAACTCTCTCTCTATTTGTTCTGGCCTTCCTTTATAACATTTTTCTCCAATAAAATGTGGTAGAAGTGGCCTTGTGCCAGCTATGACCTAGGTCTCAAGAATCCTAGCATGCTTAAATTTTGCCACCACCTTGTGGATAAACATGGGCTAGCCTGATGGAGGATAAGAGACAGCATGAAGTAAAGGCTATGACATCTGAGGGTGTAACACCAGACACCCGTCAGCAACACCAGTCACTAACTATAGATGCATGAAAGGGTCCAGCTGAGACTCATTGAGAAGAACCACCAACAGAGTCCAACCCAAACTGTTGACTTGCAGAATTGGAAGCTAAATAAATGATTGTGGATTCAAACCACTCCCTGTTGAGGCAATTTGTTATGCAGTAAAAACTAACAGATCCACAGAACAAAAGAAGTAAAAATCCAGTGAAGCAAGAATTTACCTTCTCTCTATATAACCTGCTCATATCCTATGGCTTTTCTTTTTAAAATTCTGTTTTTGTTTCTTTGTTCTAGTCCTCTGGTACATAAAATTTGATTGATTCAGTATGTCCCACAGTTAGTAACACAATGTCATCATCCCCCATCCATGTTTGAGCTCTACCTTTTTTGTCACATCTTCTTTTCCACTAAAGATTTCAAAATCACCTTAGATATCCTGGAATTATTGGAGATACATCTCAGAAAGTATTCCTGTGTCTAGCTGACACTTTGTACCCTTTGACCAGAGACTCCTCATTCCCTCAGTTCCCACCTCAAGCCTCTGGTAACCATCTTTGTTATGGACAATTTGATGCTGGACAATTGTAAGGAAAGTCAGGGCAGTTTGTGTTGGGTTCATGCATATGAGGGGGGTGTAGATACTCCATGGGTTGCTGTGTACAAACATGAAAAAGGGCATAGGTATTTCTCGAGACAAGAAGAAGAATGCCTTTTGTATTAAAATTACACTCACATCTCTTCTTTATGTATATATACATAACATAAAATATAGCATTTTAAGTATTTTTAAATGTACAGTTAAGTGGCATTAAGTACTTTCACATTGTTGTGTAACTATCGCCACCATCCGTCTCCAAAACTTTCTCATCATCCCAATTCAAACTCTGTATCCACTAAACAGTGATTCCTCATTCTGTCCTCCTCCCCAGCCTCTGGTAATCACTATGCTACTTTCTAGCTTTATGAATTTGGCTAGTCTAGGTACCTTAAGTAAGTGAAATTGCAATATTTTCCTTTTGCTTCTGCACAATGTCTTTGAAATTCATCCATGTTGTAGCATGTATCAGAATTTCATTCCTTTTTAAAGCTGAATAATATTTCCTTACATGTATATGCCATATTGGTTTATCCATTCATTCTTCAAAGGACAACATTTGGGTTGTTTCCATGGTTTCGCTAATGTAAATAATGCAGCTATGAACACATTGGCATAAAAATATTTTTTCAAGTCCCTACTTTTAATTTTCTGGGCTGTCTCCCTAGAAGTGGAATTTATGGATCATTATTTACTCAACTTTTTAAATGTATGGTTGGATAGACATCCACACACAACTATAAAAATATTTAGAATTATACATAGATTATAAAGAAATCTGTCAAAGTTCTAAATAAGGTAAAAGAAAATTTTGTTTCAGTTTATTATGGTTGCACAATTTCACACTAAATGACATAAATTAGTCTTAAACCATTTCTTTCTTCTCATATCCCACCCCTCCCTGAACAGTTATCTGGTTATGTTTTTAGACGCTCAGTTATAGGTTGATAATACCCTCCTCCGCAGTCTGTATGCCTAGTCAGGTTATACCTTATCCAGCTCAAGAGCCCAAAACTCTCCTCATGGCTAAAGAATTCCATCTTCGTGCTGAGCAGCCAGGAACAGTGATCATATTATCCAGCACATAACTAAAATAAAATAGGAGGAAAGAAACCTTAACTGGACATGGTCTTTCATCTGTCTTATGTCTATTATATTACAAGGTAGAATCAAATATTGTCTCACAAATAGGAAGGAAATGAAAAGACTTTGTTATTTTAAAAAATAGTAGTGCAAGGCTCAGGGTATTTTTGTTTGTTTTCTGTTTTTCAAATTTTGGGTATAAATAAGGCATTCACAAATACACAGGATGATATAATTTTGAAGCAAAAAAGATGAAAAAAAACCTGTGAAAACCAATGTCACCTCTTTCAACTCATATTGAGAGAATACCTATTTTTTTTGAATCTTTATAATTTTTCCAATTTTTTGGAAAATATGACTCTTTTTGTTTTGAAGTTATGGGGTAGAAAATGAGTAGGGAAAGAACTATGAGATTCAATTATATTCCAGAGTAGCTAGTAAAATCTAAATCTTTATCGGAAGACACAGAACATAGAATGTGAAAGAAAAGAAAGAAAGAAAGAAAGCAAGCAAGCAAGCAGAGAGGGAGGGAGGAAGGAAGGGAAGAAAACAGAGAAGGAGGAAGGAGTGGGGGAGAGGGAGAGAGAGATGGAAGCTATACTTGAGCTATACTTGCTGGGGCCAACGAAATGCCTTGGGAATTAAACCAACAGGAGACTGTGGTGACGGGGTTAGCAAAGAATCCAGAGATCATGGTGAGAATTTTCAACTTTCCTTAAGAATAATGGGATGACATTGAAGAATTTTAAGAAGGGACTTTGTGAGATCAAATTTTTATTTTAAAAACACACCCTGTAATTTGGTGAAGGAACTAGAATGGACAAAAGTAGATGTAGAGAGGCCAGATAGGAGGATTTGCAGAAGCCTTTGTAGAAGATGGTGTTATCTTGGACTAAAGAGGTGGCAAAGAGGACAGAGACAAAGATTTGACCACATTTAAAAAATGAAAGAGAATAATGGAGAGTAGAATACCTGTGTGCTGGTGTGAGCAACTGATGGTGATGATACTCGCTAAGATGGTACATGGTGGAGGAAACAAGATTGAACAGGACAGACATAAAGACACTTTTACAATAAGATTAGAAAGCAGTATTGTACCATAATGAAGAACCACACCCACATGCCCTAGTTGTATTACATGAAATACTAAAATTTCCATTTTCAAAGTAGAAGAATGTAATATCTGTTTGGCTAAAAGACATAATTATAATGTATTTCAATTGGATTATTCAAACAAATGATAAGAGTTTGGGCTTTTGACTAATGCTCACTATTTCACTGTAATTTCTTGAGTACAGTAATTTTGTCTTTATCTTTTGTAAATTGTGCCCTCCAATTATCTTCTTAAGCTACAAAGAACTGCCTGTATTAAAAAAATAGAGCTGAAAATAGAAACTCTTTGTGTAATAGATGTAAATTTCTTTGGTGTTAAATGGGCTTGATATTGGAGAAACTCAGTTAATATTGGGGATAATAGCATTTTGTTTGAGGATTAGAGAAACAAATATGAGTGCGAATTTTTACACTCACTTTTAGTCTTAAACCATTTGTTGATTCAGCTTACTTGTGTTATGCTATACATTTTGACGGATCTATCCAGCACAAAATATAATGGAAGAAAATCATTGGCAAAGAAAATTCACACATAGGTAAACTTAAAAAATAATTGAATCTATAATTTATACAATATAACTTTATAAAATAACTATGAAAGTATATTTCATTAAACTATTACATAAAAATGCAATTAAAATATAAAAAGATGACAAAATAGGATAAAAGATATATTTAACATTAGACTTATATTTTATGAAAAAGAGCTATTAGTTTAATAGGTACATGTTTAAATATACCTCCCTTTTAATCTAAAAATAATACTTATTGATAAAAAGGAATTATTGATGATATATGAGAAAAACATTTTTGTCCTTAATTTGAAAATGTAAATTATTATCTACATTTTATTTATATCTAAATAAGACTCTAAGTCTTTAAGACTCTAAGACTCTAAGTCTTATAGACTCTAAAACTTTAAGTCATGCAACATTTTAATACAACAGTGTTTCTTATGCTTTAATCTTACAAATTCCAAATCAGTGAGATCACTTTCATGAAGTTTTACTTTATGCTCAGCACGGTAGAAAGGACTGAAGAAGGTTGTCAAGGGCAGACAGGATCGCTGTCTAAGGACTTTGTTGCATTTCAATGTCTTTTAATTAGACAGGTGTCATGTCCATTCTAAAGAGACCTATCAAAACACGCTGCATTTTTTTCCTGATTTTTTTCTTCTCTTCTCCGTTTGACGGAATTGACTGAAAGGAAAATTGAAAAGGGACATGTCTTGTTTTTTACTTGAGCTGCTGACAAAATAGAAAAGCAAAAAAGAAGGCAAGAGTTTGAGTGGTGGGAAAGTACCTGCATAATGCATAATATTTGCCTGGTAACGAAGCTGCATTTGCATGATAGTCCTGTCCGAAACACAGGAAAGCCTTAGTCCTGATTCCAGCTACCATTATATACATAGATTAGTGTTTATGTAGCTAAGTTTGATCATTGCTAAAACCAGTCACATTAGCTTCAGTAGAGGCTGATACAGAACAATATTTGTAGAGTCAATGTGTACGTGGTATGAGTAATGAGTGAAAATAAATGTGTGAGAATTTAATGAGAGGCTTTTGTATTTTACTTTCCTCAGAATCCTTTTCAATCCTATATCAACCTATGCCCTATAATGAGGGATTCACTATAGAGAAATAGTATGTGTATAGTATACATCTAGAAAAGACATGTTTTCTTTCTAAGAAGTAGCCGTGATAATGAGTTTGCCAATAGATTTTTCTCTTATGATAAATTTTATCAAAGTTATCATGTAATAGAGATAATCTAAGTGAACTGAATAACTAACCATCAAAATTCAAAGAAGTCAGTGATGTACACATACACACACACACACTGACACACACTCACACACAAACATACAGCTTAAGTACATATCTCACTAGCAACATGTCTTTATATAAAAAATAAATGTAGAGAGTAAACCAAGTGATGAGATAGGTGCTAACTAGGAAGGTCTTCTTTAGTGAGGTAGTCAGAGAACATCACTAAGGAAGTAAAATCTAAGCTGAAGATGAGTACTGGGGTGAATCCAGCCATGGAAAAAACATGGAGGATAGCAACCAGGGAAGAAGTATGAATGTATGTGAAGGCCCTGTCAAAGCAAAAATTTCACTAAACAAGGTTAAACAGGTAATGGAAACTTTATTCAAAGTTATTGCAATAAGGGAGAGCAAACAGAACACAATCTCAACTAAGCACCTTTGAAAGGAAGAGCTAGGGAGTTTTTAAGGGTTGGGGTTGGGAGGATTAGAGGCTGTGTTGCTAATTATCTTTACCAAAAGAAAAAGTAAATTTCTTCTTATCTTCATGACAAGAGGTAGTTTTACAACTTCCAGAAAGGCAGCCACCTAAGTTAGGCTCCTACTCTCCCACAGAAACTGGGAGATAGGGATGCTGTCTTTACTGATGCTTACATTTCAAAGGGATGACTTCCACATCCTTGGAAAAGACAGTCCTGGGTTGTAAAACTGACAAGAGGCTTTAAAAAATTATTTACATCTCAAAGGAGCAGAGAAAGAATTTTCAATTGCAAGTTTTCTAACATAAATGCTCTAAGGAAAGAGATGTCAGGGAGACAGGAAGAAGTCTATCTAAAGTTTGATCAAGTTGAGTTAAGGCTCTCTTGGTCAACCTTGAGCAAGGAACAATCTGATTTTGAAACACATCTCTGGTCCTAACAGTTCTTCTGTTCTCGCATCTGAAATCTATCAACATGTGTACATGTGCTCACTCTTTGAGTGCTTTTAAGTGTCTGCTATGTGTCATGCTCTGAGACAGGTATCAAGGATTCATAATATTTTTAAAGAAATAAACATTTCTCCAACAGTAAGTGCTATAATGTATATGTATACAAGACTTATAAATGTTTATGTTCACACATAGGGATATATGAAATGCCATCTCAGCTTAGAACAGCCAATACCATATCGAATCAAAATCTGCACAAAACCAAACTCACTATCCTTTCTCCCCATTCCCCACCTCTTAAGTAATTAATCAACAACTTATTCTAAATTCCTTATATATTTTATATTATGAATCCATAAACAATAAGTATAAAAGTCCTTTGATGATTCTACTTCATTTGTTAACATTTCATATATGCCCTACAGATGCCTTTACTACTTATTTTAATGGCATAGCTAGTATACTTGACAACGGAAATGTATTATTTTCTAACACCCACCTTTTCTATACTAAAAATTATTTTTAGTAATAATTTTAAAAGAAAACAAATGATAAAAATGGTCAGAAAGGAAACACAGTGAAAAGTTTGTCTAATTAAATCACGTATATATAATCATTTCATTTAAAAATATACAAATTAATAATAAAATTTAAATAAAGATCATAGAAATAAAATAACTCAAATTCTGTTTATTCACCTTTAAAATCACTATACCCTCTTTGCTTGTTTCAAAATTATAACTTTTCAGTACAGAAATGTCTAATACCATAGGAATTTGAAACACAAACTCTACCTGAGGCAAGCTCAAAGTATTCCAAATTCTTATGAACTGACTGTTAAAATGAACTGGTGTGGCTGAGACCACATGTACTGGCAGATACTTTTATTACTGTGATTTTTTGACAGTGTATCTACAAATACAATGTTCATTAAAGGAAAAGTAATTAAAATATGCCAATTTCAAGATTGAATATATATGAATAAAACTCATCAGTAACAATGGCAATTGTTTGGTATTTAGACCAAAAATAAGATTTTCTTTGTCAGGAAAATGGTATTTTATCACTGACATTGTTTGGAAGCAGATAAATTATTCCTCAGTTTTATTATTGTTTTCAAATTCTCTACAAACAATGTACCTCCCTCTTGCCTTTGACCAGGTCTGAACACTAACATTTGACACTCTTTATTTCTATTTCATCTGTATGGAGGCCAGGTGCTTGTACATTTAAATTAGAATTATGAAAATGATTTGTTTCAGTATCATCTGGTGATAGTTTTTCCTTTCTCAGAGGTAGTCTGAATATTAATCCAAGATTAATCTTCCTAAAATAACATCTATATTTTGTCCCTATCCAGCATTAAAAAGTAAAGATAAATCACACTGACTCCCTATTTTCTTCTACATTAAGTCTAAATAATTTTACTTCTCAATTAACTGACAGAGTCTGTTCATCTTTTGCCACCAGTCTTTTCTATAATACATAAATCCTTGCTTTGTCCACCCTAGTTCCCTGTTGTTTCTACACATGCCTTGCCAATTCCCACCTATATGGTATCCTGTTTCTCCTTACCAGAACACAGTGCTCAGTTCTGAGAAACCCTTTCCTTCCACATAAGTTTAACTCTTTTCTCCACAACATTTTCTCCACCAGTCTATAATAATCTAACTCTGCCTTGAACTACTGTAATCAACTTATATTTTATTTCTATTGTAAATTTTGTCTACTGAAAAAGCACATGCATTATAAGTATAGAATGAGACAGGGAGAATAAAAAATATTCTAAGAAATCTCATCATTTCTGAGTAAAGTTTAAAAGTTTTATAAAGGAATCATAACACCAGATAGAGTTGTCTCTGAAAATACAAGAATCTCTACACATTCAAAACAATTGCATTTATAGATTTTTATAACAATTTGGATATACAATTTAAAGGTGATATTTTTGAGAGATTTCTCACAACCTCTTAACAAAGTAAAAGTATCTACTATAGATAGCTTTAGTACAGATGTGGTCTTTATTTCTCAAAGATGTCAGTGATAATTTACTATGAATTCAATATTTGTAAGGTAACTTCTCTATTAAATCTAACACAATGAGATTAGCAGTTCAATTTTAAAATCATTCTATCTCACATAGATTTTCTAGATAAATTATAGTTGCATAGATTTCAAAATGAACTAGAGTTGAAATACATATATATGAAAAAAATTGAAGGACTTTTTCTTAGCAGGTGATAATGCTACAAGTTCTACTTTATGTCATTCCTTCACATTTAGATATATACATCTGTGTAAAATTTATTGTTAAATTCTCTGTGGCACTCAAAGCCATTATTTACATGCTTTTCAGATGGCAGCAATGTAACTATCACTTCTTGCTGGACTTCTGTTGGTTAGACAGCTCCTCTCCATGGTAATTTCATTATGTCTTAAACCTGTGTTCCAACTCCCACCGCTGCAATTACCTGTGAAATTTAGAGCAAACAGATTGTAAAGTTATGCTACCTACCAACAGCCATCCAAGGGTAATTCCCCCTTTAATTTCTGGACCTAGACCAAACTGTCTTTTCATATAATTTTTTTATAAAAGAAAAAAAAAGTGTTCTTTAAAGAATTCCTTATAGCTGGATTCTTATAGATGGGAATTCTATTGAAATAATGATAATAGTGAATATCTGGGTCTCTGATAGGCAGATCTTTGCAATTATGGAGCTCTTTTCTCCAAGTAAGTAGGATTATGTCAATCTCATTTAGTCTAAACCACTTTTCGAATTATGTTATTCTCTTTTAAGGCAAGTAAAATTTTCCAACCAATGATACCAGTTAGTTCAGAGAATTTTAAAACAAACTTTGTTATCCAGAAGACAACCCCAAAGCAGGGAGTCAGAACTCAAATGCATAAGCTCCTACCCTAGAGCTCAAAGCTTATGCACTCAGAACAAATTTTATTCATGTAGATCAAGTCGATTCCTAAAAACGCCAGTTAAACGAGGGGTTACTCTATTTAATAGTCCTCTGGCATATTACATTGGTACCCAAAAGCTTTGAAACAGCCAGTATCTTTACAAAATGCTCAAGATATTACCTGGAAGGTCACAGACTCAGGAAAAAAAAAAGATGACTGAGAAAGAATAGCTACCAGAAATCATGCTAAATCTCCACTTCACGAGGTTAGCTACCAATCCACTCTCGCTCCTTCCAGAAATCAGTGAAGCTACAAAGAAGCATATGCTGCTGTTTAGAACAAGGACTTTGTCATTTTCCTATTCTGAGTGAAGGTATTGTCAAGAATAACCGATTGTCCTTAAACAACAAAAAAAAGAGAATCACAGACTGTCCAAAATGGAAAATTCCATAGTGGCCATTTACTTCAACTTCCTTATTCTTTATCTGAGAACTTAAGAGCCAGATGAGTTAATTGACCAGAATGTTTGTTTCCTGAATCCCAGTTCAGGGCTAATGGCAGCAGTGGGAGTTGGAACACAGGTTTAAGACATAACGAAATCACCGTGGAGAGGAGCTGTCTAACCCACAGAAGTCCAGTGAGAAGTGATAGTTACATTGCTGCCATCTGAAAATTTCATCAATGATTCTCAGTCTTTTGGTGGTAGTGATCAATGGATGAATCTGGTGATGAAACTAAGTACATTTTCAGTGAGGAAATGTACACACAGCCAGTGCTTTCTATAATTTTAGAAATCTGAATTTCCTTTTCTCTTAAATGCTATGATTAGAAGTGATTTTTTTGCTGTTTTTCCAGATCTATTTATGTTTTGATTATGTGTTGCAATTTCCACGAGGCATCAAACCAAGCCAGTTCTTTTGCATCATATATGCTGTTCTTGTATAGATGCCCTTTATTGGTTTTGTTAACAACCATGTGTTAACTTGTCTAAAATTAGTGGAAATTTGTATGGGAACAGTATCAGTAGATATTGTCTGTATTTTTTTTTTGCTATTTATTTTATTTTATTTTATTTCTGAAGAAATCTGAGGTTTTTATGTTTCCATGTTTGAAATCTGGCAAGAATGTCTGTTTTATCATGTGACTAGATCATATTAATTTTTAATAATAAACAAACTAGGATGAATTCCAGCCTTGCTGTTTGTATACACCCATACATAAACACATATCAGTTCCCTAGTTATTCCTGGGGATCTTCAGCAGCATATGTGAATATGATTAGAGATCTATCAGCATGTGAATTTTGTACTGCTCCTCTTCATCTCCTTCTCAAGTTCCATGTTGCAGTGACCCCTGTCATTGAAGCTACTTGGAGAAGGCTTACGTCTGACATGCAGAAGGTGTGCATTGTTCAAAGTCCAATTGTCATGCCAAAGGTGCTTAGGGTGCCAGAATGTTGTATTCTTGTGCTCAGATGTAATAAGCATGATCTGTTCCTAATCTATACCATATATAGTGTTTTCCAACACAGCTCTACATGCATCAAGTACCTTACTGAATTACCTATCAGGTTCTGGCCTTTCTTCACACAACTTTCTTATTCTCAAGCAAACAGATATTTTAGCTTATGATTCTCTTCTCCCCTATGGCGCTTCAAGGACAATAATACACTGGACTCAATTCCATGGAGTTTCTCCATCTCTGGGATTTTACTCCTTAAATCTCGGCAACTTTAGCATCTCTAAACATCACCTCCTATATCTTTAACCCAGTATATCTCCTTTTTTAAATCTTAACATTACTTTTTAAAAATTTTTATTTCAAAGTATTATGGGAATACAAATATTTTTGGTTACATGTATCACTTTTATAATGCTTGAGTCATATTTATAAGTGTGCACATCACCCAGAGGGTGTTCATTGTACCCGTTAAGTAGTTTATCACCCGTCCCCTCCTGCCCCTCCCCCCTGCTTGATTTCTGTTGAGTTTTACTTCCTTCTGTGCACGTGTGCTCGTCGGTTAGTTCCAATTTAATAATGAGTACATGTGGTGTTTGTTTTTCCATTCCTTAGATACTTCACTTAGTATAATGGTCTCTAGTTCCATCCAAATTGTTGCAAAAAGTATTTAAGTCATCCTTCTTTGTGGATGAGTAGTATTCCATGGTGTACATATAATACATATACCACATTTTGTTAATCCACTCATGAATTGATGGGCACTTGGGTTGATTCCACATCTTTGCAATTGTGAACTGTGCCACAATAAACATTCAATTGCCAGTGTATTTTCGATAAAATGACTTCTTTTCCTTTCAGTAGATACCCAGTAGCAGGATTGCTGGATCAAATGGTAGGTCTACTTTTAGTTCTTTGAGGTACCTCCATGCTGTTTTCCATAGAGGTTGCACTAATTTGCAGTCCCACCAACAGTGTATAAGTGTTCCTTTCTCTCTGCATCCATGCCAGTGTCTATTATTTTTGGACTTTTTAATAAAAGCCATTTTAACAGGGGTAAGGTGATATCTCATTGTGGTTTTAATTTGCATGTCCCTGATGATTAGTGACATTGAGCATTTTTTTCATATGTTTATTGGCCATTTGTCTATTTTCTTTTGCAAAGCTTCTGTTCATGATTTTGCTAGTTTTTTGATGGGATTGTTCGATTTGTCCTTGCTGATTTGCTTGAGTTCTTTGTAGATTCTGGTTGTTAGTCCTTTATCAGATATATAGCTTGTGAATATTTTCTCCTATTCTGTAGCTTGTCTATTTGCTCTGTTGATTATTTCCTTGGCCTTGCAGAAGCTTTTTAATTTGATCAAGTCCCATTTATTTATTTTTATTGTTGCTTTGCTTGTCATTGGGGTCTTCTTCATAAATTCTTTGCCTAGGCCAATAGCTAGAAGAGTTTAGCAAACATTTTTATCTAGAATTCTTATGGATTCATGCCTTACATTTAAGTCCTTTATCCATCTTGAATTAATTTTTGTAAGTGGTGAGAGACATGGATCCTGTTTCATTATTCTACATGTGGCTATCCAATTTTGCCAGCACCATTTATTGAATAGGGATTCTTTTCCCCAGTGTAAATTATTGTATGTTTTTTCAAAGATCAGATGGCTGTAAGTGGATGGTTTTATATCTGGATTTCTGTTCTGTTCCATTGGTCTATGTCTCTATTCTTGTGCCAATACCATGCTGATTTAGTTACTACAGCGTTGTAGTATATTTTGAAATCTGGCAATGTGATGCCTCCTGATTTTTTCCTTTTGTTAAGATTGCTTTGGCTATTCAGGCTCTTTTCTGGTTCCACATGAAGCGTAGAATTATTTTTTCTAGATCTTTGAAATATGACATTGGTATTTTGATGAGGATTGCATTGAATCTGTAAATCACTTTGGGTATTATGGACATTTTAACAATGTTGATTCTACCAATCCATGAACATGATATGTTTTTCCATTTGTTTGTATCATCTGCAGTTTCTTTCCTCAGTGTTTTATAATTCTCTTTGTAGAGATCTTTCACCTCCTTGGTTAAGTATATTCCTAGGTATTTTATTTTCTTTGTGTTATAGCTATTGTGAATGGTATATTCTACTTTCTACCCCTCTGTGAATTGGCAAACATCCTCAGGGAAGAACAAAACATGGTGAAGATGCAGTTTTCTGCCTAGTGCCTCCCTTTACTCAGAGATTTTATTCTTTCCAGTCCTGGGTGCATTATCCCCACCCCATATGGTGCCTTTTAATAGAGGCTTGATGTATTTAGTTTAGTTTTGACAGCTATTTTCAGTAAGTATTGAGTTAGTTGTAGGCTAATCTGTCATAGTCAGAACCCGTATGTAGTCCCTATTTGTTATACATATTGTTTGCCCAACAAATTTCTTAATCTGCCTGATTTCTTATAAACTGGTAATTTTACCCCATCCGTAAATGCTTCCCAGATCAGGAAGCATTATTCTTTGGCTAAAAAGAGTATTTATCCTTGTTCTTGAGTATGATTTTTTCCCTACCAAATTACATTTAATAAAGTAATAGAATATAAGTCTCAATTCTTACTTCATTTTTTAGTAAGCCTTTCTTCTTAGCAGATATACCAGACTAAGTATTATTTAATTGCCAAAACAAAAGAAAAAATGATTTTCTATAAAATTTCAGGTGTGTTTACAATTTAGTTTCCAGGGAGTAATAAAATTGTCAAGCCCCACAAGCAAATGTGACACTTTTCTGGCAATAAATATAATTTTCAAATACTGCTCTGAATATCTGAGATATTGTCTTTCAATATAACAACTTGAGTGAAAAAAAAATTGTATTGACCACTTAACTTTTCTCAGTCTTTAACCTCATTTTCAAAAAGCTAATAGGCTGTTTTGAAAGCAGTCCCCCTTTATTTAATGTTTTATATCATTTCTTATTGAGATTTGAACTTTTGTAAATTTGGTAAAGAAAGTTGGATAATTTAATTTATTTTTTGTGTCAAATTCTTACCTACCTAATATATATAAAATAATAATCTATTTTATCCAGTATTGACCACAATTTCTAGGATGATCTTAGTATGCCTCCACATATAAATACTTTGCTGATGCATATAATAATTGCTCAGATACGTCCAGAACCATAATGACCATCTGTCTACTGATCATATTTGTCCCCTGAATTTTAAATTTTCTGGAACTTGAATACAAATAATTCTATCGGTTTGCCAAAATATCATTCATAGGAAATATGGAATTTCCCATACATGTTTATTTCAATATGAGAAAAAATATATTTGCTCAAGCTAATTTATAAAGTCAGATAAATATTACTCACATTGCACTTCTTGAGTTAGTACTTCTATGTTTCTAATCAGGGGCAACATATTTGCTCTTTCTCTGCTAACCTTTACTTCAGTGATGGATATTTTAGAACAAGTGGACAATGAAAACTTTTCTTACTTTCAATATTGATCTTCCTCTCAGGACCATAATCAGTAAAACATGGATACTAGAAAGATAAGAGAAAAAAGAATAAAGTTTTCCATTTAGTAATAACTTTCTGTGATCTAAGACATTGCAATATTTATCCATAATTTTTACAAAATTTAATTTCTTTCTTTTTAAGCAATAGGACATCAACAGTCTTACATATATTATTATATTTACTTACAAGGCTGTGTTTTTTAATGCCAATTCACATTCATTCACATTTATAGTAAAAGAAAACATGTCCTATCCTGAGTCATCTACCTATCACAATAAAATAGTATAAAAATCAAGACTGCTTTTCCTGTGTGGAAGGACAGGAGCTAAGAGAATTTGAAAAGACTAAAAAGGCAATGCCTCCTGGGCTACTGCAAGAACTTTGTTTTTTTCCAAGTTTCAAGAACTATGGCAGGGCTTTAAGCAAGTGAAAGGTATGACCTGATTTATGTTTTTAAAATGTCATTATGGGAGCTGTGTGGAGATTAGATTGTGGTGGAAGAAGAGTGCAAACGGTGAGGCCAGATAGAAAGGTTTTGCAGACAGGCAGCTGGAGATGATGTTGGCATAGAATGGAATGGTAGCACTCCATTCCATATCTGCAGAGAGGGAGAGAATATATAAATGTGATATAAATTTTATGCTTAGAGAAAATGAAAATGTCTGTTAATAGGGTATGTGTGTGGCGGGGGCAAGGAAAATTGATAGATCAAATCAGATATCCAGATTTTTAGCCTGAGCAGCTGGGGATGTGAACAGCTTGCATTCTGGATATTCAAGCTCCTTGTTCTTTGTATCATCTGGAAGGTGTCTGGGAACTTTCCAGGCATTCCCTTGGAAATACTTGCATGGAGAACCACCATTACAGATTTTCCACTTCATTAGAATAGTTACGGGATTTCACAGTGCTAAAGTATTCTTGGCTTTAGTGAGAGAACATAAGCTGCAATCAGCCTCTTTCTGAGATGGCCTGGTATAACTGCTCCATATCACACAATAAATTCTGTTCTGAATCACAGTCTTCTGCTCCCAATTTCTGAGATATTGTTGCTTTTTCCACCACCCATCAGAATTTTTTGGGGGAAAATCACTCATAAGTCTTCTCTTTTCTTAGTAGGGTTTCAAGTTTGTATTTCAAGACTCTTATGAAATTATTTGCATTTTCTATTTGTCTGCTTTTTCAAAGAGATAGAGGCATGAAGGGCAGGTTTTTAAACATACACACTGAGGCACAAATACGGAATTCAGAGACTATATATACACTTTTTGTCCAGCATTTTGATCAATTCCATTCTAGAAATATGAGTTTAGGTAGTATATCAGAATTCTCTTTGGAATTTTGTTGTTGTATATTTGTTTGTTTAATTCAACAGACTGTTCTAATTTTACACCCCAGAGATTCTATATCCTCCTTGAATAATAGTTTTCCATACAGTCTATGCTTAAACATCAAGTTTTTCAAATATAGATATGTCCAGGCTCTTTGCAGCTGTACAGAATCAGAATCGTGGGTATGTAAATCTGTAACTGTATTTTTATTAATTTTGCAAGTAACTGTTATGAACAACTTGATCTGAGAAGCATTACCTTAGGGTGATATGCCCTCCTACTTCTCTGCCATTTTAGAATCATTTTATATAATGAATGATGTCACCCATGAGACTATGTTGTAAATATGATCAGTGTGGGGAAGAAAATAAGTTGGATAACTTATCTACTGATTTAGGTAATTTGGATGCAGTCCTTCCTAACTCCACAAATTAGAAGATAATCATCCCTCTCTGTGCAGGTGACATGGTTTCATTATGAAGCATCCCTAAGTGATTGAACCTTTGACTAATTATTGTCAGGATAACAGCTTAGCAGCAGCTGAGCTAAAACAAAACCCTAATGTTTGGCAAACATTTTCTAAAGTTTCACTGGCTAATATTATAGAGCCTCACCAAGAGGTCAAATTATGTATGGCTAAATCATCAGTCACTCTTCAGGGATCAAAATAACTTTCTATTGGGGCAAAATTGGCAAATAGGTAACTTCTAACCTTAGTCTATTATCTGATAAGAATCACACTATCACACTCACATTTTCACAATTGCAAACTGGATTTTTCTACTATGAATTTAACATGGAAATATACTTTATAGAGGAAAAACCATTCATTCTTTATTTTGTATGTTGTGATACCATTGGCAATGATTTTATATTCTCTGAATACAAGGTCACAATTATGCTGTTAATTTAGATAGGAAGAAGAGTTATAATACAAGAGAATGAATGAATACATTATGTTTCCAAATAATGTGTGCTGGCTTGAATCATATGGCAGGTATTTAGTCACTATGTGATGCTAGTCAATTAATATATGCCTTTTGATCCAGTCTTCTCATCTCTAAAAGAGAATAGCAACATTTTTCTAAATGGTTATTGTGAGGATAAATTGAAGTAATCTTATAAGTGGCAAGCAGAGTTGCTGGCATATAATCAGGCTCAATCTATGATAGCTGTTAACAGTATGCTCATGCTAAAAACAAAATTGCAACAGCTACAGATCAATGATTTCTTTTCTATTCTTCTTGATGCACCCACTTATTTTCCTAATATCTTCCTTTCTCCTTTTTATACTATTCTTTACCACCACCACCTTCTAGAACTCTTACAAACATATTGCTGCAAAGCCTGACAGCTGGAAATAATAGTTCCACTTCCCTTCCTTTTTTCATTACTACTCTAATGTGGTAGTTCTATTTGACTCTGTTTATTAATGTTGACATTCTAGCCTATTGAGGTCTACCTTTTTCATGAATTTGATTTATAGTGTTCCGATAGGTTTGTGCAGCAGTCTTTATCTCTGGGAAAATGTTCTGTTTTATTTTGTAGGAGTTCTAGTTTTGACATTTGGTGACATTTTCCCTTACTGTTGACAGTTTTGGGTTGTTGTTTTTTTTCTTAGATAGTGAACCTAACTGGTGTGGTGTTTCATTTGTTTTTCCAGTCTGTTTTATGTCTATAAGCCCTACAAAGTTCTCATCTCACAATATATTCTTGTTTTGGTTTTCATTGGCATTACTTTTTGTTTGCCTTGAATTATTTAGTTGTTTACTAGGCTATGGGAAGTTGAATTATTTTCCATAAGCATCAGGCAAAAGTATTTTTACTGCTTTTTTTAAAAAAAGAAATTGTCCTCCTACAAATAATCATTATGTTATTAAAGTTATTTATTTTTGAAGCACTATAAAATAAAATTTCTTAATTCAACTAAAACCTAATTTTGTCATTATTTTGTAATTTGTTCTATGTTTATTTATATTGGGTGTTAGGCAGACAAAATTTTGTTATAGAATCTTCTTGTCTCTCAGCAAATTTTCTATTTTTATCTTGCATTTGCAGTAAATATTGCTATCCAAAATTACGGATGGAGAAAAATGGCTGCATTTTCATAGCACAAGAAATGTATTTTTATCATAGTTAAAATGAGCACAATTAAGGCAATGCTTTCTGGCTAGTGGTGGGAACTACTGACAGTAATTGGACAGAGCTTAACTAGGACTGATGTTCCACCTCACAAATATTCACACTACACCTGACAAGGCCAGAGTAACATTTCTTCCCATAGTGCCAGGGTCATAAAAAAAAATCACAGTGTGTAACATTCTTGCAAGGCCCAAAAGTTTAAAGTACTTATTTATTTCTTTATTCACAGGTCAATCGTGCCCTATTGCTGTCTCAAACTTTAAATTTTGTGTGTCTCCAGGTATTTAAGCCACAACCACCATATTTAGTTTGCTATTGGACTTGTACATTGCTAAGCTAAGGACACCTACCCCTGGCATCTGTGTGAATTCACATAAATAATTACACCCCCTCACACACACACACACACACACACGTTTTGCCATATGAATTATTTTATTGGTACTTTTTCAATGCCAATATTATCTTTTTAAGGTGGTTGACATAAATTTAATAAAACTTAGAGTCAGAATTTTCTGCTGTGATGTGGAAATAAATTATTTTTCCACATAACATATGTGTTTAAAAGATGAACAATAAGGGAAGATTCTAAACATTTTTACAGTGCACCCGATTCTCCACAGAATATATTCAAACATAAGATCCAACGTGCAAAAAAGAGATGGTGTAATTAGAGCACTGTATCAATAGCTCCTTATTTGAAGTTTCTGTCAAAGGAAAGGTTAGAGCATATTATAAAAGATGAAGAGTCATCACACCAACATTACCTAGCTACAGGCCATCTTAAAGAACTAGGAAACACTCTCCCAATCTCTCCTGAGGTGATCTGGACATTTTGGCTGAATTTGTTTCTACACAGGTAACCTTAACACGATTATTTTTGTACTTCTCCCGTGGTTTTTCATTATGTCAGTTTTCCCACTTTTTTGTTTTTGTCAATTTTTCATAAATCGTAATTTCTATATTTAAGGAAATGAATGTTAAAAGCCATTTGGGGGGCCATGCTAAACTCTCCTATCTACTACTCACAACCTTGACATCATTTTTGATATTCTCTTGACAAAGTTTTAAATCCTCAACCATTTCATTTCACCTGCCCTGAAAACTCCAATTTTGGTTGAAACCAAGCGTTATGCTTATTCAGGGTAGCTGAGTCAGGCCAGAGGTAATCACATTGCCCAGCAGAATGGCACCACTGTAAATTTCTGGTCACCAATCATAATGGCTTCTCAGTTTTGATCAGCAACATTACTGTTTCTAATTGTCCTCAATCACCATTTTAAATTTCCTTCACTTACCTTCAAGTGCCTTAGAAAATAACCTTAGATTTATTTTAAAGAGAAGAAATAAGCCATCTTGTCAAAAGGTCTGCAGTTTGGCACCATCAAATTAACAAATGTGTGCTCATCTAGACCTCTTTTCTTACTTTTTCAATGGATGAAATGACTGTTATTTTATCTACCACCAATTCCTTTGATGCTGCTTTTCTCACATCCCCTTCTTCTGCTCAGCTCCATGGTTACATGTTTTCCTTCACAGCCTCTGGATACACGTTTGTCCTTTCACACCGTACTCTTTCTTTCAATATTGTTACATGTTAAATTCTTTCCCATACCAAAAAAAAAGAAAGAAAGACCACTTTGTTGACACTCTGTTCTTCTCCAGTTCACACTCTAGCTCTCATTTATTTTAATATTTCATTTTTTATGAAGTTTTGTGTGCATTTGCTATCTCTACACCTTATTTTCAACTCACTGCTCAATTAATTTAAATCCAGTTTCTGACTCTTGTCATTTCAGTGACACTGTTCTTGCTAAGGTCACCAGGACACTTCTCTGGGACATCTCTTCTTGGAATTCTTACAAACATATCAAACAATCTTCTTAAAATTGGACTGACAATATATCCTCCCTATGCCAGTCCATTCTGTAGAGTTCCCTAATTGTGCTATCATCTACCTACCCAGTTTCTTGAGCCAGGAAACTGGATGGCATACTTGCCTCTTTCTTCTAGCCTTTCTATCTGATTAATAAAACTATAATGATTCTTCCCAGTGTGAGGTTCACAGGAAGCACTCAGTAAATGTTAAGCATTAAAATAGTAATAGCAGCAATTATCACATTTGGCATCCATTAAATATTTGTGTAAATTTAGTTTTATATGTGTTTTGTCCAAAAAGCTTCAAGTTCATTGGTGAAAAACTTCTTAAAACCTACTTCTGAGTTCCCAATTTCGATCATAACACCTTTAAAAGGATTCTCCATCCCAATTTTAATGTAGAGAAAGAATACTAAGCTGTATTTCCATCGTATGGTAGACCTCAGTCAAATCAAATGGTAGATGAATAAAAGAGATAAATATAAAATATGCATTCAAAAGGATAAGTATTTAATGAACCTCAGTATAGGAATACATTGTCATAAAATAAAATTTAAAAGTTACAAACACAGATCAGTGGATTTTACTTCTTATAAAGTTAAAATAACTATGAGGCAAAAAATAATTCTAAAGTAAATTAAAAAAATAAATCTCAAATTGTTAAACAAATAGTGTTTCCCAAAACATCTTTAATGAAAGAGCTTATCATTTGCTAGGACTACATACGTGGTACAATCTGGTAGATATCCCAACTAGGCATAATCCATACACACACTGGGATTCAGGCATTTCTTGACATATTTGGCAAATATTGGATTCCCCAATCCTATTTGCACGGTGGAAATACATTGGGGGTTTTGATGAAAGCAAAGGAAATCGTATCCATGTACACTGTGGCAAAATGAATGGGGCAATTGGAAAGCCCCTGACATCCAAGACCAGCTCATGGTGACGGGGGGAATCAGAAAAAGCTGCCTTTAGAAAAAGACTCTGTGAAAGTAGGAAAAAAGAAAAAACACTGCCTTGGTGCCAGCTGACAATGTGTGATGCAATGTGAGAAGGCCACTCATCTCACTTCTACATCAAAGACAGAATGGTTTCAGAGTAAATACTGAGTATCCAGTCAAAACAGAAGCCATGCCCAAGAAAAGTTGGATGGAAAACGGAAGCATTGCCAAGTAGATGCGGCCAATGCCTGTAAAGACTATCGGTACTAGTAGAAGCTCTAATAGTGAATAACAGCAAGTTGAGCAGAAGAAGAAAGCTTAGTATTGATATACTCAGTCATATATGAAAGAGAATCCCTCTTGATGACCATGTGGGAAACACTCCTGAGGATGTCATAAGATAACTAGAAAAATAAATAACTGAAGATTTATGGGGTTATAGCAGTTGCAGGTGAGGAAAAAAATAATCAAATTATGGTTACTGCCACTTGTATATTTTATTTGTATTAATAGCCTGAAAAGGCACAGAGAACTATCGCACACACACAGTCACACACACAAGTATACAAATATAGCATAAGAGCTCTGCATAGAAACACAGAAAAAGATCTAAAAATGAGTATAATAAATGGGTAACAGTGAATATAATAAACGGGTAATATCATAATTTTGTATGATGAAATGCTATGTCAGTTTAATTTTCATTTATATAGTTTTGACTTTTTTGTATTTTCACAAAGAATGTATATATTTATAATTTTTACAATAAAAAAGAGAATCCTTGCTATAATGCAAAACGCAAACAAAAATAAGCATATATTCATTCAGTTTTCTGAGTTTTACTTATTACTATTAAACACTATAACAGCTATCAACATTTTTATCTTTAAGTCTGATTTTTTTATGTGAGAATATATTGTATTCTCTATATTATATATAGAATATAGACATATTCTCCATATTAGTGGGCGTGTGGAAAGCAGGGCACTTAGGTATAGTGAATAATGAGAATTGATGTATTTGTTACTTATTAAAAGAAGAGGTTTGGGTCTGCTGCAGATATTTAGAGATCACAACTTTGAAAAAGGGAACATGTGAGGCTGAAGAAAAAACAATGAGACCTAAATGTTGGGATGATGTGATTTCTTTTTTCTATATAAGTCAGCATTTTCTCTCATAAACTTAGATTTCTAGTATATCCGTTTGAAAAAGGAACATCAACTTCTGGCACTAAGCTCCCTTTTCCATAAAAGGACAGGATAGAGTCTTGTCAGTTTGCCTCTGAGGCTTGATCCTGGCTAGACTCCCATATTTAAAGATGTGACTCAGGTGTGCTGAAGCTTATAAAGCATGTTCTATAGACTAATTGGAGTGTTCCTCCTAAACCAAAATAGAGCTAGTATTCATCTGTTTTAGCAAACAAATAAAATCATTTGGTGGTGGTGATGGGGGTGGGGGGTGCTCTATGCTTCTGTGTCCAGTACTACCATGTGGCAAGAAAATATGAATACAAATATTTGAATATTTTCCCAAGTACACTAAATAACTGTCTATACTGGATTTTAACAGGACTTTTTAAAAATTCAAAAACTGTGTTTTTTTTTTAAAGTTCAAGTTTTAACTAGAAATTGAACTGTTGGGGATAACCAAATAGAGAACATTAGTTTTGGTTATGAACGTTGTGAATAGAAATATCATAAAATAAATTGAAATAAATAATCTTAGCATTCAAAATGCTCCTCCATAAGACAATCGGGAGGCATGTTTCTTATCTTAGATATAAAACCTTTATTTGATAAATTAGTTTGTGACATGTTAGTTTACTGAATAAAAATGCCCTTTCTAGATTTTTTTCTTCAAAATAAATAGGTTATTCATAAACAGGCATTTTTATCATTAGATACTTCAATTGTTGAGAAGTGTTTGTTCCTCACATGAAAGTATAATTTTTATTAGTCTAAATTAGCATTCTATGGTCAGTTGTTTGATTTGGATAATTGCTTTTATTTGATTTTATTAAAGACCTTGAAATTAAACCCAATATGTGACTTTTAAGAATAAATTGTCTAACTAATGAAAGTTCACAGATGAATTTGAAGGTATCAAATAGAATACCAATATAAGTATATTTTTTTCACTAGGACTTTGAGATTGAAGGCTAAATAAACAAATAAAAAAATCAAAGAGGATAGAATTATCTGCGATTTAAGTGATTCTAAGAAAATAAAGGACGTGTTCCTGTGATATAATTGTACTTAATGAATTTTTTTGTCTACCTATTGAACATTATATTGGACTCAATATGATTCTTAACCCATGGTCTACTACGGAATTTACTCTTTACCTAATCATTGGATCCTAGATACTCTTGGTCCTAACTGTATCAATTTTATCTTCCATATTCTGAGTGCTTTATTACTGGGACTAGTTCCTTATAGATCCATGTATTGCAGTAGCAGCAGTTGGAGGTATGAGCATGTCAGCTAATGCCTTTTCTAAATTCCTTTTGTGGATGTCCTTGCCTGTAGCTGAGGAGGTGGTGATGAGGACGGAGACAGGAGTAACTGTTTCAGGAAGTTTTGGTTTTGCCAGTTCCCTAATAATAGGGATCAATTTTCTTCCATGTTTTAGTAGCGTGGATTAAAGTGTATCTCAAAGGACAAAATATTGCCTTGTCTGAATTTTAATGTTTCTCTCTTTCACACTCTCTAAATGTGTATTACATCTACCCTGTGTATAGATTCTGAAATATATTATTCACTTGTTCCAATTTTAACTTCTATGAATAACATTGAATTTCCTAAATCCTACCTGAGTGAGAGAACCACTTTCCTTATATTTTCATGTAACATTCTACATAAAAACATATTATAGAATTGTGATATTACATTAAAATTATTTATTTTTCCTCTTTGAATATAAGCTTCTCAAGAGGAGAATTTAAGTTTAATTATCTTTATAGTCACATTACTTATCAGAGTTTGTTACCTAGTTGTAGAGAAATAAATACTAAACTGAATTTGCATGTTAATTTTTCAGAGATTTTGTTGAAGCACAAATCATAATTAAAAAATGAATAATGCAGTTAAGATAATGTCAACACAATTACACTTTTTCACACTTTCTAATTATGCTTTATTTTGGTATATTTTGATATAATAGTGGAGTTACTAGTCTCTTTTTAGACATTTTTATTGATACACAATATTTATACATATTTATGGAGTACATGTGATATTTTGATACGTGCATACATTATCTAATGATCAAATTAGAATATTTAGAGTATGCATCACCTCAAACATTTATCATTTCTTTTCATTGGAAACATTTCTAATCTTCTCTTCTAGCTATTTTGAAATATATAATATATTGTTAACTATAGTCACCCTACAATGCTATAGAACATTACAACTTATTCCTTCTGTCTAACTCTATGTACCTATTAACCAACCTCTCTTCATTCCCCTATCCCATAACACACCCTTCCCTGCCTCTGGTAACTATCCTTCTACTCTCTATCTGCAGGGGATCCACTTTTTTAGTTCCCACATTTGAGTGAGAACATGTGACAAATGTCTTCCTGTACTTGGCTAATTTCACTTAACATAATGACTTCCAGTTCCATCCATGTTGCTGCAAATGATAGCATTTCATTCTCTTTTGTGGCCAAATAGCATTCCATTGTGTATATACATCATATTTTGTTTTATCCATTCATCCACTGATGGACACCTATGTTGATTCCGTATCTTAGCTATTGTGCATAGTGCTGCAATAAACATAGGGGTGCAGGTATCCGTTTGGTGTATTGATTTTCTTTCTTTTGCATAAATACCCAGTAGTTAGATTGCTGGATCATATGGTAGTTCTATTTTTAGCTTTTCAAGAAACCTCCATACTGTTTTCCATAATGGTTGTACTAATTTATATTCCTACCAACATATAAGAGTTCCATTTGCTCTGCCTCCTCACTTGTATTTGTTATTTTTTTACCTTTCTGAAAATTGCCATTTTAACCGGTTTAAGATGATATCTCATTGTGATTTTGATTTGCATTTCCCTGACGATTAGTGATGTTGAGCATTTTTTTCCATATACCTGTTGGCCATTTGTATGTCTTCTTTTGAGAAATGTCTATTCATATCCTTTGCTCATTCTTTTTAGAAATCTGTCTCTGCGCATGTAGCCAAAAACAGCAATATTCATCATCTGCCTTTTCTACAGTGTACATATGTGAAATAGGGCTTTTGATTTAAGCTGTAACTTCTACAATATGTAGTTTTATGTTAATCCATATAATATAAACCCAAAGCTCACACTGCCTTTGAAGCTATTGAATTTGAAATCAATGAATATCCTTTAATTGGATCAGCATGATGTAAATGAGAGTATTAGTTACACTAAGGTTGTTAAATAACAATCCATGTTCTAATTTAAAGAAAGTTGTAATAGAATAGTTTACTTCAAAACCAACCTCAAACTTAAAATAATTTGCATTACAAAAATAATTTACTTATCTTTCCTTTATGATTGGTTTTAGACAAATTAGTACATTACTAGCATTAAGTAATGTTTCTAATAACCTAGTCACTATCATAATAACTCATTTTCTTCTTTTCTTTACATCAACCCAAATTTTATTAAGATTTACTATCTTTGAGGCACCTTACTTATTCTCCCTGTGTCTTTTTCTCATCATCCCTCTCTTTGTCGTTTATACTCTTAGAACTGCCTCTAATACTGGCTTGTAAGTATTATTAAATTTTCATACAATTTACTTTTTCCCAGAGAAGTCCTTATCATCTCAGTATCATGACTTTGTGAAAATGTAAGTCTGAATGTTTTATCAGAGTCCTTCTAAGTTTTTTTTTTTTTTCAGTACTCAAGGAGCCAACAACATTCACTCACTACTTATAGCATATGAAATCTCCCAATTTCCAATGTTTCATTATATGTTTGATCCATCAAAGTCTGAAGGGTCCTCTTTCCTTCTGTCAGTATAGTAATACTAATGTAAAATCTTATAGTATTAGGAATTAAAGGAATGTCTGAAATCAAAGTAATGAACTTTTGATGTTTTATTTTCAATCTGCTTACTTGGACTTGGAAGAATTTAAAAGGCATCTCTTCATTAGGAAGTCAAGTACTCACTTTATGTTCTTTGAACCCTTTGTTAAAAACTTTTTTTTTTCCATTCCAATGCTTCTAATTTTTTGAAAATATCTTTTTTAAAAAAAGCACCTTAATTTGGCTTTCAATCCGTTATTTATATTTATTAATTCAATCATGTACAGATCCTTTTATTTAGAAGAGTAATTTTCAATCTTTAATGTGGTTAAGAACACAAGGATAGCTTACTTGAAAAGCAAGATATAGGCCCCTTTCCAAAAGATGTTAATTTATGGGATGGGACTAAGATATTCACACATTTTAGCATCCCAGGTGACCCTGATGCGAGTGGTTTGTGAACTCTATTTTAGACACTTAATTTTTGTCACCTTAACTTCATTTTTAATATGGTAGTTGTGGAGAGAACTTGTCCAAGTCTCATAACTAGGATTTGAATCTAAAACACACATACACACAAATGCACACACAGCTTATTACTGAAAAGCTATAAAATAAATATTGAAGGAGGAATGGTTATCCAGAGCAAGTTAGCAGGAACAGAAATGGCAAAGGGACAGACATAATAAGACACTTTGATTAAAATAAGTAACTTATTCTTCCCATAATTACTCTGACATAATTTATTGCATTTTTTTCTATTTGCTAAAAAGCCAAGAATAATATTTGCTAGCCTATTATATAGATACATATACACACTATATGTATGTATTTGTGTACAGATATATATATGTGTATGTATGTATTTACCTTGTGGAAGTTTATACATTGAAATTTTGTCATTTACAGTTAATCCTATTAAAAATTTTGCTTTTGGTGTAAAAGATTACAAGAGTACAAAACTTTAAATGATAATTGGATTCTCATGTAGATTTCCTAAGAGATACTATAAAGTGTAGAAAAAAATTGTCCAAGTTTAAGCCTTTACATTGTTTTTAAATTACTTAAAAATGTATTGGGCTTATGTAATTAGGAAATATTTTTATATTTCAAATTTTGAGCGTGTTTTAAGAAATGACTAAAGTTTATTCACTTCGCCAATTGGTTACCTTTGTATTTAGGTTTTTATTTCTTATAGAATACCATGTATCTGCACCACCTATTTGAATTGCCTAAATTTTACTGCCCAGGATTGTTAATTATGTTGCTGGAAAGCCATTAAGCTGTTGGGTTTTAATAAGACATATAATCAAGAACTCATATGTTCCCCCAAAAAATGACTACTCCAGTTTTTCCCTCAAAAAATGACCCCAGTTATAGAAGACACCATATTTAAATAAAATTGCATAGTTTTTGTATAAGCATTTGCAGAAGTATGAACTAAGCAATTGATAATTTCAATTTTTTAAACCTATGCTTATTAGAAATTATTATTATTAGAAATATATATACACTAGCATGAAATAGAAATTAAAAATTAAAACATGACATGTCTATTATTGCGTTAATAAGTCAGCTATAAAACAGTGCAATATAAACAATGTGTTCATTATGTAATAATAAGAATATAAACCTTCTATCACTTGGATTATCCTCTAAATTAAACAAATACAGCTTCAAGGTTATTCTGTATTTTCTAATATATACAGAAAATTCCCAACCAAATTTAAAATTCAGATTCTCCAATTTGTTACTAAATGTAGCACGTTGTCTGGTTCTCTTTGCATAGAAAATCATAAACATAGCTTACATTGTCTATAAAAAATTTATGCACCTTACCCCCTAAGAACTAGAGATGTTTCTCAAAGTGAGAAAGTGATGTTTCTTCAAAGATGCTATTTAGTAGCATGAATCATATAAAATTAGAAATTGAAAAAGAATTGCTGGCATTTGCAAACCCTTGTGTATTAAACAAAGATAGTGAATGCCATTGGTGTTTTCAATAGCTTCCTTATTCTTTTTTCCTTGCTAATTTATTATACATAGAAAAAGAAGATGAAAAGACAGCTGCATAAAAATTAGCTGCATTTTGTTAAAGCAAATGTAAACTTGAATATAGGATTTCATTTTCAAGATCATCTTCTTTGATTTTGTTTTTGAAAATGCTTCTTAATAAGCTTTATGGTGACCATTTTATGCTGATTAAATACTATAATCCTCTTATTTGTGCAGATTTGTGCAGGTCCCCTGTGCTCCTCACTTGTATTAAACATAAGATCTAATGAAGCTCATGCAGTGTTTCTGGGTAATTATTACTTACAGTCTGAAGTGAATTTCAGTTCCAAGCCATTTACATTTATGTGCTGAAACTAAATGATTAATGTGGATTTTTACACATTTTTAGATTTAATTTTTCAGAGTAATGAAACTATAAATTCCATGCTCTCGGAATCTTCTTATCTCTTATTTAATTCAGTATGTAATTGAGAATAAGCTTTTAATATAGACCAGGGGACTGTCCAAATTTAAATTTATTAGCCATGGAGTAACACTGATATATTTAAAACAAAATATCTGAATGACCTTTAAAGCAAAAATAAATTTTAAAAAATTTGGAAATTCACAACATTAATTTACTTTCTCAAAATAGTTTATATTTTTATCCATTTGGAGTGCTTTATATAACTATTTAAATCTAAGAGATTCTTCTCAGAAAAACAGATTTATTTAATGCCTATCAGTTACCTTACAAATAAAGTTAAAAAATTGCAGTACTACTTGTAATAGTTAAAATATGGAATCAACCTAAGTGGCCCTTGACAAATGAATGGAGAAAGCATATTTGGTTAATATACACAATGGAATACTATTCAGCCATAAAAAAGAAGAAAATACTGTCATTTGCAGCAACATGGATGAAATCGGAGGTCATTATGTTAAATGAAATAAGGCAGGCACAGAAAGACAAATATTGTATATTCTCACTCGCATGTGGGAGCCGAAAAAGTTGATCTCTTGGAGGTAGAGAGTAGAAAGATGGTGACCAGAAGCTGGGAAAGGTTGAGGGGAATGATGAAGAGAGGTTGGTTAATGGGTACAAACATAGAGTTAGATAGAAGGAATAAGTTCTAGTGTTTGATAGAACAGTAGGGTGACTATAGTTAACAATAATTTAATGTATATTTTTAAGTAGCTAGAAGAGAAGACTTGAAATGTTCCTAACACAGAGAAATGATAAATATTTGAGGTGTGGGATATGGTAAAATTTGATCATTACACATTGCATGCATTTATCATATGTGCCCCATGAATCTGTACATGCATTACATATCAATAAAAAAAATTCTACACTTTTCACTCAGTCAGCTATAGAGAAATGTAGGATTCTTGACCTTAATGAGAATGGTCACACTGAACTAATTCTTTTGATAAAATTAGAAAAACCATAGATATATTTCAAACCTTCCTTAAACTTCTAATTCTTATCAAACTGATAAAGCATTTATAATTAAATTATCAAGTAATTATTTTTATTATACTTAATATGTTAATTATCAATAAAACCAATACAATTTTACTAAGCATTATACTAGCAATAATACAACCAATCAAGCATAGGAAATAGCTTTCATTTTTTAAAAATAGATTTTATTTTTTAAGAAATTTTAGGTTCATGGCAAAATTGAGTTGAGTGGAAAGTACAGAGAGATCCCATATACCCACTGCCCCTACACATACACAGCCTCTCCCACTATCAACATCTCCCACATGATTAATTCATTTGTTATAATCTATGAAAATACATTGGCACATCATTATCACCTTTAAGTTTGTAGTTTACATTAAGGATCACACTTGGTATTATATATTCTATGGGTTTTGACAAATGTATAATGACTGGCACCCCCCATTATTATATTATTGTAATGTAGTTTCACTGCCCTAAAAATCTCCTGTGCTCTGCTTATTCATTCCTCCCTCACCCCTACCCCTGGCAACCACTGATCTTTTTACTGTCTCCTTAGATCTGCCTTTTCCAGAATGTCATATACCAGGAATCATACAAAACATAGCCTTTTCAGACTGGATTCTTTCACATCATAATATGCATTTAAGTTTCCTCCATGTCTTTTCATGGACTGATTGCTCATTTCTTTTTAGTGCTGAATAATATTCCATTGTCTGGATGTATTGCAGTTTATTTATTTATTCACCTACTGAAGAACATCTTGGTTGCTTCCAAGTTCTGACAATTATGAATATGGCTACTATAAACATCTGTGTGTAGGTTTTGTGTGTGTGTGTGTACCTAAATTTTCAACTCATTTCAGTAAATACCAAGGAGCACGTTAGAGAAACTAAACTGCCAAACTATTTCAGAGTCGCTCTACTATTTTATATTCTCACCAGCAATGAATGACAGTTACTATTTTTCCACATCATTACCAGCAGTTAGTGTTGTTAGTGTCCCGGATTTTGGCCACTCCAACAAGTATATGGTGGTATCTTATTGTTGATTTAATTTGAAATTTCCTAATGACATAGGATGTTGAGCACATTTTCATATGTTTATTTGCCATCTGGGTACCTTTTTGGTGAGATATTTGTTTAGTTCTTTATCTTATTTTTTAATTGGGTTGTTTATGTTCTTATTGTTGAATTTTAAGAGTTCTTTGTACATTTTGGATAATAGTCCTTTATCAGATATATCTTTGGCAAGCATTTTTTTCTAGTCTGTGTTTTGTCTTCTCATTCTCTTGAGCTTTCACTGATTAATATTAAAATTATTAATTCTTTATAGTGTCTAAAGTATGACATTTATTCTTCTAAAGTTTTAAATGTAAGGTTTCCTTGGTATTAGTATAGCTCCTATTTCTAAAAACATATATGGAAAGAAATATATATTTTGGAATTGAACTTCCTAATATTTCATTTTCTTTATCATGTATACGTGTGCACTCTCTGTCTACATGCACTCACATACACTTATCTTTCTGTTGAGGATAAGTTATTTATAGCATGGCCCTTTAGCTCTAAATAATTCAGTGAGCATTTCCTAAGAATACAGATATTCTTTTACATAACCACAGTGCAGTTACCGGTCTCAGTAACTGTAATATTGATATGTCATTTTTATCAAATGACTCTTCACATTCCAATTTTGTCAATTAAAAAAAATAATGTCCTTTATGACATTATTTTTTCTTCAGTATGGGATCCAGTCTAGGATCAGGTACTGTACCTAAGTCAGAAAGTTAGTATCGTTAAGTATATTTCCTAGAACATACTTATATTAGTGCTTTGGGCTCCCTTCACTTTGTTTTTTTCCATTTTGTTTTAATTATGCTTTTTATTTTGAGTGATTTTAGATTCACAGGCAATTGCGAGAAATGATATAAAGAGGTCCTTTTACTCAGTTCAGTTTCCCCGATTGTAACATCTTGCACACCCATAGCCGGAAATGATAATGGGTACATTGACATTGTATGCAGTCAAAAGGTAATAATAAGCTATATAATTATATTTATATAACATCCTTGAAGTAACAAAATCATAGAAATGGAGAACAGATTACTGGTTTCCAGGAGCTAAGGAAGAGGCATGGGGAGGAAGAAGGTGAGTGTTGCTATAAAAGGATAACAAAGGGGATTCTTGTGGCAATGGAACAAAAAAGGTGCTTTTAGAAGATCAATAAGTTTCTCCAAAGAAACTTTTGGTAGGTCTGTTACCCTCAAACACCACAAACCTCCAGAAGGTTCTCTAAGGGCAGAAGAGGTTTTTTGCACACAAAATTGGAGATTGGTCAGATTTACCCACGTTTCTATGTCCTCTAGTTCTTGAAAGCAAATAACCCACACTGGGTTAAATGAATATGACTTAAAGTTTGCAAGTTACTATGGTAGTAAGAAAGTGTAAATAGATAATAACTCTTTCACACTTAAAAAAATCCTACCTTTCCTTTAGAGGAGGTAGTAAACTTTCAGAAAGAGTTACACATGGAAGTTGATATTACTGACTACTTATTTTTCTCCCTGATATACTAAATTATGGCTTTGTTCATGGACTTCATATAGTTATTACTGTATATTAAGGGTGATCTAATCACTTATGCATACACCTCATGAGAATAAGTACTCATGTTAAACCACTCTGACATCCCACCAGAAAATGTTCAAAAGTGGTGAAGTCAAGTAAAGGTTCTTGTTGATAAAATTAAATTCCTTTCCTGATTTCCCTTTCCTTATGGAATCTACTCACCTAATCCTGAAGATGAGAAACCATAATAATTAAATAGTTTTTCCCTTCTGTGTGTAAAAAGACTTTAAATACCACTGTGTCTTATTTTTAATTCATTTCTACCTTTAGTTTATGAGAAAAATTCTTATCATAAATACTGATATCCACAATCATCATTAATAACATAATAAATTGGAGTGGCAATAAATTACTCTGTCATTAGTAAAAACCCAGGAACCAAATGGTATATGTTCAAATCTTGGTTCTTTTAAATAGTCCCTGTTTCACATTCAGCAAGTTGTTTAAGCTCTTTGTGGCTCAGGTTTTTCATTGGCAAAAACAGAAAATAATTTTGCCATCTCGGAGGATTTTTGTGGGGAAGGATTAATGTTATTAATGACAAAATGCCGTTAGAACATAACTACTGCTCCAAAATTATTATACATTTTAAAATCAGAAATATAGCTGACTTTAATGCACTATAAGTTAAATGATAATCTACTTTAAACATTCATGGAGACTCATAACATAACTTAATGTCTAAATAACGTAAAGCTTATTTAAAATTAAGACAGTAACATTATTACGATTATCACCTTCACAAAACTTTTAAAATAAATAATTGAGATAGTTAGGAAGTCTTCAAATACTTAAAAAGAGTTTAGACATCTCTATTTAGCTAATGAAACACTCAAGGTTTGATCTTGAAATTTTGTTCGAAGTTTCAGAGTTAATGACCGTATTCTCTAATTCTTTGCAAAATAGCCATCAGTGTTTTCATTCAGAGATTCTTAAAGATATTATTATTGCTGATAGGTTATGTACCATTAAAAAGGACACATTTCTTCAGGCTTTATGATATATTGAACTAAGTTGCATTAATATAATAGAATTACATTTGATAATTATGAAAATCTCTTTTTATTTTTCCCCAAAATTATACTTTAACTAAAATTCTACTCTTACTCTCAGGCTTTGGAAGATACAATTCTTCAAAGACCATTTCATACAGTATGTAACTGGAAGAATTATGAGAAAAAAATGACCATATATGGATAATCATAAAAAGTATGCAATATATATCGTTTTCCCTGTATAAACAATATATTAAATGGAATGCCAAGATATAAAAATATACTATGTATGTAATAAGGTGGATAAAATTTTATTTACCGGATTTTATCCTTGAACGAGGACTGTATTTTTATGGAAGAGCTACTATGATAAACTACCTACAAAGGAGACTGAGACCACACATTACATGCTGAAAGACAGAAATCTGCTTCCTAAATTATAAGTCCAGGTGCTCATACTTCCTAAACTTGTAAGACAAGAAAAATTATTCTTTGGTTTCTGAAATAAAGAAATGGAGAGTGAAGGAAAGGGGATGAGAGAGAAAGGAAAAAAGTTCCTAAACAGTGTGAGGTTGGAAATTAGATATCTCTACACCACAATGTCACAATACCAGGTGATCCCTTATAGCAACACAAAATGGACTAAGACAGCCACTAAATGAGGTTAAAACCTGACAACTCTCAAAATATGCTAAAGAAAAGTAGAATGAGAGTCATTAATTAGAGAAATGAAAATTAAAATCACAATTAAGTATCACAATATATGTATTTCAATGTATAAAAATTAAAAATACTGATTATATCAAGTGTTAGCAAACATGTGGAGCAACTTGAACTCTCATACACTGTTGGTACAAATATTTTGGAAAAGTGACTTTTTTAAACCCAAACTTTTAGCTTCTGTCTTTTGCTATGAAAATTTCATCTATTTTTCTGTTTAATTTTTTAATATTTCCATCTCTTTAAACTGCTTTAATCTTTATTATTTGATTATCTTTTAGTTTATTGCATTTTTCCTATTCTTTCTATGAAGGATTTCTAATATAATTCCATTGTTATTAGAAACATACCCTGCACATTTTTCAATCATTTTAAATCTACTGAGACATTTTACAGCCCAGCATTTGGTTTATTTTTGTGATTATTTTATGTAAAATTAGTGCCATTCTAATCTATTTCCTAATATTAATTTTTTTGTCTACTTTTTCTAACAATTACTGAGAGATTAGTGTTGCAATCTCAAAATCTAATTTTGGATTTGTTTATTTCTCAATTTAGCTCTGTCAGGATCTGATTCATGTTTACTTTGAAGCTCTATTAAAATGTACATTTGCATATAAACATTTAGAATTTCCGTGTATACTTAATGAATTAACTCCTTTAGCATTGTTAAATGACTTTTTATTTCTGGTAATATTTCTTGATCTAAGCCTTTGAAATGAGTATTTGCTACTATATTTTTTTATGCTGTATTTTTTCCATGTTCTCCCAACCTATTGGTTATTTTATATTTAAATTGGATTTCTTTAAGACGATGAAAAATAGTTGAGAATTGCATTTTTAAATCTATTGTGACAAGGCAATCTTCACATTTTAATTAGACTGTTTATCCCAGTGCTGTCTAACTCAACTGTAATGTTGGAAATGTTCTATAATATTGGACACATGAAATATGGCTAGTATAATGGAGATGTTGAATTTTTACTTTTTAAGTAATTGAAATTTAAATAGCCACAAGTGTCTAATGTACTGGAAAGTTCAGATTTAGACCATTTATCTTTCATGTGATTATTAATATGTGTGGATTTAAATGTACCATTTTGCTATTTGTGTTCCATTTGTCCAATATGTATTTTGTTTTTATTTTTTATTTACTTTTTTGCTCTTTTCTTAGCTTCTTTTGGATCATTTGAATGTATAGATTGTATTCAATTTTCACTTTCACTGTTGGCCTTTTAGCTCTGATGTTTTGTTTCATTCTTGGTTCAAAAACTGCATCTTTTAAAAATCACATTTTTCACACATTATACTACTTCATGTATAATGTAAGAAACTTATAGTAGTATATTTCAGTTTTCTTTATTCCAAACTTGTGTAATTTTTAGCATGGTTTTTTCCCTACATGTTATAAACCTCATAATACATTGCTATTATTTTTCTTCTAAACAGTAGTGTATCTTGCTAATTTCTTTATTGAGAAAACATAATTTTATATTTACCCACATATTTACCTGGAAGTAATCCTATTGAAAACATGCAATAGGATTAATGAGCATCCCAATGGATAAGTATGTGAGTAAATAAAAACCAACATCAACTATGCATTAAAAATTGCAATGTCTTTTATACTTTAAAATATACATATGGATGAAATGCAGAACAACAAGAACGTAAGATAAAATGAAATTAAATGAAGGTTTAAGTTCCTAAGGCTCTAGCAATTTTTGTTAATGATAAAATAACTTGATTTAGGCTGTAATAAATAATATCTAAAAGTCAAAATGTATAACCAACAAATTAACAATAGGAAATAATCAAATATTTTTTAAATAAATGAAAAAAACAGGACAAGCAAGGAGAAAAGGGGACCAAACATATGTGCCAAATAGAAAATAGAAAGTAATATAGAAGACATAAGCCAAACTATAACAATATTTCATTAGATGTAATTTGATTAAATATCTTATATAAAATACTAACATTTTAGGCTAGATTAAAATATTAAAACCCAACAATATTGTGCTTATAAGATATATATTTCAAATATAAAAAAGTGAAAGTTTGTAAAATAATGTAAAAAAATCTATAAAAATACATATCCAAAAAAATCTGCAATAGCTATACTAATCTCAGATAAAGTAAATTTTAAAGCAAAAATATTACTGGAGATAATTCATAATGATAAAAGGTTAAATTCATTAGAAATACCCACAATGTTAACTTAAGTCTGCATGCAATGAATAAAAGGCTCCAAAATATATGAAGAGGAAAAATGGTAGAGCTGAAAGGAAAAACTGATAAATTTTAAATCATAGTAGAAAACTGTAATATTTCTTGCTTGTAGTTGATAGAAGATGCAAAGAAATTAAGAACATAAAATGTAAATATTACAATTAACAAACTGATTTAATAGGCATATATAGCACAGAATTTCAAACACAAACAGCATTTATGTTTATAAGTACACATAAAATATGCCTTCAAATAAACTAAGAAATTTTAAATAAATTTTAATTTTCAAAAAATTTTCAAGGATATGCTATCTGACAACATAGCATCATGCTAGAAATTGGTAACAAAAATGTAACCAGAATATTAAGCAAGATACTTCTAATTCAAATAACTAGGTAACCTGTGGGTCTGCTTCTATTGGTTGTGTTTTATCTAAGCATAAGTTGTACTTCTCCTTTTCCTGCACATGTTGTAATTTTTATTGTACTTAAAACATTGTGAATATTTTAAAAAGTCTGTTACATATATGTGTGTGTGTGTGTATGTGTGTGTGTATTTCCAAGGGAATACAAGTCTTTATGTCTGTCAGGAATTAGGGTGAAGGGCTAACTGTTCATATTTCTCCTAGAATTGAGTTGAGTTGTGCCTGGTCATAGTCTTAATTAGATTGAGTTTATCTGTAATTAACACAACCTCTGACTGTCTTGCATCCTCTATGTTCTTTTTACTGTCAGTATTTAAGCCCTGAAGTGAGTTGAGCAGCAGTTTCAGAAATATTTAATTACTCTTTTGATTCAACTCCAGTAGGTCTCCAGATCACAAATGCAGATTGCATTTCTAAATGCAAACATCATAAGAATGCATGACATGACATGATTTGTCACTGTTTTCTAGCCTTCCTTCATGCTATTTTCTTGGAAAAAATTGTGTGTGTATATGTGTGTGAGAGAGATCAGGCCAAGAGACTTTCTTTTACTTTTGGGACTCATCTAGATTCCAATCCATCCCACAACCCATGTTATTTTCAAAGGATCTGTTGATTTATCCTTGTTTCTCCATGCTCTTTCCACCTATGGCTGGCTCATTCAACCATCCACTTGAGCTTAAACCAAGCATAAAAGGGAAGGAGCCATGGTTCATTGGTACTTTCTTATGTGCACACTCTTTATGAGTTTATTATAATGATTTTATATTTTCAAAAATTTTGTGTGCTTTTTTTTGTTGTTATTGCTGTGGGAACAAAATCTTTCATGTTTTTCTATATGCTAAGTGGACATAACCAATTTTCTTCAAAATGATTGATTAATCAAAACATACAATAGGAAATACAATGAAAATAATAATATAAGGCCTATTAACATTTGTGTAGTACTGTAAAAACAACACATAGCAAAATTTCTACCCTCAAATGAATGTCCTTAGACAAGAATATAGTGACAGTCAATAATATTAGTTTCCACCTAAAGAATCTAGATAGAGAACAGCAGATCAAAACCAAGGAAACTTGAAGAAATAAATAATGAAAATAAGAATACAAACCAATAAAATAGAAAACAAATGTGTACTGATGAAACTTAAAATGCCAAATGTTAATTGTATGAAAACTTTAATAAACTTGATAAGCACCTACAAAGTAATCAAGAAATAGAGAAACATACATTATTCACACTAGGAAAAAAAAAATGGGCATGATTACAAATCCTACAGACACCAAAAAGATAGTTAACACATTTTGTACAAGTGTATGTCAATAGATTTGAAAATTTGGATGAAATATACAATTTTAAAAATATAACTTAACAAAAGTGACAAAACAGGAAATTGAAAATTTGAATAACTTCTTATTTTTAAAGAGATTGACTAGTTTAAATTTACGATAATAAATAAATGTTTCACATCTTGATAAGAGGAGATGAAACAATTGTAGGCAAATTTTTTAGTCTACTAAAATCTTCAGAAAGTCTAAATAATGATAGAAAAATTATTTTTTAATGGGGTGTATTAGAGATATCTAAAAAAGTTTGAGGAAAAAAAAGACCTGCCAGGAAAAAAATTCTTCAAAATAAGCTTATCTACCTAGTGAGATATTTAGCTTCTCATTTCATGCAGTTTGTTAATTATGCAAATATCTTACTTTAGCTTTCCATTTAAATTTATAGAAAAAGCAATCATGATTTTTGCACTATTAGTTCATGTATTCTTTAATTAAATTATTTAATTGTCATAACAATGATTTGCATACTATTGTACCTATTTTTTTGTTAACATAGAATTCAATTCAATTGATCAATGTGGAATTGCATAGGATTACTAAAGGCTAGCCTTATAACAATGGAAATTGAGTATGATGGGTATCCAAGTAGCATATTTTATAGAAAGAATGGAGAATAACAGTCAGTCCCCAAGATTGGCCTTAACAACTGGAAAGACAAGATTGTATTAACTGAGATAGGCTGTAATAAAAGTAAAAAAGTTGGGACAGAAGAATCAGGGCTTCCATTTTGTGCATCTTAACTTAAAATATCAGACGTCAAATGGAAATGTCAAGTAAGCAGTTAGATATCTAATTTGAATTTCAGAAGGGATGTTTAGGATGCAGATAAAATTGGGTGATGTCAGCTTATTAATGTTTACAACTAGGAAATCTGATTAGATTACTAACACAATGAGTGTAGTCAAGGAATACAAGCAAATCAAAGAAAGAGCCCATGAATTCTCCAACACTGAATGAGCATAAAGAAAAGTATAATGAACAAAAGAAATTGACAAAAAGAAGTCAGTGAGGTAGAAGGAAAACCAAGAAAGTTGTGCTATAAACTAAATGAAGAAAGGTTTCAAGGAAGAAATAGTGGTTAATTATTTCACATGTGCTGATAGTCAAGTAGGATATGCTCCCTTTAACATGACAAAATGAGAAGGATGTTCCAGTGGTGTGCTTGATAAAATAACTCAGCTGGGATGTTATACTTGCCACTAAATTATAAACTGTATATAAGCACAAAGAAGACCTTAAAAACTCATTGCTCATAGTCAGTGGTGATTTTTTCAATATCTATTTTGTCTTTCTTCTAAGCATGTTTATATGAAGTTTTTTGCTTTATCAAAAAGGGGTCTTACTGTGCATACTATTTTGTAGATTTCTTTCCACTGAAACTATAAATGATAAATGTTGATATTTCTATACTTGAAGAATATTTCATGTGCACAACATTTATTTCATGGCTTCATACAATTTAATTCAAATGTCTGGACGGAAGGAAACCAAAAAGTTCCATATCAGGGAGTATTGATTGAGAATGGGTGGAGCTTTCCTGGTAAAAGCAATTCCCCTGCCTTTAGATCTTCTTTGAATAGCTTTTTTTTTAATGTTTAGTTCCATTTTCTTAATTTTTTTTTCAGGAGTACAACAAACTGGACTAAAGGAGGGCTCTGCAGGGAGTGACTTAAAGACTCAGCATCCCTTCTCACTTGGTCATTTTTCCAAACAAAAGGCTTAAACCACAATGACACAGTGGAATACAGCAAAATTTTACCTTTGCTTTATCGGTTTTAGTTGTATTTATGTTTACTAAGGGTGCATATTATATCATTACAAGCAGAGTAAAAGCTACAGTGCATAGCTCTGGGGTAATTTTATTCCACTTGACTTCATGAAAATGATGTAGTATGCATAAAATTTACCAGTCTGTTCAGTATCTGAATAAATATATGTCAAAGAATATACTAAGCGGTATGCAGATTAATAATATTTAAACTAGTTCAGACTGTGTACAAACCAATGCCATTCAGAAGAAAGAACACAAATGGGTTAAAAAAATGGAATGAATTTCTGGCTCTGCTATGGGTGGACTTAGACAAATATAAACATGATTACATGATTTGCAAAATGAAAGGGTCACAGAAATTCTGGCTATATTTTTAATGTTGCATCCTTTTTTTCTTATTATAAAACAATGTACTTTTATTGCAAAAAAATTATAAACTGTATATGAGCATAAAGAGGACCTTAAAAACTCATTGCTCACAGTCAGTGGTGATTTTTTCAATATCTATTTTATCTTTCTTCTAAGCATGTTTATGTGCAGTGTTTTGCTTTATCAAAAAGAGGTCTTACTGTGCATACTGTTTTGTAGATTTTTTCCACTGAAACTCTAGATGATAAATGTTGATATTTTTATACTCATTTGCAATGACTGCAGAGTACTATGCTTTAGCAATGTCTAATAAATCCTTTATTGTTAAACATTTAAATTGTTTTAATTTTTTGTCAATTGTATAAAAACTTTGATGTCATTGTATCTAAATTTTCCAAACATTTTATTTATTTAAACTATGGAACTTTAAGGTAAATGATAATGTAATTTTTAATGGATTTTTGATGTGCATTTAAGTTTCTCAGTAAGAATTACAGTACTGATTTTGTGCTTTCCCCTAAATAACAAGATTCAGGAGCCACAGTTGCTTTGATGAATATTTCTTCCCCTAGTTCTGTAAAATTAGGTATTAATGCAGTTTCCATAATTATACAGAGGTAAACTGTCTTAGAAATGCTCACCTTCCCATTTTCCTTAGGCAATCTGTGGCATTAAATATGTTTTATTAGGCTGAGCTACAAAAGAAGATTTAGATTTCTGTTGTGTGTTTAGTGCCAACTTACAAGTAAAATCTAGAATCATCTGGAAAACTTTAAGTCTTCATAAAAGAGTGTTTGCATCTGAAAATAGAAATTCATAAAATATAAAATCTCTAGGGGCAGACATCTCGGACATTAGGCTAAAGTCAGGATACAAAAGATTATGATATATCTTATTTTAAAAAGGTATTTTCGTCTGGACAGAGAACTTCTTTAGGCTCTCTCTTATTCTTTAATTGTGAAACATCATTTTTATTTTTTATTAAATGTTTAAAAAATTCTCACTAGCCTTTGTCTTTTCTATTATATATTACTTCAAATATCCTGATAATAGTGTCCTAGCAATGGTTACAAAATATTATCCCAAATTACTCTACAGAAGGCTCTAAAATTGTATATTCCTGTCAGCAGTGTGAAGAAGTGGTCTTCCCCTCAAAATTTTTGCCAACACTGCAAATTATTACATTTTCAAAAATCTGTCAAGAGCTCTCTTACATGTTTCCACTTTTAAGAATTTACCAAAAAATACTATATTATGTAAATAAATGCAGACTTTTTGAACCTGGGACAAATGTTGCTAAAGATTTCAATCTAGAATCATATTTTCTTCCTTGTCTCTTGTTGAAATGTTTTTCCCCAATAATTTTTTTTAATTTCAAAACATTAAGGGGGTACAAATGTTTTAGGTTACATGGATCATTTTTGTAATGCTTGAGTCCTGGTTATAGGTGTGCCTGTCACCTAAATAGTGTTCATAGTACCCATTAGGTTGGTTTTTTCCCCTCTCCTCCTGCCCCCCTCCAGTTGCTTTCCACTGAGTTTTATTTCCCTCTGTGCACTTGTGTGCTCATTGGTTAGTTCAAATTTAATAGTGAGTATATGTGGTGTTTGTTTTTCCATTCTTGCAATAATTTACTTAGGAGAATGGTCTCCAGTTCTATCCACATTGTTGAAAAAGATATTAATTCATCTTTTCTTTATGACTGAGTGGTACTCCATGGTGTACATATACCACATTTTATTAATCCACTCATGAATTGATGGGCACTTTGGTTGATTCCACATCTTTGCAATTGTGAATTGTGCTGCTATAAACATTCAAGTGCAGGTGTCTTTTTTATAGAATGTCTTTTTTTCCTTTGGATAAATACACAGTAGTGGGATTGCTGGAGCAAATGGTAATTCTACTTTTAGTTCTTTGAGGTATTTCCACACTGTTTTCCATAGAAGTTGTACTAATTTGCAGTACCACCAACAGTGCAAAAGCATTCCTTTCTCTCTGCATCTATGCCAGCATCTACTGTTTTTGGACTTTTTAATAAAAGCCTTTCTAACTGGGGTAAGGTGATATTTCATTGTGGTTTTGATTTACATTTCCCTGAAGATTAGTGAGGTTGAACAATTTCTCATATGTTTATTGGCCATTTCTCTTTCTTCTTTTGAGAATCATTTGTTCATGTCTTTTGCCCACTTTTTAATAGGGTTGTTTGTTTTTTTCTTACTGCTTTGCTTAAGTTCTTTGTAAATTCTGATTATTAGCCCTTTATTGGATGTATAGCTTGTGAATATTTTCTCCTATTCTGTAGGTTGTCTATTTGCTCTGTTGATTGTTTCCTTAGCTGTGCAGAAGCTTTTTAGTTTAATCAAATCCCCCTTAGTAATTTTTGTTGTTTCCATGATTGACATTGGGGCTTTTTTCGCAAATTCTTTGCATAGACTTATACCAAGAAGAGTTTTTCCTACATTTTCCTCTAGAGTTCTTATGGTTTCATGCCTTAGATCTAAGTGTTTTATCCATCTTGAATTAATTTTTGTGAATGGTGTAAGGTAGGGGTCCTGTTTCATTCTTCTGCATGTGGCTACCCAATTTCCCAGCATCATTTATTGAATAGGGCTTCTTTTCCCCAGTGTACATTGCTCTCTGCTTTGTCAAAGTTCACTTGGTTGTAGGTAGATGATTTTATGTCTGGGTTCTCTATTCTGTTCCATTGGTCTATGTCTCTATTTTTGTGCCAATACCATGCTGTTTTGGTTACTACAGTCTTGTAGTATAGTTTGAAATCTGGTATTGTGATGCCCCAGATCTGTTCTTTTTGCTTAAGATTGCTTTGTCTACTCGGGCTCTTTTCTGGTTCCAAACAAAGCATAGAATTATTTTTTCTAGATCTGTGAATTATGGCTTTGGAACTTGATGGGGATTGCGATGGATTTGTAAATCACTTTGGGTAGTCTGGACATTTTAACAATGTTGATTCTACCTATCCATGGGCAGGATATGTTTTTCCATTGTATCCTGTGAGATTTCTTTCCTCAGCATTTCATGGTTCTCCTTGTAGAGATCTTTCACCTCCTTGGTTAAGTATCTTCCCAGGTATTTTATTTTCTTTATAGCTATTGTAAATGGTATTGAGTCTTTGATTTAACTCTCAGCTTGACTGTTATTAGTACTTAGAAATCTTCTGAGTTGTGTACATTGATTTTGTATCCAGAGACTTTGCTGAATTTATTTATCAATTCCAAGAGACTCTTGGTGAAATCTTTGGGTTTTTCTAGGTACAAGATCATATCATCAGCGAAAAGTGATAGTTTGACCCTCTTTTCTCAATTTGGATACTCTTAATATTCTTTTCTTGCCTGATTTCCCTGGCTAGGACTTCCAGCACTATGTTGAATAGGAGTGGTGACAGTGGGCACTCTTGTCTTGTTTCAGCTGTACACAGGGGGAGTGCTTTCAACTTTTCCTTATTCAGTATGAAATTTTATTACCAACATACATCCAGTAGAGCAAATAAAACATGATACTCTCTCTATATCTAATTTAATTCCTGTGCACCTCTACACAGAAAACTCCCCATTAAAGTATAAAATTTTAAAAAGCCAATGTGCTCAATTGTGAACATACTAACAGGAGCATGCAGTAGCTAGTAGTAAAGGAAATACATGATCAGATGGCTAGAATATACATCATTGTCACTTATTATTTTTGCAGCTATTAGGTAATTTGTTTATAAAAAATTCTAATTAGAAGGTACTCAGCCTAGGGGAAAACTCTTAGAATAATAAGTGAAAAGGTGAAAAAAAATAGATTGCTTTATTCGAGAACATAGAAATAATTTCTCAAAAGATATCTACACAACATGACAAAAATACATGAAAACACCCATATGAATATATATAAGGCTTTATTACAAATTATTAAGAAAATGTTGAGCATCCAAAAGAAAAAACAAAGTAACAACATTTTCACAACATTTCAACAACAATATATTTCACAAATGAGAAATACATATGATCAAAAGAATTACAAAGAAGACCATTATCTGTATAAAAATTTAAAAACTCAAATAACAGAATACCACTTTTTCCTTAAGAGGTCATGCAAGGTGTTCAGAAAAATGAATCATCATGAGCATTGGTTTTGGCAATTTAAATTGCTACCATAATTTTTGTATCAAAACTATTAAAATAGTCATGAAATTTGGCTAAAGATTCCATGTACAGAGTTATAATCTGATGACTAACAAAAAGATATGTCAAAAAGTTTATGTTTGCAGTAGCATCACCTCTCATATCAAAAAATGAATAATATAAGCCAAAATACCCAAATATAGGACATTACTGGGTACGCATGTGTACATTCAGTCAATACAACTATATATTATCATTAAAATATTAATAGAGAATACATTAGTGATCAACATTTATTGCCAATTGAGAAAAGATAATAAGCCAGTATGTGATGTAATTCAAATAAAAAATATTTAGAGTTTCACATACAGTTTTACAGAAGCACATCTAGAAGTACAAATCTCAAAATATTAAGCATAAACATTGCTGCATGTTAATTAATCATTTTTTCTTTTGTATACTTTTCTATATTGTCAAAATATTCAATAATAAACATAACCTTCTATTATAGATTTCAAAAGAACATTGAATATGTTTCAAATAATAACAAAATACACCTGTAAGCTATTAAGCATTTGTTTTTAACATTTGGAATTTAATTTGACAAACATTAATGTGAAATGCCAAAAACATGAGGGCACTAAAAACACATCCCTTCCTATAGACACTGACAGTTGTTACTCTTTTCTGCTTCGAGAGGAATTTGTGAACTGAAGCATTCTTCAATAGAACTACTCTCTGAGAAAATAGTTCATAGGTCAAGCAATGGCACACATGGAATTGGCTGTCAATTCCTGCCCGGAATTGACTTGATTGTCTATTTTACATCATTGAGCTCTGTTTCAATGTATCTACAATTCTTCCTTACATATTAGTTATGTGAAGTTCTGCTCTTTTTCAATTGAATTTTCATTAACTTGCAATTTTTCAAGCAATTCAGACTCTAGTGGTTGGCCATTTTGGCTTTTAAATGTAGTTCTTAAAATGAGAAATGAAAATTGGGAAAAAATAACAATTGAGACAAAATTTGATTTACAGAAAATGTTTTCTTCTATGAGTATAAATTAAATTTACTTTAAAGCAAAAATTTTTGGTACAAAAAACATAGGAATTCCTGAATACTTTCTTTTTAAATTTGATGCACTCATAGTTTTCTTCTTAATCAAATTAACTGTATTACTAAAAATGAATTGGAAATATGTCTTTGAATTGAAGTTAGGCATTTATTACTGGTATTAGCTATATCTAACTGACAAATCAACTCATCATAACAGTTCTCAATATTTTTGAACATAAAAATTACCTGAAAAAACTCATTAAATGCAGATTCCCAAGCTCTAATGCAGAAATACTGATCCAGTAAGTTTGGAATTAACCTAGTAATCTGAAGTTTTAAAATATTCCCAAATATTCCTGGGGAAGTTTAGGTTTAATTTTGAGAAAAGTTGACTTAGAAAATTATTAATATTATCTTTATAGTTTTGTAGGAGTATTAGGAAAAAAATATACATAAATAGAAGTGGACACACTGCTCTCAATAGCCTTAACATATATTGAACAAATAATAATGAAATAAGCAAATAATATGGGTTTCTGTTTCACTTCTTTTTGATAATCATAATTGTCTGCCTATCTCTAAAAACAAAAAAATCATAACTTTAATAACCCTTTTAGTTTGATTAATGTGTCTAAGTTGTCTAATGAATTGGTTGATCAAACTAAAATGCTCATTTTCATGTACTTTTTGTGTTGTATCAATTGTGTGCTGCCTACTTTCTGGATAAATGTGGTGGTCCCCTGTCTTAGTTTATTCAGGCTGTTATAACAAAATACCATGAACAGGGTAGCTTATTAACATAGAAATTTATTTCTCATAATTCTGGAGGTTGACAAGTCCATAACCAAGACATCAACAGATTCAGTATCTGGCAAAGTCCCACTTTCTGGTTCAAGATGGCAACTTCTAGCTGGGTCCTCACATGGTGGAAGGGGTAAGGCTGCTCTCTGGGACCTCTTTTATAAGGAGACTAATTACATCTAAGGGCCCCACTTCTTAATACCATCACATTGATGATTAGCTTTCAAGATATGAATCTCGGAGAGACATAAACATTCAGACCATAACTTACTCCATGGGAGAAAAACCCGACAAATAAATTTTTAATAAATCATTTTAACAGAAACGTATATTCTATAAAACATTTATTTATGTGACCCCTCACTTACCATCTTAATTTATAGGATGCAAAATAAATAAAATGAGAAACAAAGGTATTCTTCCTGCTTTTACTCTGCTGTGTTAATTCAGAATTAGAATGAAAAGAAATACAGAACTAAGAATGAAACTTCCAAAGAGTCACTATAACTTGAAGAATAATATCTGTGTCATTTCAGTCTATTTCCTTTTCACTACTCCATTCCTTTGAAAATAGAAGCCTTTCATTCCAAGTAAGGACAACAAAAGGCTGTACTTTGCATTCAGTTGTTCTTTACTGCCCTTTCCAGGTAATTCTACTGCCTCTCTAACCTTACTTCTTTTTATTTCTTCTTCATATTTTTCCTCTTATTGAGAATAAAGAAAATTTAGGAGGACAAGTCAGAATTAGGAGACTCTGCAATAATGACACCAACTGGACAGTAGTATAAGGCAATCCTGACTGAGAATATTGCTCAATAAAGGGCAAGACTTTCCTGTACACCTTTGACCTCATTCCGCCTACAATCCACTCTTGTCAATCAAGGTTCTCAGACCTTGCAAAGAGACTAAAACATTACAAAGAGCAATGAATCTCTGTGTTGGGAACAACTGTTCTATAATGCTGCTTTTCTTACATCCAGACTTTAGAACTCGCCAAAGTACCTGGACTCTGTCTCTCACTGAACTTGTGCCATCTGTCAGATTGCTTTTATTTAGCAGGACACCTGGTCAGAGTTGTCCTGCTTTTACTCTCACTCCAGAAATAAGCAGAGAAAGGGAAGCATTTCAGTCTATTTACCTCTTGTTAAAACCATGAAAATGAAAATAAACATTCTATAATGCACCTGAAAAATGTTTTTAAAATAAAATTTCAAGAAAATATGAAGCAATTCAATAAACTGTCATATCATTGAGTAAAGAGAAATACATTCAATAAAGTACAAACTTAGTCATTCCCTCTTATTATACAGGAAAGATCAGGTGTTCAAAAGTGAAAAATAAATTCTTGATGTAAGCACTAGAAGACCCTTTTCTTATATAGAGTCTCCTCAATCCACAGGCAATTTCCCTTTTCAGGTCAAAAAGAATATTTATTTCTTTGAAATAATTCAGGTGCAGATTGAAAGTACTTTTGTTATCTCCAATATTCACTGGGATGGCTACCTCCAAGTTAATGGTTTTTTAGCTGCTGACTGATAAAGGGGAATAAATGATAGGAGAAAATTTTCAGAGTCACCTACTTAACCCAGGCTTTAGACATAGCTGGTCCACTTGTACCTGTTTTTTTTATTTAACAATTTTCTGTTAGATTTTTCTCTGTTAAAATATTTAAGAATCTCTCTCTAACCAAAAATCTTAATCAGACTTTATTTATGTCTATGGTGATTACATTTTACTAACTAGAAAATTAAATAATGCTTTCTTACAAATTATAAAAGACATTTTAGAGTATAGTTTGACCATCAGTTATACTTAAACTTAACTGGCATTAACCAAAAATATGTACTAATATTATATAAAACCTGAGCCTTCTCTTGCTGTCATCAATGAAAAGCAAAGTTAGTGAAGTGTGTCTTCCCACTTCTTTGAAATGCTTAAGCTATTTCAACACTGACTTATATGTCTTTTTCCATTTTCTATTAAATTCTAAATATCAAAGTTCCAGAAGCAGCAGTTTCGCATGACTGGCTAAAACTGGAAGGAGCTACAAGTTTTCATTGTATGTTATTTCTGTTTCTCAGTCTCTATGTCGCTATTTTACTCCAAATTTTCTGCATTTATGATATATATTGTTCCTGCATTGGAAATATATACAATGCTAAAATGGCAGTAGTTACAGTCACAAAAGTTGGCAACGGAGAACTGATGTGATGAGAATAATTAAAATGACAAAAAATCTGGACTTAACTATAATATTCAAAAATGTTTCAAAAAGTGGGGATTTCAAGAAATACAGTTCTTTGATTTCCAAAGTAAATATTTTAAAATGTGGCATTAAAAATATATTACACTTAAAATACATACTTATCAGTAAGAGCCTGAGGCCACAGTGATATATATTACAGCAGTCTGAAGCCTGGGCCAGCTGGCCTCCAGTTCTGAAATGGGCAGCAAAGGAACCCAAAAGTACCTACTTGTGGAGTGGAGAACAGTAGGTAAGAGCCAGGGACAGGTTCTTGAATTAAGTTGTGCTTAGGAAATAAAGTTAAACAAAATTGAGCCTTTTCCTTGGTCTATGACTTATAGAAGAGCATCCTTGCTAGTAGATGGGACTAAAAAAGTCTAAGTATACTAGAATTGAGAGACTGTTCCCCAAATCTGCAATATCCTGGAAGGAAAGAAGTTCTGACCTGATCTGCTAGTATAACCTGCCTGTTCACATGTGGCATCCAAAAGGAAAAAGTTGGCATAACTGCAGAACTCTCAGACAGGAAAGGATAAGCATAGATATGAAAAAGTAAAATGTGTGAAAGAACATACACATTAAAATTAAAAGCATATGAAGAAAATTAATATTACAGAAAAACAGCCAACCAACTGAATAATCAGATTAAGCCACTAATGATATGTAAATGACATCACATTCTAAAAGAGATTAAAAATAAGTATTATGTAGAGTCTCAGAGAAATGAAAGAAAAAATATCCATAAAAACAATAAGAAATCATAAAACAAAATAGGCCATCTGAATCAAAATCAGATAGACATACAAAAGAATCATTTGGAAGTACTGTAGAAATATAATTATTATACTAAAACATATCCAATAGATGTAGAATCTTCTAGAATAAGCATGAAGGAAAAAAATTAAATGATTTGGAGCACAGTGTTAGAGAATTCATTCAGAATAAACCAAAGATAAATACACTAAATACTGGAAATTTAAAAAATACAGAAATTTGACTGAGAGGCTCTAAAATATGTTATATAGAATTTTCAGAAGGAAAGATTAGAGCAAATAACAGAAGGATTACTGGTTAAGAATATTCCACAATTGAAAAAACGTGACATTTCAAAATAAAAATAAACACAAATTATGAAGCTGTATATTTAACAATATAACCTAATTATAGTAAATCTGCAGAACATCAAGGACACAGAAAATCTTAAAAAGCAGTTTCATAACAATTTCAGAAATGCTACCTACATAGATAGATTTAGACAGTGCTAACTTGGAAAATATTTTTCAACATACTTATTTCACTTGCCAAGTATACAATTGCAGAAGACTATTAAAAAGGAGAATGTAGATTTGATGTAATGAAATAAAAATATTATTCCTAAAGAATATACAGATGAGAAAACTTCAGAGAAAATAATAACATAAACTTAGGTAAAAAACTGAATTGAATTCAGACACAGATAATGTGATGACTAATTTTATGTGTCAATTTGACTGGACCCAGATATCTGGTGAAACATTATTCTAGGTGTGTCTGTGAGGGCATTTCTGGATGAAATTAAACTTTGAGTTGGTAGACTGAGTAAAGCAGATTGCCCTTCCCAATATGACTGGGCCTCATCCAACCCACTGATGGCTTGAATAGAATTTTTAAAAAGCAGAGTAAGGGAGAATTCACTGTCTCTGTCTATCATCAAGCTGGGACATTGATCTCCTCCTGTCTTTGGACTTAGGCTTAGACTAGAACTTACATTATTGGTTCTCCTGGTTCTCAGGCCTTTGGACTCAGGTAGGAACTATACCATTGGCTCTTCTGGGTTTCCAAATGCTGACTGCAGATCTTGGGACTTCTCAGCTTCCATCATTGTGTAAAGCAATTTATAATAACTCTTATCTATCTATGTAATATCTATGTGTGTGTATATATGTACATATGCATATAGGATATATAGGATATATATATCCTATTGGTTCTACTTCTCAGCAGAACCCAGGCTAATGAAGATTTTAGTACCAAGAGTCATTCTAGAGGAAGAGAATTTTAAGGATAAGTTTTCTAACTTGGTTCTGGGATTTCTTGAATTGGCTCTCTAATTTGATTAGATTTAAAGATGCTAATGATTCGATTTCTAGTATTAAGAGATCACTGATAGACTGATAGTCCATGGCATAATCTGGCAATGGAGATATGCAAAGTATCTCCACTGGATACTTTTAATCAACCACTTGTAAGAATCTAGCAGTTGGGTGACTGTGTATATGATACTTTCAAATATTTTTGGAAAACTAACAAACAGTTTGTTATGTTATGAGATTGGCTGTTTGCTCGTAATGTTGCTAGAAAAAATGGTGAAAGAAAAGGATGACCTCAGAGACTCAAATTCCCAGTTATGTGCTGCATAAATGACCTGAAAGCTTCTGTGGGCAGCCCTGAAGGAGATCCTTATCTCCTATAGAAGCAGCGCTGAGACTGCTTAAAACCAAATGCAAAATTTTATCTTGCAATCTGCTGAATTACAGCACAAGTGGAATTCCCAGCTTCACAGGGTGTCTACCGCTAAAGTGAGGGCATTGATTGGGAAAGAATGGGATCCCGTAAGTTGTAATGGGGATGTGTGCAAAGACCCTGATGAAGTTAGGGAGATTGAGGCCCTAAATTCTGATGAATTTACTCTGTCAGTAGATGGGGCCTCTCCACCCTCAGCATTACTGCTCTTTTCCACCCCCATCTGAAGCAATTACCCTGCATTATATGAGGAAACTATAACGGCTTTCCCTGAGGCAGCTACCATGTAAGACCATGCTGATTCTTATCAGAACTCAGACCCATCATCCCTCATTGCTAGACCTATAACTGTACTCGTGTCCCAGCAGGACCCTACAGTTGAGGTACAAGCCTGACCAAGAGAAGGTACACTCCATTCCAAAATAACTACTTGAGTTTTCCGTTGTACTCAGGTAGAAATACAGGGAACATATGTGGAAATGAATATTAAAGGTGTTATGTAATCATGGAGGAAACAAAGTTGGATGAGGCTGAATTTATTGATATGGGATCACTAAGAAGAGATTTTATGTTTACTATTGCAGCCCAAATAGTAACCAAAATAGCATGGTACCGGTATAAAAGTAGACACATAAATCAATGGAACAGAATAGAGAACTGAGAAATAAAACCACATACTTACAGCCAACTGATCTTCATAAAGTAGACAAAAACACACACTGGGGAAAGGATGCCCTATTCAATAAATGGTGCTGGGAAAATTGGAAATCCACATGTAGAAGAATGAAACTGGATCCCTATCTCTCACCGTACACAAAAATTAACTTAAGATGGATAAAAGACTTAAATGTAAGACCTGACACCCTAGAAATTCTAGAAGAAAACTTAAGGAAAAGGTCTTCTGGACATTGGCCTAGGCAAAGAATTTATGCCTAAGACCCCAAAAGCAAATACACTAAAACCAAAAATGAATAAATGGAACTTAATTAAACTAAAAAGTTTCTGCACAGCAAAAGAAATAACCAACACAGTAAACAGACAACTTATGGAATGGGAGAAAATACTTGCAAACTATGCATCTGACAAAGGACAAATATCCAGAATCTTCAAGAAACTCAAACAAATCAGCAAGAAAAAACAAATAACCCTATTAAAAACTGGAGCAAAAGGCATGAACAGAGATTTTTCAAAAGAAGATATACAAAAGGCCAACAAACATATGTAAAAATGCTCAATATTACTAATCATCAGGGAAATGCAAAGTAAAAGCACAATGACCTACCATTCGATCCAGCAATCCTACTACTGGATATCTACCCAAAGGAAAATAAGTCATTATATCAAAAAGATACCTGCAATTTTATGTTTGTTGCAGCACAATTCACAATTGCAAAGATATGGAATTAATCTAATTGCCCATCAACTGATAAGTGGATAAAGAAAATGTGGTATTTATACCCCATGGAACACTACTCAGCCATAAGAAAGTATAAAATAATGTCTTTCACAGCAACTTGGATGGAACTGGAGACCATCATCTTAAGTGAAGTACCTCAGGAATGGAAAGACAAATACCGCCTGTACTCACATACAAGTGGGAGTTAAATGATGGGTATACATGGTTGTATAAAGTGGTATAAGGGACTTTGGAGACACAGAAGGGAGGAGGATGGAAGGAGCATGAAGGATCAAAAATTACCTATCTGGTGCAATGTATACTATTCAGGTGATGGGTACACTGAAAGCCCTGGCTTCACCACTATACAATTCATCCATTTCATACATGTATCAAAAAAACCACTTGTACCCCCTAAATCTATTGAAATAAAATATTCCAGATAAAAAGAAAAAAGAAAAAAAGTGGTGGTGGCAAGGGAGAGGATGATAGATAAAATAAAATTATGAACGGACTAGTACCATTATTGCAGGAGTGGGTTATTACAGAATTGGGCTTGTATTGGCATCATGAAAGTAGGTTCACCACCTCTTGTTCTCTCTGTATCTCTCTCTTTGCCTTTCCACCACTTAATCCCTTTTTCCATGGTATGGCACAGCAAGAAAGCCCTTGCCAAAATTGACCACCTTGATGTTCAACTTCCTAGCCTCCAGAACTGTGAGCCAGTAAGTTTCTGTTCATTGTAAATTATCCAGTGGTATTCTGTTATAGAAGCACAAAATGGACTAAGATACCTCTCAATCAAAGACTTTATTGAGCCCTTCAAATAAAAACTTGAGCCAGTTTACGGACTCACAATCCCTTGAATAAAAGGATGGACAGGTCCTGTTGAGGAAGAACCCCAGAATATTGGCAAAAATTCATACTGTAAATCTTTCCCTTCACATTTCCCAAAGGGACCTATAGACTTTTACCAGGATAACTGTGCACTGAGGAAAAGGAAATACATCAACCTTTCAGGGACTACTGGACACTGACTCTGAACTGATGCTAACTCCAAAAGACTCAAAATGTCACTGTATTCCACCAGTCAGAGTAAGGGCTTAAGAAGGTAAAATGATCAATGGAGTTTTAGTTCAAGTATGTCTCACAGTGGGTCCAGTGGGTCCTCAAACCCATCCTGTGGTTATTCCCCCAGTTCCAGAATTCATAATTATAACTGATATACTCAGTAGCTGGCAGAATCCCCACATTGGTTCCCTGACCTGTGGAGTGAGGCCTAATATGGTGGAAAAAGCCAAGTGGAAACCAGTAGAACCATTACATAGAAAAATAGCAAACCAAAAGCAATATGCCATTCCTGGAGAGATTTCAGAGCCTAGTGCCACCATCAAGGACTTGAAAAATGCTATATTACATTATATTACCATTCAACTTGCCTATTTGGCCTATGCAGAAGACAAATGGATCTTAGAGAATGACAGTGGACTATCATAAGCTTAATTAGTTGGTAACTCCAATTGTACCTGCTGTATCAAATGTGGTTTTCTTGCTTTAGTAAATCAATGCATCCCCTCATACCAGATACACATCTATTGATCTGGTAAATGTTTTTTTCCCTATACGTGCTATTAAAGATGACCAGAAGCAGTTTTCCTTCAGCTGGCAAGGCCAGCAATATACCTTCACTGCCCTACCTCAGGGTTATAGCAACTTTCCAGCCCTATGTCATTATTTAGTTCATTGGGATCTTGATCGCCTTTTCCTTTCACAGATATTACACTGGCCCATTACATTGATGATATTATGATTGGACCTAGTTAACAAGAAATAGCACCTACTCTAGACTTATTTGTAAGATATTTGCATTTCAGAGGATGGGAAATAAATCAGACAAAAATTCAGGAGCCCTCTACCTTGGTGAAATTTCTAGGGGTCAAGTGGTGTGAAGCATGTTGAGACAGCCCTTGTAAGGTGAAGGGTAAGTCATTGCCTCTGGTTCCTCCTACAACCAAAACAGAAGGACAATTTCTACTGGGCCTTTTTTTAAATTTTGGAATTAATCTATCTCTCATTTGGTTGTGTTTCTCCATCCTGTTTACCAATTTACAAAAAAAGCTGCTACTTTTGAGTGGCTCCCAGAATAAGAGAAGGCTCTACAACTGGGCTAGGGTGTTGTGCTAGCTGCTCTGCCACTTGGGCCATATGATCCTGCAGATCTAATGGTGTTTCACATGTTAATGGCAGATAGTGATGCTGTTTGCAGCCTTTCATAGGCTCCTATAGGTGAAAAGGCCCTTAAGAGTTTGGAAAAAACATTGCCACCATCTGCAGACAACTATGCTCCTTTTGAGAAACAGCTCTTGGCCTGATACAGGGCCTTAGTAGAAACTAAATGTTTAACCTTGGGCCACTGAGCTACCATGTCACCTGAGTTGCCCATTATGAAATGAGTGTTATCTGACTCAGCTAACTTTAAAGTTGGGTGTTCACAGGGACACTCTATCATCAAACAGAAGTGGCATATATGTGATGGGGTCTGAATAAACTCTTAAGGCACAAGTAAGTTACATGAAGAAGTGGCCCAAATGCCCATAGGTCCCACTCCTGCTACACTGCCTTCTCTCTCCAAGCCTGCACCTATGGCCTCATGGGGAGGTCCCTATTATGAGCTGGCAGAGAAAGAGAAGACTCAGGCCTATTTTACAGATGATTCTGCATAATATATGGGCATCATTTGAAAGTAGACAGCTACAGCACTATAGCCCCTTTCTGGGAAATCCCTGAAGTACAGTGGTGAAGGGAAATCCTCCCAGTGGCAGAACCTCAGGCAGTACACATGGCTGTGCACTCTGCTTGGAAGGAGAAATGGTCAGTTGGGCGATTATAAACTCATTCATGGGCTGTGGCCAATGGTTTGGACAGATAGTCAGGAACATGGAAGGGACATAGTTGGAAAATTGATGACAAGAAAATCTAGGGAAGAAGTGTATGAATAGACCTCTCTGAATGGGTAAAAAGATGTGAAGATATTTGCATCCCATATGAATGCTCACCAAATGTTGACCTCAGCAAAGAAGGATTTTAATAACCAAATGGATAAGATGACCTGTTATGTGAATACTACTCAGCCTCTTTCCCCAGCCATCCCTGTCATTACCCAATGGGCTAATGAACAAAGTGGCCATAGTGGCAGGGATGGAGGTTATGAATGGGCTCAGCAACATGGATTTCCAGTCACCAGATCTGACCTGGCTATGGCCACCACTGACTGCCCAATCTGCCATTAGCAGAGACCAACACTGAGTTCCTTATATATGGCATCATACTCTGGCATGCCATATTATCAATCAGAAATCTTGTGACAGGTTGATTACACTGGACCATTTTCATCACGGAAGGAGTAATGTTTTCTTCTTATTGGAATAGACACTTTGGGTACAGATTTGCCTTTTCTACAAGCAATGCTTCTGCTAAAACTCTTATCTATGGGCTTATAAAGTGCCTTAACCACCATCATGGTCTTCCACATAGCATTGCTGTAATCAAGGAACTCACTTTACAGAAAATGAAATGCAACAGTGGGCTCGTGCTCTTGGAATTGACTAATTTTACCATTTCTCCACCATCATGAAGCTGCTGGTTCGATAGAACAGTGGAATGGTCTTTTACAGATTCAATAACAGGGCCAGGTAGGTAGCAATACCTTGCAAGACTGGGGGAAGGTTTTTCAAAAGGCTATATATGCTCAGAATCAGCATCCAATATATGATGCTCTTTTTCCTGTAGCAAGGATACATGTATCCAGGAATCAAGAGTGAATATGAGAGTGGCACCACTTACTATTATCTCTAGTGACACACTAGAAAAATTTTTGCTTCCTGTTCCCATGACATTATGCTCTGCTAGACTAGAGGTCTTAATTCCAAAGGGTGGAATGCTTCCCCTAGGTAGGGGAAACAACGGTGATTCCATTGCACTGGAAGGTAAGACTGCCACCTAGCCATTTGGGACTTCTCATGCTTCTGAGTCAACAAGCCAAGAATGGACTACTGTGATGGCTGGGGTAACAAGAGGAAATTAGACTAGTCCTCCACAATGGAGGTATAGAAGAATATGTCTGGAATATAAGAGATCCCTTAGGGTGCCTCTTAGTATTACCATGCCCTGTGAATAAGGTCAAAGTAAAACTACAACAATCCAATCCAGGCAGGACTACAAATGGCTCAGATCCTTCAGGAATAAACATTTGGGTCACTCTACCAGATAAAGAACTATGAGCAGTTGAGGTGCTTGCTGAAGGCAAGGGGAATACAGAATGGGTACTACATGAGGGTAGTTATAAATACCAGCTACAACCATGTGACCAGTTATACAAATGGGGACTGTAATTGTCATGAGTATTAACTCCTTATTTTATTTTGAATATATGTGTATGAAAACATCTTTCTTTTCTTCCCTTCCTTAACCTTTACCCTGTAACATAAGGTGTAGTGACTTACATTACAGTATTTAAGAATTGTTGATTTTACATTATAATATTTAAGTTATGGTTTACCAAAGAGAAGAGTAAACATCACTCAAAGACTTTAACTTCTCTTCTAGGGAAGGGATTAGTACATTTTTATTTACACACAGGATAATTGTGTCATGTTACCTGAAATAATAACCTTATCATCTTTTTTTGGCTATTAAGTATGTCTTAAGGAGATGTGTATCAGTGCCAATACTATGTGATGGTTAACTTTTTAAACTGTTTAAACATTTTAATTATTATAGATACATAATAGTTACACATAGGGGTACATGTGATGATTTGATTCAGGCATACAATGTGTAATGATCAAATCAGGGTAATTGAGGTATTCATCACCTCAAGCATTTATCATTTCTTTGTGTTAGGAACATTCCAATTCCACTCTGGAAATCAGTATGTTGAAGAGATATCTGCACTCCCATGCTTATTGCAGCATTATTCACAATAACCAAGATATGGAAGAATGGATAAAGAAAATGTAGTATTTATACACAATGGGATATTATTCAGCCATAAAATATTAAATCCTGTCATTTGCAACAACATGGATGGAACCAGAGGACATTATGTTAAGTGAAATAAGCCAGGCACAGAAAGACAAATGTCACATGTTCTCACTCATATGTGGGCGCTAAAAGAAATAGAACTCATGGAGAGAGGAATATAGTGATGATTACCAGAGGATATCGGGGGTGGAAAATAAAGAAGGGATGGTTAATGGGTACAGAAATACAGTCAGATAAAAGGAATAATATCTAATGTTTGTTAGCACAATAGGAAGACTGTAGTTAACAGTAATTTATTGTGATGGTTAATTTTACGTGTCCACTTGACTGAGCCACAAGGTGCCTGAATATTTAGTTAAACATATTTTTTTCTGAAATCAACAAAAAACTAAATATCATCCAAAAGAAAAAAAAGCCATAAGAATATTAAGAACATATTTTAAATTGATAAGGAATTTGAGTTGGCCTTTCCTTAATAACTTAAGTTTTATTATAACACTATAATAATACAAATTATGTTAATAGCATAAAATATACCTAATCAACATAACAATAAGAAAACTCAGACACAGATTACAACATATACAATAACACTTTGTGAGAAAAAATAATCTCACATCAATTTCAAAAGTTCAATTTTTAAATAAATTACAAAAATGTAAAATGTAAAATAATATGTGATTTCCCCATACACATTTACCTGAAATAAATTCCAGTAATATATAAAAAGTATGAAGTTATCTGAATGTGACATATTTTTAAGAATTGTATGAGTGACTAGTCATTCTTTTCCAAGCAACCCTGACTTTACTGCAAGTACTTTTGCCAATTCAACCGTAGTAGCACCCAAGGTATGTGCTCTCCGTATCTGGATCTTACTCTTTGATCATCTTTGCTTTATACCTATTCAAATGAAGTTGGTAAAATTATTAGAAAGAGTTTTCCTTATTCTTTATTGTCTACAATGAAATAGTTTATGACTCAATGAAAAGTCACTTGGACATCACATAGTTTTAAGAATGCAATAGGTAAGATACAGAGACATACAAATTGGATGTACTATAATAGTTATATTATTACCGTGCAATGCCAGATTAAATTACTCAAAGACAAACTAATAGTTTCATAAAAATGACCTTACTCATTTGAGCAATTATTTCATGTGCTTATAATAGAAAATGTGTCTATCCAAGTTAACTTACATATAAAAATGAATGCAATTTAAGAAAGGAGCATTAAAAGTAAATATCTACTTGTCAAACACTTTATAAATGTTTAGATAAGTGGAGCTAAGCAATTTTAGTTTTAACAGACCCTATGATTAAGACTTAAAAATAAATATATAGGCAGTTAAACAAGGTATTAAATATGTAGGTTTTATCAAAAATGTTATTTCTACTTTCTTTTTTCAATTTCAGCTGATTCACGTGGGGTATAAACTATTCTGGCTCAGGATTCATGTGATTCTAACTTATACACACCTAAAAAGTTAATAATATTCCATTATAAGCCATATTGTGAAACAATGTTAATATAATATTTTTCTCATAATAGATTCCTTAGACACTTGCATTATTTATTTCTAAATGTCATTAAAACATTGGGGAAATGTATTATAAATTATATTACAAATAAAACCTATTTCAGCACTATTTAAATTATCTTTATGATCAGTCAATTCTTGAATTTAAATTAGTTTGAGAGACCAATTCCTTGAACATAAAAAAAAATCATACTCATAAAACCCTTCTCCATTTTAATAATGTTTTAGTAAGATTTATTTTGATTTTTAGAGAAAAAAAACCCTCAAGTTACTCTGGTTAATGTGCAATGATTGCAAAATATGCAGAGAAACAAGGGATATAGGGAATAATTTCAGCAGTTACATAGCCAGGCCTAAGGATCTGATAGGTTTGATCACTCACATTTTAGGAAGCTATCCATAGGCCGAGAAATCTGACAGCAGGGTAGCAATACGTTCTACAGTTTATCCTGTTGTTCTTAACTCATTTTTTCTACTTTATGATTGGAGAATTCTACCTTCTGTCTACCACACAGCTTCAGCTATGATTTCTACTGCATCATGTTTTTAACGACAGTCTTCTCTTTTTTTTTAATGTCTTTGCTTCCACAGGTTGTTCTTATTTGATTATCTTTATCTGTCTTGGATACAGGGTTCCCAAGAGAGATCATCTCATTGGATCAAACTTTTAGCAAGAAACCATCTTTCAGGGCAGACACACCTGGGCCAGGTGTCTTACAAATGGCTGTCCTTTCATGTCATCATCATGTGATTTGGCATCATTCCCTCCCTCTACATGGCTTGGATTTTGTATCTGAAATATTTAATAACAATATGCTTAAATCTTAAATTTCTCACATATGTATGTTTGTCTTGAACAGACACTGAGAGGAAAATATTTCCCCTTTCTTGCCTGTAATGGTAGGCAATAGAGATAACTCTTTTTGAGGATAATACATTATCAAAAATCCACCAAATAGACATAGCTGGAGAAAGCAAGAAAAGGACGACAGTACAGCTTCAGCTTTCATGTAACTGAGGAGCCAATAGGAAAACAGCCTACTGTATAGGTTACATGCACATGTGCAGGTATACATTAGAGTTAAAATAACCATTCAAGAGCAGATACATTTATACAAAGTACATTCGTCCCTCAGTTCCATGAGGGGTTGGTTCTAGGACCCCCCACAAATAGCAAATTCTGCAGATGCCCAAATCCCTGATATAAAATGGCATAGTATTTTCATATAACTTACATGCATTCTCCTGTATGTGTTAATTCATCTCTAGATTATTTATAATACCTAATACAATGTAAATGCTATGTACATAGTGGTTATACTGCATTGTTTAGGAAATACTGATAAGAAAAAAATCTGTACATGTTCGGTACAGACACACCATCTTTTTTTTGGGGGGGGGGCGAATATTTTTCGTTCCTGGTTGGCTGAATTAGCAAATGTGGAACCCAAGGATACAGAAGGTCAACTGCATTGTCTTTTAACTTTTAATTGTCAAAGCTAAAAAGTACTTCTGTACTGTTCTTTAATTTTTTAACTCCATTATGATTGTAAATCTCCTTATCTTAGCTACACTGATGCATTCTAATCATACACTGAAATAAATTTCCCATTTGGAGATTCTAAAATGTCCTAATTGTATCACAACTGAAGCTTGGAGTCTAGTCAATGAGTGACTTAAAACATATAACAACCTTAGCTTTATATTCCATCATATACTCCTTATTTCTTTCAGGCCTGTTGTTGTATTCCTAAAAGAAATGATCTGTTTCATTTAGGACTTACATATTTTTTTTGGAGTGGGGGTAAAAGTTCTTCTTTATAGAAAATTCTATCTAATAAAATGAATGATAAAATTTGAAAACCAGCATTTTACAAACACCATAGTAATAGTTGCTTCCATCAAGAATATTAAGAATCATCAATAAGAAAAGGCTTGAGGAACAAGACAATTTCATAGTCTAAAAGTATCACTGGACAAATTACTTTTTAATTACAAAGGAGAACAATACCTCTACAAGAGAAATATATTGGACACATTAACCAAGTGATCTAAATTGAAATTACCAATAATCAGACAAAATTTCTTGGTTATGTGATGTACTAAGGAGGACAAAACATCATCTATGTGGTCACACATGTTTAACCTAAATTCAGTCATGAAGAAACAACCAAACTAGTCCAAATTGATAACTGCTATGCAAAACAGCTAGCTTGGACTCCTCAAAAGTGTTAGTTTTATGAAAAACAAAAAGAAGAAATGGCAAATGGCTGCAGAGCTATTCTAGATTGCAGAGGTTAACTAGGTATGATAAACAACTGCAGTTCAAGATCTTTGATTGGATCCTGGATTAGGAAATAAAGATCTGTGAAAGACATTGCTGGGACAATTGAGAAAACATGGCTATGGATTGTATATTAGATAATAGTAGTATCACATCAGTATTAAAGTTTTTGAGTGTGATAATTATATTGTGGTTATGTAGGAGAATGCTTTTGTTCTTAGAAGTTACATGGTGAAGAATTTAGGAGTGAATTGTCATTGAAATACAGTAATTCCACTTACAAGGTAAGCATTAAATACATACGGGAGAGAGGGTAGGGAGAGAGGCGCACGTAAACAGAGGGAGAAAGGAGGGGGAAAGGGGAGAGTATGCACAAATGTAGAATCATTTTACATCAATAATTGGTAATTCCAGGTAAAGGGTATATGGTAGTTCACTATATTATCTTTACAACTTTTGTGTAGGTTCAAAATTTTTCAAAATAAAGAGTTGTGGAGGGAAAATGTAGGTAGGAACTACATGTCTTCTGCTGATAGCCTCATTACCAGATGGCATATTACAATGAAAGCAAGCTGGCTTAGGCTGCATTCTGCCACACTTAAAAACATTAATGATCAGGCAAAAATGTCATGCATCCTGTTCTTCTGTGTTCTTTGAAGTCCTCATAATCTATCTCCTTAGACACTCAGCACTTTGCATGAAAGTTTTACTTGGAAATGGGTGCACAAACATTCTCATGGCAGGATGAGCAAGTCTTCTAATCACACCAGACAACAGACTCCCACATTAAGTATGGGGGCTGTGGGTAGAGAGTTGGCATTAGTTCAAACAACGTCTGGATTTAGGGAGTTTCTTTGAAGTTGTTAGTTGGATGAGCTTTCCAGATCCTCATATACAAAGGTGGAGCTTCCTGTGCAACTTTCTAACCAATCAGAAAATTTGAACTATTCTAATTCCACCAATGAAAAATTATTTCTTATACTAATTAAAGAACTCTATTTTGTACATTTACATAGAAATATTTGAAGAACTTGGAGTGTGTACTAGCCACCACAGGAATGGGGATCCCTGAATAAAAGTATTTCAAATACTAAATAACTGTACCTGGGTTACAAATTAATACTGACCACACCCATGTATTTACCACATTGTATACACCAAAGTGTTTTAAAGTAAATTACAGACAAACTAATGAAAGCTCAATGTCTTTCTTTCTGGAAATAATTGTATTCTCTTTGTTAAGTATGATATTTGCTGACATTGGTTATTCATTTATTCATGAATTTATTCATTTATTTATTAATGAATTTATGAATTCATTCATTCAATATTTAATACATATTTACTGAGTGGTTATTATGTACTATGTGTTAAAGAGGGTACAAATAGAGATCAGACATAGTGCTTGACATCAAGCTGATGGCAGAGACTGAGATATATAATGTGTTAAGTCCTAGAAAGAAAGAGTGAGGGAACGTTTCACAGAAAAGATGACTTTGCTCTGATTCTTCAAGAACAGGAAGACAGGCAACAGATGGGTAAGGTGAAGAAAAGCACGCCAGGAATAGGAAATTTGATGTGTAAAGGCACATTGACCAAAACAAAGATTGTGGCAATTCAAAGAAAGGTGAATAGTTTGAGGTGGTTAGAATATACGCTGCATGAAAAAATAGGCTAGAAAAATAAATTGGGGTCAAATTCTGATGTCCCATTTTGTGTCATTTAAAATTATTTGGATTTGATGCTTTCTTCAATCAAATGTTTTGCAAACATGCCTGTTTATAAGAATCATCTGTGATGTCTAGAAAATAGTTTCCTCTGCCCTGTCCATGAAAATAATGCCTAAGAAATCTGGAATAAGTTTTTGGCAAGGTCTAATTTTTTTTTATTTCAGAATATTACAAGGGCACAAATGTTTTGGTTACATAAATTGCTTTTATACCATTAGATACAAAGTTATAAGTGAGCCTATCACCCAGATAGTGTGCGTTGTACCTGTTAGGTGTGAATATACCCATCCCCTCCACCCCCCTGCCACCTGCCTGATTTCTGATAAATGTTATTTCCATATGTTCACATAAGTGTTGATTGATTAGTTCCAATTTGATGATGAGTACATGTGGTGTTTGTTTTTTCATTCTTGTGATACTTCACTTAGAAGAATGGTCTCCAGTTCCATCAAGGTTAATACAAGAGGTATTAGTTCACCATTTCCTTATGGCTGAGTAGCACTCCGTAGTATACATAAACCACATTTTATTAATCCACTCATGTATTGATGGGCACTTGGGCTGTTTCCACATCTTTGCAAATGTGAATTGTGCTCCTATAAACATTAGAGTGCAGGTGTATTTTTTATAGAATGTCTTTTTTTTTCCCTTTGGGTAAATACCTAGTAGTGGGATTTCTGGATCAAATGGTACTTTTAGTTCTTTGAGGTATCTCCATACTACTCTCCATAGAGATTGTACTAGTTTGCAGTCCCACCAATAGTATGTGAGTGTTCCTATCTCTCTACATCCATACTAGCATTTGTTGTTTTGGGACTTTTTGATAAAAACCATTCTCACTGGAGTTAAGTGATAGCTCATTGTGGTTTTGATTTGCATTTCCCTGATTATAGGACATGCTGAGCATTTTTTCATATGTTTTTTGGCCATTAGTCTATCTTCTTTTGAAAAGTTTCTGTTCATGTCTTGCCCACTTTTTAATGGGATTCTTTGATTTTTTTCCTTGCTGATTTGCTTGAGTTTTTATAGATTCTAGAACTGGTAACTGTCCTGCAGAAATTATTCCATAACATGGAGAAGGAAGGAATCCTCACTAACACATTTTACAAAGCCAATATCACCTTGATACCAAAGCCAGGAAAGGACTCAACAACAAAAAAGAAAACTACAGACTAATATCTCTTAAAAATATAGATGCAAAATTTCTCAAAAAATCCTAGCAAAGCAAATTCAGCTGCTCATCAAAAAAATAATCCATCATGACCAATTGCACTTCATCCCAGAGATGCAGAGATGGTTCAACATATGCAAATCTATAAATGTAATTCACCACACAAATAGAAGTAAAAAAAAAAAAAAGACCATATGATCCTCCCCATAGATGCAGAAAAAGCATTTGATAAAATTCAGCACCCTTTTATGATAAGAATGCTTAACAAAATAGGCAGAGATGGGACTTACCTCAAAATTATAAAAGCCATATATGACAAACCCTCAGCCAATATTATACTGAACGGGGAAAAATTGAAAGCATTCCCACTTAGTACTGGAACCAGACAAGGTTGCCCTCTATCCTACTTCTATTCAACATAGTGCTAGAAGGCCTAGCCAGAGCATCAGACAAAAGAGAGGAATCAGGGGTGTCCAAATGGGGGCAGAAGAGATCAAACTTTCAGTCTTCACTCACGATATGATATTATATCTAGAAAATCCCAAAGATTCTGCCAAAAGACTACTGGAATTGATAAATGAATTCAGCAAAGTCTCAGGTTACAAAAGCAATGTACACAAATCAGTAGCTTTCATATACACCAACAACAGTCAAGCTTAGAACCAAATCAAAGACTCAATATCTTTCACAATAGCAACAAAGAAAATAAAATACCTAGGAATCTATTTAACTAAAGAGGTGAAAGACCTCTACAGGGAGAATTATGAAACACTGAGGCAGGAAATAGCAGAAGATCTAAACAGATGGAAAACCATATGATGCTCATGGATCCGCAGAATCAACATTTTTAAAATGTCTGTACTACCCAACATGGTCTACAGATTCAATGCAATTCCTATTAAAATACCAACATCATTTTTCAGAGATCTAGAAAAAATAATTTTCTACACTTCATGTGGAAGCAGAGAATATCCCGTATAGCCAAAGCAACCTTAAGCAAAAAGAACAAATTGGGAGACATCAATCTACCAGACTTCAAGCTATACTACAAGGCTATAGTAACCAAAACAACATGGTACTGGCATAAGAACAGAGACATAGAACAATGGATCAGAACAGAGAACCCGGGTAGAAAACCATCCTCATATTTCCATCTGACCTTTGACAAAGCATACAAAAACATACACTGGGAAAAAGAATCCTTATTCAATAAATGGTGCTGGGAAAATTGGATAGCCTCAAGAAGAAGACTGAAACAGGATCTGTACCTCTCACCACTCACAAAAATCAAGTCACAATGGATAACAGACTTAAACAGAAAGCATGAAACTATAGGAATTCTAGAAGAAAATAATGGAAAAATTCTTATAGATATCAGCCTAGACAGAGAATTTATAAAGAAGACCCCAAAAGCAATCACAGCAACAGCAAAAATAAATAAATGGGACTCGATCAAACTAAAAAGCTTCTGCACAGCCAAGGAAACAATCATTAGAGTGAATAGACAATCTACAGAGTTGGAAAAAATATTTGCATTCTGTACATCCGATAAAGGACTGCTAACTAGGACTTAAATATTTTTAAAAGTTGTATTTATTAACTATGTCTTCTAAAGCTAACACCAGCATCACCTCTTGTATTGAACACTGTGATACCAAGTGAAACTACAATATATAAACTCCATGTCCATCCACCCAGTGGAAAGCATGAAGGGGAATGCATGATCAGCACACTCCCTTAGCATGTGTGTTAATCTGTGAGATGTACATAATTTTTTAAAACATGATGAAACATATTTTAATAATGAATACATTTTATAAAAAAAATATAAAACAAGAAAGTGGTCAATACTGAGATATACAGTACACCTCCCTTTTCCACAAGGGATACATTCCAAGAGCCCCAGTGAATGCCTAAAACTGTGGAAAGTACTAAACCCTAAATATACTATGCATGAATTTCTTTCTCTTTCTTTACTATTTCACAGATAAGAGTTCATTCTTACCATAGATCTATCAACCCAACCATACATTAAGAAAATAAATTTTCTCCTTTTCCCTTAAAAGAAGCACTGCAAGTCTTCTCTTTAGCAGTTGCCAACCTCACTACACTTGCATTTTGGAGTCATCATTAAGTAAAGTAAGGGTTATGTGAACACAAGCAATGCAATACCGTGACAGCCAAGATGGCTACTGAGTGACTAATGGGCAGGTAGAGTATACATCCAGCATGGCTACACTGAACAAAAGGATGATTCACTTCCTGGGCAGGATGGAGTGGGATGGTGTGAGTTTTCATATTGCCACTCAGAAAAGCACACAATTTAAAATTTCTGAATTGTTAATTTCTGGAATTTTCCATTTAATATTTTTGAGTCACAGTTGACTATGGGTAACTGAAACCATGGAAAATAAAACTGTGGATTAGGGGTGACTACTATAAAGGGAAAATATGTCATTACTTTTTTGTTATTGATTAAAATATATAAAACTCATGCATATCTTCTATATATAATTACATTATATACTCACCTTAATACTTTCAACTTCTGAACTGCTTGAAGCAGTTAATGAACCATCTGTGTGAGTGATATTAATGGTAACACAATTTAAAAGCTTAAATATAAATCCTTCTTGCTCTTCTTTAGTGAATAAGAGGGCTTTAGTGAATTAGAAGCACTGACATAGTGATCATGGACACTAACCCCAGAGCCAAAGAAAAATTTAAGCCCTAAAATCTGGCTTGATTTTAAAGTGAGGCACCATTCCTTAATAATGAGCCATTTGCTCTATGGAGAAAATAGCAGGAAAAATGTGTCTTTTGGGCCATAAATGCTAGGCATAATAGTCAAAACACTTCAGAGTTTTTCCACACTTAACAATGTTTATTACTACCAGAACAACCCAATACACTATATATAAAATAAGAATATACTTCCCTATTACAGCAGTTAGTTTTGATGGCTGTTGCCTAGCATAGTTTATACCTAGTTTTCTTCCATTCCAATAAAATTCTTTTGGTGTGCTATAGATGGAGTATGTATAGAGAATTAAGTCTTATTCTTTTCAGCTACCCAATCCTTTTGTATAAAAATGTTGATTTAAAGAGAAATTTGTCTATTAAATATGTGTTCTGCAAAGATGAAGCAGAGCTATAAACCTTTTTTGTAAAGAATTATAAGCATTGGATGAAGGAGATTATTAGTATAGTCCTTTTAGTTTAGTGAGACATTTGAAAATAACACGTTTAGTTTGTGGAACCATACATCTTAACAATATTAAATATGAAGCGCTCAACCTATTCATGGCCTTGTTTGTATGGAAATTATTTATCTACATTAAGCCTGGAAACAGACTGAAAAACTCTCCAGGGCAAATGCAATAACAAACATCAAATTCCTAGGAATGCAAAGCAATGGGAATAGTAAACACTGCTGGGCCAAGGCTATGTCTACACATATAATTTGAAGCAAAGGTTTGAGCCATCTAATAACTGAAATATAATTCTTTGCTAGAAATATCAGGTGCCAGGGGTAGGAGTAAAATTTCACTTGAATTATAAAGATACGTGCGTCATATGTCACCAGTTCACATCACATCAATGACTCTTAGCACTGCCAGGCTTTCAAAATACTGCTTTCCTATCTTTAAAAAATAATGTTCTTTTTATCTGAAAGAATTTATTTCCAGTCCTGGTGTGCATATTTCTCAATAATCACAACCATGAATTACATAAAAAGAGGTAAATGATTGTGAATCTGTAAGACATTTAAGGCCACTTTGCTGTTTCTAGGCAGCACATCATTTTAGATAGAAAAGGATTATGAAACTTTGAAAATTCTACTATTAGGTAGGAAATCATAATTTGATTCTTGAATTCCCCAAGCACACTACTCAAAGCATTGCTTACATATTGTTCTGAAGAAATTGTATCCAACAAGAACAGCTTAAGTAAGAAATCACTTCTACTAACACCGTTGACTTGGCAAGTACATGGTCTGCAAAGTTTAAAAAATTCTAAATCTCTGTAATTTCCAACCCCTAGAGTTAAAATTTTCTAGAGTGCTATATTAGAGGAAAGAGAAAATAATTATACCAGTCATATATTTGAAAGAAATATTTATACCTCCCAGAAACATGTGACATCAAAATCAAACATTTTGTTTGACAGAAAATAAATAGAAATTTTGGCAGCTATCAGTGTCTACTCCTTGCAACACCCAAATCACTCAACTTCAGGTTTTTTTATTTTCCTCCAACCTACAGTAAAGTAGATTTGATCTTTATTCATGGAACTCTGAGGAAAGAGTCCCAGTCATCTTTCATTTAATGTACAGATTTTCTTTTCTACCACACTTATAACTGGGCTTCCATCATTCTGTTATGGGTCTCTATTATGAGATGGAAATGGAATTTGTCCTTAATATGAACAACTCTTAAACATAAAATTCTGTTTGATTCTTTCTTCTACCTTTACTAACAAAAGGGAATGAACGAATGCATAACCTGAGACATATAACTTGCATGTATAGAAGAATTTGCATTAGGGAATAATCTGGATTTTGCTCAAATTGAGGGACCATCTTTTGATAATGGACAATTTGCTTGGTGGAAAAAAGAGTTTGGAATTTGCAGTATGTACTCACGTTACTTTGTTTTTAGAGCCAACCCAAACAACAATGTACACATATTTCTTTTTCTATTTAAGAAAAAAAAATAGTCCATCTCTGGCAACCTAAAGCTTCCCTTAAAGAGATCATGTAGGGCCACTGGCTATACTGCAGTGACAGTGTGAATAGCCCTGATATGGACAATCCAGAGAAAAAATAAAATAAAAAAAGGACTAGTGACACAGTCATTGAAAAAATGAGAAGGTTGTAAAACAGAGATTTTTAGCAACTGGTCCAAGTACGTGGTTGAAATGGCTTTGACTTGCAGTCCTCTTAGAAAGATCTCAAAGGCTGAATTGTATGGCCCATTTACCCATGCACTTAGTTATGCAAATTGTCTTAAATTGTATGACTTAAAGCACAAGAGCATAAGAAATGAATACAGCAGAAATAAAATACTTGCAAAAAACATGTGAGAAGAGAATCATTCAATGTGATATAGCAAATATGAGCTACTATTTTTAAAAAATTTTTATTACTGAATCAAAAATAATTTGTTGAATACTTACGGGTTATTCAAAATTCAAGGCATCGCCCTGGGCATATCACATGGTATCTGCCCTAATGAAATTGATGAACTGCTATCAGGGGCCTTCAATAATCCATTTGTTCAACAAAGGTGTATTGAGTGCTTCTGTTTAATAACTTCTCTAGGCATTGAATACATTATAGTGAAGAAAAAAAGCATAAATTCCTTCAAGATCTTCGCTGTCATGGGGGTAGCCATACAATACATAAAATAAGTAATTTACATATTGTCACTTATTAGAAGGTTGTAAGTGCTACGAATAAAAATGAAACAAAGAATAAGGATGGGTAATCTTAGTGAGGGTGTTTTAATCTGAAATGGAATCATCAGTGTAGACTTTACTAAGAAGGTAAAATTTGAGCAAACACTTAGGAATGGTGAGAGAGTATGTCATACAGATATCTGTGGAAAGTCCACCGCCAGGACTGGAAACAGTCAGTTGCAAAGGTTCTGAGGTGCGCACATGCCAAGTTTGTAAGACAGCAAAAAATATCAGTGTAAATAAAGAAGATAAATCAATAGTAAGGGTAGTAAGATGGTCAGTGAGGTATAGGGTATCATAATGGATGGTCTACAGGCACATTAAAAAGAAATAGCTTAATAGAAATAGCTTTTTTTCTCAGAGTGAGTTGAGAAGGCATTGATAAGGTTTAAATAAAGGAATGGTACACTGAAATTTATACTTGAAAAATCTTTGTTTTCTGTTCTGAAGATAGGAAGTAGAGAGTCAATTCCATGAGCAAAGAGATCAATCAGAAGGGTTTGGCAAAAATCCAGCCAAAAGATGACAGTGAATTGGACAAAGGTGGCTGAAATAGAGATTGAACATGTGATCAAATTCTTAATATTTTTAAGTAGACAAACAAAGAATAGCTCATGGATTGGATGTGGGAAAGGAGGTTAAAAAACAGTAAAAAAGTTATACTTCTGGCATAATGGTATGAGGGGCTCTGTAGACCCCCAGTCCAGTGATACAGGTAAAGTTATTTTTTAAAAAGGAAACAATACAAAAAGAAACATATATTCAAAAGAATCTACTGAAACTCAGTAAAAATAGTGAGCTTTGGTATTTGAACAAAGAGCTGCACCCTCCCTCACTCCCAAATCATTATGGTTGGGAGAACTCCCTCCTAATTCAGTAAGACCAAAACTACACTCCAGACTTATGCAGTCAAGAATACAAGACCCTGTGTTCCTTGAACAAGTTGAAGGATTATTTTCTTGGAAGGGGCAGGATGTCAGAATTTCTCATCCTTCCCCCAGTTGCCTGTTACTGAGGCTAAGCTCTGCACAATAGTGACTAAGAGATAGGGACTCCTTTCTTCTGCTCAGTCCACATTCATGGGATAGAGGCTCTATTTTGCAAGCACAGAAATTAAGTTAGTATAAATATGAATACTATTCTGATAAGTTAAGATAGATATAGTAAGTCCTAGAGTAGCCACTCAAAAATATGTGGTAAAAAATTATCAAAGAAATTAAAATGCTACATTAGACTCTATCCACTTAATACAAAAAAAAAAGTAAAGGATGAAAGAAGGAATAGAGTAACAAGATATGAGACATATAAAAAACAAAAGAAAAATGGCAGATGTAAATCCAACTATATCAATAATAATATTAAATGAGTGAATTAAACAATCTAATCAAAGGCAGAAATATTAAGAATGAATTTAAAAAATAAAATGTACTCTATGCTGTCTACAGGTGAGACATTTTAGATTCTAAGATATAATTAGAATAAAAGTAAAAGGATGAAAAAATAACAGCCATATGAAAGATGGGATGACAAAACTAAGATCATGAAAAATAGACTTTAAAACCAAAAGGAAACAAAAATCAGTGTGAATAGAGATAAAGAGGAACATTTTATAATGATAAAAGTTTGATTTATCAGGAAGATAAAATAATTATAAACATATATGCACATAATAACAGTGCACCAAAATATGTGAAGGTAAAACAGATATGAAGAGAGAAATATACATTCAAAAATAACAATTAGACCCTTAATACCCCACTCTCAATAATGGCTAAAACAACTAAGCAGGAGATAAGCAAGGAAATATATGACACAAACAATACTGTAAAGGAACTAGACCTAACAGATATCCAATGTCTATAGGATACCCACTCAACAACAGCAGAATATACATTTTTCTAATGTGCCCATGGAACCTTCTACAAGAAAGATCATATACTAAACTATAAAACAAACACAAATAAATTTAAAAGGATAAAAACAATACAAAGTATTGAGGCTTTCTCCCATGCAGCAGGGGCTTCCTTGGCCCTATTATGCATAACCGAAAATTGTGCGGAGTTAATGCCTTCAAGATCAACCTTCAACCAAACCACTGAGAGATAGGAGCGGGTGAATAAATGCCACAGACTCCCCAAGCACATTTCTCAGAGAGTCCCAGTGGGGTAGCCAAGAACCCAGAACACTAACCCGTTCTTTTGTATATCCTTTATTAGAGTTGCTTCCTCCTGGATATTTCCAAGACCACTCATTTGTGCTTCTTGGCATCATTCCCACATAAACCACCTGTGCTTAAGGCCTTTTTTGAGGGTTTGCTTTGTAGGAATTTAATTTAATATAATTCAAAAGTAATCCTAGAAAGCAGAAACTCCATATGGGATCCTGGAATTAGATTAGTCACTAGTCAGATGGCAACAAGCACCCCAGTGCTGATGACAAGTGGGATGGTGATAGTCTATGTCGTGATACAGCATCATAATTACTAAGACTCTCATCGTTAGATGAGATGCAGGTGAAATGGGAAGCATTGGCTTGTGAAGTGCCTCCAGCACTTGAAAGATTTTAAGGGCAAAAAGTAATTATAAAGACTGTGCAGATGCCTTAGCAGTTTTGAAAGAAAACGAAAGGTTCACGTCTTATAATTATCAACTCAGTGAATGTTGTGAAAGCCAGGTGTCCTACATAGCAGCATTTAAATACATCATCTGCTGTGAAGAAATTCAGGGCCAGAATTTTAGAATGAATGCAAAGACTGGCAGGTCTCCCATGCTTATGTTAGGTCCCAGATAGGGAAGAAATAGGAAACTCAGACTTGAAGTGGGACCATTTGGGTTAATGATCTTAAGTACTTTGAAGAAAGAGCTCCTATTAGAGGGAAGACTCTCCTTACCTGGAGAATGTGAAAAGTCTTCACCCGATATAAATGCCTCATTTGACAATGCCTCTTCACGATCTTTCCTCACCTCTTGATTTCCCCGTGGCCAATAATTAGGGCCAAGACTCAGCATGGACCTTGCAGCAGGAAGATAGCATCCTCATTGCAGTTATTTACCAAAATAACTGCAGGTCCTACAGATATATATAAACAAGCAAAAATTTGGAGAATATATTTGAAAATAGATGAGAGTGTTTGGACACTGGTATTGGGACATAGAATTGACTGGATTGGAGATAGTTTATTGATACAGTAACACTCTCTTGTAATTCAGAATATAATGTCCTGATAAAGAAACCTGGGGATTACCCTAATCTCCTGCTTAGATGGTTCCTTGAAACTTAGTAATGAAAATAGCTTACTGTAAATGAGGTAGAGATGTTAAGGTTGCCTTCCCAGAATATTGAGGATGGGATCAGTAGGTTCATGGAGTTGGGCATGTTGGAATGGATTTATTGGGGGTGACCAAAGTCCACTAGTTCACTATGCTCCCCAAAAGGGCCCAGAGAACAATCCCTTTGCTAAAACAATAAGAAAATTCCTAGTGAGAGACCCTACGATGAGAAGCTCCCTGGTTGTTTTCCTTTGAAGTCCAGCTTTGAACATCGGAGATGCTGCCTTGGAACTAGGTTCATTAGTGCCAATGGAATGAAAGGACTACAGAATATCAAAGGCCAGATGGTGGTAACTAACAAACATAATTAACTGGTCCATAATTACCCAAATGGGAAGCAAGAATGGAGGAATAACAAAGGGTCTTTGGCCCATAAATACCTGTGGCAATGGTAAGTAGACCATAGTGTTCCTAAGGCTGAAACAGAAGAATAGACAAAAAACATTACTTAATTTATACAATCAAAGAAAATAAAAAGCTGAATGCTGACACTGGTCATTGCAATGGAAAATTAGTTATCCCTTGCTTAATTTCTAGACCTAAGCCAGTTCTCTCAAGACTTGTCAAAGGAAGTTAGGGACCCTTGCAGGGGTGTCCCTACAGCAACAAAACAAGTGTATCAGTTCATCCAAATCTTCCCACAATGGAAACTTTGGTCATTTTCTTCAGATTGTGGCTTGTATTCTCAGTCTTTTGAGGTATCTAAAATCATGTCTTTAGAAACAAAACAATCATATCATGGAGCATGCTTTAAGTAGAAAGGAAAATGCACCTTTTAATATATGAATCCAATTCTGTAAAAAAATTCTTGAAAATGAGAATATTTGTAAGATCTAGATGATCACATAGCTGTTGATTTTTATTGTTTTATTCATAAGCTTGCTTTAATTTTAATAACTATTTTACAAAGATTGTGCATCATCTTTTTATATTGTATTGGAAAATGCCAAAATAAAAATCTATACCTGCTACATTGCCACATGGAAACAAAGTCTCAGAGCTATTTCCAGAAGTGATTACCAGGTTTAAAAATGAATGCTGAAAAATTTGTCCAATGAAGAGCGATGATACCTCAGAAAAGGCAGAAGCAGAGGGCCCCTGGGCTCTTCTGGAAGCGGCCATCCAACTTCCTGCTCCTACCTCTGGCATCAGAGATGGAAACCTGAGACCAAAAATCCAGGCCAACTAGTCATTTCAAGTGTTTGTAACGATCTTTTTTTACATTTTGAAAAAATACAAGAACTGAAACATAGCCATGTTAGTAGTCCCAAAGAGCAGCTACAGATACACATTCAAACCATGAGCACATCCTACCCTTGCACTGGAAAGACTGGAGAACAATCTGTCCCTTCTAATGAATCACTGGGCACCTATCATTAAAATTTTATAGTAGTAGACACGTTCCATTTACATACATACACACAAACAACCTCCCACTGTATATGTATATATACACACACATGCACCCTCTTATATATACACACTCACTATATACACACACACACACTCATGCCTTATGGTAATCAATAAACCAACAAAAATAAATCAAATGATGAACTGATTGAGACAACAAATTAACATTATACATGTTGAATGAGTCAAATAATAGCTGTAAAGCTAAGATAATTATTAATCATTAACTGTAAGTTTATCTACTGAATCCATGGAACTATATTGTGGATTTTGCTGATAAGAAAGAAATGTGCATCAAATGAGTTTTCAGTCCAGTATGTGTCAAAGACATGAAGTGATGAAAAGTTAAGTAATAAAGAGCCTACCTATAAAGAGGATAATAAAAGACTTTCCCTGGGCAATTTATCTTTTTTTTCTCCTAAATGAAAACACAACAAAGATGACATTTGATAGATTCTATTTACATAAATTCTGATCACAGGCTTGTGGAATAAGATCTTGGGTTTGTGTGTGTATGCATGTGTGTGGTATGTTAGCAGGTGATGACATGCAGTTATGCACACGGACACATCAGGGATCACATGAGCACCTGTTATCCCACTTGACCCCATAACATCTTTTCTCTCTTCTCAGAGCACTTCTACTTAATAAAATTAGCGATTTCCCTCAGATGGATGGACCTATTGCTAAACCTACGTTTCTCTTCTGTGACCTTCCCAGTAGATAAGATGCAGAAATGAGGCTGGTGATCAGTGGGAATTCACTGTGGTGCACAGAACATACCGAAAGACCACTTGAGTTGCCATAGATCCTTAAATTTTATCTGGCTAATGATACAACAGTAGATACTGAAAAGAATAAAAGGTGGGATGTAGAATTCCATTATGAGGGGTTGCTAAAAATATACTTTTAGATATTGTTTAAAATATCAAGATATATGACAGTAATTAGAGACGTGTGGGTGGCTTCAATGGAAAAAATAAAGGCTGTAATTTTGGAGTGAACATCTATTGTCACATAGATTGTGCTAGAATAATTTGTCTATATATGTTCAAAGAGTCTCATCTACAGGCTGGAAGAATAGGAAATCCTGGTCATCATGTATATGAGGCAGGCAGGGATAATCTGGTAGTAGACCTTCTACCTTCTGGTCTAAAATAAATGCCTACTATTAATTAAGTCAGATACTTAAATTAGTTCATGTAAGCAGCCTCAAAGATTGCCTGGCACATAGCAAATCTTATATAAGCATTTGTTCTTCTTATAATTAGTTGGAGATTCTAGTAAAGTAAGGGGTAAATGGAGAAGACATTTATAGGAAATTCAGACTATGAAAATGAGGTATGAATCTTCCAAGAACAAAGGAATCTCCATAAGAGATCCATGGGCAACAGATTGTAGAAACCTCTCAATGCACTCCCCTCTGCCTACTCAGTGAAGCAAGTGTTGTAGGCCATTGGTTTAACTCCAACCATGAAGTTCCTCATTGGTGTTTGATTACATGCGAGTAGCCTTTCATTGTGTGTCAGCTGTTCCAGAAAACTAACCAATGTGTTCAAACCTAGTCTGACCTGTACATAGAGGCACAGGAACAAAAACTGAAGAAATGACAAAAAAACTAGTCTAGACACTAAGGTAAATAAGCCATAAGAGAGTGTTGAAAGCATATACAACATGCAATGCAGAACTTGAAAACTATAACAGAGACTAGACAACCAAACTAAAAAATTGAATTTCCATGTAGAAAGAAGTAGGAAATAGCAAGTTTGGCAATCAGATAACAAGCAAATACAAGCATAGCCTCTGCCACTGCCAGCTTAAACAAAAAACACTATTTTTCAGTGTGATATAAGTGGTCTGGGTTTAATTAAAAAACCATAGAATAAAAATAATGAAGATATTTATATTCTAGAAAGAGAGCAGAAAGAATATTCTTTGAATTTACAATCCTGTCATAATCTCCTCTTTGATTTAGCAAAAGTCCCTCAATCTTTTGGGGCCTCAGTTTCTACATTCATGGATTGAGAGAGAATATGGTCATTAAAGTTTCCTTTAGATAAAAAGTCTATGTTGTCTGATGTGAATAAAGTGTATTCAGATTTCCACCTGTATCAGTGGAAAAGAACCTTAGAACAAACAACTAGGATCATGAGTAAAAACATCACAACAAATCTATAAAGAGAAGAAGACCATTATAGTCCTTAGTTGGCATTCTGCTGGCAAGCACATAGTACAGCGAATTGAGTGACAGGGAGAACAGAGTTGTATGAATTCAACTTGTATAATGGATAAAAGAACAATCTCTTTTATATTGTAAACCATAATGTATGCATCCCTAGAGATTGGGAACATTTTTAGCACAATATATGAAAGTTCTAATATTCAAGAGTGGGCACATGATTTCTAACTTTCTCAATCAATAAAACATTTAAAAATCTCAGAAAAGAAATTTATCTAATATTGGGCATTTATTCATTTGCTGTGTAAAATTGAATTGTCTATTTCATCTGTCTCTCTAATTTCCTTTTCCAAAAAGTTTAATAGTCACAAAATAACATTACATTATGTTGAAACTGCCTAATGAAAGATGCCATATAAATGCAAAATGGTATTAGCTATATTAAACCATTGTTACATGTTATTAAACCCCACCAAGTTGCATGTTTTTCAATTTCTTGTTACAACCCACACATACTGCCATAAAGGAAAATGCACCAAATTAAAATTCAAGAGAGTTGAAAACTATTCAGAACTTCAAAAAACTGTCATTATTTAAGCAGTTTAGAGAAAACTATGTTTTAAAAAAAACAGCCAATGCACATAAAAAAGAATTAGGTTGATGCATAGCACCTCATCTGAATGCAGAGAGAGGGAGGACACTAAACAAGTCAGATTAATATAGAGAAATGGGTTGTTTTCCCAGAATCATTTTGTAATCAGGTAATGTATCACATTATCCAATCATTCCTGACAGGGAGGCTGCTTTATCCTATCTTGACTAAGAGGAGCGGTGTAAACTCTATCACCCGAAATTATAGCTTTTAAAATTGAATTATATTATTTTGCATCAGCCATGTCAGGGCTTTTACAAATTGTTAATCTCCTGGTAAACATTCTCACATCTAAAACACAATTATTATTTATAAACAAAGTGAATGCGTAAGGAAAATGTAACAGATAGTTATTATGCATAAATTGCCTGCTGTCCCTTAGGACTAGAAAATTAGACATTGTATCTCTTAGGGCCATCCTAAGAGGAATATTGATAAGTAAATAGAATAACTGAACATTTGGTAAATTACCATTTAAATGAATCATGATCTTCCTAAATTCAGAAGGCAGCACCTTTCAGGAAAGTATTAAAATTGGGAAATGGATATGAAAGCATTCTAAAAATGAATTAAAGAAACAATGATCTTTAATATTGAGTTTACATTTAGAAATAAAAAAGAATATTTTTCTTTATGTATAGCAAACTGTATAGTTCTTATTAGGTGGACATGGTTATAACAAAATAAAGCACTTAGCACTCTTCTTGATCAAATGTGGATGTAAAACAGCACAATACTGTAGTTCTCCTAAGCAGTTACTAGTACAGAGAAAGGTATCCAGAAGGCTTTCCAGTTATGTAAACTTTATGCTAATATACATAAAAATCCAAAGACCCCATATTCCAGAAAGTAAATAGAATATATTTGGAATATCTTCAATAAAAATTTAATTGTCATGGTTTTCATGAACTAAAAATGTATTATTTTTCTTATTTCCAATTACATATGTACTTTTCAATAGCTATGTCCTTCTAAAGGCAATTATTTTTAAAGTTTATGAATTTTCATCAAATGTAAGCTCATTTTTATTATTCCAATTTTTCATTAACTTTTATAAAATGTTTATTAATATTCTTGAATATTTGTTTAAGAATTCATTATTTCACCTTGGGAAATATGTCACTGAGTTTTCTAAGGAAAACTTCGACATCTTCCCTACAGTTTTGTAAAAATTTCATAGACAAAATTGTTATTTATATGATTTCTGACACTGAATAGAAACGCTAAACATGTGTTTGGCAAAATCCATGTGAATTTTAAGTAAACCACATCAGGCATGTGTTACTCCTAACTCTTCATCTTCTCATTTCCACATTATATATTGCATGAGAGCCTAAGTAACTTAAGATGTAAGAAACGTAGGTTTTAGCTTTTCAATGAAACACAAAACTCTTAAACAACTGCTCCAGGCATTTTATTGATTTTTACATCACCTACATAAAGAAATACAGTATTCCAAACACAATGATTCCTCAATAAACATGTTTGGAATGAACTTTACTGTAATGGAAAATTTTTACCCTCTATATACTAGTTTTTGTTCATTTTTATTAAGGAAGTAATTTTTCCAGTTAGAAAAAATTTTAGTGCCCTTCATCTGTCAAGCACTGCCGTCAATATCGGAGTTGCAGAAATGGGGATTGTCCATTGTTTTCAAAGAATTCACAAGAATGATTTGTCTCTAATAGTTTCAAACTATATATACCAGAGCATGAAGTGTTTTGCACGAACAACTATTTAATTGAAATGATTAAATTCTATACTGCCATCACACCTTATCATCCAACCAATAGTCAGCTTTTCTTAACGCATGCAGATCAGCGACCAACCCAATTCTTTTCGACCTCTGCTTTTTCACTTCCCTGCTTTATCACTTGCCCTCTTCCTGCAGCTTTATTTAATCTTCTGTAATTCAGTATTATAAACAGAATTCAGTTAACTCCTTCTATATTAATGCAGTTATGGGGCACAAAGCAGGAGAATAATAATCATTGCTTTTGAAATTTTGTTTATTAGATCTCTAACTAGTGTGGTAACCAAAATAATTTGACACGGTATAGATGAATGTGTAGGGGCTAAGGGAAATCACCTCTACAAATGCCATGAACCAATTTGTGACAAGCAAAGAATTACTCTGGGGCTTTCAGGCAGGTGGCAGTTACCCCTTTTTGGTGGCAAACGGTTAGGCTCATCAGAGTATGAATCAGTGAGTGAATGGGAAATGCATTATTTTTCACTTCCCAGTGCACATTACTGGGCCCAGCATACAGTTGATGTTATCTTATTTGCTTACTTTGAAGGCCATTTGAAAATTAAAACAATTCATTTTTATGAAACACCACTACACTATATATAATAAAATACCCTTGTTTGACACCAAAATGTCTACTCTCATAATTTTTTTGAAGTTTTGCGATTTGACAGGATGTATGCTTTATCCTGTTTTGGAATTGCCTTTAATATTATTTAAAGATTTTTTTCATAAAATAGAACAGGACTTCAAATAATATTCCATTTCTGGTTATAAAATCTAAAGAATACAAAAATGGAATTCGATTCACAAAGTCTTCAAGATAAACATTTTCTTGTAAACAGAACCATTCCTTTAGGGATAGTTCTACAACTGGGTGTACATGAAACCCTGAGGATAATGAAACTATTTCCCATTTGTTTAGGAAAAGCTAGAAGGTTATTTATGTACTAATAGGTTTATTAATAAAACTGAAAAGGCAATAACCTCACCTGTATAGTAATCAGTGAAGCCAGAGATAGTAGAAAATCAACTTTTTATAAAAGGAAATTTTATGGCTCTCCTGGCTCTATCTTTGATATTTTTAATAGTGATTCCATTTCACAAACTTTGTTTTCTGTTTGCATATGTTCCTCTACATTTTCTTTTAAATTAAATGAAAAATATTTAAAGTATTTTATTTGTGTGACTATTAGCAAACACAAATAAACCTCTTGTAAATTAATAAAAGTCCTACACATTAGTGCTGCTCATCATAATCCTCTTGTAAAGCTCTTAATTTGGTGACTTTGCTAAGTTATATATTCATCAGCATATGTCCTTAGCCAAGTTTGCAATGACCATTATAATTAATCCTTTCAAAGTAAGTTATGCATTTTAATGAAAGATCTACAAGAAAGATGAACTGGGTATTTCCAGCACTTGTGACTCTGTTGTGGGCTATAAAAGGAAGAAACTTAGGAAGGAAGGAATTTTGAAAATCAATTATTCTATACAGAATTTTTGTAAGATAAAATTTTTGTAAGAATTTTGTAAGATAAAATTACAGATCCCATAGTTATGTTTACACATGTGAGACTGATCATTACAAAAAATTTTTGTTTAGACAACCTGTCAAAAATATTTGATTTTTTTTCCACGGAAATTCTATCATATATTAAAAACATCATTTTTTCAGGTGATTATTCCCACTTGATTGGAAATATAATCTATTGTTTGCCTTTTAGAATTAAAAGTCAGACTCCAGTTTTAGGTCAAACATATCTAAATGAGGCTCCACCCACATTGTCTGATAACTTAATTAGATTGTATTTTAATTAGTAAGTATGATCAGCCTGATGAAAAATTCAACAAATGCCCTGAAGTGATCAGGTCATTGTTAATTTAGTGATTCTATGTACAAAGAGTCTGAGAAAATATTATGGCTAAATTTGATAGAATACTGGATATTTAAATTAAGAATAAGGAAAGAAATTTTGAGGAATAGTTATGATAAAATTTTGACATGCTACAATTAGCAAAAAAAGGAATTTAAAGATATAATGAATTCAGGAGAGCCAGAAAGCAGAATTAGGCAGATTTATAAAAGGAGGTAAATGATAATAGTTGCCTAACCAAAAGGATGTGCATAGCATGAGACAAAATGGATTATGTCAGAAAAAAGATAAAAATGAGACCAGTTAAGACAAAAATTTCATGAGATGCCTTTGAATAATTTTAATGTTAGAATATGAAATGTAAATTGTAATATCAGATCTAAAATTTGCATGAACCATTCAAAGAAATATTTAAAACATATATTTATTAAATTTATTATTTGAAATTATTTATTAACATTAAAAAGTAAAGAACAAATTTGGCCCTTTCAAAAATTGGCAGTGAATGCATAGAAAATACTTTTATATAAATGGACCTAATAGCTGGAGAATTCTGTACTCCAACAGATGCCAAAGGAGCACAACATGGATCGTTAAAGATAAGATGAAACTGTTATGAAGAGTGGTAAAATACAAAAATTTCCATTCTACAGAGAATAGGTGTTGGTCACTAGAATAAATGATTATTTCCCACAGATAATGTGAGAGAATTTTTTCCAAAATAAATAAAAAATTCTGTAGGCCAGTCACTGGAAAGGAAAATTCCAAGACTCCAATAGATACTAGATTACATTATAAAAAGAGATGCTTAGATTTAATTTCCAAAGTTGGAAGGTAAAAAAATATCATTCACTTTTGGGAATATTTGATTGAATATTTTTCTTGATGTCTACCAGATTCATGATTTCCTATGATTTTATGAACAGGGAAACTTAAAAAAAAGTAAAAATATACACACAAGGTGCTTTTAAATTCATGAAGCAAAAGTATCCTTTTCCCACTTTTAAAATGTTTTATTCTTAGTTCTCAGATATTCTCAATTATTTTTGGAGAGTCATAGATGCCATTTGTGAATCTGATAAAAATACCCATACTTTCTCTAGAAAATCTTCTTACTTGTCAGACTATTTTGCAAATAAAGTTGGGAATATTCATAAATCCTCTGAATTCAAATTAATAACCACTGATATAAATTTTAAGTTGCTAGGAACAGGATTATGAACAAATGCTATACTAGTTTTGCAGAAGCATTAAAGCCTCAATACCAATCTTCCCTACTGCCACACTGGGATCCAAGGAGAATGTTTTGCATTGGGTCTCCAAGCAAAGCAAAAGGAAGACTAGAGAACTAACAAATTATTTAGGGTTGTGTACAGGTTACCATTCCATACATCCACTTCATGATATCTATTACCACTCCCCTGCCCTCTGAGTCTTTCAATTTATTTCCCCATAATTGTGTAAATTAATCAGATTTTTAAAAACCACAAATGTGTTCTTTAGATTCATAAGCATATTCATTAGTGATCTAGACAATTGCAGCTGATATATTTTTTAAAGTTTATATTTTGGAGAATAAATTAAAATGCCTACAGTGTTGCAAGGTATCAAAAACTCAGAATTGTGTATTGGCCAACTGCACCATCTTACGTTACCAAAATGAATAGAAAATTCAATTATATTCCCAAGTGGGATTTTGCCTAAATAATCTAGATTTTTTTTATTTTTTTAATTTAATTTTATTTTATATTTCTCAGGTAAGGCTTTTGACTATATTGAACACAAAAAATAGCTAACATGCTGGTCAATTAAAAAATAATTAGTAAACACTATTTAAAAGCTGAAATATCTTTTTAGCATCATGAAAATTATTTTGCTTTTAAAACTTTACATTTTCTGATTTGGGCTGTACAATGGAAATCATACGTGTCTTCAGCTGAATCTGTAATAAATTGATAACCTTGTTATTTCAATTTTACCCAGTATGTTTTTAAGTATAACAACATAACACTTCACTTTCCTAGTGGTCTAATAGTTAAACACAGTTAACACTCAAAACTTGAAGATTGTATGAATTCCATCAAAGGTTGAGAAGTATTATTCTTTTGAGTTTCTATAGTGTATTTTTTCTAAGTCTAAAAGCACTCATTCAACTACAGACTTTCAAATAAACCCTTTCAAACAATTAAAAGATGCTTGGACAAATTACATTTGATTTAAGAAGCTTCCGAGTCAGGCTAACAGCATAGTAAAACTACTTCACTTAGCATTCTTTTTCATTTTGCAATTTCTATGGCACTAATATTAGTATTACATTGAAGAATGCTGGTAAATGGTTTGTATGCTCTGGCATTTTGAAACAGTAAATGCAATTAAGCTTGGATAAATAGATCACTTTTAAAACACTTGGTAATCTTTTCAAGGGAATGCAAAAGTAGACAAAAGTACTTAGGGAAGTTTTCTCACCAACTTTGTGGAAAGGTTGGGAAAAGAAACACTCTACCAAATAATGGAGGAGTCCTCACATGCAAATCAGTGCATCTGTCACTTTTCCTTACCCAAAATATTCTATAACAAAGTGCTTTTTGGAGTAAAATAAACTTTATTTTTATTCCAAACTTGGCATGATGAAAAATTGCTTTTCCAAAAGAAATCAGTTTTCCAAAAATATAACTGCGTAAAATGCTTTATTCACACATTTGTGCATCAAAGATTATAAAATAAGCATCATAGGTGAAATCTATTTCCCACAAATATGGGCAACCTGAATATAGAGAACATTTTTTTCAGTTAAGATGACTGAAGTTTGTTTTTGCGCTAAACTAACAGTGATTATGGAGTGTCTCCACAAAGTGAAAGTCCTTCTGGTCCTCTGTGGATTTTACCAGGAAATTTAGTTTCCTCTAGTATCTTTGGTGTTTATTAATATTGTAAGATACATTCTTGGCACATCAATTTTAAATGTGTTTAGTGAGAGACAGTTAATACAGCAGAAACATGTGTGAGCTCATTAATAAAGAAAGAAAGAAACAGAATTGAAAGTCCCCTCGTGACTGTGCTTGCATGACTCAATGTTTTGGTGATTAAGAAGCATCTTCTACGATCATCTAGAAATGCCAGATTTATATCAGAGATAACAAATGAAAAATATTCCTTTAAAAATTGTGACTTTGCTTTATTTGTTCTCATTCACTAGACTGTAAGGGTCTGAGGACACACGTGGCCTACGTATACTGTAAGTAAATAATTACCCAATAGCACTTATTTAGCAAATATGCATTACATGCCTACATGCCATAAATAGAACTTTTATTATAGTTGAAGGTGCACACAATAAACAAATGAATAAAAAATAAATAAATAAAAATTGAGAAGTTCTAGGTGACCAACAACATGATGCCATTTCAGAGAAGAACAAGAATTGACTTAATGTCTATAGATAGGATAGGGAAAGGCCTATCTAAAAAAGTAACTTTTAGGCTGATTCCTAAAGGTGAGATGGTCTTAGGCATATATAAATATGAGGGAAAGCATTTCTATACAAAAGAAATCATCCAAAAGAACAGGTAGTATATACTGTATATTGCTGTCCTGAACACTATACAAGGTCAATGCAGAATTACTTTTCATTACACTTTACTCATACTTTTTATTATCTTACGTAGCAAGTCAAAAATGAAACACTGAATGTAAGTGATTCTGTCTTCACGGTTTTATGAGGATATTTTCTACCATCTAGGCTACAAATCCTGTCTTCTTAGCACCACAGACCATCAATTAAAACCAGGTCAGCAACTACATAGGTTTAAAAAAGCCACATTAATATCCCTGACACTTCTGCTGATGTTAGTTGTACTTCTCTTTGCTATGGTGCAGTGGTGAATGCATTCTGGAGTCTCAAATCAGTGGTGATTCTCTTCTGAAATTATACACCTGGTAAGTGAAATTGCATATTAGAATCTAAATTTTATGCTCTGTAAAAATCTATAATTCACACCAATATATATTTTGTTGCATTTACATTTAAGTCACTTTTTATATAAGAAAAAATATATTCTTTATTTTAATAATCATATCAGAATATGGTTAAGAATTTGAAAGTCTGTTATCCCTTCTACCATTTAATTAAATTATTCCTTCTTTGATTGTATGATTATACAAGATGAGTGTGGGTTGAATAATATGTAATCAGCCATAATAAGATCTGATGCCAGTTTCACTATAGAGTGCTGTTACCATACACGTAATGTTTCAAACCACATTAAATTTAAATAACATTTTTTTAGCAAGAAATACAATTCTGAACTCCCAAAGATAACAAATATTCATGTTTTCATCATATATACCCTGATTTTGATCATTATTTTCTTCATATCATACTCACACAAGGGGGATGAATAACAACACTTAAGAACTTGAGCCATGTACTAAAAAAGACAGGGTTTTGAATTCTGATTCTTTCATTTACTATCTTTAACCTCAGGTGAGCTACTTATCTTTCCTAAGTCTCTGCGAGCATGTAAAATGGAGGTAACAACACCTGGTTTTCTAAGATTGTTATCAGGGTTAACTAATATAACATATTTGAGGCACTTAGTACACTGCTGGCACATGGTAAATAGTAAGGATTTAAAATTGTTATTAATTTCTATAATTGAAGATTGAAAATAAATTTATGTTTTATATAAAAGAGTAAAGTTTTCTCATTTTTTAGCACTTTTTTATATGCTGCAATTTTCCAAATCCTACTCATCATTTAGGATCCCTCAAATTGTAAACTTGGTTGATAACCTGGGCCATCTTACTGAATGTCTACTCAATGTGCAGAAGAGTTAGAATTAAGAAGAGATTATTCAAAGTGTTCACACTAATCTTAGACTAAATAAATTATAAATTAACAATCGGCAATGCTTTAACATTTTTTCAAAGAAGGTGTTAGAAAAATATATTATTCTCAAAAGTTCTAAGTTACTCTTTTCAATGACTTTTCAAATGTTGGGGGGACTTCTTTTATGGAAAATTCTAATATAACATATTGTGGACTCTAGTCAAGGAAACAAATGGGGGCCATGTAGGAAACATTTTTTGAAGAAGTTCAATGCTGAGCTATTCTGAAAAAATGTTGCTGAATGAAATTTACACATGACACAAAATGACTTTAAAACTTATAATCCATTACTGAACAGAACTACAAAATTTTACTTACCTTTATTAATTAGTTAAAGCATATTTTCACCACAGTGGCCTCCCATATGTAATCCCAATGAAAAATTTTTTGCTTTTGCTTTTCTTGAATCTCGCCATCACTCTTACCAGACCTGCCTCACCCTTCGGAGTTTAGCATTAGTATTGCCTCTTTAGAAAAGCCTTCTCATCGCACCCCATCAAAAATATCTGAACCAGAGTGACATCATCAAGATGGCAGACTGGGAAGTTACAACCCTACTGTCTCCACAAAACCAATAAATTGACAACTCCCTAAGGACAAAAATAGCACTGAGAGAGCTCTGGAGTAAAATCAAGAAACCGAAACAACTCAGTGGAGCACAAAAGACAAAAGACGGCCACATAAAAAAATTAAGAACCATTTATATGCATTACTGCATCCAGAAAGATGGCACAACTCAGTGCCATGAGGAATCACCTCAGCTGTGATTCCTCAAGGGAAATCCAAGGAATAAGGTGAGTAGGAAGACAGTCTGAGCTTTTGCTGTTGAAGAGCCCCACAGTCTTTGCCCATGGCAGCTCCCTCATGAGTGCCCATCCCCAGACCTGGAGCACAAAAACATGACATTAAAAGGATTATAAAACATGACCAAGTGGGATTTATCCTTGGGATACAGGAATAGTTCACCACATGCAAATCAATCAGTGTGATACAACACATTAACAGAATGAAAGACAAAAACCATATGATCAGCTCAATAGATGCTGAAAAAGCATTTGACAAAAGTCTACATTCATTCACATAAAAACTCTACACAAAATAAGTGTAGAAGGAAATTACCTCAATATAATAAAGGCCATATATGAAAAGCCCATAGTTAATATCATAAGCAATGTGGAAGAAAAACTGTAAGTTTTTCCTCTAATATCTGGTACAAGGCAAGGACACTCACTCTCAGACTTCTATTCCTCATATTACTGGAAGTTCTATCCAGATAAATTACACAAGAGAGAGAATTAAAGGACATTGAAATCAGAAAGGAAAAAATAAAATAATCTCTCTTTGCAGATGAAATGATCATACACATGGACAACCCAGAAAACTTCAGCAGAAAACTGTTAGAACTAACAAAAAAATTCAAAAAGTTGCAGGATAAAAAATCAGCATACAAAAATCAGTGGTATTTCTATACACAAACAACAAATTATCTGAAAAGGAAATTAAAAAATCAATCCTATTTACAACAGCATCAAAAATAACAAAATACTTAGGAATAAACTTTAACCAAAGAGAATGAAAGACCTTTACACTGAAAATTATAAAGCACCAATGAAGAAAATGAATGCACATATAAATGGGAAGACATCCTGTGCTCCTGGATTGGAAAAATTAATATTGCTAAAATGCTCATACCACCCAAAGTGATCTACAGATTCAATGCAATCTGTATCAAAATACCAGTAGCATTCTTTACAGAAATAGAAGAAAACAATCCTAAAATTCATAAAAGATCTTGAATAGCCAAATCAATCTTGAGCAAGAACAAAGTTGGAGGTAGCCACATGTAGAAGATTGAAACAGGATCCATATTCCTCACCACTCCCTAATAGTAATTCAAGATGGATCACAGACTTAAACCTCAGATGTGAAGCCATAAGAATTCTAGAAGAAAATGTTGGAAAAACTCTTCTAGATATTGGCCTACGCAAAGAATTTATGAAGACTGCAAAATCAATCACAGCAACAACAAAAATAAATAAATACGACTTGATTAAATTAAAAATCTTGTGCACAGCCAAGGAAACAATTAACAGAGCAAATAGACAACCTACAGAATGGGAGAAAATATTCCCATGCTATACATCCAATAAAGAGCTGATAACCAGAATCTACAAAGAACTCAAGCAAATCAGCAAGGAAAAAAATCAAATAACCCCATGAAAAAGTGGGCAAAAGACATGAATAAAAGATTGTCAAAAGAAGATAGACAAATGGCCAATAAACATATGAAAAAATGTTCAGCATCACTAATCATCGGGGAAATGCAAATCAAAACCACAATGAGATATCACCTAATCCCATGAGAATGGCTTTTTTCAAAAAGTTCCAAAACAGTAGATGCTGGCGTGGATAGGGAGAGAAAGGAACACTTATATGCTGTTGGTGGGACTGCAAACTAGTACAACCTCTATGGAAAACAGTATGGAGATTCCTCAAAGAACTAAAAGTAGACCTACAATTTGACCCAGCAATCCCAAAACTGCGTATTTACCCAAAGGAAAAAAAGTCATTTTATCAAAAAGACACTTGCACGCAAATGTTTATTGCAGGACAATTCCCAATTGCAAAGATGTGGAATCAACCCAAGTGCCCATCAATACATGAGTGGATTAGTAAAATGTGGTGTATGTATACCATGGAGTACTACTCAGCCATAAAAAAATGGGGAACTAATACCTCTTGTATTATCCTGTATGGAGCTGGAGCCCATTCTTCTAAGTGAAGTATCACAAGAATGGAAAAACAATCACCACATGTATTCACCACTAAATTGGTACTAATCGATCAACACTTATGTGCACACATGGAAGTAACATTCATCAGGGATTTAGCAGGTGGGAGGGTGGAGGAGGGGATGGGGACATTCACACCTAATTGGTGTAGTGCATGCTGTATGGGGGATGGGCATGCTTGTAGCTTTGACTCAGGCAGTGCCAAGGCAATTTATGTGACCAAAGTGTTTGTACCCCCATAATATTCTGAAATTAAAAAAGGAAGTTTGAGATACTTGTGAAACATCTAAGGGGAGACTCCCACATACTGAGTTGGATACGTTGGCTTACAACAAAGACACCAGTAGAGTTTGAATATACACCATTGTGAATCATTATTCTGTGGATGGGCCATGAGTGAGGATGGACTGTCTAGTTTTCAGGAATGTAGAATGATAAGAGAACAGTACAGAAAAATATTATGAGGAACAAAGACTTTCAGAGGGTAGGCAGAGGAGAAAACTGTTTAATAGACTGGGCAGGATCCTCAGTGATAGGAGAACAAGGAAGAGTGTCATGGACACCTAGGGAAACAAAAACATTTCAGGAAGGATGATCAACTGAGTCAAATACTGCTTTCAGGTCGAGTATGAGAAGAAGTAAAAAATGTCCTTCTGACTTGTCAACATGGAAAACACTAGCTACCATAGGAAGAATAGTTTCAGTCGACAAGGCTGGAGTGAGATGAATGGTGAATTGAAGACAATAAAGTAAAAACAGTGTGTGAAGGGAACTACCCTGAGAATTTAGATCAAGCATGAAAGGACAGGTCCACAGTCCTTTATGTGAAAATTTGGGGCTCTGGTGTGTTTTGGTATTCTGAATACTCATATTTAAAAAAGATGGAGAAATATTTAATCTATGTAAGTGACATCTCAGTGACTTGTTAATAACAAATATTGTATTTAAAATTATATCAATTTTTCTGGAATAAAATACACAAATATTTACACTAAGTTAGATAGGATTACAAAAGGGGCTTTGTTCAATTGAAGTCTGATCAGGGTTTGACCAGCCAAGTGAAATAAAATTTTTTTTAAAAATTGGTTTTTAACCTCTTTGCATATCTGGATCATGGTCGAAGAATTGTGTAGAAGGACAGGGTGCCAATTGGGGAGAGATTTTGCTTGTAGGAGATTTGTTTTGTTTTTATTTATTTTGGTTTTGTTTCTATTATAAGAGTTACAAGAACATAACTAAAAAATGATAGTGGCAATTTTCATAAAGAAGTGGCTGAAGACTGAGGCGGGACAGGAGATCTCTGATGGAATTGAGATCCCTGAGAAGTCAACTTGTAAGAGCATCTAGAGAATACATAGAGGTGCCGACATTTTGGAGAGATAGCATGCCTTCAAATTGCACCCAGAGGTAAGGAAAGGGAGGGTAGAGATGCAGGGAATTTATTCATTTGGTAGAGGGAAGATAATGGGATTCATTTTTAATAGTTTTCATGTTCTTTATAAAATGTGATGAAAAGTCATTACCGTAGAGTTGAGAGAGCAGAAAGGGAGTTCATTGCTTGAGTGGTGGGTAACTGTATGAAATAGCCCTTAAGGACTATAACTAGAAATATTACATAAGGTATGATATTTGCAACAGCATAGTTAAACTTGTTAAATGAAGATTAATTCAACCATTCTCTCTCTATATATAAAGACCTATGATTCACAGATCTGTTCTAGGCATTCCAATAGAGAAGGTAAGACAAAGGCATTGATTGCACACTTGTAAATGCAATCCTAATGGGAGAGAAATTTTATATTAAAGAATCTTGGAAATTAAAACCTTAAAAATAAGCTAGGCATATTTCTCAATTCATTTAAGCTTATTATGCAGAAGTATACAGAAGTTGAGTTTAGGTTCAGGATTTTCAGAACTGGTGCAGATATATCATATTAGGGCCAAATGAGAGTGGAGAAATTGGTAACAAAATTCATGTGAAAATCCCTTGTTTTTGCCTCATGTAGTCACATAATGAAAACTGCAGATTTATATATATTATTTTATTTTTAAAACAAAATCAAATTTAAAATATAATATAATTAATAGTTTCTTTTTCACAAAGTAGTCATTGTCATCTAAAATTTACACAACCTTCCATTGCCACATTCTGATCTGATAGAGTGTTTGAGCCACATGTTGAAGAAAACTGGTTTTATTTCACAAATTTGTTTAGGATAGGCACTTGAATGATATTAGCAATTACAAATCATATAGAACACGTTTTCTTCACTAGCCATGGCATTTTCTCTGTAAGAAACATCTTTTCTCCCCTCCTGAGGGAACCATATAATATAAAAGAAAATTCACTGAAAATATGTATCAAGAATTGTTTCTTGATTACAGTGTCATGCATCATGGTGCTGTGGTTTAAAGTCTTTGTGCTTCCCTTCAAAACACTGTTTTTGAGTGCTTCTATATCAGCATCTCAAAATGTAATGTCCTGAAACCTGGCACTTGAATTGTAAACTGAGATGAATACTTCTTTCTAAGAATTAGTGCAAGGCAGTCAAGCCATTTCATTTTTTTTTTTTTTTTTGGTTTCTAGGACTTTTCTAGTCACCCACAAATAAAACATGTTCTCAGTACTTTTAAAGATTAATAGTTCAGCAATATATTGTGCAACAGCAAGATAAAAATTAAATAAAGGCTGATGCCAACAGAACTTACTTTTTTATTCTGGGATATAAAGAACAAAAAAGACCGAATATTGGTCTCAAGTGCCTTTCAACTAGCAATAGGACAGCAACTATTCTCAACATACTGAATGCAAATCAAATTTATAATCTCTCTTTCAGATCCTCAAGCTATTTAGCTGTTATTATACAAGTGCATTAAGGCCTATACACACACATACACACACACGCACACACATATTGCAAAAGAAGATCTGACTCAAAGATTTAGGTAGGGTCAGGCAACACATGTATGAGGGCAGTATTTTGGGTTCTCCAACATTTTCATAGCTATTGCCATTGAAAAACATAGACATATGGGAATTCTTGGGTCATCATCATATGATTACAAACCCTATTTTATTTTAAAATAAAGATAGAGAAATTACAACAATGCCTCTCACTTATAAGTTAGAGTATCATCCTTCTGGATTTTTTGTGTTATGTTCAATATCACAAGTCACTCCATTGGTTCTACCATCTTGTATCATCTCCTAATGGGGCAGTATGCTTCCAAATGAGAGGCATACTTACATGTCACTTTTAAAATTTATCACATGGCATGCCGACTCTCTTGGGAGTTAAACCTGCATAAGAAAGGTGAATTAAGTGTTAAGTAGATTGTCTTCATTAAAGACTATATGTCTAATAAGGTTGGATGAGCTCAAAGAATCATTGAACAGATCATATGCCTTTCATATAGGACTTTTACCTTTTTTACTTAATTAGGCTTCTAAATGCCCATCACATGGTTGGTTTTGATCATTATGTTGATAGTCTTAGTACATTTTTTCTACATTAGAAAATGCTACATATAGGTATTCTCAAACAGACACACACACAAATTAAGTAAGTAAGCATAGACTGTAAAAAAACTACAACTTTTAATATATCCTGTGTGATTCCAGAAAAAAAAAATCTTTGAGGTGGAATGTGTCACTTATTTATGTAGTTGCAAAAAAGAATTTTCATAAATTACATATGAAAAGCTGATTTCCTTATTCTTGCTGTCCCCTTTCCATGAATGCAAGCACTTTAATCTTTAATATTAAAAACACTTATAGTGCACTTACTCTGGGTAAATAACTTACAAAGCTGGGATTTGAACCCATGCAGTGTGGCTCTAAAGTATATGTTTTTTACCAACAAATTCCTTCACAAATTTTTTTAAAGAATTTCATTAAAATCATCTGCAATTTAACACCAAAAACATTCCTGAGCAATGACTGTAAAGCACTGCACTAGCAGCTATGTAGTCACTAACAAGACATAGACTATGAAAGCTCACATTCTAGTGTGAGGCAAGGCTGAGATGCAATGCAGCCTATAAGTAACAGAAATCAGGGAAGTATTTCTGGGTTTTATAAACAATTCCACCTGAAAATATCCAGAGAGATTTCTTCAGTTCAACTGCCCTATTTTGTCCAGGGACTATCCTAGTTTTAGCACTGAAAGGTCTGAGTCCTGGGAAACTCTCCAGCCTCTGGTTACCCAGGATGACTGATCATTATAACATGGCCTGGCAAAAGCAAAACTCAACCCAAAAGCATTAAAAACAGTTACTCAAGCAAATAATTGTCCAAAAATATTCATGGCAGCACTATACACAATAGCTGGAAGATGGAAACAACCCAAATGTCCATTAAAGGATAAATGGACAAATAAAATGTGGTATGTGTATATAATGAAATAGTATTCAGCCATAAAAATGAATGAAATAGTAACGTATTCTACAACATCGATGAACCTCAAACATACTAAGTGAATGAAACCAGACAGAAAAGACCATATATTTTATGATTTCATTTATATAAAATATTCAGAATAGGTAAACTCATAGAGACAGAAAGCAAATTGGTGGTGATATGGTTTAGATATTTACCTCCTTCAAATCTCATGTTGAAATTTGAGCCCCAGTGTTGGAGGTGGGGCCTAGTGGAAGGTATTTGGGTTGTGGGGACAGATCCCTCATGAATGGCTTGGTACCATCATCACAGTAATGAGTGAGTTATTGCTTTATTAGTTCATGTGAGATTTGAATGTTAAAAAGGACCTGGCACCTCCTCCCCCCTCTCTCTTATTTCTTTTCTCACTATGTGACATGCCTGCTACCCCTTTGCCTTCTGCCATGAGTGGAAGCTCCTGAAGCCCTCACCTGAAGCAGATGCTGGCATAATGCTTCTTGTACTGCCTGCAGAACTATGAGCCAAATAAACCTCTTTTGCTATATAAATTACCTAGCCTCACTCATTTTTATAGCAATACGAATGAACTAAGACAATGGTTACCAGGGGTTAGGGGGAGGAGGGAGAGGAAGTGACTGTTTAATGGGTATGGGGTTTTCTTTCTGAATGATGTAAACATTTTGGAACTAGAGAGAGGTGGTGATTGCTCAACATTGGGAGTATACTAGATGCTGCTGCATTATGCATTTTAAAATGATTGATTTTATTTTCTGTGAATGTCATCTCAATTTTTACAAAGTAAAGTGGACCTTTGAACACCAGTTTGAATTGTGTGGGTTCACATATGTGTGGATTTTATTCAATAAAAGCTACACAGAATGCCTATATTGTCTCCCCTTCCATCTCCTCCATCTTTCTGTCTCTGCCATCCCTGAGACAGTAAGACCAAGCCCTCTGCCCTGTCCCCCTCAGCCTGGACTCAACATGAAGACAATGAAGATGAATACCTCTATGATGATTCACTTCCACTTGAATAGTAAATATTTTCTATTTCTGCTAAAGTTTGGATATGGTTTTTTCGACTCCTCTAAATCTCATGTCAAAATTTGATTTCCAATATTGGAGGCAGGAATTAATAGGAGATGTTTGGGTCATGGGGTTGGATCCCTCATGAGTGGCTTGTTGCCATCCTCCCAGTAATGAGTGAGTTCTTGTTCTATTAGCACCCATGAGAACTAGTTATTAAAAAGAGCATGGTGCCTCCTCCCTCTCTCCTCTTGCATCTTTGCTTACCATGTGATATTTGCAAATACTAGCTCCTCTTTCCTTACCACCATAAGTGGAAGCCCTCACCAGCAGAAAATACTGGCACCATTCTTATTCTACAGGCTGCAGAACCATGAGCCAAATAAACCTCTTTTCTTTATAAATTACCCAGCCTCAAGTATTCCTTTATAGAAACACAAATAGACTAAGATAGTTCCAAGATGGATCATATGTTAGGCCACACAACAAGTCTCAGTAAATTTTTAAAAATAAGAATAATACCATGTATCTTCTCAGACCATAGTGGAATAAAACTAGAAATCAATTCCAGGAGGAACTCTCAAAACTACACAAATACATTGAAATTAAACAGCTTGTTCCTGAATGATCTTTGGATCAATAATGAAATCGAGATGGAGATCAATCACTTCTTGACCTTTTGGCTAAGATCAAGTGAAGATGGAGATTAAAAAGTTTGTTCGGATTGCATGACAATGGAGACCCAAGCAACCAAAATCTCTGGGATACCGTGAAAGTGGTGCTAAGAGGAAAATTTGTAGCACTAAATGCCTACATCAAAAAGACAGAGAGATCACAAATTAATAACCTAATGTCACACCTCAGGGAACTAGAAAAACAAGAACAAACCAACCCTAAAGCTGACAAATCAACAGACAACTAGCTAGATTAACCAAGGAAAGAAGAGAGAGGATTCAAATAAGTTCAATCAGAAATAAAAAGGAGACATTACAACTGACACCACACAAATACAAAAAATCATCTGAGAGTATTATAAAACCTTAATGCACACAAACTAGAACATCTAGAGGAAATATATAAATTTTTGGAAACACACAACCCCCCAGGATTGAATCAGGAAGAAATAGAAATCCTGAATAGACCAATAACTAATAGCAAAATTGAATCAGTAATAAAAAATATCCCCAAAAAGTAAGCCCAGGAGATGGAGTCCCAGCTGAATTCTACCAGACCTACAAAGAGGAACTGGTACCATTCCTACTGAAACTGTTTCATAACATGGAGAAGAAGGTAATCCTCCCTAACTCATTCTAAAAAGCCAGTATCACCCTGATACCAAAGCCAGAAAAGTACACAACAAAAAAAGAAAATCATAGACCAATATCCCTTGTGAACATAGATGCAAAAATGTTCAACAAAATACTAGCAAACCAAATCCAACAGTACACGAAAAAATAATTCACCATGACCGAGTGAGTTTCATCCCAAGGATGCAAGGATAATTCAACATATGCAAATCGACAAATATGATTTACCACATAAACAGAATTAAAAACAAAAACCATATGATCATCTCAATGGATGTAGAAAGAGCATTCACTAAAATCCAGTACCACTTCATGATAAAAATCCTTAACAAACTAGGCATATAAGGAATGTTTCTCAAAATAATAAAAGCCATATATGACAAACCCACAGCCAACATCATACTGAATGGGGTAAAGTTGAAAGCATCTCCCCTAAGAACTGGAACAAGACAAGGAAGCACAGTTTCACCACATCTGTTCAACATAATACTGGAAGTACTAGCCAGAGCAATTAGGTATCCAAATCAGAAAAGACTAGGTCAAACTTCCTTATGATTTTCTTAATAACAGTTTCTTTTCTCTAGCTTACTTTATTGTAACAATACAGTATATAATGCATATAACATCAAAAATATGTGTAAATCAACAGTTTGTGTTATCATTAAGGCTTCCAATCAACAATGGGCCATTAGTAGTTAAGTTTTTGTGGAGTCAAAAGTTATGCATGGATTTTCAACTGTGTGGAGGATTGGCACCTATAATCCCTGAATTGTTCAAGGGTCAACTGTAGTACTCAAAATTCTATAGAGCAAATAGAAGAATTTTAGACAACCACTACTGCACAGGACTTTACAAAAAGTTAAGAACTAGTCTTATCAGGTATATAATTATCATTAAATAGAAAAATCTATCAGAGGTAAAAGATAAAATGATACTAGTACTTTATTATAGCATATGCTAGACTTATATTTTAATTTTTTAATACCAGATTATTATGGGGGTACAAACCCTTTGGTTACATATATTGCCTATACGCTGCCCAAGTCAGAGCTACAATCATGAACATCCCCCAAACAGTGTGCCCTGCACCCACTAGGTGTGAATTTTCCCCTCCCCTCAAACCCCCTCCCACCTGCCCAATCCCTGATGAATATTATTTCCATGTGTGCACATAAGTATTGATCAGTTAGTACCAATTTGATGGTGAATACCAGTGGTGCTTGTTTTTCCATTTTTGTGATGCTTCGCTTCAAAGAATGGGCTCTAGCTCCACCCAGAATAATAACAGATGTATTAATTCACTGCTGTTTTTTATGGCTGAGTAATACTCCATGGTATACACATACCACATTTTATTAATCCACTCATGTATTGATGGGCACCTGGGTTGTTTCCACATCTTTGCAATTGTGAATTGTGCTGCTATAAACATTCAAGTGCAGATGTCTTTATTATAGAATGTCTTTTTTTCCTTTGGGTAAATACCCAGTAGTGGGATTGCTGGATCAAATCGTAGTTCTACTTGTAGTTCTTTGAGGTATCTACATATTACTTTCCATAGAAGTTGTCCTAATTTGCAGTCCCACCAGCAGTGTATGAGTGTTCCTACCTCTCTGCATCCCCACCAACATTTGTTGTTTTGGAACTTTTTGATGTAAGCCAATCTCGAGGTAAGTGATATCTCATTGTGCTTTTGATTTGCATTTCCCTGATGATTAGAGAAGTTGAGCAATTTTTTATACGTTTGCTGGCCATTATTCTGTCTTCTTTTGAAAAGTTTCTGTTCATGCCTTTTGCCCACTTTTTAATGGACTTGTTTGATTTTTTCGTGTTGATTTTCCTAAGTTCTGTATAGATTCTGGTTATCAGCCCTTTATCAGATGTGTAGGATGCAAATATTTTCTTCCATTCTGATTGCTTTGGGGGTCTTCTTCATAAATTCTTTGCCTAGGCCAATGTCTATAAAAGTTTTTCCAATGTTTTCTTCTAGAATTCATAGGGTTTCATATCTTAGGTTTAAGTCTGTTATCCATTGTGAGTTGACTTTTGTGAGAGGTGAGAGGTGTCGATCTAGTTTCAGTCTTCTACATGTGCCTATCCAATTTTCCCAGCACCATTTATTGAATAGGGATTATTTTCCCTAGTGTATGTTTTTGTCTGCTTTGTCAAAGATCAGATGACAGTATGAGGATGGTTTTATGTCTGGGTTCTCAGCCCTGTTCCATCGGTCTATGTCTCTGTTCTTGTGCCAGTACCATGCTGTTTTGGTTATTATAGCCTTGTAATATAGTTCGACTTCTGGTAGATTGATGCCTCCCAATTCATTCTTTTTGCTTAAAATTGCTTTGGCTAGACGAGGTCTTCTCTGGTCCCACATGAAGTGTAGAATTATTTTTTCTAGATCTGCAAAAATGATGTTGGTATTTTGATAGGGACTGCATTGATTCCATAAATCACTTTAAGTAGTATAGACATTTTAACAACATTGAGTCTACCGATCCAAGAGCATGGTAGGGTTTTCCATCTGTTTACATCCTCTGCAATTTCTTTTCTCAGTGTTTTGTAGTTCTCTCTATATGGACCTCCCACCTCCTTAGTTAAATATGGTCCTAAATATTTAATTTTCTTTGGTGCTATTCTGAAAGGTATTTAGTCTTTGATTTGTTTCTCAGCTCAGCTGTTATTGGTGTGTATGAAGGCTACTGATTTGTGTACATTAATTTTGTATGCTGAGACTTTGCTGAATTCATTTATCAATTCCAGTAGTCTCTTGTTTGAATCCTTGGGGTTTTCTAGATATAATATCATATCTTAAGTGAAGAGTGAAAATTTGATCTCTTCTGCCCCCATTTGGACACCCCTGATTCCTCTCTCTTGTCTGATTGCTCTGGCAAGGACTTACAGCACTATGTTGGATAGAAGTGGAGATAGTGGGCAACCTTGTGTGGTTCCAGTTTTAAGGGGGAATCCTTTCAATTTTTCCCCATTCAGGATGGTGTTGGCTGTGGGTTTATTGTATATAGCTTTAATAATTTTGAGGTATGAGACATCTATACCTATATTGTTAAGAGTTATTATCATAAAAGGGTGTTGAATTTTGTCAAAAGCCTTTCCTGCATCTATTGAGAGGATCATATAGTCTTTGTTCTTGCTTTTATTTATATGGTGAATTACATTTATAGATTTCATATGTTGAACCATCCCTGCATCTTGGGGATGAAACCAACCTGATCGTGATGAATTATTTTTTTGATATGCAGTTGAATTCAGTTTGCTAGGATTTTATTGAGAATTTTTGCATCTATATTCATAAGGGATATTGGTCTGTAATTTTCTTTTTTTGTTGTGTCCTTTCTATATGTTTCTGTGAAAAATAACAAGTAATTTTTTTTCTTGTATTTGTTCTTCTCTTTAGATAATACATTCTTAAGATATCCATGAATAGTCTCAATTTTTGTCTAGTTATTCTGAAATTCTGCCTGCTATGTGCTGTCTACAATGTTATGATCAGTGAGATCAAAGAGGTCACAGTCACACTTGCTTAAAAGTATCACCAAATAAAAAGTACAGGATAAGCCTTTGACCAAAACTGACTTCCTAAAAGCCATGTGGTAATAATATTGTAGCAAATTCCCTTTAGGAAAATGGTTTCACTCTTTTATTTTTAGGCTTTAGCAAGAAAAAGAATGTGCAGCTACTATAATTTGCATCAACTGAAGCATTTCATTTCATGATTTACTTGTTCATGGAAGCATATGAATTCAGATGTAATATTCCTACCAAGAAACAATGTTCTAAGACAATAGGGAAACTGAAAATTAACCTTAGTACTTAATCTTTTTTACTATAAATCTCACCTTCCAGGTTATGACCTTTTTTTTTCAGTTGAAATGCAGTTTCCAAATGCATCATTGATTTTTCTTACAACGTATCTACTCATCTGTGCATGAGCTAATAGGCAAATGAAATACTAGTTCTAAAATTAGATTTGGTTTTCTCAGTTTAGTTGCTAGTGTCCCATTACTGATCCTTTGCTGCCAAAATATATTACTTCAAAATTGGAGCACACAATAATTAGAAATCATTTCACCAAAATACATTTGTCTTTATTTTAGAATTCTCTTGTCTTCATTATTGTTAAATATTCATTTTTTGACAGGAAATGTGATTGCTTTTCTGGCAACATTTTCTACTGATTCTCAATTTACACTACTCCATCTACAATTCCTGAATTAAACATAACTATTTATCAGAGTACTCACAGTAGCAGAGAGGTCATTTTATTGTGTACAACTCTGATTGAAATCCTTGGATTTGCATGTTGTACAGCTCTGATGTGTGTTCTATCCTCAAGTAAGTAAGCAATACAATCAAGTACAAGCTGGCTTTATCATCTCCCATGTAACTGAGCAGAGTTTTTTTGGTCACTTTACTTTCTCATGACTTTATTATCTGCAAAATCATTCTATAAGCACTGGATAAAAGTACATAAAAAGGTGTATTAAAATTATTACAGATCTCAGATGATTTAGATGATAAAAAATTTTAAAAATCAGTAAAATGTTACTTATGATGTGACATATTATGTACAATATACACCATAGAAATTCTGGGAAAAGAGAGAGATGACTTCTAGTTGAGATGATGATGGAAGCTTTCGTGAGGAATTTGAGATGGCATAAAAAAACTGTGGAATTAGGAATGCTTAAGCTGTGTTTTCATGGCAACAATAGGACCAGAAGCATAGCCTGAAGGGAAAGATAATAAAAATAAATGTAGTACAAAAATAAGGCCAAAAAGGTGAATCTGGACTGGATTATCAAGTATTTTGATTGCTAAAGTTAAGAAAATTTGAAATTCAATCTGTAGGCAATGAGAAATTTTTTTTTTACATTTTTCCATCCCCCCCATAAAAAGTCTACTAAATAAAAATAATATAGCATAGTGTAGGCATAATTCATTAGGGGTCGGGAGAGACTAGAGGCTGTAAAGCCCATTAGGAGGGTATTATAATAGTCTATAGTTGAGGTGTGTGGCCCTAATAAGGTCGAGGTAATCCATTTGGGAAAACAAAAACTTGTTTACCTAGCAAAAGAGAAGATAATTGTACCCAGCAAATTAAATACCGTGATTACTGGGAGTATTGTGTTACAATTAGGAGCAGTGTAGAACTCACATAAGCTTCTTGGTGGAGACAATGATGAATTTTAGGTAAGATGACCATATGTTTAGTTTTTTTGTGTCAGTCCCAGTTTACATCTCTTCTCTAGGTATTATTATTAATGATTAAAATATTTTTGCTCTCAAAAATGTCATGGTCTGGATGATAAATCATGTGGGAACCCTATTATACTTAATAGAATAACATCCAAAATAACTGTAGAGTACACAATAAGAAAGATGAGAAATTAGAATAAAGAAGATTAGAAAGAAGGATTGGAGATTAATTTATATAGAGAGGGTCTTTATTCCTGGAAATAGACTAACTCACTGAATGAATGAAAAGATGGAAAAAGCAGAGGTTGAAAAATTGCTTTCATAGCATGAAAAAAACCAAAAGCATTTAAGGATTAGAGAAGTTGTCAGTCACAAGAGGCAAACCAGAATGGTACAGTGTTGTGGAATCAAAAACTAAAGAGATTTGAGAAGACAGATGTAGACCCCTGGTAAAATCATGCCAATAACAAGGAGATTAAAGACCAAGATGGGTTCATCAATTTTATGACTAAGCAACTGCACAAGAGTAAGCCTCTGGAATCTGGAAGTGGTGATACAGGTAGTATTATATCCAACCTAGTGTCTACCACAATGCTTGATTAAAAAAAAACTCAGAAGCCAACTTATTAGCTAGTGTAAGATAGATATTTCTCCTTATCTCTTCTCTCTCAAACGGTGCAGTAATATTATCTGCTACTTGCAAAAGGTAGCACCACATACACTACTGTCATATGTTTCCCATTCTAAATGTATTAAGTTGGGATGGGGCATGTCTTTTATGCAAGCAATATGATGATATTTGTTGAAAGAATAGCATGTTTTGCTTAAGCATGGTGAGAACTGAATCCAGATTTTAAGATGATAGTGGGTGAATGGCAAGTGGTGAATTGGAAGCAATGATTCTATGTTTCGAATTTGATTAGTATTCATCAAGTTTAAGAAGACCTATACTGCTTGAAAGAAACATGTGAAAGAAAATAAGTTGACAATGAAGAGAAACAAATTGGACAACTGAGGACTTGAGGAAGTGAGTTCACAGTTCAAAGGCTAGGGTGAAGAGTTAACAGAGGTAAGGAATACACAAAACTCTCCAAAACAAAGAAAAGAAAGTGTTAATGCACACAGAAATCGAGGGAAAAAAGGTGAGATGAGGATGAAAAAATCACTTCTAATGGCCCTATGGTTTTTTAATTAAATTGAACAGAATTTTTGAGAACAAGAAGCTGTATGTTATTTAAAACAAAACAGAACAAAGCGAAACACTATATACACTATGTGCTTGGTAATAATAACTTTACATATCCCCAAAAAAGACCAAACATGCCTTATATGAGACAATGCTGAGCAGCTGTACTTGGCATGCTCTCCCCACACCTTTTCATCTATTCATGTGTTGATTATTCTTTAAGACATACCTCAAGTCTTATGTCCTTCCCAAAATCTGTCTTGACTGCTCTAGCACACAGTAATATCCCACTTCCCTGATTACTCATAGCACTTGCTGTATGCCTCATACATTTGATACCTCACCATCTGTGGCTCTTTCAAATTGTGAATATTTCTTGTTTACACTTCCCAAATGATTGCAATCTCATATGAGTTACAGACCACATAATTTTTTGTTTTACACCCTGCTAATCCCTCTAATTCCTCATATGTGAATTAAATGAAAAATTTAAACAATACACATATGCATGCAACTGATAGATTGGGAAACTGAAAGAGGAGATATTTTTCTCCTGCACAAATATTGTTAATTAACATGAAATAAAATTTAAAAAATGCATTTGCATCATTTCAAAGGCAATAAATAAAAGACATCTGTAAAAAATTATAGCTCTTTTGTTCATACCCTGAGGGTTCTTAAAGCATTTGATGTTGACATTGTGTTCTAGATAAGCATTAAAAAAGCCTTTTTACAAAAGAACATTTAATCACGTTAGATAATATTTGAGACATAGCTTTTAAAAGAATATTATAATATATTTTACTTCATGATTGTTTTGGTAGAAAAAATAAAAGTATGCACAGAAATGAGACTGGAAAATATACAATACAGGTATTAATATTTGTTATCCTAGGTTGGCAGGATTACAGTTGCCTTTGGGGACCTTGCATGTACCTTCAATATTTTTTAAAGTGAATATCTACTATTTATGCAATGTAAAATATTCATGTTTATATCTTATCAAACAATTCTAAAATTCATCAAATAAATGAGATCTATGACCATATCAGCACAAATAAGTTGTACGAATGACAAAGTATATGGTAATTGTGTGGAAACACTAGATTGTGCCACAATCTATGAAAATTCTACATTTTTATAAGGTAATTAATCAATATCTCATGAATTTGATTGCTTCCAAATGTATCAAAATAAGGTTTGGTATGACAGGCTTTGATATAGAACTTGATCATTCATAGAGTTACTTTTATATGCAAGACACTATGATAACTGCTGAAAATGTGTCACAAAAAAGAGTTCTTGACCAGAATTTATTCACAGTTTGAAATCACAGGCAGTCCCTGGGTTACAGAAGACCTGATTTATAGCATTCTGTATTTACAAATAGGCTCCCAAGGATACCCATAAGGATAATTTATAATTAAATAATTAAATTAAGAATTTGAGAAATAGTTTCTTCTGTGCATATAAACAAACCTGCATGGTGTAAAGCAGTTGTGGTGAGTCTGTGTTTACCCTTATGACCATGCCTCTAAAGCAAGCATGCAGCAAAGAGAAAGGTGATTACAATGGAAAGGAAAGTAGAAATAATTGCATATTTGGAGAAAAGCCAGATGACATCATTCACTGGGAAAGCACTAGGCTTCAGTCACTGGACTATCCAAACAATTATAAAAGATGAAGTGAGATTGTCATATATGGCTTTTATCATTTTGAGATAAGTCCCATCTACACCTATTTTGTTAAGCGTTCTTATCATAAAAGGGTGCTGAATTTTGTCAAGTGCTTTTTATGCATCTATTGAGGGGATCATATGGTTTTTGTTTTTACTTCTATTTATGTGGTGAATTACATTTATAGATTTGTGTGTGTTGAACCATCCCTGCATCTCTGGGATGAAGCCCACTTAGTCATGATGGATTTTTTTTTTTGATGAGCAGCTGAATTTGATTTGCTAGGATTTTATTGAGAATTTTTGCATTTATATTCATAAGGGATAATGGTCTGCAGTTTTCTTTTTTGTTATTGAATCCTTTCCTGGCTTTGGTATCAGGGTGATGTTGGCTTCGTAAAATGTGCTGGGGAGGATTCCTTTCTTCTCAATTTTGTGGAATAATTTCTGCAGGATAGGCACCAGTTCCTCTTTGTAGTTCTGGCAAAATTTGGGTGTGAAACCATCTGGTCTGGGACTTTTTTTTTAGGAATTTTTTTTATTGCTTCATCAATTTTGGTTCTCGATATGGACCTGTTTAGGAATTCTGTTTAATCCTGATCAAGCCTGGGTAGGCTGTGTGTTTCTAAGAATTTGTCCATTTCCTCCACATTTTCAAGTTTATGTACATAGAGATTTTTATAGTATTCAGAGATGATATTTTGTATTTCCATGGTATCAGTTGTAATTTTTCCTTTTTCATTCCTGACTGAGCTTATTAGAGCCATACATGACACATGCACAGCCAACATCAGACTGAATGGGGAAAAATTGAAAGCATTCCTGCTTACAACTGGAGCCAGACAAGGTTGCCCTCTATCACCACTTCTACTCAACATAGTGGTGGAAGTCCTAGCCAGAGAAGTGAGACAAGAGAAGGAAATCAAGGGCATCCAAATAGGGGTAGAAGAGGACAAACTATCACTCTTTGCTGACAGTGTGATCTTATATCTAGAAAACCCCAAAAAGTCTGTCAAGAGATTACTGGAATTGTTTTTAAAAAGTTTGGTGAAGTCTCAGGTTACAAAATCAATGTACACAAGTCAGCAACATTCGTACATGCCAGCAACAGTCAAACCGAGAACCAAATCAAAGACTCAATACCTTTCAAAATAGCAACAATGAAAATAAAACACCCAGGAATATATTTAACTAAGGAGGTGAAAGACCTCTACATGGAGAACTATGAAACACTGAGGAAGGAAATAGCAGAGGATGTAAACAGATGGAAAACCACACCATGCTCATGGATTGGCAGTATCAACACTGCCAAAATGTCTATGCCACCCAAAGCGACCTACAGATTCAATGTAATCCCTATTAAAATACCAACATCATTTTTTGCAGATCTAGAAAAAATAATTCTACACTTCGTATGGAATCAGAGAAGACCCCATATAGACAAAGCAACCTTAAGGAAAAAGAACAATTTGGAGGCATCAATTTACCAGCCTTCAAGCTATACTACAAAGCTATAGTAACCAAAACAGAATGGTACTGGCACAAGAACAGAGACATAGACCAATGGTACAGGACTGAGATGAGCTATAAAAACATCTTCATATAGCTATGTGATCTTTGACAAAGCAGACAAAAACATACATTAGAGAAAAGAACCCCTATTCATTAAATGGTGCTGGGAAAATTGGATAGCCACATGCAGAAAACTGAACAGGATCTGCACCTCTCACCCCTCACAAAAATTAACTCATTACAGATAACTGACTTAAACCTAAGGCATGAAACCATAAGAATTCTAGAAGAAAATGTTGTAAAAACTCCTATAGCTATCAGCCTAGGCAAAGAATTTATGAAGAAGACCCCAAAAGCAATCACAGCAACAATGAAAATAAATAAATGGGACCTGATCAAATTGAAAAGCTTCTGTACAACCAAAGAAATTACCATAAGAGTGAATAGACAGCCTACAGAATGGGAGAAAATATTTGCATGCTATACATCCAATAAAAGACTAATAACTAGAATCTATATAGAACTCAGGAAAATCAGCAAGAAATCAAACAACCCATTAAAAAGTGGGCAAATGAACAGAACATGAACAGAAACTTTTCAAAAGATGATAGACTAATGGCCAACAAACATATGAAAAAATTCTCAACATCTCTAATCATCAGGGAAATGCAAATTAAAACCACAATGTGATATCACTGAACTTCAGTGAGAATGGCTTTTATCAGAAGTCCCCAAACAACAAACATTAGTGTAGATGCGGAGAAATGGGAACTCTAATACACTGCTAGTGGAACAGCAAAGTAGTACAACTTCCATGGAAAGTAGTATGGAGATAGCTCAAAAAACTAAAAGTAGAACTACCATTTGACCCAGCAATCTTACTACTGGGTATCTACCCAAAGGAAAAAAAGACATTCTACAAAAAAGACATCCATACTCAAATGTTTATAGCAGCACAATTCATAATTTCAAAGATGTGGAACCAACCCAAGTGCCCATCAATACATGAGTGGACTAATAAAAAGTGGTATATATATACCATGGAGTACTACTCAGCCATTAAAAAAAATGACGAACTACCTATTGTATTATCCTGGATTGAGCTGGAGCCCGTTCTTCTAAGTGAAGTATCACAAGAATGGACAAACACCACATGTTCTCAGGATTAAATTGGTACAAATTGATCGACACTAATGTGCATATATGGGAAGTAACATTCATAAGGTGTTGGGCAAGTGGGGGGGGAAGGAGGGAATGAGTAAATCCACACCTAACATATGCAGTGCATGCTGTCTGGGGGATGGGCATACTTTTTGGGCAGTGCAAAGGCAATAGATGTAACCAAAGTGTTTGTACCCCCATAATACCCTGAAGTTAAAAAAATAATTAATTAATTAATTAATTAAACTTCAAAAGAGAAAAAGAAAAAGATAAAGTGAGAATAATGGGACATGTGAAATGCAGTGCTCCAACGAAAGCACCAATTATTACTATGAGCATAGTGGATTAATTACTGAAATGGAAAGGTTACTATTAATTTGGTTAGAAGATAAAATATGCGTAACATTCCTATTAGCCTAACATTGATGCAACATTAGTTGAGTGTTAACCTTTAGTATTCTTTTTTGAAATTTCTTCTATCTCCTATCTAAACTTTTGGTATGAGTCTGTTTTTATGCTTTGTTTCTTTGAATTACAAGAAAGAGCACAATAGTTTCTGCACCTTATTATTATAGTACATGTGTGTTGTTATTATTATTTCAGTATTACACAGTATTATTATTACCACATATGAGCCATTATAGTATTGTGATCATTATTATTATTACTGTATATGTGCTGTTCATCAGGGATCTGAGTTACATACAAATCCATACTAAAGACATTCTGAGGAACACATCTCATCAGTAACCTGGGGGCTGCCTGTATTTTAAAAAAAACAAAAATTAGCCCTTCAGTGCAGTGACAAGTATCATGACCACAAGGTATAAGAGAAGGCTAGATGTACAACATTTTTAAAAGGATCAGAGAAAAATTTTATATTCTTCACTCAATTGTAAAGATTTTTCATAACAGCATCCAATTTTGTTATAGTCAAAATGCCTATTTTCCAACACTGCAAATTCTATAGACATGCTGAGGTTATTTATATCAAAATAGGAAGTCAGGATTCCATGATAGTAAAGGAAACCATTGATTAAATCAGGGGGTTAAATGAGTTTGGAAAATTCAGAAGCATCCAAACTGTAAAGAAGAGTTTATGGGAGAAGAAGTTGTTTGCATTGTCATATAGGGTATAGGTATCGATGAGAGCTGTATAGCAGAAGAGCAGCGATCTGAAAACATTAGTATTTTGGGAAGAGTACTCCATCAGTGGCACAGAAGAAGGAATACAGGGTCCTGAAGGTAAAATATGAGAGAGCGATTAGGATTCTTTCGCATCTGGGAATAGATGAAAACAACAAAGGGGAATGAATGCAGTAAGAAGAAAAGGCCAAGGTTTGGAAACCTAGGGAATGGTCAGGAAAAGAAAGAGACTAGCAGAGGGACGGTGGGAGAGGGTGATGGTGATGCTGAGAAGAAATCAGCAGGCAGGTAGAAAACTTTTCATCCATGCGTGCATTGATTAATTTTAAAATTATTTATTGTGTGCCTGTCATGGGCAGGCACTTTTCTTGGTTCTGGGGATCATGAATGGAAAAGAAACTATACCATCATGAAGTTTATTAAGTTTACATTGTAAGGAAAGTTTATAGTATTCTAAATAAAGCAACATGTCAGGAAATGACTAGTGATACGGAAAACAAAATGTAGGGAGTGAGGATAGGAAATATGGGATGAGGGTGGGGCTTATTTAAAACAGAGCACTCCAGGAAAGCCTCAGTGAGGGTTTGACATTTGAGCAGAAACCTAGTGGAAATGAAGGAGCAAGCCAAATGGTACAATGGAAACAGTGTTCCGGGCAGAGGGACCAGCAGTAGGAAAGGCACTGAGACAGATGCATACTTGAGTATTCAAAGAATACCATTTTTTTTTTTTTTTTTTTGGATGGAGTCTCTCTGTATTGCCCAGGCTAGAGTGCCGTGGTGTCAGCCTACCTCACAGCAATCTTAAACTCCTGGGCTCAAGCGATCCTTCTGCCTCAGCCACCCAGGTAGCTGAGACTACAGGCACATGCCACCATGCCCGGCTAATTTTTTCTATTTTTAGTAAAGACAGGGTCTCACTCTTGCTCAGGCTGGTCTGAAACTCCGGACCTCAAACAATCCTCCGAGCTCGGCCTCCCAAAGTGCTAGGATTACAGGGGTAAGCCACCACACCTGGCCTAAAATTCCATATTTTCAATGTCTGAACTCTACTCAACAATAATATATAGTGTGGAGATTTTCACTTGTCAATTAAATATGTATTTCCCATTTAATTCTATTTGATATTCTAAGAGAAATTTTTACAGATTTTTCTACTAACAGCATTCAATAAAATTGCTAATTAAGTGGCTGATTAGAGGAAGAAAAAGGAAATAATGACTTAAAAGGACAAAATATTTGTCCATCAAAATGAATATTCAGTACAGCTTTTCATCTTCTTTAAGAATGCATCATGAACAGAAAATCACTTTCTACTCAAGCCAAAAAATTCCACGTTTTTAAGTGTTTTCATTCCATGGACTGAATACATTTAAACAAAACCCATCCACTGGGTTTCTGTTGCAGTCAGCGCACAATGTTTTGAGAATTTATCACAGAATAGTGACTGGCTTGATGCTATGACTTAATATATATATCACCTACTTGGCTCATTTACCTGGCACCGGCTCACAAGGTCTCCTGCCACTCAGTTCATCTTCACAAGCTTATATTTTACCAGACAACATTTTTTTCTACGTGAAAATAAGGACAAAATGCTTTTCACATAGGCCAGTGTTTTATGTGTGCTGTTTTCCTTTTTCAAAGCCCTAAAATCACTTACACTGCTTGTAAGTTTGACTAAAGCTTTTGCCATAGGCCTAAAAGGCAGTAGGGATTTGGTAAAATCTCTCCAGACATTATAGCTTGTCCTGTAGCCACCATAGGAAATATTATTCACACCATTGCTTAAGATTCCCCAATCTTTTAAAGGCCTATTAAAATTTCAAATCTTAAGTTTTTCTTTTGTTTTGGCATAAGTTTTGTTTGGATGATATTAATTGACCCATTGGAAATTTCCTCTTACTGTTAATATGTAGTTTTATCTACATCTAAATCTATATTCTATCTATATCTAAATATGTAAGTTTCTTCTTGATTTAATGTTAGTTATTTACTGACTGGCCTTACTTTTGTTGCTTGAGAGAGTTACTAATCTGTGTTAAATAAGTCTCTGCTTATTGCTACTCACTCTAAAGCACTGTCAGTAGAATTGCCTGTAGAACTGTGGTTTGATCGTGGATAGATATCTGCAATTCAGAATGTTTGACCTCATGATTTTTTTTTATTTTGGTTTATGTTGAAACTATTGTTTATTTTTCTCAACTCATGGACTCTTATTAATGTAGTGTGTTTCTTGTGAGCGACAGTAACATAAATGCTTACTATTTATTAATAATGTTAGATTACTATCTTTTTTCCCAAAAGTGAATTTCATGTGCATCTCTTAAGCTCCACTTTCAGATGAACATGGCTTTCAAAATTTATTGAAAATTTGATTCCATGTAATCTAATGATAGACAGTCCAAAACATATTTTCATTAATTTCAATTAATAAATCTTGTTAATACATGCCTTGCAGAAACTAATTTTGAGTAGCAAAAATCACTTTCATGCAAAAGAACATTCAAATATCAAGTTAGTTTCTTGCTCTGTCATTCTAATCATGATAACATTTTTGTGTGATTTCTTTCTGCAAATAATTTGAACAGTCAGTAAACTGTCTCTGACATTTCCCAGAATAATATTTTCATTTTGATCCCAAGTGAATTCACAAGATATTTAGGTTTTCCCTCCCAACAATATATCTACTATTATATCAACATTTTTTGTGGTGCGTCACCAAACTGAACTTTGTGTAATTGAAAAGCAAATATAAAATGATCACAGAAAAATGTAACCTTAGAGCTAAACAGATGTGTAAACTTACAGAGCAGTGGGAAAATGACCTATTAACAGAGCATTTCTAACTTTTGAACTTTCCTAAAAATTTTATCATGTCCAGGCTACAAAGATCCATTCTAACATCAACTAGCATATCTTTGTTCTAAACTGGAATCTTCATTTGTAAAGTTTATTGCATTTGATTGTTAGTTTATTGACATCAATCATTTTTTTCAGTCTTTTATGCTATTTGATGTTGCTATATATAAAAACATCACCTTTATCAACTTCTATATCTCTGAAATAGAATACTTGTACCACACTGAAAAGCAGACAATATCAGGGGAATTTTTCACACACTAGCCATCAGATTCTTTGCAAAAAAACACAGTTTTTTTTCCCAATGTCAGTCATTTATTATTTTGTTGCCACTGCCATCACATACCACAGTTGTGTGGAATAGACCTGTTTCCTGATTTAATGTCAAAGCAAACTTAATGGTAGAATAATACCCCTGAGTAACTTTAACCCTCAGTAAGAAGTTTAGAATTTTAAACCAATCTTCCTTTTATTTTCTCTCTTTTCAATTTTTCAATAATATAGCTAATCAATTTTGTAGTCTTTATTGAAATGTTTTGAAGTAGTTTTCTCCACCTGTTAAGAGTATGTTTTAAGACGTGTTATGAATACATTTGCTTTTAAAGGCATTCTTATTCCTATTTGTTTAGGATAGTACCTTTATGTCTAGAGAGCCCCAGAACAGGATTCAAACCAGAAAAAACATTTTAGAGTATCATAAACTGTAATTGTTATTTTTCCCAGTGTATATTTTCTTTTTCAATATTCTTAAGCCACCAGATTTAACATGTGCAATGTAAAAATGTCTGAAACTCCATCCTACAAACTCCCTTTTATCAAATATAACTTGTCTCAAGAACAGAAGCATTCATATTTTTAAACAATAGTTGAAATGAGGGTGTGTGTGTGTTTGTATATATATTCACACTTTGTAATTCATAAATGAGTCCATAATTGGTCTACTAGGGACTGTAACTGATTCAAATATAAACCAAATAAACACAGTTTTATACATGCTTATTTTAATTTTTAACTCTTTGCATAATCAATGTAAAAGAAATAGTGCCACAGGCAGGTGGTTAAGTCTTCAGTTCAACTGATTCATCATCCATGCAACATATTAGGTAATACATGTTTTTTGAAAAATCTATTAGCATATCACAACCTTGTATCAGAAGACCACTGTGGATGGCCGGCTTCTTATTAGAATTGCAGATGTGCATTTGTCTGAGAAATCAAATCTTTTTATGTAATATGACATGAATAAGTTTGGGGAGATTGAATTTACAATTTTAGGTAAGAGTCCAAAGACTTCTTCAAGGAAATAAGTAGATATTTAAGCAAATACAAAATTGGCATCACATGAAGAAATCACCAATTGAGGCAAATAAATCTGGAATTGATGGGTATATAAGTAAGGATGGGTTAAGGATCTCAATGGGGTCACAGGAAGAGCAATGGATAGGAAATAACTAATAGCACAGAAAGTATGAAAAAAGTATCGGTAGGGAAATAGAAGCAAAAGAGAGGGAGTAGTGAAGAATTAATACAGCAGTTCTCCTCTGATTAGGAAATAGAAAGATATGAAAGTCTTTTACACCTGCTAACTAACACAAGAAATTACCAGATCAACCAAACTATTGTACTATTTTTTAAAGCCCTTTAAAAATTGTGGGTAAAAAATTTCAAAGGAATAAAACTGTGGACAAAGTTTCTCTCCCTGGATGAGCACACAGTGGAGTAAGCTTTCACACCTGGAGGACGTAACTGAAACTGGGATAGGGCATACAAAAGACAGTGAATGTTTTTCAAACATGGAAAACCAGGCAAACCTTTGATGAACCGATGGTCTGGTGTATCAGATTTAAATCGGAAGGAGAGCCAGATGCAAAAATAGTTTTGCAGAGTAAACAAAGGCTGGGGAATGGAGCTACACAGTCTTGCACTTTTATAGTTATGTAGTCTAACAGTCTCACAGGTTTGATGTTCTGTGATCTGAGACTCCTGTGGTCCTCAGGGACCCTGGTTCTATGGTCACAAAGTCTCAGAGTCTTGAAATCTCATGGCTTCATGGTCTCATGGTCTCTTAGCATGAACTGGGTCTAACCAAAACTGCAAGTAAAGTACTACCCAATTACACTTTTGATATGAATGAAATTATAAGCCTTTTGGAAGTACAGAAAATTGAGACTGGATTACAAGTAAAGATAGGTCTTAGACTCTTTGTGTTTAAACCTATAGAGGAACTGAAATCATAACACTATTCTAAAATACCTCAACATCTAATTATCTGGTTGGATCAATTGACCATGTCCTTATCCTGGCTCTTAAGTTGCCTAACAAAGGAAAGAAAATCAGGAGAATGTGATTCTCCACCCAACCCAGTAAAAGCAAGATTAGACACTTTTAATAGAAAAATTCAAATGATAAAATAATAAAGAATGTTGATGTATACATAACAAGTACTTTAAAATTAGCAGAAAAGTGGATGTAGTAAGTTAAGATATGAATTTCAGAAGAGATTTGGAAACTGTATGAAAAGAACCAAATTGAAGTCCTGGAATTGAGAAGTATAATATCTTAAATTTAAAAATGCACAGTAAGATATTAATAACATAATACTAGTTAATAAAAATGTTTAAACTGAAGAACAGAGGAAAAAAATGAAAGACTGAAATAAAATGAATAGAGTCTCTGTGGCTTGTTAAACAAAATCCAGTAGTCAAACATGTAATTAGAGTAGTGGATATATAAAAGAGAATGGGGCAAGAAAAATATTTGGTAAAATATTAATTTTTTTCAAATTTGGTGAAATAATAGCAGCCCATTTATCCAAGAAGCTTAGCAAACAGTAGCAGAATAAGTATAAATAATATCCTACTTCAGCAAATTGTAGTCAAACTTCTGAAACCAAAGGTAAAGAAAAAAATCTTAAATACAGAGAGATAAAATTAAAAAAGGAACAATAATAAGCAAGACAGCATATTTCAAATCAGGACAATAGACCCAGAAGAAAATGGAACATCTTTAAAGTGCTAAAAGAAAAAATACAATAAACAAAAACCTGTCAACCTGTAATTTTATATCCAGCAAAAAAAATCTTTCAAGCAAAAGGGGGGAGGCTTCATCTCTGACCAGGATGGAGTATCAGGAAGTAGATTTCTCCTCCTAAGACATCTAAAACACTCAATAAAATGTATGTTTCATAAATGAAATATTTGACATAGTGGCATCAAGACACTGGATATGAGGAAGGGAAGGACCATTATCCCCAAGAGACAAGAAACAAATGAAATTAGATCCATGATTGCCCCATCTCACTTACTGGAGAAAGTTTCCAGGACCTGGTACAGGGAAGGAGATCCCAGGAAGAGTTCACCCTGAGTTGAGAAGATGGAGCTCATATGCCTTTTGAAGCAACAATATATTGGGTACTTGCAATGTTTGTGGAAGTAAAATATATGATAATTATAGCACAAAATATGGAAGGGCTCTAAATGGAAATATACTATAATATATAAAACAAAATAACTGAAAGCATACTTAAACTCAACCACATTAACGATTAGATTAGATGCAAATAGTCAAAACACTAAAGTTGAAATGGAAAGAAAGTCAGAAGACTGTATATAAAGCAAGACTCAACTCTGTGCTGTTTATAAAAGATATATGTTAACTATATCTCAAACATTGAAAGCAGAAAGATGGGAAAATGAAACATTAAGCAGAAGAATGATGCAGTAATGTTGTTAACAATTTACAAAACAGACTTCAACACAAGAAGTCTTGTCAAAAAAGTGTGTCGTTTTTATAATGATAATGTTTAATTCACTAGGAAGACTTTATCCTAATTTTGTAATATGTACAAAGCAAAAATTGATAAAAATAAAACATGAAAAAATATAAATCTGTAATCTTGGAAGGAGAATTTTAACACCCTCATCTCTGTGAGAACAAGAAGACAAAAAAAGTACAGGTACAGATTTCTTAAACAACAGTATCAACCATCCTGGGGTACTTCGCACTTACAGAATACTACACAAAACAAATACAGAATACACCTTCTTCTCAAGAACACATGGAACATTCTCCATATCTTAGACCATAAAACAAGTCTAAGTATATTTAGAAGATTGAAATAATATAAAACAGGTTCTCTGAATATAATGAATTTTTAATTAAAGAGCAATAGCAATAAGGTATCTGAAAAAGTTCCCATAGTTAGAAATTAAGCAACACATTTCTAAATGATCTGTTTACCAAAGAAGAAATCACAAGGGACATTTTTAAAAATCAACCTATTTGTGAAGATACAACATATCAGTTTGTGTGAGATTCAGCTAAAGTAGTGATTAAGGGAAACTTTAAATGAATATATTAGAAAAAATATTAAAATTAAAATTAACGACCCACATTTCAATCTAGAATAAAGCCACAGGAGGAGCAAATTAGAAAAATAAAAACAAGTGAAGGAAAGAAATTTAAAGAGATAAAAGTACTTAATACAATAGAAAACAAATGTGAAAAAAAAACAATTATGTAAAAACAATTTGGCTCTTTTTTTAAAAAAAACTAAACAAAATGATGATTCAGCAATTTCACTCCTAGTTATTTGCTTAAAAGAAGTGAAAACCTATGTCCAACTGAAAGGAAAAAAGGAGGAAGAGGAGGAGAAGGGGGAAGAAGAAGAGGAGGAAGGAAAAGAGAAGTATAAGAAGAAAGGAGAGAGGGAGAGGGAATATATAAGATTTGTGTATATAAGATTATACACAAATTTATCCATAAATATCCAATAACTGCATAGAACAAAAATATCCATTATAGAGAAAAGAGATGAATTATTTGTGGTCTTTGGGCAATATGACATTATCCAGCAATAAAAAGTACAAACTACTTATATATGTAACAATATGGATAAATCTTAAAATCATGTTGAGTGTAAGAAGCTGGAAATAAAAAGAGGACCTGCTATAAGCTTCCATTTCTATGAAGTTTCCAAACAGACAAAACTAAGACATAGTGATAGAAACTAGATTAGTGGTTCTTTCCTCCAGCAACAGAAATTAACTTGGAGCTTTGAGGAATGCTAGAAATACGTCATATCTTGCTTTTAGTAATGATTATGTTGAAATATACATGAGACCAAACTCATTGAATTAAAATTTGTAAGTCTTATTGTATGTAAATTATACTTAAACTTGACAAAATAGTCAATGCAAAATATTAAGGCTGGAGGACGTGAAAATGGTACAACAATTTACTGACATAGGGCGTTTATAAAGTAGAATTGATTTTGGAGAGTTTCCTTGTAACCATGTGGTCCAAGGAAATGAACCATTGGTACAATCCAGTGAAATACACAATTTCAATCTCTTCCCTCAAAATTCAGTCTACAACTCAATGTCATTTATATTACTACTCACATGATAAATGCCAGCTTTCATTTAGTTATACAAAATATTTTTCACAGGAAGTAAATCTGTATATTTTGTATCCTCCTTTCCGATATTGAAAATAATACTTTATTTATTTTTACCTTACTTCCCAAAACCTCATACAAATCTATGGAAAACATATTTTCAAATACATTACTTGGGTGCTTCAAACATTTTCCACTTCATCTTCCCTCAGTAGAATATGGCACTTTTCTAATTGTACTTTAATTATTTTTAGAAAAAGCAAAATACACATTCATAATACTAGTACAGTAGTCCCCCCCTTATCTGTGAGGAATACATTCCAGAACCCCCAGTAAATGCCTCAAACCACAGATAGTGCAGAGTTCTATATACACTGTTTTTTCTATACAGATGTACCTATGATAAAGTTTAATTTATAAATTAGGCACAGTAAGAGATTAATAATAAATAATAAAATAGAGCAATTATAGAAATATACTGTAGTAAAAGTTATGTGAATGTGGTCTTTTTCTTTCCCTGTCAAAATATCTTTTTGTTCTTTACTGCACATGGCTGAAACTGTGGAAAGCCAAACCATGGATAAGGGGGAACCACTGCAATAATATCAAAACAACGCACAGCTCAATACATTGTTCAGTTTCATGCAAAAGAATAGACTTGAATAATGTACCATGAGATGTCTAAGCAGTGCTTCTGTGGTATATTCAAGTGCTAAGTTTGCAAATAAGGAGTCAGAAGTATCCTTTAAAGAAGTTTACACTTAGGCTTAGTTACAGCTCTATGATAATTAATTCTATTGGCCACACTAGCTTGATAGAAAGAACTCAGTGGAGATAAAGTTGGTTTGTTTGTTTTTCTTTTCCATTCTGAGTTTAGACAGAACACAAACATAAAGTGCCAAATCTGAAAACACACTAGGTACTGCTCATAGCAGCTGCAGCAACAAATCAAAGGCCAGTGTTTTGATGTAGAAATAATACAAAAGAGCCACTGGTCTTCAATTAGAATCCTCAATACACACCTTGCTGATAGATAGTGAGCATGTTGAGTGGTATCAGCTTTAGATAAAAAATATATAGTATACAAAACACGGCATTGAGAAATCTTTTTTTATCCTCTTTATTCAGACATCTGGATTAAAGTCACTGAGAGAAATTTGCAGTTGGTTATTAGGACATGCTGCTTGGAATTTGGGCTAATGTGAAACTGTTTGAAAAGCTAAGTTTACATTCTCTCTCTCTCTCTCTATATATATATATAATATACATATACGTATATGTACATGTGTAAGATATTAACAGTTTTCAAATGTTATTGGTTCTATTATTTGTTTGTAAGTATAGACAAGTGAGTAAAAGACTTCATTTCTGCTCAATTAGTATTTGATTTCCCATTAAAGGACATATTAGGGTCCATAACAAGGGCTGGGCCTGTAAAATTTGTAAAATTGGCTTCATATATCTGATAGGAAGAGCTGTTATGCTGAAAAGCTTTATAGTTCTTCTGACTGCTAATTCTATTAAATAATTCACTAATAAGCCATCATTTTTGTGGAGCATACACTAGAGAGTCTTGTCTCTTCTAAATGATTTTAATTTTTCCACAGAGAAAATGTGCATTCAATATTGATTTTCATATTATAAGTCCCTATATAACCTAAAGACAGCAAGTTCCCAAAATGGTTTCTTTCCCTGAGAAGTAGATTGATCGATAACATGTCACATATTGTTTAGTCTTCTACTAGATTGAAACTTGATGTAAGTATCACATCTTAAGGATAAGCAATCTTCCTCAAATAATGATTTTTTCATGTCATATTCTATATGAAACAAGTGCAAAAAGAAAACATTTTTCCCGAAATTACTCTGCTACAAACCTAATATGAAATACACACTAATCTTCATTACGTGGCAGAACTTATTTAAGCTACTTAGCTCTTAGGATAACAATGATTTGAATTTGACTTTAATGTAGCAAAGAACTACAGTGCATTTTCCATTTAGAATGAATGTGGTTTAAATGAGGTTTAATTTTAGAACATAGTTATAAGGCACCTTCTGTTTAGAAATCCTGCTGTTTGGATGTGATTGTATTTCAGAAAATCTGCGGTTACAAATTCCATTTTCCTCAGAATGCTGCCATGTGAATGAGGCTTTTGAGCAGAACACTTGCTGTTACCAGCTACCTTCCATTCACAGGACTGCCTTCTGAATGTGCTTTCAATTAGGAAATCTCAATAAGTTCATTTTAAAATAAAATTTTAAAAAACCCGATTCAACCCTGCAGCTTTTTGAATTATCAGGCCATTTTGAAACTTGGTTCCCACCGCTCTTGATGTGGAGAGTCATTCAAATCGAGAAAAAAATAAACATCATGTGCAAGGAGAGAAGTTTTAAAATTATCCAGTTTTTAAAAAATTTTGTGCCAAAAGGACAGATGGTGTAGTCAACACAGCCAGGGTCATGCATCTGGAAATCTAATCACAATATCCACCTCCTACCGTAAATAATTCTATCTGTAAGCACTTGTTACAGTCCTGAAGGAAGAAATGAAGCAAGTAAGCATAAATCTGTATTTTAGTCACTCAGAATGCAGAGAAGCTATCCTGAAAAGTTAGCAAATGAAAGAAAGAATAAAGAGCAATAAGGAAATGTCACAAGAATATCATCCTTCCATTCTAACAATTGAAAAACACAAGGATTTACAACATAAAAATCTATGCCACTTTCAATTTGTTGTAATTCCTTCTTCATCTAGTTAAAATAAGCCCAGTTTCAGAAAAATCTCTAGTAATCATCATATTGACACTTCATCTAGACCGACTGCTAATGAGCCAAGATTTCTCTGCCATAATTTTTACCCTAGAGCTCACACTGTCACAGCCCATCAAGGAAACAGTACCAGTCCCCACTGTCAATCTGAAAACACTTTCCTCTTTCAGAAGCTTCGGTTTTCAAGTGTAGGGGATTATTTGTTCCTAAATATCTTTTTCCCTACTCCATTTCAATTGTCTGTATGACTTGTAATGAAATGAAGCAAGCATAAAAATGTTCCCTTCACTGTCAATTTGTCTTTCTTTATCTGATTATTTTCATTTAGACCAAGCCCTTTAGAAGTAATGCTCCAATGGCAGCCATGTATATTCCTTATCTTAAAATAAATTACAGGAACTTTCTTAGGTAGAGGAGAGAAAAAAGTTGTGTTACAAGGGAGACAAATAAAAAAAAGTAGTAAAAAAATCTGTATAGAAGCTACGGAGCAAATCTATTTCATATTAATGGTTCTGTCTTAGCTATATCTTCCTGCTGTCTTTTTATTTTCCCTGATTTTATTAGAATCATCACTGTCTTAAAATTTTTTTTCTCTTTTTTGGTAGTTTCTTCAGAACTCTGAAGCTGACTTATTATCCTAGTGGAGAGATCCAAGCCTCACTTTTAAGGTGAAGACTCCTGTTATTCTCTGTTAAAGGTAACTTCATTGTTTATGATAGAAATCCAAATGAAGTATCATTAAGTGCATAATCATCAGTGCCTGCCCTTCCAAGATAGCACAAAAACACTCACCTAAACTGATCCCACACATACACACCCTGAATTTTTTTTTTGGTGGACAGTTTTTTAGACTAGCACTTCTAAATAAAGAGATCAGCATTTTCCTGTATGTACAGGTGTTACTTTTTTGACTCTTTTCTTTCTTTTTGGGCCGCCCAGCTCCAACCGCAGCTATTCTGGACACTTTGAGGGGAGAGCCAATTGATCTTTCCCTGAGTTCAGAATACATGGGATTGTGAAGGAAAAAAGGATAGTGTTTGGCCACTAAGCTCTGTGCCAGACAGATCAGGATTGGACTACATTTTAGCTATAGAATCTGAAATCTAGAAATAGAGTTATTTCTACATATTTTTTGTCTTTTTTCTGTTGTTTTCTTGCTATCATAGTGAAAATTCCTGTCAAAATATTTCAAAGTTGAACTGTGTAGGAATTAGACTGCTCTTTATCCAAGTCTGGGTAATTTAGGGAGGAAAGACATCAGAGCAGCTGTGTTCAAAAAACTTGCTCAAAGACTAAAAAAAAAAAAAAAAAAATCCCAAAATGGCAATGGATGATGCTAAAGCAGGTAGAAATAGCATTTGGGGAAGTAAAAATAAGTAATAATGTAGATTCCTCCATACCTTTATAGTTTTTCTTTTGAAGTCTAGTGTCATTATACGGCAAAAATAATGTATCACCCATATTCTAATTAGTTAGTCCACTACAGTATGTCTGGTATTATCAGTGTGTATTTTTTCTAAGTATTTCATACACTGACTATAGTACTTGCCTTATAAGAAGATTGTTTTGCCCTTTATATACAACTCCTCAACAGCATTGCTGCATATGCTGCTTCCACTTCACATCTGCTCATTCTCTCTTAAACTTACTCTAAAGAGGTATCTGACTCACTGCTCCATAAAACTAGCCTCATTAAGGTCATGTTGCACATTTAATCATCAATTTCCTGAATTTACCTGACTCCACTTAGCGGTAGTATTTGATACATTTGATTACTTTTTCAGCCTCAAAATACTTTCTCCACTAAGCTTCCCAAAGAAAGGGAAACCACACTTTCTTTGTTCTCCACCCCCCTCAATGACTTCTTCTTTCGGTAATCTTTCCTGTTTCACTTCATCCACTCAACCTGTAAACACTGAAATGACCCAGGGTTCAGGACTTGGACATATTCTCTTTTTAACCTACATTCAATCCCTAGGAAACTTGATGCCATCTGGTGGCTTTAAATGCCATATATTCACCAACGACGCTCCAATTTATTTCTTCATCCCAGATATCTCCCCTGAATTCCAGATCTATATAGCCAACTGGCTTTTTACATCTCCACTTGAATGCATAATAGGAATCTCCACTGTTAAATCATGGCTGCAGCACAGATGACTTGGTGTTTGGCAAAGGTTTGTGTTTTTACCCTATAATATAGAGCCAGTGAGAACAAGGTGCTCAGTTAAGGACTACATTTCCCTGTAATCCTCCCCCCAACCTTACTTCTAGGTTGACTCACGTCACTACATCTGGGTGATAAGATGTAGGTAGGAGAGCATCGCAGTTCCCTTATGGGCTGAGAGTAGAGAGTGTGCTTTTCTACTCTGTCTGCTGCTGGAGGACAACAGGATGATCTGGAAGCCACAGGATGGTAGAACCACGAAAAAAGGCAGCTCAACTCTCAGTCAACCCTTAAGGGAGAGGTATCCAGAAGAATTACCCAATGTAGATATCCACATTGAATTATATGTGAGTTAAAAATAAATTTTTATTGTGTTAATTCATGATACTGTTGAAAATTTTGTTATAGCATTAACAACGACACCCTAATCATTAGGGGCTAATGTGAGTCCAAAAGGCAAATAAATTCCTACCTTACTTTTTCATCTTACTCCCAAGAACACAGATTAATTCTGATCTGTCAGTTGCTGAGGCTGAAAACCTTGTAGCTTTCCTGGACTTTTTTCTCTTTCACGCTCTACCTCCATCTATAAACCCTATTAGAGCAACCCTCAAAGTAAATCTATATTCTCAGTATCTTGTGACATACTTTGGTCTACCCATTATCACATTTTGTCTGAACTGCTGTAACATTGTTCTATTCATCTTTATTGCTTCCACACTTGCCCACCTATAATATTCTTTGCCTTTGGTGATGTTTTTCATAAGCAAGTTAGATATTGCTGGTCGGGTTCCCAGGGAAGCCGACTGCTACAGAGATGAGTATAAGGGAGATTATTAGAGAGTACCCTGGGGGTTATCACCTGTACAAGAGAAGAAAGCAGGATTGGGCAAAGCAAGAAGGTGAGCTAAAATGCAGTCTCAGGGAAGACTTCAGCTAACCCCATGGAGAGCTCTAAAATTGGCATGGCCTTGCATAATTGTTCCAAGTTTGGGCAGTAGGACTGAGGCTTTATATTCCCACATCAACCAGTTGTCCTGCAGCCTTCCCCAGGAATGAGGCATGGCCTTGGGCAAGGCAACTCTCTTCAGTTAAGGCAATTCTAGGAGAGGACTGATGGCCCAGGGTTTTCTGCCGCCAGGGTTTTTATCCCCTGAGGGAATAAGACCAGCAGTCCTGAAGGGGGATCTGGAAGGCACATAACAATGTCCACTACATCAAAGCACATCACTTCTTTGCTGACAACATTTCAGTGGCTTTCCATCTTACCCAGGATCAAGTTCAAAGTACTTTTCAGGGCTGTCAAGGCCCCTTAATAATCTGGCTACTGACTATTTTGATATCATCTCAATTGTATTACAGCCCTACTCATTGTGCTCCAGCCCTGCTGAGGTATTGCCCTGCCTTGGGCATGTCAATCACAGTTTCACTTCAGGATTTTTCCCCTTGTTGTTTCCTTGACTCCTGGAATTTTTTTTATCTATATATTACAAGGCTTGGCCCCTTATTTTAGTCCAGGGGTTGACAATTTTTTTCTATAAAGGGCCAGATAGTAAATATTTAAGGTTTTGGGCCATATGGTCTTTGTCACAACTACTCAATTCTGCTACTGTAGCCCAAAAGCAATAACAGAAAACATGTAAACGAATAAGTATGGTTGTGTTCCTATAAAACTTTATTTATAAGAACAGTTGGCTAGATTTGGACTATGGGCAATAGTTTTCTGACCCCTACTTTAGTCACATGTTGGCTCAAGGTAGCCTCCTCTGAAAGCAGTATAGCAAGTAAATTAAGAAGCTTGGTTTGGCATCTACTCACTCTGGAGGTGTCTCTTCTGGCTCTGACAGTTATGATCTGAATAGCCTTAAGTTTTCTGGGCCTTACTTGCAAAATGCAGATTATAATAACATCTTTTACATAAAGATGATGGTTAAATGAAATAGTACATATAAAACAATTGTAATAAGGCATGACACAAAATAAGTCCTCAATAAAGAAGCACCTGCCCATCACTCTCAGTTTCCTCATATTGCTCAGGACTTGTCATTATCTAACATTTAGTTATTTAGTTAGTCAGTTAGTTTTTATTCAGTTATTACATCTTTTTTTCCTCTTGAATAAAGCTCTATGATAGGAGGGACTGTCTTCTTGACTGATTGCTGAATTGTTTGATCCTGCCAAAGTATCTTACATATAGTAGGCCCTCAATAAGTATTTTGCATGAATAAATGAACTAAGAGGGTTTTTGTACTTTGAGGGCCTTAATGCTGGATCCAAGACATATGAGATCTCATTCCAAATGCATTAGTAGTGTTGGCCAAGTTACTTATCTGAGCCAAACTGTCTTTATTTGACAATGGAGAGAGGAGATCCAATGATGACTTACTTAAAGGAAACATTAGTCCTATGCCTCAGAACTGTCTGTATTTTCTTTCTTCTTAAGATTATATTTAAATATATGCACATACATTTAAAATAGGATTCAGTGGGTAGCTATATTGTCATATGTGTAGTACTTCGCCCTTGAGTCTTGGTTATTCAGCATGAACATTCCTGAACTAGCAAGATTTTGTTAATTTCCTGGAGATGCAGGAGCCTCCCTAACCCTGCCATGATCAGACTGATCTGGTGTAACCTAAGAAATATGTTAACACATATCTACTTTATCTTGTTTGTAAGTCATAAGCCCTATTACAAGCAAATGGATTTTAAAAAATTTATTGGATAATCTCTGTTTTATTAAAGTTTCAAGGGAAAAATTAGAATAATTCTTATTTACAATACTCCCTACTGCTCATATCCTAGAAAGCCCTCTCTCCTCTATCTACTTATTAAACCACTATCCAGCTTGGGTTCTACTTCCTCCACTTAAGTTACTGCTGAAGACCTTAGTAACTTCCATACTCTAAAGGTACTTGACTCTACTCTGACCACTATAATTAAAGTACAATCCTCTCAAGACTCCCAGCATTTTTTTGTTCCACTTGTTAATTTATATTTTTTCATAAGAGGCTTATCATCTTTTAATATGCTATAATAATGTGCTCTTTTCATAAGTTTATTTTTTATTGCCCACCTCCCTAGAAAATAATTTCCAGAGGGCAAGGATTTGTCTGTTTAAGTAACTGATATGTCCTGAGTACCCAGAGGAGTATCTTACACATAGTAGGCTCTCAATAAATATTTGTTGACTATATCGTCATTAACACACTGCCATTCTGTTCATTTTTCATCCTGTGCATTTTTTTGTATTAACTAAATGTATATGTCTTTATTTCTTTTCCAAAATTAAACCGTGAAATTGAAGAATGCTGGGTCTCTTCTCAACACTTTCTCTCGCCCTGACAAATGCCAAGAATAATATTACATAAATATTAGAAACTTACTAAACATTTGTTGAGTGATTGAATAAAAAGATAAATGAATGGTGGCTTAAGGATGTTATATAGTCTTTCACAACTGTGACAGAGCTCAATCTGTGAGGTTTTGCTATTGTTGCTGTTACTTAATATTTGTTTCTGTATTTAATATAGAGTGGATGTAAGTTTTTTACTAATATGTGTTCCAATATTTTGTTTAGAAAAATAGTAACCTCTAGACAGGAGCTATTTTGCTCCAAAGACCCCGAGTAAATTATTAGCACAAGTGAGTATTTTCAGAAGCCCTCAGGCATCAACACTGCTGGGCCAAACTAAAGGTTTTGGGAAAGAAATTATTATTCCAGAACACAGTGTTTTCCACCCTTTTCTGGAAATCATTCAGCAACATAGAATTATATTTATTATATTCAAGTAACAGGTTGACTTTTATTTTCCATCCTCACTTAAGGAGAAAAAGGAAAGGAAAATTGTGTCATCATTATTGTGAAATTTCATGGTCAAGGAAAGTTTGAATTATATATTTATCTGTACAATATTTCAGGGATTCTAAGGGGAAATAAATTCAATTCAAAATGCATCTGATACCAATATAATCATAGAAATTTGAAAATTACAAGATTTCTGAATCTAGCTTCCTACCGTCATTCAGAATTACATCTAAGGGAACCAAAGTAGATAGTTGACACTTATAAAGATTTGCAAAAACAAAGATTTTGCAAATATTTTTAGTTTATCTTCAATTTTTAAAGTATCTAAAATATTGCTTTTGTGTTCACATAAATTCAATTGCTTCATTAATATAAATCTGAACTCTGAGGGAGAGAAAAATCCAGTGGTCTAAATATAAAACAATGCTATAACTTTGGGCTTACTATAGTTTCAAAATAATGTAGCCAAGTATAAAGATAGTGACATAGACAAATTGCTAATATATTAAATTTCAAGTGGCAGAGTAATTCTAATAATCAATTCCATAAAAGTTAACAGATCAATAGCAATTTATTTACAGAATGTTACATTTTCCCCACACAACTGCTAGAGTGGTTCAGATTATCTATTTTTAAACTTTAAAATCATTGAAAATGTAATCTGCATTTTAAAACTACATATTATCACTAAATTGGGTGATATTTTCTTATTTCCTAGAAAAAATGAATGTTTTCATGAAGATAAAAAATTCACTCAAAAGCACAAATGTATTCTAAATGCTAAAACTTACCACTTAAACCTGCTTTACTTTCAACATTATTTTCTTTAATTCTAACCACAGTATAAACCCGAGTTGTTTGTCTAAGGGTCTGGTCCCTGAAGAAGAAAGATCCCTTTTTAATAATCTCTTCATATCTTCACTTTAACTCATGTTTAATGTGAACTTCCAGCAATATTAATTATGCAAACTTACCTTGTTCCCTGGTATTCCATGCATAGGAATAAGCATAAAATATGTACTTTTGACATAACATGCAGAATCTAAGCTGATTTTAGATGTTATAAAATATATTCATTCTTCCTCTTTTTCTCTCCTTCCTCCTTCATTTCTTCACTCTTTCTTTCTGTTCCATTTTCCCACTCTTCCTTTCTTCTTTCCTTCTTTTTCCTTTCTTTTTTGGTTTATCAATTTTAGTGTAACCACAGTCAACCAACTTATCCTTTCCATATGCAACACATAATAAATGCAATGCTTAAGCTCTGGAAGGAGCATCTAGTTATTTATTATCATTTAGTATTCTGTTATTTGTTTTCAATGTATATAAATATGCTATCTTTGAGTCTACCACTGTGATAGATTTGGAAACAAATGCAATTTTTACCACATTTATGCACTATGTGAAGTTTAAAACAAACAATATGCTTAGAAAGTACATATTATAGAATACTAGTATCAATTTCTTACAAATACAGCAAATAACTATTAAACATGCATACATTTCTTATATTAAAACATTATCTGTCACTTGCCAGTGTTAATATTTATAAATTAACAGGCACATGCATTAATTGATGCAATGAATTTGAAGTGAAAATTCTGTCCTGAAAAGAACTGGAAAACATATATTAAGTGTTGAGTAAGGGTAGATGATAGAAAATAACAAGCTGAAACATGAAAGGAATTACAGACCAACGTTCTTCCCCTGAAACTCACATACACATACACACAGTAATTTGGGGTGTACAGGAAAACCTCAAGTGACTAATAAACAATGAGTACCTCTCCTGGAGTGGCCACTGTATAAAGAAAGATCCATTCATTTATTCTGGGTGGTAAACCTGAGCTGCTTTGTGTGTTTGAATTACATGTCTGGACTTGAGCTTGTCACTCTGCCCAGGTTATCAGTATTTTAAGAGTGATTCTTGAACACAGGCTGATCAGTGGAACTTGGGTGGCCAGTTTCTCTCAAATGGCCAATTTATCTGAAATGTTCCTGTTTGAACCTTTGGGTCCCAACATACAAGCAATGTTTTTTCATTATGAAAATTTAGCCTCATCCCAAACTCCATGATTGAAGAAGGTACTATACCTTTGTTCTGTCCATACCCTACCCCTCCTGTGGGTATCACCAATGCTCAAGAGATAATTCACAAGTACAGAGTCGGAATGGTCATGGGGAACAATCCACCATGAGCAGTCTGGCTCTTCTCTGATCACTCATGACCTATTTTCTTACACCCACAAACCCCTACTCACAATGCAGTGTTTCTTCCACCTCCTGACCTTTGTCAGTGAAACATGGTATGAGCTACTATACACACCCATTTAAAGCAACCTTCCATTCCAATCAGATATCTAGGGTTTAACGCCTGTTCACTCCCTCTTAACATCCTTGGGCAAGTCACTTCAACTCTGAGTCTTAATCCTCTCACCTCTAAAGTGGTGATAATGATAATACTTATCTCAGGGTTGTTGTGAGTTAAATAACATCTGACTAGTAAATCCCTTAGCACAGAGCCTGAAACAGACTAAGGATATCATGAAAGGTAGCTGGTATCATTTTTAATGTTTATATTACTATTGTTAGATTCTTAAATATTAATTAGCTGGATTAATCAGATACAAATCAAGCCTAACAGAATTTTTAAAAAGCAGCAAAAATTAGGTATAGCTAGATTTAGTGAGTATGATGTAAAAACAGATCCAGTGGAACCTCACTTAGAGAACTGGTAGTAGTCAGCTTCCTTGACCTGTTCCTCTATGTCAAGTTTATTATAGCAATTGCAACAATGTAACCTATCTTGAGATTTCTTTTTTTCCCTGAAGTCATGGTGTGGTCTCTGTAAATATTCCACCCTCTGTCATTAGCCTTTATTACTGTCTTCTGGCCTAGGGCTCCTTCTTCTATTACAGTATCAAGGTCCCACTATTTTCCCTTCCACCAGCTCTCCTCAAATTCACATGACCAGGTAGTCAATGAATATTTTTTCATAGGTACAATCTGTTGTAAATTTGTGAGAAAGTACATTTTTCTTCACATCAGTTTACTTTCCTTTTGCCATCCCATAATGAGAACCAGAAGAAAGAATAAATACATTGGAAATTTTATCAACCACAAATAAAATAACCTACCACTATTAAGACTCATGTGATTAAGTTTTTAATATTTCCATTGCATGATGACAGTTTAGTCAAGGATATTTTAAGTGAGAATGTGGTTTATAAGGCTTTGAGAACCAATCAGAATAAATAGTTTAATACTAGATATTATAATAAAATTGAATAATATTTCAAGACTTTATCTCACATAATAAGAAATGTACAAAATATTTTGGAAAAATATGGTTTACTTTCCACCATTTTGCAAGGATAATAGTTAGTTTCTAAAATAGGTTAATAATGAGGAATGAAAAGTGACCTATTAGGTACAACGTACACTATTTAGGTGATAGGTTCACTAAAAGCTCAGACTTCACCAAAACACAATATATCCATGTAAAAATTGGCACTCATACCCCTTAAACCTATACAGATAAATAAATAAATAAATAAACTCCTTAAAAATTATGAATTATAACTCATAGAAATTAAAATAGGCAATGTTTAACATCATATACTATTATGTAAAAATCATATTCATGATATTATTTATCAAAATGAAAATCTAACATTATTTGCATTTTAATTGAATAATTTTTTTTTTGGATTTCATTATTTAGATTTTATTTTTAATATCTAATAAACATATACTTGTCAAAAAACATCTATTCCTTTTTGTTCTAAAATTTAATTTCTAGTAAATACACAATTGTTCATTTTACACAAAAATTTAAGTAAATTTAATATTTATAAATAATACAATTGTTCATGCTTTTCTAATTATATCAGTGAATCAATGGATCCAAATTATCTATGTGCCATACAAAAATAAAAGTGAATAATAATTTAACAAATACATTAAATCAAATGCAAAATATATCTTTCCAGATTTTGATTTAGATAATTAGGAACACCTATCAGAAGAGTTATTCAGCAATCAAGGAAAAAGCTTGGTTTTAGAAGCCAAATGATCTTGATATTTGGAAAAGCAGCAGAGCAGTAATTTCACTGCTGTCTTTATGAGTGCCTTGCTTAAATTGGGTATTGATGAGTTCGGTCCCCATTGCTAAATGGATAAAAAAATCTTTACTCAGAGCAATTAAAAAGACTAAAGGGATGATAAATAATAATACGTCTATGTAAAAGAAAAGTGGTGTCTAAGAGGCTTGTCAACTAACATCACTTCACAATAGCAGCCCCAGCTAGATTTGATTACTTTGTTACGCAACGATGATAGTCTCTGAGGAATGAACTACATACCTGCTTTGTATTACCATTGGGGCATTGAATCACTGTTGATGTTTTGTGCTGTACCACTTTCTCCTGTGCAGATCACCACAGGAGTCAAGACATTCCTAAACCATTTTTTTATGTTATTCTCTTTTAATCTCCTCTGTTTACTTTTTAATTGGTGAAATAAGTTTAACAGTATTCAGACAATTCAAATTTTATGTAGTTTTTCCAGTTTCCCTGTCAATGCAGTAGTATGTCTAGTTACCAATTTCAGAAAAGAGATGTGACCTCTTTTCCCTATAGGGCTACATGAATGAATAATGTGATGATTGGGAGCAGGAGTCCCTCTGCCCAAAGATTATGCCCTCTCTGCTGCCATCCACCCAGCACAGCAATCCATGATACACATCCCTCTCTACAGTGTTTGTCCACAAGGACTGGCTTTATATCACCCTTCTATGTCTCCTCTAGGAGAACATTACACTGCTATCCAATCTGTCTTTTCAACTCTCTGAGAACAAATTATAGACCTACAAATTGAGTCAACCCATATAAAGTAGTAGCTCAATTCCAAGCTCTGTTAGTCACAGGAAAACTATTTCCCAGTATTGCAATGTTGGTGCTGGTAGTGTTTTCCAAAAGCAAAGCAACAGGGATGTATACTTTTTGTATGCCCTTGAAGAACTTCATCTAGGTGCCCCGTACAAGACCATCTCTCTTAAGTTCACCTACAGTAGTTTGGTTATCTGGCTGTTATCTATTCTCTTGACAATTGCAGCATAGCAAAGTTGACTTTTTAAGATGAAACTTTTCCCTAGGAAGGACGTATATTCCAGGTTATTATTTTTGATGACATTGTGTTTATAACTCTTTTGGTATTAAATGTGATGTCTAAGTTGCCTGCTTGTTGTTTGTTGAGTAAATAAGCATAATCGCAGCCTTGCAACATGATCTAGATTGTCTACAAGCCCACTGGAAGTGCAGGCACTAGCTAACATACCCCAGTTCTAACTCAGTATTATACCCCGTGTGGAGGGAAGAAAATCATTTCCCAAGATTCTCCAATGTTCTCTGGTTGGTTCGGGGGAAATTTTAATAGGAAGTGAACCTAGTTAAGAAAATTTGAAGTGTTACGGAATAAAAAGGAGCTGAGGAGCACAACTTCTGGAATAACACTAAGAACATTTGGATTTATAAGAAAGTGTTCATAGAAGCCAGTTAGTGAAGGCAACTCCTATCCACTTCATATTAGGCCCTAATGTTACCTGTTAGTATCATGACTAATAGGTTATATTAGTGTTTCTTAGGTAAATAAAATCTTAGGATATTCTCTTGATAAATTTATATTCTTAATTATTTTTAAATGGTTAAAATAGTGTCAAAAACATAAGGTTATGAATACATATTTGTGTTAAATATAGCCAAGTAATAATAGATAACATCCACTGCACACAGTCTAGTTGATAGGACATACAGATGTAATTATCTACACATCACCTTGTCAAGATGCTCATAGTCTCATAGAAGAGAAAATGTGGGAAAATACATACAAGTCCAATAATACACCAAAACTAATATTCTTTTGAAAAAACTGTTAAACTAACATTTATTAAGAGATTGCTATATGTCAGGTGCCTTTTTAAGTGTTTCATTCATTTAAACTTCTCACCAACCTGAGAGATATGCATTATCATTATCTCTATTTTGCAGAAAAGAAACTGAGGTACAAAGAAGTGAAGTAACTTAGCTTGCCTATATTCCCACAGTTAGTGTCTGGTAAAGCAGGATTTGAACCAGGTAGTTTGACAGTCTGGCACTTGAACTCTAACAAGAACACAGAATGCACTTTCTTAGAGTTTTTTTTTTTTAATGGTGTGCAGGTCTCAACAAAGAAGAGGTGAAAGAAGAGGTGACTAATCTGGAGATATTTTAGAAGAGGTGACATTTCAGGAGAATTCAAAAGGTATTCAGCAAAATGTTCTACCTTCCCTCCTTACAGTCCATTGTTGTAAAATATCTAATGCATCTTATCCTTATCTCTAAGGTATCCCACCTATTAACCCTGCTTATTCTGGCTCACACAGTGATTCCTTTCCTTTCCTGAATTCAAAAGTCAGAACTTGACATGAGGATGATCACTTTGGGAATTTCAAAGCCTAATGTATCCTCATCTCCTGCAAAAGATCTGCTTCAAATTAAGCTTTCAGATGCTCCTTTACATCGGAGTAGTAAAATTATCTTTTCATACAAACATTCCATATGGTTCAGATTATAGTTTAAGACAATCTGATACCTTTATATTACACAGCATCAGCATGATGATTTCCAACCTAGGGAAGAAAAATAAAATAATAATTTTTCTGTCCTTGATGTCTGTGATATAGACTTCCTTCTAACTCTGATGACTTATATAATTGAACTTCAAGATATATTTAGGTTTCTATACCCACCATATTTTCTAATAACAATCTGATCGGCATTGAGAGTATTTAAGCAAATGCTGCATTTAATAAACTCTACCAGCCACTAGCAACAATCCAAAGTTCCTTGCCATTGAAATTTGCTTGAGCATTCAAAGCACTATTTCTGCTAGACTTTAAAATGTTATTTTTGTGCAGTGTCATACTGCACAAAATATAGAGGACTATAGAATCAAAAACACGGAATATGCATCCACTAAATAACTATAATTCAGTAAGTAATATTAATGCTTGGATTTTCTTATCTTTAAAATGGCAGTGCTTAAGTTTATGTCAATTGTCATTCAGGGGAGGAAAAGTAACCAAAAAAGAAGAACTCTCAGGATAATGATAGAAAAGTGAGAATAAGTCATATTAGGGTGCTTGAGAAATCAAAATCGTTCAAATCTTCCTCATCATAAAAGAAGAATTAAATGAAGAATAAATGGTTTGTCGATTGGTATCATTATATAATTATAAATATATTCATGTACCACTGCTATACCAAGACTTGCTTTTCAACACACAGAGAATATATACTACATTTAAACAAAACAATTAATGGAATTTAACCCTTCTTGTTATTAGATTTCTCCTGAAGATACAGAATGAAGAATTTTATTTCTCTGTACACATTAGTGTTGGCTTTTAAGAATACACCTTCTGAAAGAAGTATCTTTCCCAAGTATTATAACAAAGTATTGTACCTCTGCACAGAACCGTGATGAATTCCCTCCCCACCAAGATCTGATTCTTATGTTAAGATTGATGACACCACACACTTTCCATGAGTGAATATATGAAAAGGTTTATTATTCACATAATGAGGCTTTCTGGGTAGAGTGGCTCCTAACTAGGTCCAAAAACAGAAAGGAGAGAAAATGGAAAGGAGTCTGGCTTAGGGTTTTATGGTGGTTAGGAGGTCAGCAAGGATGAGGATCCCCACACCTGAGCAGTGGTCTGAACCTCCCTCTGGCACTCAAGCAGAGGTCACCCTGACAGTATAGTCAGCTTCCTTACACGTGAGATAAAGGGGGAAGAGGAAAAGGTGAGGCTTAAAATCTATCAGCATTCAAACATCAAAAATTTGAGTCAGACTCTATTATATACATATAAACCACTTGGGAAGTGAGGCAGGAGGATCAGTAGAATATGAAGTCAGAATGGGCCAGATCACGGAGACCTTTGGAGGACGTAGGAAGGAGTTCAGAATTACCAGTAGCTGTAACAAGAAGACATAAAATAGCTTTGAGCACAGAAATGCCACGATGTGATTTACATTTTAAAAATGGTGCCTTTGACTGTTTGGTAGAGAATGGGCTGTACAGAGGCAATGGTAAAATCAGGGAGGCCAGTGAGGAAGACAAAAATAATCAAGTAAGAGGAGACGGTGGCTTGTACCAGACCGGTAGCATCACGGATAGGGAGAAAATTGGTGCTATGCGTTTGTGGGGAGAACCTAGAGGACTGTGGAAACATGGGGATGGGAACTAAGGGAAAGAGTGGGAGAACCCTAAGTTTTTGACTGTAGCAGCCAGGTTGATGGTTGTCTGATTTATAGAAATGAAGGTTTCTGCCAAAAAAAATCAATGCCTTTGTTCAAATAAATACTTGTTAAACAAAAAGGGAAATCAAATATTTGTACAAAGAGAGATTCTCTAAATACCACTACGGACACTTATGCACATACTAAAGAACAACATTTGCAAATTTGCTAATTACTTAAAGGGGTTTTTAAGCATATTTAACTGGTTATTTCTTCATAGAGTGTGACATATCTTTATCTTTTCACAGTAGTTTCCCCAATTATCTCATCTCTAAAAATGAAAGTATTGTGATTAATTGCTTCCAGAGTCACTTTCTACTCAAACAGTATGTCACTCTGATTCAGGGTGTGCAGAGAACGGTTGAGGTGTGATATGTAGAACACATGTTGCCAAGTTGGAAGGGGAGCTTTGTGTTCAATAGTGATGGATGAATCCAGAGTTCTTTCCCGAGTCTTGATTATTTAGGTCTTTGATGTTTCTGCATTGTCAGCTAAGAATAAAATTCTATTTTTTACAAACAGCTCTCTGATGATAAAAAATGGTCAAATTCAACTTGGCAAAAACCCCTTTTTTCAGAGTTTTCTTTCTGGAGATTGATGACACTTAATAGTCTCCATGTGCCCACCTGGTCTACAAAAGATATAACAACATATAAGATGAGTGAAAAGGAACAGGAATGCCACATCTTAAGTAAAATTCTTTTAATTTAGGTTACCCACTTTCCAAAGACCATGACATTTTACATTACGTTTAGCTGATTGGGCTGCCCTGTTTATAAGGAAATCAAAATGAATATTACTGAAGAGACTTCAGGAGCCAAATAGCTTGACCTTAAAAGGTGCTGATGACCCCTGAACCAGCTTGTCTCCATTGTGTCCCTTGATGTTGCATGAATAATAAATAAAACTATATCACCAGAGGTCTACACAGGTGCTGTGTAAGGCAAAGAATGTAACAGCACAGCAGAGCTTGAGTCTGAAAGGTAATAAATCAAGAAATAGTCTGTGTAGTAAAACTGCAACAGTAGCATGGCTGGTTGATAGCCATGACAGGTACACTGAATTAAATCAGAAAAAAAGAAACAATTGTGTTCCTTTGTTTTATTCCTTTTAAATCTAATAGAAGCAGAAATACAAGTTTTACCATTCTTTTAGCAAAATAGACTTTTTAAAAGATGGATGAATTCACCCGTGTTATACATAAAACATATATTATGTCAGCAAGCACTAGATTTCTCTCATGATTAGAAGTTATATGATTTAAAACTTATTCCCTAAATTCAGTAGTTAGGGTAGGTGAATCATTTCTCTACCAAAACATAGAGAAATAGAAGTTATTTTATTGATGCATTCATTTAGAAAGCCCATGATACCTCATTAGCTAAAAGAGCTACATAAAACTGCAACAGTTTGCAGACTATTATGTCAGACTCATTAGGGATTAAGTAAAAGTATTGCAAAACAATTCATGAGGATCACTAGAAGGTAATCAGGTAAGGGCCTGTGGTATAATGCTCACAAACAACACATTCATGTATAATTGATATATGCTTCAGTGCATCTTTCCACTCCATAGTTCATTGAAAATCTGAACATGGTAACTGATGCAGGTTTCTGAGAGTGAAAATTTTCATAATAAGTGAAGAAATGTGAGCCAAAATATATAGTTGTACGAATTCAATGAGTCCTCAGTGTAAACTTTAAAGAAATTCCTTTGTAAAATAAACAAAATATGTTATTTTAAAATTGTATTCTAAGAAATCTTACTAAAATACAAATAACATAAATATCAATAATAATTTTCTGATGTCTTTTAAAACTCATTTTAATTGTTTATTGTATTTTAAAAGCTGCTATTAGAACTAGAGATAGTTTTTAGTATTAAGACACAATCTCTGTAGCCAGAATTCTAGTTATGGCTGTGTGACACTTAGCCAGTTACTCAATCTCCCTTTGACACAGTAATCTCATCTGAAATATGAAATCTAATGATAGTACCTACCTCCTAGGATTTTTGGAAGAATTTCATAAATGAATACAATTGTACTTCTTACAATAGTGGCTGGAACCTTGTAAATAATGATAATATAATAGCTATTTTTATTGTATCCAATCAGGAGTTTTCATCTTTTGTATTCCAGGGACTTCTTTGGAAGTCTAGTGAAATGTTTCTTATAATAATGTTTAAAAAATAAATGAAATAAATATGATTACAAAGGAAGCCAATTATATTGAAATATACTTTAATCCACACAATCCCAGGCCCATGAACACAGGGTAGGCCCCTGAGCTATATATTGTCAAATAAGTTCTGTTGTTACTCATCCCTTTAGGTTTTTATTTTCCCTATAATCCACTCTGTATTCATGCAGGATCATTAGCCAACTTTTTGTGCTTAGTGTGCAATTTTATTGTTCACTTAGAAGAACATAGGAATTTTTATTCTTTTATTCTAATTTTATTCTGAAAATGCAGATTATGTCACACATACATGTATGTATATTGCCAAACTTTTCCAATGTCTGTGCATATATAAGGTAAATGCACAAGACATTATATTCCCCAAAGGCCATTTCTAAATCAAATTATGTAGAGCCATTTGAAATATTTAAATTTTATAATATTTTAAAATAATAAGATAAAATGTTACATCATAAGACCCAAAACCTCTGTAATAAAAAATTTAAATTAGCAGTAACATTAAATATATACCAAGAAAGAAATACTTTTCAAAGATATCAGATAAATGGGAAGAGAATTGCTTATACAAGTACTATGCAAATTGCATAAAAGTGTCCTAAATTCCTATAACCAGATATAGCAAAAGACACTTACAAAGAAGCCAATAACAGGTCACATACAGAGTGGAAGGAAATAGAATATACAAACAGGTAAGGTTTATGAAGCTTTTAAAGAGGAAAAGAAATAAATCTTACTGAAGTTGCACTGCTAAGCACTGAAAAAATTTCAATAAGTAATATTTTCAGGACATTCCACTATAAAACAGGTGCAGTTTTAGACAATAATTGCAAATATTGCCCTTGTGTAATAATTCTGTTATTAAAAAGTTCTAGCAGTGGAATTGGTTTACATTATCAATTTTAAAACCCATAAAATAAATAAGGTAGTAAAGTACATTTTCATTTTACAAATAAATGGATTGAGAAACAAGTGAAAAATATGATTTGAACTAAGACTTTGAGATCTTTAATATGTTAGTCAACATGCTTTTAAAATAAGTTGCCAAATGACTATAGAGAGAGATTAACATGCCTGAAAAGAGTAGTTATATAATAGTTTTAGCATTATTTTATTCACATCTCCAAAAGCACTGGAATTATTTTCAAAACAATGAAAAATACCCTCTGATGATAGCATTTCCTCAACATGATACTAAATGCACTTTGCAAAGGAAACTTTGAATGAAAAAAAAAATCACTGTTTTATAGAATAGATATGTCATTGATACCAATGGTTGTTTAAGGGAAGCCTAAATATTAAGCAGAAGTTCCATTCATTTGTCTCTTATATTTTAATTTGAATTCAAATAATTTATTATTTAAACACAGAAAATGTACACTTGTCTTTTAGAGGATTTTTTGCTAAATAGTGAAAAGAGTTCAACATTTTCAGATCATTTTTAGTTTTAGCGCCTCTTCTCCCTATTAAATTTAACTACCAATAAAAAAGAAAGCTTATACTTCAGATCCAATGAGACGTTGGCGAGTAGATAATTTCTAACTGTAACCAATTGCTCTTCAAATGCTATTTGGATCAGTTCAACAAAAATGCCAAGGCCTGTAATTTACATAGCAAAGTCAATTTCAAACTCCCTTGAATTGCTCAATGCGGGATAAAATGAAGACAGTGGAATGTTTCAGAAGACCAGGGACACTCAATCAAAATGTCTACTTTCATCTATAATGCTGTATATCAAAATCTTAAGTGTCCCTGATGTGTCAAAGTTACCTATTGTACCCCCCACACACACACACAAGCATGCACCTTTGGAAAGAAAGAATTTTACTATCTCAGGAGGACTTAGGAGGAAAGGATCTATTATCTAATGAATGATATAGAATCTCCCATAGAAAGATGTTCATATATACAAACAATTTAACAAAATTGCTTATACACAAACACATTTGCATTTAGCTTTTGGTTGTTTATGGAAGAGTCCATGGACCTTCAATTTAACCACTATAAGTTTAGGTTTACTGTCAGCCCGTTCTAAAATAAGACATCTTTTCTTCTCTGACCAAGACCAATTATATTAAAGCTATCAACTCCCAAAAGATTAAATACTATGGCTGCTTTTTAAACATGGCCAACATAAGAATACACAACAAGCCAACTAGGTATTAAAAAAATACAACAAAATAACAAACATGTAAGTGCAGACATACAAACGTGCACTCATGCACATATGCACAAGTAGTAGGTTCACATCTAATTGTGAGCAGTTTGCAATCTCTGTGGAATTTAACATTAAAAAAATAAATAAAAGCCTTCTCATTGCTCTGCATTGTCACTACTATTTCTTGGCTATTTCCTCATATATAGGACAGAACCATTATTGAAATATTTTTCTATCAGGTTTTTGGACTTTAGCCCTGCATACCAAAGCATGTTAAGCAGAGATTACCACGTATTCTTTCTGTATTTTATTAGCCCAAACAAAAGTTGCTATCAAACTGGTCCTATAACAGTTGTTTTACTATATCTTAAAAAACACAATGCAGGTGTATTCTGTGGCTATAACTAATCTTATGGTTTTCTGGTCATCATTTTCTATCCTTACTCCTCAATAGTTGGAATCTTCTAAATTTTCTTTTATTCTTAGTGAGTTGAGGATAGACCCTAAAGCTAAGCTATGAGGATCAGAATCCTACTTGGTTCTACCACCTACCAGCTGTGTGACCATGGGTCAATTACTTAATTTCTCTGTGCCTAAGTTTATCATCTCTAAAACAGTAGTCTTTTTAATTAATAATACACACATTATAGGTTGCGATGGGGTGGGGAACCTGCAGCCCTCTGATTTCAAGATTGTTCTATTATTCTTTTTTAAGCACAAAAAGAGGCAAGAAAGGCTTCATCTCTCTCTCCTACACCCCTTTTAATAAAAGGATTTATTCTGTAAAATTTGGATTCAGTCAAAAGGCCACACTTAAGCACCTAGAAGGCCACATGTGGCCTTAAGGCTGCAGGAAATAGTGTCTACTCCCCGAAAAAGTACTTTGTAAGTGTTGGGTATTATGATTATTCATTTACTCATAAGCCAAGGCACAGAGCAAATTAAGTTAATACAGCTTCAATTCACAATATACCAAAATTAACTAGGAAGAACATTGATTTTTCAAGATGATACATGATAAAAGTGTTGGAGAAACAAAGTTCTTTACATCTCTCTCAGACAGTCTCAAAGCCATCAGCTTATGAAAAGCTCTGAAAGTTAATACCTATTTTAACCCATATTTCCCCACTTATTTGGTTATATATCCCAATTTTGTCTACTTGTTTATAACACTTGAGTAAAAAACTATCATCATTGTGGAAATAACATTTCTCCAGTAGATTCAAAAGAGGGAGCAAAAGTAGAACAAAAGCAACATTGAAATGACAATAAGAACTTTTATGTTGTCTGTGTGGCAGCATCAGGGGCCACGGCGTTCAGGTACAACTTCCTTGACTATTCCTTGTTTCTCACTCTCCTTCATGTAATATATCCACAAACACTGTTCATTTCACCTCAAATGCATTCAGAATTTGACAACCGCTTTTCACCTCCCCAATGATACTTGTAAGCTACCGTTATTTCTCAGCTGATTTACTAAAATAACTTTCTACTTAATCAGTCTCCAAATACACATACGGAAACAGAAACTTAAATATAAGTAAACCTACCAGATTATAATCACCACTGCACCCCATATTCTCACACAGTGGTGAGTCCTTCCTCCAGTGCTAATCCCCATCTCAAATGGTTCCCTCTAGCCCCATCTTTCACTTCTTGATTTGTAACTTGAACAACTTCAATGTGCAGTTTAACTGTTTTCCTTTTGCTTGAATGTGCTATCATATATGGTATACCTGCTCTTGTATTATTAGGTAATTACCACAAACCTTAAGAACCACAAGCACATTCTTCTTTCCAGGCATTAGAACTTAGAGAATAGCACTTCATATGGTTTTTCTAAAAACAAAGATGACAAAGTAGAATCATGTGTCAAAGTGTTCCATGAAAGTGTTTTAAGGATATTCTGAAGCCAATTTTAAAGCCAACACTTAATGTAGAGAGTTAGAACTAAGCAAGAGCCACTAAATTCTATAGCTCTTAAAAAATAAATTAGGTGTTGTTATTCCAGGTTTCAATCTCTTGTCAACTGAGAATCAGAAGGTGGAGGTGACTCAAATTCCAACAAGTCTTCAAGTAAGGCTGCTGTCATGACTCAAAAAGAACTCACACAAATCAACAGTGTAGAAGGGATTTCTACTCACACATTCATCATGTGACTTCCATTCTGACATATCACTTATAATTCAATCAAATAGTAGAGACAACTCTGCCATAACCACGACACTGTATGATTCATGATGACATTGTAGGTAATAAAAAAAATTTTAGAAAGACTTTAGGAATAATCTATTTACTACGATGATATGAGTAGCAATAACAACTGCCAGTTATAAAGTGTTTACTGCCTTTGCTTAGGACATTTACATACACCATTTTTAATTCTCAAAACAGGTTCCAGAAAAGTCATTTTTCCTCCATGTTAGAGAAGACAAAACAGATTCGGAGGAATTCAATATATGCCTGTAATCAAGTAAGTGGTAGAACTGAAATTAGATTCCAGGTCTATCTTATTTCAAAGCCTTTATTCTTTAAACCACGCCAAACTTCCTCTAATATTTGTACTTAGTAATTCCTTTAGTAATAGTCATTGAATACATTCTAAATCTAAAGCAAAGACACTCTTAGTGACAATTATTAATCTAAACTGACACGTATACAGCTCATAATAAAAATTACAAAGGAGAATAGATGTGAAATTGTCCACGTCATAGACTCTATAAGAATGATAAATTTATTTTCATTTGTATAGGTAGGATCGGAAAATATTAATGAATTAAACTTATATCTTTAATTATTATTAACAAGTGCCCAAATACACACATTCAGGAAAAATGTTATATGAAACTTTGTATTTCTTTAATTCTAATTGCTTGTTATATGCTGCCATTATAATAATATTCCCAAATTTGCTAAACTTTATTAGCTTACCATAAGAAAATGAAAGACAAAGAAAAACAGATAAATTTCATACATTTTTGTGTGCAATATGTAGGAAATATTTTTGTTTCTTATCTTATATTGACCTTTTTGTATTCATATTCAAGTTAAAACAGAAAACTGATTATAGCAAACCTTTTTAAATGTCAAGGGAGAATATAGCCATGCCTCAAAGCACAAAAAAGCAAATGAAATATATTGTAATAAGTTCTATAGTAAGGATGAACACAAAGAGATTTTTGGAGCCCTAAGGAAGGAGGAAAGCAATCTGCCCAAGATGGAGGACTGAGAGTTGATAACCACAAGGCCTCAGAGAGAAGATGTAATTTGAGCTACACCTTGAAGGATAGGTGAATTCCACTGGGCTGAAAGAAAGAAATAAAATTTTAGGCAGCGAGAACAACATGAACAAAGGCCCAGAGGAACAAGAACGCATGGCATACTCATTACAGTGTTCTAATTCTTGGGGTCTATAATATAGGGTTCCTGGAAGTAAAGTGGAGAAGAAAGTTACAAGGGGCAAGTCTAAAGAAGTGATTAGAACTTTGAACATTTTCATTAAAAGATTGGATTTTATTAGGTGAATATTTAATAAAAGGGGATGCAATGAAGTTTTTACATAAAAAAATACATTTAAATCTATAATTTCTCAAATGACCTTACCAGCATAACTGAGGATGAATTTGAGGATAAAACTACAGACATAACTCATTTTATTGCTCCTCACTTTATCATGTTTTGCAGCTATACATGGTTTTTACAGATTGAAGGTTTGTGGCAATCCTGTGTCAAACAAATCGAACAAGGCTTTATTTTTCCAACAGCATGTGCTCTCTTTGTGTCTCTGTGTCACATTTTGGTAGTTCTCATAATATTTCAAACTTTTTCATTATTATTATATCTGTTTTAGGTGATCGTTGATCAGTGATCTTTGGTGTTACTATGGTAATTGTTTGGGGATGCCATGAAAGGCACCCACATAAAATAGTAAACTTAATCTATAAACATTGTGTGTGTTCTGACTGATCCACAGACTGGCCATTCCTCCATTTTGCTCCTTCTTTTCAGGACTCCTTGTTCCCTTAGACAAAACAAACATTGAAATTAGGCCAATTAATAACTCTACAATGGCCTCTAAGTGTTCAAGTGAAAGGAAGGGTCACACGTCTCTCAGTTTAAGTCAAAAGCTAGGAATGATTAAACTTAGTCAGGATGGTATGTCAAAAGCTGAGATAGGCCGAGAGCTAGGCCTCTTGCACCAAACAGACAGCCAGGTTGTGAACGTACAGGAAAAGTTATTTATGGAAATTAGATATGCTACTCCAATAAAAGCCTGAATGATAAAAAAGTGAAAAATCCTTATTACTGATGTGGAGAAAGTTTGATTGGTCTGGGGAGAAGATTTATACCAGCCACAACATTGCCTTAAACCAAAGCCTAATTCAGAGCAAGGTCCTAACTCTCCTCAATTCCATGAAGGCTGAGAGAGGTAAGGAGCTGCAGAAGAAAAATATGAATTTAGCAGAGTTTGGTTCATGAGGTTTAAGGAAACAAGCTATTTCCATAACATAAAAGTGCAAGATGAAGCAGCAGGTGCTGATGGAGAAGCTGTAGCAAGTTATCCAGAAGATCTAGCTAAGAAAAGAGATGAAGGTGGTTACACTAAATGACAGATTTTTCATGGACAAAGCTGTCCTATATTAGAATAAGATACAATCTAGAATTTTCATAGCTAAAGAAGACAAGTCAATACCTGGCTTCAAAGCTTCTCAGGACAGGCTGACAAGGGTCTTCTCTTGACAAGGGCTAATGCAGCTGGTGGCTTTAAGTTGAAGCCAATACTTATTTACTATCCCAAAAACCCTAGGACCCTTATGAATGTGAAGTCTAAAACTCTTCCTGTGCTTTATAAATGGTACGACAAAGCCTGGATGACAGCTTACCTGTTTATACCATGGTTTACTGAATATTTTAAGCCCATTGTCTAGACCTACTTCTCAGAAATAAAGATTCCTTTCAAAAGTATTACTGCTCACTGACAATGAACAAGGTCATCCAAGAGCTGTCATGGAGATGTACATGGAGATTAATGTTGTTTAAATGCCTGCCAACACAACATCCATTCTGCAGCCCATGGATTAAGGAGTTATTTCAACTTCCAAATCAATATTTAAGAAACACATTTTGTAAGGTTATAGCTGCCATGGATTTCTCTGATGAATCTCGGCAAAGGAAATTGAAAACCTTCTGGAAAGGAGTTACCATTCTAGATGACATTCCAATTTTGAAAGAAGTTCTACTGTGGGTAAAATGCTATCAAACAGCATCACATGCTAAGGAAATATCTTTCATGAAAGAAGTCAATTGCTGTGGCAAAAAGGGATATTTCTGAAGAACAACTGAGAAGACTTAAAGACCGTTTCCCTGTGGAGGGTGAGAAAACTTAGGACAATTCTTCTGTGGTTTCTAGCATGAATAATCGAATGGATAATGCTGATATTGAATGGCCAGGAAGCATAACAAGCTGTAAAAATGTTTACTTTTCAAGAGTTGAGTTTGATTTGCCTGAAAAACATTTCAAATGGATATGCTTAATAGTCAGTTGTAATATGGGTCAGGAGAAATTTGGGAATTGGAAAGATATTACTTAACATCATTTGAGAGTATTATTAGGTACTGGCTAGAAGCTCAGAATCCAAAATCTGGCAACTGTATTTGTAATCTGACTCCAACACAATTAACTGTATAACTCTGAATTTGTAACTTAATCTTTTATTCTCCTTATTTGTGATATAGGAACAATAAGAGAACCCATACCTTTGGGTCTGATGAGAATTAAATGAAAAAACGCAAATAAATTTCCTAGAACCATGAAATCATTTAATAAATGTTACTCATGATTATCTTTGTCAGGGAATAGTTGATAATTTAAGCAATAAAAGCAGGTAAGATTGGCCAGGGAAAAAAGTATACAGAAAGAAAATAGAATAAAGAAGAAATTGAAACTATAGAGAATCCCAAAACCTAAGATGCTTCCAGGAAAACATGAACAAAATAGAAAGTTATGAGGTCAAATACAAGAGGACAAAGAATACTGCAAACTACAGATTGTTTAAAATTGTCAAACCCTGAAGAGAAGTAAATAAAATAAGAACTGAAAAGCAGGTATTGAAATTTGCAATTAAGAGTATTATGAGGGATGTGAAAAGAGTATTAAACCTGCCCCCTCTTTACAAAGCTTATAATCTATCCAGGGGTCTAGCATTCTGAAATAGTTCAACTAATTCAATAAGCATTTATTGAAAGCCCATTATGTGCCAAAAACTATAAAAATATAAGGCCAAAATTAATAATGCAGACAAAAATTGTTACAGTATCTCAGAGCATGCTGTACTAGTCTAAAAGAACACAGTATAGAGGACATGAGAACTGGAACTGGAGAAGACATTCCATGAAGAAGGAATATCAGGAACAAATGTATAAAATAAGAACATTAATTGAGCTCTCACTTGGATTTTAATGAAACAATTTGCATTTCCATCTTTTGATACATATATGTTGAAAAGCAAAAACAAGTGGGTAAAAGCAGTTATTTAAGTAAATAAAATTGAGTAAGCTTTAGTTATACAGTCAGAAACAATCCTTTTAGTTTATTGCAATAGAATAATATCAAGAAATCTTTCAGAGAACAGCATTGGCATTAATGTAGTTGGAAGAGAGTGCAACCTGTTTTTAATACTTTAATTCTTTCAAAGTATATTATAGTGTATTAGAAAAATGATATTTTAAGTCTAGTTATAAAATTTATTATACAAATATAAGTAATTCTATTGGTACAAATAAGGGACCCCAAACACTCATTTTTTAAAAGCAACTCATTAGGCAACACTGTGGATGTGAAGTTCACCTTAGTACTGAATTGTATGATTTTTTTGCCTTGTTAAATGTAATCGGTACAATCATGTAATAAATCATAGTGAATATATCATATAAATAATACAGATAACCCTCAAAATGATAAAATAAAAATGATCCTGTAATTACATGATTCGTTTTTTCAAATTATCACTGAAGCCATATAATACTTATCTTTTGATACTAAATTCTAAATAAAAAGTTTACTTCTAATAAATGCTTCACTAACTTTTAGGTAGTTGAAGATAAATTTTTATATTTTATCATTCTCATACAAGACTTTAAGCACATGTAATCACAAAAATACTTGGTACAAGATATTCATGTGTGCCATTTATCTCTAATGACTTTATGTTGACAGGGTATCTCACAAATATTCATAATAATTAATATTAAAACTATATAACTGGAATATTAACAAGATTTAATGCTGTTCAAAATAGATCAGGAACTAAGTAGCAACTTTAATGTGATTTATATGACTGATGTTTAAATGCCCTGATAATTTATATATAATGGTATTTCATGGGAATTAAAATTTTAAAAGGTCTATACTGATTAGAAATTTTAATTTATCATTGTATTACCTAAGCTGTCAAAATATTTTTGAAATAATTGATTGTGATAAGCAGAAAAAATCCTCTTAGTATTAAGCACAGGTTTTTTACATACTTAAAAAAATACTTACAAAAAAATCTTTTCTAGCCAGAAATTTAGTGAATGCTTTATAGAGATAAGTATATGGAAAATGAAGGTAAATCATATAGATTAAATGCCCTTACAGTTCATGGTTATTCTAGTAATATATTATTAAAGGCAAATTTGCTGTTTAAAAACTCAAGCTATGAAAATTATTTTATTGAAAATAGCAATGTGGTAGTCATCAAATTATGAACCCCTGTGTTCACTTTATGAAATATTATTTTTAAAAGGTTGTCAAAAAATGCACAAAATGGTAATTGCCACCTACTAAAAGAGGGTAATATGGGCTCTTCCCAACAATCTTTGCTGCTTCCCGGGGTTTGATTTGATCTCTATAAAAACAAAACACAGAATCTGAAAAAAAAATACCTTTTTATTTAGTGTGATTTTATCAAGACTTCTGAAATAATTTCCATTATTTTGTAAGCAACTTTCTTATTTATCTCCAGATATCCCTTAAAAGCTTTTCTGAAATAAACCAATACATTATAGCAGGTGAAAACACAACATCAGAAAAGGTTTTTAATTTTTTTTTGTTTTTAAACAAAGGGATCAATTACAAAACTATTACCAGCATTTTACAAATACCATTTTTTCGTGGACTCATAATAAACCTAGTAGCAGCCTAGTAGCATAAAAGTTTTGTTAGTTCTAACCTGTACAGATTTGGTAAATACTGAAAAGAGCATGCAGATAAAAAGCCTAATAACAAATTATACGGAAAAGTTATTCATAAAAAAGAAATACTTTATAATTCATAAAAAGTAACTTGTTGAGTCATTGATGTTAAGGTGCATCAAAAGGCTAAAATAAATATAAGTTGAATCCTAAAATATTTGCAATTTAATTCGAGTCAGAAAATCACAAATATTTTAGTTATACATATGGACAGTATTTTACCTGTTAGTGAAACACAAGCAAAAAAGCAACAATAGCTAGGTGTGGTGGCGCATACCTGTAGTCCAGCTACTTGGGAGGCTGAAGCAGGAGAATCATCTGAGCCCAAGAATTCCAGTCCAGCCTTGACAACATAGTGAGACCCCTGTCTCAAAAAAATTGTCAGAAGTCAGCACAAAACTATGCCTGTGGGACTCTCTCTTTCTCATTCTCTGTATATATACAGAGAGATTATATATGTGTATATAATCTTACCATTATTATTGTTATTTTGATACAGGCATTTGGTTTTATTGTGCCAAAGATGTTATACCTGCAGGGAATGGGTGCCCCATCGGCTGAGGCTGCTCCCACTCCCCACATTCAAATCCCCAAAGATTCCCCACCCCAAGATTCCAAAGAGACTAGTGGTGGTGGCAGAAGCAAAAGGAATTCAGTGAGCTGAAAATCTCATTGTCCAAAGCCTGTCTGACACCTGCCACCTCTTACCCTCCCCCACTCACACCTTAGGTCCTGCCCACCTTCACAGAGCTGGAGGCCAGAAGACAGCAACCCACATTTTTGTGACTCTCCATGCCTCATATATAATACATATAGAGATAGAGAGAAAGAAAGAGAGAAATTTGGACCAAAAAAATGAGGCTATCCTAAAATCTATACTAACTCAACATTAAAAATATATTATATAAAATTTATACACAACTTATATCATAATGTTTGAATAGAAAAGTTGTAATTTCTCTTATGCTTTGCAAATTTTAGTAAATAATTTCACTAATGTGACAACATTCAATGACTAGCATATGCAATATTATCCAAAGTTTGTCTTTATCACTAACCATCTCCCCCCATCCTTCATCCAAACTTCACCTCTGAAAAAGATGCTGAAAAATTATCTTCTATTATTTTTATTATCTCCCTGCAGGACAGAGAGGACAACCAATGACCATATGCCTAGTATTTGTTAATATTTTATTGGAACATGACCACACTCATTTATTTACTTTTTCAGCTGCTTTTCTGGTACATCAGAATTGGCAGTTATGACAGATCCTATATGGCCCAAAAGATGGAACATATTTACTATCTGCCCTTTACAGAAAGTTTGCCAAGCCCGGCTTAAGAAGATGTAAAAATTCTAATGAATAATACAGATTACTAAAGGATGTCATCGTGAGATAAATAGCCTTTTATCTTAAAACTGGATAATTAGTTTTTAAAAAATCAAGACATTATACAACAAGAAAGGAGAGTGGAAGTCATCTAGATTTTTATTTTAGGAGTCAAGTTAATTGAGACTCATGGAAAGGTCAAATTGCCTGATCCCACCGCCAAGTGGCAGAACCATGATTGGAAAGGAAGTCTTCCAATTCCCAGTACAGGATCCTTCCCTGTCATCAGCCAAACTGGAGGCACAGAGGATCAGAAAAAGGCAATTTTCAAGACACGTAACAGTCCAAATGAGTAATACAAGTGAACGCACTTGATAAATTTTAAAGCACTACTAAATTTTCTTTATTATCATTATAATCTTTGCTAATAGATTTTTTTTAGGTATATTGTTGCCATAAATTAGTATCTTATAAGGTAGCTTTGTGTACACACTCAGTAGGTAACTATTTGTTGGATTATTTTTGTAGAAGAATTGTGATTTTTCTTTACTTTTGTTCTTTCTGGTAGTGTAATATCCTGAAAAGTGAACACTAGTGGATGTTATATTTTTACATATTTCCAAGGTGTTTGGCACAAAACCCATTTAGGGAAGTTTGCTAGGCTGGGTGCAGTGACTCACACCTTGTAATCCCAGCAACTTTGGGAGGCTGAGACGGGAGGATCTCTTGAGGCCAGGAGTTCAAGACCAGCCTGAGCAACATAGCGAGACCTTGTCTGTGCAAAAATTTTAAAATTAGCAAGGCATGGGGGCACATGCCTGTAGTCCTAGCTCCTTGCCGGTAGTCCTAGATAACTCCAGCGGCTAAGATGGGAGGACCTTTTGAGCCCAAGAGTTCGAGGTTACAATAAGCTATGATCACTCCACTGCACTACAGCCTGAGTGACAGAGTAAGAAGACCCTATCTGAAGGAAGGAAGGAAGGAAGGAAAGAAAGAAAGAAAGAAAGAAAGAAAGAAAGAAAGAAAGAAAGAAAGAAAGAAAGAAAGAAAGACTAAATATACTACACAGCATTTCCATGTAGCCTTTATTCACAATGATACCAAAACATCCATAATATTGCCTTAGACACAATAAATTTTTGTGCTATTGAACATATCAATATTTAAAATTAATTTTCGTGTGTGTAGAAACTAGTTGCTTTCCTAAAATAACTTAAAGTTAATGAATAGATAACTATTTAGATTATTAAGTATGAAATGTCTGATTTCCTTAAGTACTAAGTTTAATAGTTGATATTTCTGACATTTTACTTTGACACTTCTTGTTTTATTTTTATTGTGAAGGTACATGCTAAGTCTTTCAAATGCACATTTTGGCTTGTGATTGTCTTTCAAATTTTTTTAGAGCAATACTTTTGAAACCATGGATAAGTCAAAAATTTGTGTTATTTTCAAATATGAGTTCCATCATGGAACCAGTGCAGTGCAGACAGCTCGAAATACCAAGGAAGTGTTTGGGAAGGATGTGGCTAACGAATGCTAACTAACAGTATGTTGATGGTTTGAGAAGTTCCGTTGTGGTGATTTTCATCTTGAAAATAAGCCCCATGGGCAGCCTGACACCAAGGTGGATAATTATGAGCTGAAAGCTGTAGTGGAAGAAAATCCATCTCATCCTACGTGTGAATTAGCAGCAAGGTTTGATGTTCCAACAATATTGGACCACTTGAAACAAATTGGCAAGGTAAAGAAGCTGGATAGATGGGTTCCGCATGAATTAAACTAGCGTCAGAAGAGAAATCGTCTGGAAGCTTGCCTTTCTTTGCTGTCATGAAATAAAGGCAAACCATTTCTACACCGTATTGTTACCTGTGATGAAAAATGGATTCTTTCTGACAATCGCAAGGGTTCAGCACAATGGTTGGATAAAGATGAAGTGCCAAAACACAGTCCAAAACTGAATATTCATCAAAAAAACCTAATGGTGTCTGTTTGGTGGTCCAACTCTGGTATTATCCACTACAGCTTCATGAAACCTGTTCATTCGGATGTCTACTGCAACCAAGTGGATGAAATGATGAGGATGCTTGAGATTAAACAGCCAAGATTGATCAACAGAGACAGGCCAATCCTCTTGCAAGACAATACTTGACCACATGTCTCACAAACAACGCTGCTCCAACTACAGAAGCTGGACTTGGAAACTCTCTGTCACCCACCGTATTCACCCGACCTTGCACCAACTTACTACCACTTCTTCCAGGCTTTGGACCACTTCTTGCAAGGAAAAATATTCAATTCTCAACAAGCTGTGGAAAACACCTCTCGCGATTTCATGGACACTCACTCTCAAGGCTTCTTCTCTGCTGGCATAAACAAGCTACCATTAAGATGGCAAAACTGGGTCGATAGTTTAGGCACATACTTTAATTAACTGTACTGCTTCCTGTTTGAGATATAATAAACTACACTTTTGATTCAAAATCAGACATTTCGTATTTAATGACCTAATAGACGACAGAGAAGAGAGAGCCAAGTTGTTTTTGTGAAAAATCAAGAGAATTTTATTCATGAGTTATATTTGTGTTTAGCTCAAGTTCACAAAGCTACCAATTATATGTCATCTTAGGTCTCACTCAGCTCTTATGTTTTATCATAATACAAATTAAAACTCCACTAAAGTGACTTAAAGTAAAAACATGCAAGAAGATATAAATAAATATTAAAATTGGATTTAAAATTTGTTCCCCAAACCAAATTACTTGAACATGCTTAATGGTATTTTATTGATACAATCTTCTTACCATCACATATTTCCAACTTATATTCAAATTTTCTATTGCATTTTTAAAACAGAGAAGTCATGTACCCAGCAAAGTTCAAAAAAAAAAAGTAAAATTATACCTGGAACATAACAAAGCTGAAATAATATTTTAAAACTGTAGAAATGTATTGGCTAATTCAATACCAAGAAGATATTATCAATATTGAATTTTGATGTTTAAACCTTAATAATAAATTTTCTGTAAACCCCAGCAACATGTAAATTAATGAAATGAAGAGTGTAACAGAGAAAAGGATGGAGAAAGCAGATAGAGGTATCTTGAGCTTCATGCCCAAACTTACGGGAGAGATGCTCTATCTTGTCCACAAGCACTAAGAGTGATTCAAGTATCTTTACTACTTGCAAAATATGCTACTCAAAGCAAAGAAATTATTATTGTGCTTCTGCCCTGGAGTTTTATTTCCTGTTATCAACTTAACTGACACTCACTTTAGGAATCCTTCAGTCCCTTTTCATATTATGTTGCAGCTGTCCTTCATAGTGAGGAAGGTAAGCCCATGTTTTGACTTATTAATTCTGTATAAAATAGAATCTTAGGAAGAAGCATTATTTAATTCTGGTCACTAACAGACTAACATGCTCTGTGTTACAATGTAAGATATGTAAGATGATTTATCAGAAAAATAGTTAATGCAACTTATAAAATTCAAACTTTAGGATAATACTCTGCACATTGTGTGTAATAATGGTAAATATGTTCAATGTTAATTAGAGCTACTGTGGTCTAGAACATATATTCTGTGGTTATCATGTCCTCTAAGTTATTCCAACTAAACTTTCAATTACCTTGTTAAGATTGTGGATGGAAGACAATAGACAATTAAAAAGTGAGATTATTACCTAATAACTGAAATGCAGATTTTATGTAATACTGCTTTTAAAACACTCATATATGTATGATAAATCATCCTCAAATATGAATATGTGCCAGAATAAACTGTGAAATATAAAAGAAGACAATGCATGAGGCCCATCTGGGAATCATTTAGGGTAGACATTTAACAAAAAAGTATACTCTTTAAAAGCTCAACATGTGATTACCATGTACAACTAAAATTGAGACCTACTGCTTTTCATGCAAAGAATGTTGACAGAAAATATAATATTTTACTTTAAAATGAAAGGATCTGGTGTATGTTCTTGACTTGAGTTCTTACTAAAATGGATAATTACCCCCAATGTCAGCTGGGGCTCAGGAATATGTGCCAGAAAAAAAAGACAACTTGAAAAGTATCTCCAGAGCTTGTTAAATGCAACTTAAAATACTATACTAAATCTCCAGAATTCCCTATCATAAAATATGATAAAAATGGGAATGTAAAAGTTAAGGATCAAAAATTTTTAAATTTCTACTTACACTGTAAAACTAGATCTTGATCTTGAATATCTAAAAGAACATATAACCCTAGACCTAATTCCTTTTCTGGGAACTTACCCTAGAACTATGCTAGTGCACTTAAAATGACTTATGCAAAGGACTATTCGTCGAAGTATTTTTATAATTAAAGAGACTAGAAACTATCCATATTTCATTAACAGGCAACTAGTTATATAAACTAAATTATAGTACACCCATATAATAAAATACTATGTATGAAAAATAAGGAGGCTATGTACTATAGAAATATACTAAAATATATTGTTAAATTTAAAAAATCAAGGGGTATGTCAGTGTGTATAATATGGTGGGAAAATATGAAAGATATATTATTTAACATATAAAATATAAGTGTAACATATAAGTAGATTGTATATTCAGACATAGTGCACCTGTCCTTCATAGTCAGGAAGGCAAGCTTCTGTCTTGACTTATTAATTCTGTATGAAATATAACCTTAGAAAGCAATATTAACAATTTGTGGTCATTATTTCTGGTATATTAGTTTTAGTTTGCACTGTATAAAAATCTACAGATGGATACACAGAAAGTTAATAGAACTGGATATATATCTAATTTTATATATAGTACAAATTTGAGAGAGAGAGAGGGAAATGTCCTATTCAAATAACGTCTACCTTAGAAATCAGAGAAGGAGGTATCTTGAAAGCAGTGTGTCTCTTGGGATAGGCAATAAGAGGGTGTATTTTCTGTAGAAGATTTTAAGTAACAGTAAAACTGACTAGAAGTCATCCTGCTTGTTATTATCACCATGTACAAGAATTTTAAATAACCTCAGTGTTAAAATACTCCTCCCTTCCAAAAGGAACTTCCCCTACTGTGCTCCCATCCCCCATATGCCACTGACAAAACAAACCAAGTGCTAAGCCAATCAGAATTGGAGATAAGATAGTTGCAACAATTATGTCAACTAGGTTAATGAATAAACCTAGCAAACAGAATATTTTCACAATGATACATTTGAGCGCCAAAGTGTAACTTCCAAAACAGTGATTTTAGCTTTTTCGAACTACTCTTCTTTACAAAAATTGCACACAATTTCATTTGCTATTTAGGGCACTCTTGGAAATGTGATGGTAAGACAACCTCATCAGCACAGAGAAAGATGCTTTTCTTTCTGTTTACTAAGATATGATTGTTTTTATGTCATTAATCTAAAACCTGCTTGGAAATAAACTACAAAGGAGAAACAAGAGTTTTAATTAGACTATATAAATAGAAATGTGATAAGGATTAAAACACATATGTCAGAAGGCCATTTGTACCAACTTGGTTTCTTGAATTATGATATCTAAAGAAGACTTAAAATCCTTAGACGATATTTAAACCATACAGTGATTTATTTTTAGGTTTTAAAAGTACAAACACACTTATGAGAAGCTGTAGAGACTTGGTATTATAGAGCTCCTTCTAAGTACAAGAAAAGAAATAAACAATATAGGAATGAAGCTGGGGAGTTGTTCTGTAGGTAAAGTTTTAAAAGAAGACCTCCTTAAGAAATAATAATTCCTCATTAAGGAATTAATAATAATAACTTAAAATCAATACATTTTATTGATTGTGTGTGGGTGGGGGAGAGGAATGATTGAAGCAGATAAGAGACAATTGAAGGGAAAAAAATCAAGTAAAGTTCATAGTGGTTTTCAAGAGAGGAGATTTTTTTTTTTTTTTTTGGACTGGAACAACTGATTCTAACACTTAATGGTATATAGAAAACTAAGCAAGTAACAAGTTTGGAGGGAGGTGAAACTAAGAGTTGTGTACATACAAAGTTGAGATGTCTAATTGTCATGCAAGTAGAGATGTAAAACAAAGAGTTGGCTATAAAGGTCTGGAATTCAGGGAAGAAGTCAGATCTTCAAATACAATTCAGTTAGAAACCAGCATTGTAGTCACTATTTCAGTCATTGAACCCAACAAGATCACCTAGAGATAGAGAATAGATAATGAAGAGAAGAGGAGCTGGGTCAGACACTTTTGATGTAATATACATGAACAAGAGCCAGCAAAGGGAGCTGAGAAAGTGTGACCAGAATAATTGGAAGAAAACAAGGAGAGTGTGTTGTCATGAAATTCAAAAGAGGAGAATGTTTCAGAATTGAAGAAGCGAATATCTGTTGCAACTAACAGGGCAAATGAAATTAGAACATAGAAGTTATCTTTGGGATATAATTTAGAAGTTTCAGTTGTTTTTGGGAGTGCAAGATCTGTTAGAACGTGATGAGGAAGGAGTGAGAGGCGAGGAAGTTTACAACACTGAAGAAGTTTGGTTTCAAAGATCAATCAGGAGGGACCGAAGGGTTGTAGAATGAAGGAAGTTTGTTTTTATTTTAAGATGTGAGATGTATACTTCATCCCTCCACAACTCCTGCTGTAGAAATAAGTTAATAGAAGGGGAGAAATTTCTAATGTAGTAGAGAAACAAAATATGCAAAAGTGAAGTCCTTGAGAAAAAATGAGAGATGAAATCCAGAGTACATGTTTATATTTTGTGTCCAGTATTTGCAATGGCAGTGGTTGGGTATAAAATATATTTTATAACTTTTAGGCAGTTGCATAAAAGAGAATTCATCACCTTGTCTATATGAAGTAGCAAAAAGGTTTCATATTTTCATTGGATGAGAAAAGACTACCATACCTAATAAAGTAGTTATAATTTTAGATAGTTAAGAAAGACAGAGACAGAGAGAAAGGAGGTTGGTACATTTTTCATAAGCTTAACTATCTCATGGCTGGTGGTTTCCTGGATGTCTTCTTTGCTTAGTAATTTGTTCTAAAAGCATAGTTCCATTACAGTAGAGGACAAGAATTTCAACTCAGCAACACACCTGACAGTGATCCAAGGCAAGCCTGTGACCAGATAGTTATAAAGGAGTGATTCTGTACCCTGGATCAGCTTGAAAACCTGGGAATCTTATAAAAATGAGATTTCTGATCACAAATCAGAACTTTTGAACTTAGAATGCTGAAGATAGATGCCCAGGAGAATGGATTTTGACAAGTACTGCAGATATGTGTATGCTCTTCTCTTGAACCTGTTTTACAGATCAGTATTCAACAAATAGTCTTGGCCAGGTGTGGTGGCCTATAATCCCAGTGCTTTGGGAGGCCAAAGTGGGAGGATCATTTGAGGCCAGGAGTTGGAAACCAGCCTGGGCAGCCTTGCAAGACTCCCATCTCTACAAAAAATTAAAGAAAAAAATAATTAGCTAGACATGATGGTGCACGTCCCAGCTACTTGGCAGGCTTAGGATCACTTGAGCCTATGAGTTCGAGGTTGCTGTGAGCTATGATCATGCCACTGCACTCCAGCCTGGGCAACAGAGTGAGACCCTGTATCAATAAATAAATAAACAGTGTTAAGTAAACCTTAGGGATAAGGAGGTTCTTATAAGAAAGGGGGATAATCTAGATCAACAAATTTCAGCAATAAACAACCACATGGATGACGTGATGAAAGGCACTAAGCACGCAAAGTGCGCGTACAGTGAAACCCATGTGGATCTGGTCCCTGGTCTGTAGACAGAACAGCTATCCACGGGAGCTCATCATCCCCTCACCCCTGTCCAAAGAAAACTCACTCCATCAGGCATAAATGAGAAACAGATATTTTACTAAAGAATACAGAGGGGAGATGGAGGTCATGGGATTTGTCAAACAAAACTTAATATATGAAATCAGAATCATATGTTTCTTAATTTCTCTTCTCAGCTACTATCTGTGTTACTTCATTCTTACTCTTGGCCTCTAAACTCCCAAGTTCCTGTTTAAAGCCCCCCAGATATTTCATATTGGCCTTTATTTCTGTCTCTTTGGTAGGCAGAGAAATTTAACTCCATCTGAGCTGCACAACCGTTGCCTTCTCATTGACATCCTTTGTTATTGTATCTAACTCTGTGAAGGCCCAGAAAATGGAATTTATAAACATTCCATGTGCATTCATAGAGGGTGGCAGCAGAGAATTGCAAACATTTTTCTGTCATATTTATTCATGTGAGTGAAATGAAATCATTGATATCTTAAATATGCTGTGCAATAGGAAAAGTTGACTACAGTTTTTAAAATAAGAAATCTAGTCAAGAACAAGATAAAGGGCAAATCTGCCTCATGGGTGTCGGTGCAGAGTCAGAGCAGCTCAGCCAGTGTTCATACCCTGCCAAGCAGCTTTTTAACTTCAAGGCCAATTTTCAGGTAAAACCTTTCTTATTCTTATGTAACAGACAGATGCTGGGGCAAATCCTTAGTATGGTACCTGAAATCTTAGTAATTGGACTCCAAGGTCATATAGAGAAAAGATGAGCAATATTGTTCTCTAGCACAGGATTGCCAATTAAGGAGTAAAAGGCAGAAATTTGGTGCCGAAAGTTAAACTCAGGGGTTGATGAGATGAAGATGTCTCCAGAAATTGGTTTTAAGGTACATTTATCAATTTAAATTAGAAGCTGGGCTGTGAGACGACCATCACTGGCATTTTGACTAATTGAAGATAGATATTCAATTAGAAAAGACAGAGTAGCTTTAGAATTAATTTCTGAAGTTAAAGCATTCTCTGTTCACCATGTGATATTGTTAGTGCATGGATACTTCAGCAGTATTTCCACATAATTTATAATAGTAAGAACAAGTATTATAAAATGACCATTTAGTACTCATTTTAAACATTCTTCTGAATTATCATCTATCAAACCCTTGTTTATAAGCGCAAGATAGGCCCTATTCCTTGTATCCAGGCTCTTAGCAGAATTTCCACGGACTTTTGGATAAAAAGAAAACTTTTTATAGCTTTTTAGTCCTTGGTTCAGGAAAGTATTTGAATCAAGTTGTGTTAGCCTTGAATGTTAGAAAGAAAAATGAGGACTGTGTTGATGACTGAGTTTATCGTACTCTGTTTTATGGTTGTGTTATATGTTATGGAGCACTGATATTATTGATGTTGTAAACTGGCTCAAATAAGAAAGTCCCTACTATCCAGAGTAGTATCTGTGTAGGACCTCTCCAGCCTTGGAGTTTGGAGGTAGTTCATTTTGCAGGAGTTCTAATAAGAAATATCAACAGGGAAATTGACTATAATATCTAGCTTAATAATAATTTTCCTAGCAAGAATATCCCAAACATCCTACTTTGTTTTTTACCAAGTTTTGATTTTGCTAATAAAAATAACAATAAGGAGGAAATAAGGAAGCAACTTCCAAATAGCATTATATGAAGTTTTAGCTTGGTAAAAAAAAATTTATTTCAATATATTAAGGGGGTACAAATGCTCCTGTTACATGGAAGTCAGGGCTTTTGGTGTGTCCATCACCAGAATAGTGTTCATGTACCCCACGGGTAACTTTCTATCCCACACTTCCCTTCCCACCATCCCCATACTTGGTTTTTCCAATGTCTCTTTGTGCCCATGTGTACCCCTCATTTAGCTCCCACTTATTAGTGAGACCATATGGTATTTGGTTTTCCATTCCTGAAATACTTCATTTAGGATAACGGTCTCCAGTTCCATCCAAGTTGCTGCAAACAACATTATTTCATTCCTTTTTATGGCTGAGTAGTACTCTATAGTGTATATATACCACATTTTCTTTGTCCACTAGTGAATTGATGGGCACTTAGGTTGGTTCCACATCTTAGAGATATTGGTCTGTAGTTTTCATTTTTTTTTATCCTTTCCTGGTTCTGATATCAAGGTGATACCGGCTTCATAGAATGAGCTAGGGAGGATACCCTCCTTCTTGGTGTATGGGATAATTTCTGTAGGATAATTACCAGTTCTTCTTTGTAGGTCTGGTAGAATTTGGCTGTGAATTCATCTGGCCTGGGGCTTTTTTTGTTGTTGGGAAATTTTTTATTACTGCTTCAATCTTGCTGCTTGCTGTTGCTCTCCTCAGGATTTCTATTTCTTTCTTATTCAACCTGGGAGGTTGTGTGTTTCCAGGAATTTATCCATTTCTTCTAGGTATTCTAATTTTTTGTGTAGAGGTTTTTGTAGTATTTACAGATGATATTTTGTATTTCCATGGTATCAGTTGTAATGTCCCCTTTTTCATTTCTGATTGAGGTTATTTCAGTGCTTTCTTTTCTATTTCTGGTTAATCTGGCTAGTGGTCTATCAATTTTGTTTATCTTTTCAAAGAACCAACTTTTT